>CM075354.1:99577500-100272500 GCA_037693485.1 Kitagawia praeruptora | reverse complement strand
ATCGAGCACCTTAGGGTGTGCGTGGAAAAGAAGAGCGCTACAATCGAACAATTATCCGTCAGAGGAGCCGACATGAAAGGCATCCGTGGAGACCTTGGCATTACCCTCCTCAATTATGAATCATTTTGATTACTTCCCCAGTCTGAGTTATTTGATATCTCCCCATTTGCAACTTATGTTTATTATCTCCCCAATGTGAATTATTTGACACATCCCCGTGCATAAATTATTTGGATTACCTCCCTAATCTATTACCTATCTTGACATCTCTCCAAGAGAGAATTTTGATAAAGAATATACTCCCTCTTCGAAGTTGTTTTATTATACTCATGTTAAACCATATTGGTTTCAATTTTGCTAGAAGCTGTCATTATACCTACTTTCAGATTTATGAGGCCCTATCGATTGATGAAATTTAAATTCCCACTTTTCTTCAAATATTGGATAATCCTATGGTGCTATAGCACCACTTGCTTGTTGTATACCAGTATCTTTCTGGTTATCCTTTTCCTTGGAAATTGCACCTTGGAATCTGATCAATTTTAATCCAGGGTGTCCACTTGAGAATTATTTGTCGAAAGACGATAATTATTATCTTCACTTCGAATTGCTTTCATACTTCTCAGCTTCCACTGAGACGAACAACCCTATACTTATGGGGGACACAAGGGCTATCTGTCTGTGTGATAGAAGCCTGACGGGACGCCGTCACTTGTTAGTTGTGAAATACAAGAAGGCTAACTACCTTTAGTAATGTCTCAACTGAGACACGCAACGTGAGTTCTCTTGATCATATTGATCTCTCGGTAAATTCCCATATCTCAAATAAGGTTGACTTTAACACTCATAACTTTATGATCACCAGTGTGTAACAATTGCCTTGATATGACAGCTATCTTTTCAAAGTTTCATCATTCTTATTATCTCTAATAAATTTGAAGGGGATGCCAACCAGGTCTGCCAAGTCTTAAATTCGCTGATAGAAACTGGATTCGCAACGGAATCGCCAAGAGCAGGAGCGAATTCCAAAACGAATAGAATATCAGTGAGGTATAGCTAGAATTGGTTCGTTCTCTCTCTCAAAAGTGTTATGTGAATAGAATTAGTGAACTCTCTCTCAAGGATAGTATGATAATGGAAAGTTGGGCAAGACGTATATGTGAAAAGAATAATGGTGGGTTATAAGACTCCAGCGATAATTGTGTCAGATAGAGAATCGAGGGTTGAATTGAGATATTGGAGAAGTTGTTTACGAAGAGACACTATCTCCTGTTTGCAGAATAAGTGTTGATGATAAAAGAGTTAAGGAATCTCAGTAGTGGCCTTAGCTGATTCCGTGGACGGAATCCTTTTAAGGAGGGTAGACTGTAATAACCCGGATTTTACAAGAAATGATTTTATTATTATTTCAATAATAGTAATGTTTTCCTAAAATGAGGAGGAATTTTTTTTTTCTTTTATTATTTTATTATTCAATTATTTAATTATTTTCGGTTAAGTGGAACCGGGACCCTTTTAAAAATTTTATGGACCGAGTAGATATCTCGAGTCAATAAATTATTTGGATAAAGATTTAATTTTGGAATGTGAAATTATTCAGTAAAGATTTTATCTTAAATTATTGAATAATTTAGAGATTTTAAAATCCTTAGAAAATGTTTATTTTAATTATTTGAGGATTTGTAGAAATTACTTGATTAATATATAAAATCAAAAATTTGAGATTTTATTAAAACAATAGTGTTTGTAGTATTTTTATAAAGTCCTGTAAATTGTGAATTATGAATCACAATTATTATTTTTATGATTTGTTTTTATAAATTATTAATATTTGTAAAATGGATATCAATTTAGAAAATTGAGATTTAATTCTAATTCTTTCTCCAAAAGTCTTTAAAAATATTCTAGTATTTAATTATGCTAGAAATTTTATTTTTACAAATTAGAGTTTTTAACTCTAAATATTATTTAAGGTATGTAGTATTAATTGGTATAGCTTTAAAATTGTTATTGGGCTTGGGCCCATTAGGTTTTAACACAAAAACACACAGCACACCACAATTACACACACAGATACATACATACGGACACGCCGCAAAAACTGATCGGGGAGGGGGGAAGAAAAACGAGAGAGGGAGAGAAAATGGGGGAGAAAGAAGAGAGATTAGAGGATGAAGGAGATGAGGCTGATGAGGGTGGCTGTGCTGGTGTCCCAGGCGGAGGCAGGCCGCGCGTGCGGTGGCGCAGAGGCGCAGCAGCGGCGGTGGCGGCTGAACAGCCCGTCGACGTCGAGTGGAGGCGAGGTGGTGGTGAAGGCTGCCTCGTGGGTGTGTGTAGAGAGAGAGAGAGAGAGAGAGAGAGAGAGAGAGAGAGATAGGAGAGAGGCTGGACAAAGAGAGATTTCGGGGGAGATTCATGGTGGGTCGGACCGGAACGGAAATGGTATAATTTCGTGTCCACCTATTTAATTTCCATATTTTAAATTATTTAATTGTTTTAATTTAGTTAGTTGTAAATTATGAGATGTATGTGTTAATTTTGATAATTAGTGTATATGGAATTTGGAGAAAATGGTTGTAATTTAATTAGTTTTAAATTGTGGTAACTTAATTGATTTTAAATTGTGAGATTATTGTGGTAATTAAATTAGATTTAATTGTGAGATTAGTGTGGTAATTAGTTAGTTTAAATTGCGAGGTTAATTATGGTGGTAATTAGTTAGTTTAAATTGCGAGGTTAATTATGGTGGTTTAATTAGTTAAATGGAAAGCTTAATGTGGTAATGGGTATAATTAGACTAAAATTGTAAGATTATGATTATTGGTTGAATTTCCGATATTTAATTCGGAAGGTATGTTTGTAATTATAATTGTTGAGTTTAATTATGAGTCCGATTAAAGGTTCGGGTTAGTAATTGTTAATTGTTAGTGAGTAATTATTAATTGTCGGATAATATATTTGGGTTAGTTGTCAAGTAATTGTTAAGTGCTAATTGCTAATTGTTAGTTTCCAAATTGTAATTTTTAAATTGTAAAGTGCTAAGTGCTAAGTGCTAAGTGCTAATTGTTATTGTCATATGAGGTATAGTTATAAGAGTTGGCTTATCGGTAAATGTTTATGTGCTAAATGGTATAAGTCGGGTCGTAGTAATTGTTAGAAGTCATAAGTGCCAACTACGTGGTGTTGGCTTAAATGTGGATAAACTTAGTTTACTTTTCCTTATGTGCTAGTTGCCGCATGTCTGGGCGGGTACTTTTCCTTATGTGCTAGTTGCCGCATGTCTGGGCGGGTACTTTTCCTTATGTGCTAGTTGCCGCATGTCTGGGCGGGTACTTTTCTTATATGTTTACTTTTATGTTGCTGCAAGTTGAGGCAGCTTTTATTTTATCAAAAACAGGGTTATAAATTGTTTTGTTGGCATGGAGGGGCTGAGCCCATAGTCCGATAAACGGACACTACATGCCGAAATTTTCTAAAAATCCCCTGCGTTTTAATTTATTTAACTTATTTGATTTCAAGGGTTTAAAGGTATGATTTGGGTGTTAACTGTTTATGTGTATATGTGTTAAGTGAATTAATTCGAGGGTAATTGTTGTCTCGAGGATTTATGTGCTAAGTGATTTAATTCAAGGATTTATGTGTTTCGAGGATTAATTTTGTTTTGAGGATTAGCTATTAATCAAGTTTTGTCGTAGAGGGTCAATGGTATTATAAATGTATAGGTTAAGTGAAGTTGATTAAATGGTGGTGTAGGGTTATGATATGTTGGTACTAGGAAATGTTCACTTTATATTAGGGGACCCTTCTAGTGTTGTTTGCTATTACTAAATGTCTTATGTGCATTAAGTGGTATTAGAGTAGTCAACTATAGGGAGGACACCTATAGTTTGACTTTATGATTATTTAGTGATGATCCCGAGTTGTGTCTACTCGATATACGTGGTATGACTGACACGTACTCGTAACCATTTCAGTACCATTAGGGCGAAATCAAATTGGAGCGACGTGCATCCAAAAAGGAAGATCGAGACGTCAGGTAAGGTCCATGGAATTACTTGGACGAGGTGCGAAGGGTTTGTTCGCGGTTTCTATTTTCTGCTAAGGACCAGAGGCAAGTTTATTTACACCTACTCTATCGTTCAGAGTATACCTATTTTGAATTATATAAAATGTGCGGAAAAAGGTTTTTAATCCCTAATTGCGAGTTTTTAATCTTGTGCTCCTTCCAAGTCATTTTATTCTTGACTTTGCTAGCGATATTAAATTATTCTCGTGCAATAATCAAAACCCATGACTTATAATACTGTCGATGGGCGGTGACATTCTTATGGTTCTGCATCTCGATTTATATGTTGTATATTTATAAACTTTTGTAATGTGGTAGTGGACTATATGTTATGAAGTATATATTTATGTATCGGAATAAGAAAGGCTCCGAGGGTAGAGCGTGTATTGAGTTATCGAACTTAGCCCGCGTGTCGGGGCTATTTTGTATTGTATGTTTTCGAAAACCCGGGCAAAGCTTTTAAAAAGAATTTCGCAATAATTAACCTAAAGGCAACATCACCAATAAACCAGTGTTTATTTAAATAATAGATGCTCCTGAAAGCATTTACTAATTAAATAAACCTCATTCGCCTAATTAAATTTATTTAATTAGATGAATATCATTTTCAAAAAGCTTTCTTAAAATCACCTTGCCCCGGAGAAATAATAAAACAATTTAATGGAGTGATTCTATCTAGTATATTATTTATCGAGGATAGTTTATTTTCAATACGGATTAAAGATATTCCAATGGTTATAAATTGGTTACTTTCAGCTTAAACCAGCTAGATTGATATCGATATATGTTACTTGAATGATTATTAATTATTTCTTATTGACCGAGAGTCAGTAGTAGTTATTTGATAAAGTGGCTAAAGTTTGGAAACTACTGGAGAGATTGTGTCTTGATTTTGATTAGAAACATTCCAAGAGTGGTATTTGGGTGTTTTGAGGTTATTAAATATTCCAGTATTAATAGTAAATATTATTTGAATATTACTTAATAAATGAATATTAATTTGAGTATTCTTTTAAAAAGGGATTATTGAATATTTATTATTTGTTACATAGTAGTCAAATATTTATTAAATACTCTAAGTGTTTTGAAGGTCATAAAACGCTATTTAAAGGTTGTCTAAGGACTTTCATAGTCATTTAAAATATTATATTTTGAATCTATCTAGGTAAGTCACTTTTCAAGAACTTATATATATATGGAATTACCCTGTTGTGGTTACAAGCTTATGCGTACCATTTTCCATGTGTGATCACAAAACCCTGTGTTGAGATTGATATCGGTACAAATGTATATCTATACTTGAACTCTTTTGAACTCAAAACATTTTCGAAAACCCCCGGTCAGGTTTTACTCTCTTGCTCGTTTTCAAGAAATTATCGGTCGACTGAAGTCGAACTTCAACTACTCAAGTTTTCTATCAAAATGATTTTGACAAGAAAAGAAAAAGGGGACTCTGGCAGGTGTGGGAATCGTTGACGAACGATTCCCGGGATGTGTAAGCGGCCGTGAGCCAGGCGGTCCATCAATTATTATTCCGGCCCATGTGTTGCCGAAGGATGATTACGGATGTAGTTTTCATCGAGGGTGATTACGGATGTAGTTTTCACTCGGGGATAGTTACGGATGTAGTTTCTATCCTTCTACCGGTAGAGAAGACCCACGGATTATTGGACTTGGATGTGGCGACTGATCATCGTCAATCCTTGTCAGGTTTTTATGTTTTCTTTAAGTCCCATCCTCCACTTTGGAAAAATACTCAAACACTGCTTCTTAGGCCTAAGTGCCAAGTAGCCGATAGTGTTGTTTTTAATTTTGAAAGATGATGAATTCATGCAGTATCTAGAACTGCAAGATTATTCTAACAATAATGGCACGTACTTGTGCACTTTTGCAATTATTCAAAAGATGAAAGATGGTTCATCGGTTATTGATGTTAAATCCCAAATGTTTTGCTTCAAGAGCTTTGACTCTCTTCCTATCAGTTATTTCTGAGTTTAGACTTATCAAGTGGTTAAAGAACTTATACCCGGTACATGATGTCGATCTGTAAGGTGTTTGATGGAAATGACATACTTATATGTATATGCTATCAGATTGAGAAATACTAAAAATGAAACCTTCTAATGGTTGGTTTGTATATGATAATAAGTAATTGTCTTAGCAGCATATTGATCTGCGTATTTTGAAAAACTTTCTGAAAGATTAGCAATACGGTAGTTTACACTATTTCGCTAAGATATGAGGATTACTATTGTTATTATAAACTTATCTGCTCATTGGATGTTGCGTTAAACGTCACCTTTTTCTTTATTGAAGTTTCATTGTTGTAGATATTTCGGAATTGATATTAAGTATCGTTTTAATTCGAAAACTCCATGTGTATATTGATATATATTGTTGTGCTCTATTAATACTTGCTGAGCAATTCTTTCGCTCATACTTGCTTGTTTTAAATATTAACCTTTCAGAGGAAGGTAGATGATTGAGGCTTATCTGCATGGCTCAGAAGAAGCAGGCAGTACGCCCTTATGAAGATGATATGATCCAGAAAAGTTATAGCTGGAATAAGTTATATGTAAGTACATTGATGTGTAATATATATTACTTTGTACTTAGTAGCACTAGTTGCTGGTGTACTTCCCAACGAAGCTATACTAGTAGTATAAAATTTTTAAGACATAGTGCGATGTAATAGAATGGATGTAATAAAGATGTAAAGATTTTAGTTCTTGTTTCTAGCCCTATGACCTAAAAGATGCTTGGTGGTTGGGGTCGCAGAGTTATATTTCAGTTTTAATGATTACAGATGGTTTAATGTTGTTAAACAGGTAATTTGATGTTAAAGATTTCCGCGTGACGACCAAATCCCTGACCCCGGATTTGGGGCGTTACAGTTGAATACAATTCTTGATAGTTATAAATTTCTGATAAAAACCACAGAAATCTATAAGGAAATAATTGCTGAATAAGAAATGGTTCACAAACACATAAAAAATTAGGTG
The DNA here is from genome assembly GCA_037693485.1 of Kitagawia praeruptora. Taxonomy (NCBI): domain Eukaryota; kingdom Viridiplantae; phylum Streptophyta; class Magnoliopsida; order Apiales; family Apiaceae; genus Kitagawia; species Kitagawia praeruptora. Next base: position 100,265,432 of record CM075354.1, on the reverse strand, counting down.
GTTAAATGTACCACATGAGACTTTTATTTGAAGAAAACTCTGTGATACAAATGTACACAGCTTCTATTTTTACAACTCTTTGCTTCTAAAGATATTCAAGAAACCCTAAGCAAATATGTCTGTTTTCTTAGTTTCTAAAGAGTTGATACACTTGGTTACAAGTACTACAGGAATAAGATAATATTAATCTAATTCAAGTTGACTTGCTACTCCACTCCAAATCCACATGTAGCCAAAAGGTTGTCCTTGTGAACAGATATGTCCCCTGCACCTTTCTTGTATGTACTGTGTAAATGGAATGCTTCTTTCTTCTGTGTTTCCAAAGTATTGCTGCCATACTACTTTTTATACCTACTATCAACCCATGTGATCTGTCAGTCAAACCTGTCCTTATCAACTGCTAATTCCCAGCTAGCATAGGATAAAGTGATAATGATTATCCGTTGATGTTGTGCACAGTTATCCGTTGATGGTAGTTTGAGCTGTATCCGTTGATAGAGTAGATTTGAGTTGTATCCGTTGATAGAGCCCTGTTCTCATCCGTTGATACACTTTCACTTAGACAGAATTACATAGCATAGCTTATTTACAATTGGCTACCCTATTCTGCCTATACATTGTTGGTCAACATGACTCTGAATAAAAACACTATCAACTGATAAATAGAGATATTGCAGTATGCTACAAAACCTCATCCGTTGATGAGCTACCTGTCAACGAATAGAGTTATAAAGTCTTATCCGTTGACAGTTACAAAACTTGACTTATACAATTTTGCTTGAATGTTAAGTTATCATCAACTACAACATATTCCTAACAATCTCCCCCAATTTATACTTGATGGCAATAAAGCATAAATTCAGAACCTTGATGATAACAAAACATTCCTAAAGATATATACACACTACAGTATGCAAACATTGTATTAAGCTACAAAAATTAGAAACAGAAAGCTTTAAGAAACTTATCAGAGATGTGCTCCTTTAGATTGAGCAGATTAATGATGTTTCCTCTCTCTGGTTGGCTGCACCCTTGACTTTCCTTCCTTGGCAGAGTTGGACTCAATTTGCACTTGAAGTTTCCTATAGAAGGTATCTTCTTCAACAACTTTTGGATTTAGCTTTAGTTGTAACCATCTTAGGTAATCAGAACTAGCCTTTGACAGTTGGTCTTCTAACCTGAAGAATCTCCTAGTGCCCTCTTCATCCCTGAACTCCATCATCCAAAAGGGTTGAATGTGGATTTTCTGTCCATTATATGGGATCTTCATTTTCTTTGGTAGACTTGAGGGTGAGTTCCATTCTCTCCTTAATTCTTCTATTCTGCTAATTATCTCCCTTCTAGCTGTCTCAGAGAACCCTGTGTGTCTCTTGAATGCTGAGAACACTTTGGTCAATGTATGATAATTCTCTCCAAGAACCTTCTGCAATGGCCATGTCCTCTTACTTCCTCCCTTGTAGACAAACACTAATCTCTCAGGCTGATTCTTGTACTTGTCAATTCCTCTTACTTCTGACAATTCATCTAAATATAGATTCATGCCAGAGTATTCTTCAATTTCTGCCTGATAGATAAAGTCTTCTTTGTTTTCCAAGATTGGCTGTTTGACAATAGCAGGTACCCTAGCAACTTGAACTGGTCCCTTTGAGAGTTGCTTCTTTGGAGCCCTTTTCTTCTGTTTTGGATTCAGCAAGAATGAAGGAACTTCAATTGAATCAAAATTCATTGGTTCTTCTTTAGGCATTATGGGGTCACCATGAAAGTTCACAGTTGGGTCGATTACTGTTGCAGATATAGATACTAATGAGCCAGTGGTTTCTTTTTCTGGAGAGGGTTCTGGAGAAAGAACCCTCTTGGTTTTAGCTTTCCTTCTTTTAGGTTTGGATTTGGGAACTTCCTCAGGTTCCTTCATTTCAACCTCTACCTCATCCATTAACTCTTGAGCCAGTCTGGCTTGCTTCTCATCTGAGTTTTCATGTTGATTTTCTGTACTTGGATGGGCTTCCCTTTGGATTCTGGAGACTTCTTCTCTTTTAGCTTCCACAAATCTAGGATGGCTATTGGATATATTAAATACTTTTCCATTCCTTATAATTACAGCCATCCAATCTCTTACACTCTTATTTGTCTGCTCTTTGAACTCTATGATTGTTTTTCCCATTAGCTTTTCTTCATCATTCTTGGGAAATAGGTAGTCCAATTGAAGCTTGTTCTTCCCATTTTCCTTTGGTGGTGAGTAGGCTCTGGTTTTGATGACTGGTTCAAATTCTTTGACATATGATGGCTCAGCATCATAGAATGTAGGAGCCACAACCCTTAGAGTGGACACCTTCATGATTGTGGTTGATATTGTTGGAGCAGAAGATTGAGCATTAAGAAACAGAGATGATGCAATTGATTCATTGATCATCCTCTCTGTCTTTAGAATTCTTTCACTAGTCTCCTTGTTGATCTTTTCCAAAGCTTCTATTCTGGCTTGCCTTTCACCATCTGAGATTTCTTCTAAACTTTGAATCTCAGGTAGAGCCACTTGTTTCTTCACAGGGGAAGCCTTTATTTCAAACTCTGTTGGATTGACCACTACAATTGGCTGTTGCTCCCCCTCAATCTGTGCTATCTTACTACTGGTAGCTTGAATTTGGCCAGAAGATGTTGCAGCCTCTTCTTTGCTTGTTCCCATTTTCTCCCCCTTTTTGTTAGCATCAAGGGTTGTGGTTGAAGCTGCAAGTAGCATTTCCAGTAGTTGAGTTTGTTTTGATTGATTGGCAATGATAGTGTGCATTTGAGATTCCATACTATCCACTCTAGAGGAAAGAAGCTGAACAGACTTAGCCAGGCTATCTTCTTTGAGAAGTTTGCTAGTAAGCACCTTCTGAGTGGTAGTAGGAGCTAGTGCCTCAATCCTGGCATCTAGTGCTATCTTCATATCTCTAATTGCGGACTTGACCTCCTCCTGTTGTGTTCTTTGAATAACAGATTGCATCTTTTATAATTTCAATGAGGCCATAACCTGCTCAAGAACAGTCTTTCTCTGTGGTTCTGCAGTTTGGTGCTCAGCCTTAGCAGATTGATATTGCTTCATGATTTCCACATTGAGATCCCCAAGTTCAGTGGCATTGGAAAACATCCATCCTGGAGTCTCCTCCTCATTGATTTCTTCACCATCTAAACTTTGACTGTCATCACTGCCAAACTCTTCACTGTCAGCTTCGGAAGGTAGAGCTGTTAAAGCTTCTTTTGCTCTTTGTAGAGATTCTGAGGTGTGCACTAGTTTCATTGCCTCCTCTGCCTCCACATTGCCCTGTTGTGCCATGACTTGATAGGCAGAAACAGGATGAGTAAAGGTTTCAGGATCCAAAGAGATGGAGTCAATAATTGACTGATATTCTTGTCGAAATTCCATCTCTTTGGAAGCTTCACTAACCTCCATTAACTCACTTGCAATGGCTGAATCATCCTGCCTTATTTCTCATGTAGTCCCTTCTCTCCTCTCATCTCTCTTTTCTTGCATCAGGGGCTCCCCCTGGCTCACACCTCTCACACCCTCACCTTCACCTACTAAGGTGGAACTCTCTTGCTCTCCTTTTTCCTGACCGGAAGAAATGGTCAGCCTCTCATTATTTTGCTCTCCTTTTGCCTACTCACAAGGCAGCCTCTCACTCCCTTCCCTCATTCTTAAAAGTGTTTCAACTACTACAAACTCCTCCACAGTTGACATGGGAATGTCACATTTTGCAGTGGTAGAGAGAGTTGTCAACGGATAAAGTGTATCGATTGATGTAGTAGTTATTGCTGTCAACGGATGATTAGTTGTAGACACATCCGTTGATGGAGAAACACTTGTCAATGGATGAAGGATATCCGTTGATGAAGGAAAAAGAGTATCCGTTGAAGTGAAAACCAACACTGAATCTGTGGTGATTGATTTTAAGGAAGAGGCCACAGATAGTGTTGTGAATTCAGGAATGGAAGATTGATGGCCCAACAAATCATCTAAAAGATGATGACCACCAATTGTTGAGTGGGGCTTCTCCAAGAATTTTAAAGATGGAGAATCAGGAATTGATGTAGATATCATATCCACATCCAGAGATGGAGTTGGTGATGGTGGATTAAAATGTGTATCGATTTGAAGGTTAAGATCAAGGGACTGTGACTCCACATTTATTGAAGTCACATCAAACTGAATTTGAGAAGGTACAGTTTGCTGTACAGTGTGTGCACCCTGTGATTCCCCAATGGTTTTGGATTTTACTCTTCTACCATAGGTTTTTGAGTGAGAGCTATCTGTGTCTCTTGCCCTTTTGTGCAGTGTTCCTGGAATGGAACTTAAATCAATAGTCACACCCTGTTGAGAGGATGTAACTAGAATTTGGCTTGAAGGTTCATTAACAGTCTTTTGAGAGACTGAAATGTTGGTTGCACCTGCCTCACCTTCCTTATCCTTAGGGCTTCTTTGATGTTCACCCTGTCCCTCACCACTCACTACCACCTTCACACTCCCTCAAGAGTTTTGGTAGTTTTTGCAACAGGTGCCTTTTGAGAGACACCTGAGGTTTGTCTTTTAGATTGTGGTTTTGGAACTCTGGATTTGGTCACTTTGGTAGGAGCCTGTTTGGTCACAACCACAGACTCCATTGTGACACTAGAAGGCAAAGAAATTTGGGAGTTGGAGATAGGAGTTTCAGGGTTGGAAACAGTTACCTGAACAATTGGTAGATATACCAATTGTACTTCTGCATTTAGGTTCATTTGAATCAAATCACTTAAGACTCTCTTCTCCTGAACAAAACAATTGAACTTGCTATCCGGGTTAGTAATGGATAGCTCATTCTCAGATACATGCAGTGCTAGGAGCATCAAAATCTAGCAAAATAAACATTCTTGCTCCTAGTTTCCTTTTTACCTAATTTAGCTGCTATCTCATACATGACTAGTGTGCCAAAATTATAGAATTTATCAGTCAAAAGCATACATAGCATAACTAGCATGGAATTGGTAACAGCATCAAAGTTACTAATCTTGCCAGAAAAAGTTTTAATGAAGGCATCACAAAAATAACTCCATTCTTTAACCATACCTTTCCTAACAATTTTCCCTAAGTTCTCAGTACTAAGGGTATAATTTATGGAATTAAGCATGGTAACAATTTCAGCATTACTGGGTACTTTCAGACAGTTATTCTCAGGCAATTTTAAACAAGCAGTTATCACATCAGAATTAACTACATAGTTTTTACCCTTCAAAGAAAAAACAAGTGTACCGTCTGTGCCATTGTACTCAGCAGATGCCCACACCTCTTCAATTACCTCATGGATTAGAGGAGTGGTGGCAGTCATAGCATATGACAGTTTGCATTTCTTCACGAAATTCATCATGGTGTGATATGCTTCTGGAGCGTTCACTGTATCAACAAAGGCCGCGAAATTGTTCTTCTCATAGGTAAACCCAGTGGAAGAAATCATCTTAACAATAGGCGCCATTGAAGTGTTTGAACTTTTGTTGCAGAGAGAGTTTTAGTGAAGAAGATGCAGTTAACTAATGGGATTCTTGAAAATGAATAAAGGTGAGATGTGAGGGCACAAGACAGCCTTTTATATTTTTCAAGAATTAAAAATGAAATAATTAAAAGTAATTACCCCATTGGACAAAAGTAACTGTCAGATAATAAATGAAAAGAAAAGAAGTACAGCCGTGACTAATTATACACGTTTACCAACGGCTATAAAGAGAAATATGTATATCAACGGATAAAGATTGGACGGTTGAGAAAACAGTTTATCCATCGATGACGTGGACAACCTGTTATCCGTTGACATACGAAAATCTAGTAATGTGTTTATACTACCAACGGATAAAAGGATATCCGTTGATAAGCAAATTTTGCCTTAAACAAAATTTCTGCTAAGAGTTTTTCTGAGAGTTTTTAATTCTCAAGTAAACCAAAACACATTTCTAGCTGCAATACAGTATGATTAGATACCACTAGGAATTATGAAAAATTAAGCATACCTAGTTCACCTACCAACCTTGTGAATGAAGATTCATCATGAGGCTTGGTGAAGATATCTGCAAGCTGCATTTCACTTGGCACAAAGTGCATTTCTACTGTACCATTCATCACATGCTCTCTAATGAAGTGGTATTTGATGTCAATATGCTTGGTTCTCGAATGTTGCACTGGATTCTCTGTGATGGCAATAGCACTAGTGTTGTCACAGAAAATTGGAATCTTCTCAACTTTTAGACCATAGTCAATAAGTTGATTTTTCATCCAAAGGATCTGTGCACAACAACTTCCAGCTGCAATGTACTCAGCTTCGGCTGTAGAAGTGGAGACTGAGTTCTGTTTCTTACTGAACCATGACACAAGCCTGTTCCCTAGAAATTGACAGGAGCATGTAGTACTTTTCCTATCAATTCTGCAACCTGCATAGTCTGCATCTGAATAGCCAATTAGATCAAAGCCAGAATCTCTTGGGTACCAAATGCCAAGGTTTGGTGTTCCCTTGAGATACCTGAAAATTCTCTTAATAGCAATCAAGTGAGACTCTCTAGGGTCAGCTTGAAATCTAGCACAAAGACATGTGGAAAACATTATATCAGGTCTACTAGCTGTTAGATATAGAAGTGAGCCTACCATGCCTCTATAGCTTGAGATGTCCACAGATTTTTCCTTAGTAGTTAGCTCAAGCTTAGTTGCAGTGGCCATAGGTGTTTTTGCAGAGGCACAATCCATTAAGTCAAATTTCTTTAAGAGATCATAAATATATTTTGTTTGACTTATGAAAATTCCCTCATTAACTTGCTTTACTTGTAAACCAAGAAAGTAAGTTCATTCACCCATCATGCTCATTTCATACCTACTTTGCATAAGTTTGGCAAACCTTTTGCAAAGCTTCTCATCTGTAGACCCAAAAATAATATCATCTACATAGATTTGAACAAGTATTGAAGAACCATTGACATTTCTATGAAATAAGGTTTTATCTACTGTACCTCTAGTGAAGTGATTCTCCAAAAGAAATTGAGATAAAGTGTCATACCAGGCTCTTGGTGCTTGCTTCAAACCATAAAGTGCTTTCAAGAGAAGATATACATAATCTGGAAATTCTGGATCTTCAAAGCCAGGAGGTTGATGGACATATACCTCTTCTTCCAGTTCCCCATTTAGAAAGGCACTTTTGACATCCATCTGATAGACTTTGAAATTGGCATTAGCTGCATAGGCTAGGAAAATTCTAATTGCCTCAAGTCTTGCCACTGGAGCAAAAGTTTCATCAAAATCTATTCCTTCTTCTTGAGAATAACCCTTTGCCACTAATCTAGCTTTATTCCTCACAATTATGCCATTTTCATCAGTATTATTCTTGAGAACCCATTTGGTACCTATGATACCTCTATCATCAGGTTTGGGCACAAGCTTCCATACTTTATTTCTCTCAAATTGGTTTAGCTCTTCTTGCATTGCTAAGACCCAATCTGGATCTAGAAGGGCATCTTCCACTTTCTTAGGTTCCTCTTGAGACAGGAAACTACTGTATAGGCATTCTTCTTGTGTGGCCCTCCTAGTTTGGACTCTTGAGTTTGAGTCACCAATGATTAACTCAAAAGGATGATCTCTGGTCCATTTTCTTGAAGGTGGAAGGTTTGATCTAGATGAGGTTGCTTCATCTATATGAGCATGATCTTGTTGATTGATCATTGAGTTTTGACTTTGACAAACTCCCCCTGAGTTTGTTGTCCTTGAGGAGTTATGAAGTTGACTGTCAACAGATGCATCATTTTGTCTATCAACGGATGCTCCATTTTGCATGTCGACGGATACATGAGAATGCCTGTCAACGGATGCATCTGATGATCTAGTATGACTGTCAACGGATGCTTCATTTCCAGTGTTAGCATCACTTCTAGTTGGACCAACAACTCTAGGTGAATTTCCATGGCCGTGATCTTCATTTTCCTCATCATCATCAATGTACATTCTTCCTTCTACCTCATTTTCAAATCTCAACTTTTCATAGAAGCCTTCATCATTTAGACCTAGAATCTTTTGATCATCAAACACAACATGTACAGATTCCATAACAATGTTGGTTCTTAGATTGTAGACTCTATAGGCTTTCCCTGCTGCATATACAACAAAGATAGCTTCATCTGCCTTTGCTTCAAATTTGCCCAAGTTATCTCCATGATTTCTTAGCACAAAACACTTACATCCAAAGACATGAAGAAAAGCTAACGTTGGTTTCTTGTTGGTGAATAACTAATAAGGAATCATTCCTCTAGCTTGATTGATCAAGGAAATATTCTGAGTGAAGCAGGCAGTGTTGACAGCTTCAGCCCAGAAATATGTTGGCAATCTTGATTCACTTAACATTGTTCTAGCTGCTTCAATGAGAGTTCTGTTTTTCCTTTCAACAATCCCATTTTGTTGAGGTGTTCTAGCAGCAGAAAACTCATGGACAATTCCATTCTCTTCACAGAAAATCTTCATTGTGGAATTTTTGAATTCAGTGCCATTGTCACTCCTGATTCTTTGTACTTTTACTTCAGAACCATTGTTTACTAGTCTGAGATGATTGATGATGATTTCACTTGCACAATCTTTGGAGTGCAGAAAGAAGGTCCATGTAAACTTAGAAAAATCATCCACAATCACCAGGCAGTATTTCTTCTTTGAAATGGACATGACATTTACTGGACCAAATAAGTCCATATGCAGCAATTGAAGGGGCTTAACAATGGATGACTCTGTCTTGCTCTTGAAGGATGATTTCTTTTGCTTCCCTAATTGGCAGGCATCACACAATCCATCCTTGATGAACTCCAATTGAGGGATTCCTCTAGCAAGATCCTTTCTTACCAAATCATTCATAACTTTAAAATTCAAATGAGACAGCTTTTTATGCCATAGCCAACTCTCATCCTTGCTTGCTTTGCTGAAGAGACAAGTAATGGATTCTGAGCATACTGAGTTGAAATCAGCTATGTAAACATTTCCTTTTCTAAAACCTGTCAGAACCACATTGTTGTTTTCCTTGGTAGAAACAACACAGGCTTCTTTAGTGAACTTTACTTCATAGTCTTTGTCACAAATCTGACTGACACTCAGCAAATTGTGCTTCAAACCTTCAACTAAAGCCACTTCTTCAATGATGACATTGTCCTTTGTAATCAAGCTATATCCCTTAGTATATCCTTTGCTGTCATCTCCAAAGGTAATTCTAGGGCCAGCTTCCTCCTTGAACTCTGTGAGCAGGGTTGAATCTCCTGTCATATGCCTAGAACATCCACTGTCTAGGTACCATAGATTCCTCTTATTTCCCTGCACACAATCCAAAATACAAATCAAGTTGATTTTGGTACCCAAGTTTCCTTGGGTCCTTTCTTGTTAGCCTTTGGTTTTACACTCTTAGCAATCTTCACTTTGGGTGTAGATGCTTGAGTGATAGGTTTTGACAGATGCTCATTTGCATAAATATTTGATGCAGGCATTTGTGGAAAATTGGCATACATATTATCCATGCTAGGAATGCTCCATGACATTTGTGGCATATTCACAGATTGAAAATAAGGATTAGGCACATATGGCATGTTCACATATGGATTTGAAAAACTAGCATTCTGATACAAACCAGGCATTGCAGGCATACTTGGCATAGATTGAGGTACATGAACAGGAGTCCTTTTAACAGACTTGCAATTAGAAGATAGGTGATTGACACTATTGCAATTACCACAAGTTTTCCTAGGAGCAAACTTGTCAGGAGAATAATTGTTTTTCTTGTTAATGCCTATCTTACCATTTCTGTTCTTTTTCTTTTTACCCTCAGTCTCTACCTTTTCATTAACTGATTTACCAACAGCCTTTTTGTTAAGTAAATCACCTGCCTTAGCCTTCTCACTTGATTTGGCTTGGCTACTTTCACCAGAAACAAAGTTCTTGGCTACTGGACCATACTGATTATTCAGTTTCTTGAGTTCCTTCTTACTAACAGACTTTTTGTTAGTCGACGGATACCTCTCATCCGTTAATGGTTCATCTGTCAACGGATGATCACTATCCGTTGATTCACAAATAGTCTCTAGATCCTTAAGGCAAGGTTCTAGCTCCTTTTTCTTTTAAGTCCAGGTATCCCTCACAAATGATTCTATTCCCTGGACTTTTATTATGTTTTGAGAAATATTCCTACAACTTTGAAATTTAGCAATTATCCCTTGTTCTTTTTCAAGCTGGTCTCTTAAAATCAGTTCTCTTTTTAACACAGCTTCAAGTTCACTTTTATCATTATTGCAATCAACTCTCATTTTCTCAAATTCTAGAAATTGAATTTCTAGGACTGCATTTCTATCACTTAAGAACTGATTAGTTTCTTTAATCCTATTGTTCTCTTTAGTAAGTGATTTAAGAGTAACACTCAAGTGATATAGTTTAGTAGACATTTCATCTATAACACTATTGCATTCCTCTTTGGTGAGCTCAGAGAGATTAGTAGAAAATACCTGATTGCTAGCTGAACTTGCTTCCTGCTCAGAATCAGCCATTAATGCAAGGTTGACAAACTCAGCATCATCATCAGAATGATTTCCATCAGCAGCCCAGTCATACTCTTGGGTCATGAATGCCTTTCCTTTCTGTCTGAGAAGATCAAAATATTTCTTCTTGTAGTCAACAGTTTCAGTTGGCTTTCCCTTGTTCTCTGATCTAGGCTTCCTGCATTCACTTATCATGTGACCAGCAATTCCACAGTTGTAGCATTTAATTTTGGATTTATCCACATAGTTGCTTGTAGAAAAATCCTTGTTAAATGGCTTGGCCACCCCAGAGTTTCTTCTGAATTTTAGCTTAGAGAATCTCCTAGATAGAAAGGCTAAATGCTCATCTATCTCATCCAATTCATCCTGCTGTAGGACACTCATTTCTTCAGACACCTTTTCCTTGCTTTTGCTTGATTCTGCTCTACCTTCACAAACCTCCCTATTTGGTGTAGATTTAGCAGCTTCAGTCCTCTTCTCCTCCTTCTGCTCCAAGTTGGCAACAAGTGCAACTGACCCACTTTTCTTTTGGGCATTCTCAATTTCTTCATCCTGCTCCAATTCTAGTTCATATGTCTTTAAAGTTCCATAGAGCCTTTCAAGAGTAAATGACTTGTACTCTTGAGTGTTTCTTAGAGAAACAGTCATAGGCTTCCACTCTTTGGGCAGTGATCTCAGAAATTTGAGATTAGAATCTTTCACTTGGTAGATTCTTCCATACAGTTTCAAGCCATTCAGTAGCTTTTGAAATCTACTAAATGTGTCATTCAATGTCTCTCCATTCTTGAAATGGAAGTGCTCATACTGTTGGATCAGTAGCTGCATCTTGTTTTCCCTTACCTGTTCTGTACCTTCACAAAGGGTTTGAACAATGTCCCATACTTCCTTGGCGGTAGTACAGTTGATAACATTGTCAACCATGTCTTTTTCTAAACCATTAAACAGAATATTCATGGTCTTTTTATCTTTGTGGACTTCTGCAACATCCTCAGTACTCCACTCAGAAACAGTTTTTGGAATGTAAGTGTCTGGTGCATCTGCAGCAAGACCAACTCTTGAAGCAACCTTCATTGGAACATGAGGACCCTTCTCAATGCAATCTACAAAGCCTACATCAATAGACATGAGATGTAGACGCATTTTTACTTTCCAGTGAAAGTAATTTTCTCTATCAAGAACCGGTATCTTCACTCCATAATCCTTCTTAGACATGTTGGAAGTGTGTTGATCTTTAAACTTCAAATATATTAGAAGCTTGCTCTGATACCAATTGTTATTCCCAGATTACACACTTGTATAATTGTAGAAGGGGGGGGTTGAATACAATTCTTGATAGTTATAAATTTCTGATAAAAACCACAGAAATCTATAAGGAAATAATTGCTGAATAAGAAATGGTTCACAAACACATAAAAAATCAGGTGGTTAAATGTACCACCTGAGACTTTTATTTGAAGAAAACTCTGTGATACAAATGTACACAGCTTCTGTTTTTACAACTCTTTGCTTCTAAAGATATTCAAGAAACCCTAAGCAAATATGTCTGTTTTCTTAGTTTCTAAAGAGTTGCTACACTTGGTTATATATCCCAAGTTTACAAGTACTACAGGAATAAGATAATATTAATCTAATTCAAGTTGACTTGCTACTCCACTCCAAATCCACATGTAGCCGAAAGGTTGTCCTTGTGAACAGATATGTCCCCTGCACCTTTCTTGTATGTACTGTGTAAATGGAATGCTTCTTTCTTCTGTGTTTCCAAAGTATGGCTGCCATACTGCTTTTTATACCTACTATCAACCCATGTGATCTGTCAGTCAAACCTGTCCTTATCAACTGCTAATTCCCAGCTAGCATAGGATAAAGTGATAATGATTATTCGTTGATGTTGTGCACAGTTATCCGTTGATGGTAGTTTGAGCTGTATCCGTTGATAGAGTAGATTTGAGTTGTATCCGTTGATAGAGCCCTGTTCTCATCCGTTGATACACTTTCACTTAGACAGAATTACATAGCATAGCTTATTTACAATTGGCTACCCTATTCTGCCTATCCATTGATGGTCAACATGACTCTGAATAAAAACACTATCAACTGATAAATAGAGATATTGCAGTATGCTACAAAACCTCATCCGTTGATGAGCTACCTGTCAACGAATAGAGTTATAAAGTCTTATCCGTTGACAGTTACAAAACTTGACTTATACAATTTTGCTTGAATGTTAAGTTATCATCAACTACAACATATTCCTAACAATGTCAATGTGCTTTGTCCTAGAATGATTGACAGGGTTGGCAACTATAGAGATTGCACTTGTGGCATCACACATGATTGGAATTCTTTCCAACACAAGTCCATAATCTCTAAGTTGATTTCTAATCCAAAGCACTTGAGCACAGCAACTTCCAGCAGCTATGTATTCAGCCTCAGCTGTGGAAGTTGACATAGATTATTGTTTCTTGCTATACCAAGAGACTAACCTTTGTCCAAGAAACTGGCAGCTACCTGAGGTGTTTTTTCTATCCACTCTGCATCCAGCATAATCAGCATCAGAATAACCAACCAGATTGAACCCTGTGTCCTTAGGATACCATAAACCCAAGTTTGGAGTGCCCTTCAGATATTTAAAGATCCTTTTTATAGCAATCAAATGTGATTCTTTTAGATTTGATTGAAACCTTGCACAGAAGCATGTAGCAAATATGATATCTGGCCTACTTGCAGTGAGATAGAGTAGAGAACCAACCATGCCTCTGTAGACTGAAATATCTACTTTCTTGCCTTTAGCATCTTCATCTAATTTAGTGGCAGTGGCCATGGGTGTCTTTGCAGGTGAGCAGTCTTCCAGGTCAAACTTCTTCAATAAATCCTTGATGTATTTGGTTTGACTGATAAAGATACCATCCTTCCTTTGAATAACTTGCAACCCAAGAAAGAATGTCAACTCTCCCATCATACTCATCTCATATCTGCTCTGCATTAGCTTAGAGAACTTTTCACACAGCTTCTTATTAGTAGAACCAAATATGATATCATCCACATAGATCTGAACTAAGATAATATCATCACCATGTTTCTTGTAAAATAGTGTCTTGTCCAGTGTGCCTCTAGTGAATTGATTTTCAAGGAGAAATTGAGATAAAGTATCATACCATGCCCTTGGAGCCTACTTAAGTCCATACAGTGCCTTAAGCAGTCTGTAGACAAATTCTGGGAAGTGTGGATCCTCAAAGCCAGGTGGTTATTGCACATAAACTTCTTCTTCCAACTCTCCATTCAGAAATGCACTCTTGACATCCATTTGATAAACTTTAAAGTTTGAGTGAGCAGTAAATGCCAAGAATATTCTGATGGCTTCCAATCTAGCAACAGGGGCAAATGTCTCATCATAATCAATGCCTTCCTGTTGAGAGTATCCTTTTGCAACCAACCTTGCTTTGTTTCTTACTATTACACCATCTTCATCCATCTTATTCTTCAGAACCCATTTTGTTCCAACAATGGTTCTATTCTTTGGTGCAGGCACAAGTTCCCATACTTTGTTCCTTTCAAATTGATTCAGCTCCTCTTGCATGGCAATAATCCAATCTGGATCCAACAGTGCATCATCAAGTTTCTTAGGCTCAACCTGAGATACGAAACATCCATAGAGACACCCATTCTGAGTTGTTCTCCTAGTTCTTACTCCTGCATTAGGATCTCCAATGATTTGCTCTGCAGTGTGTGATCTATCCCATTTCCTTGAGTGCTCAGCCTGATTTCTCATTCTTGATGTTGCTTCATCATCCAAATCATGATCATCCTGATTTCCTCCCCCTGTGAGGTTGCCACTACTCACAAGTGTGTCTTGGATGCTAGTTTCTCCACTGTTGATTGGCACAAATTCTTCTCTTGTATTATCATTCACTTGAGTCTGTTGAACTTGAGTTTCAACTTTTATTTCAGTCTCTTCATCAGAATCATCTAGATTATCAAACTTCAATGGATCTTTATCTTCATCATTGGCTTCTTCTAGTCCAGGTAGTTTGCTGTCATCAAATGTCACATCTGTGCTTTCCATAATTTTCTTTTGACTGATGACATAAACTTTGTATGCAATTCTTTCCATAGAGTAGCCAAGAAAAATTCCTTCAAATGCCTTTGTATCAAACTTACCAACATATTCAGAATTATCCTTTAATACAAAGCATTTGCTTCTAAAAGTATGAACATACTTTAGAGTAGGCTTCTTTCCAGTCATCAAATTGTAAGGTGTCTTTCCAGTGTTTTTGTTGATGAGGGTTCTGTTCTGGATATAGCATGCAGTGCTTACAGCCTCAGCCCAAAAACATGTAGGCATCTTTGCATCAAGTAGCATTGTTCTAGCAGCCTCAATTAGAGTTCTATTCTTTCTCTCAACAACTCCATTTTGTTGTGGAGTCCTTGGAGCTGAGAATTGCTGAGAAATCTCATTCTCTTTGCAGAATGCTTCAAGCATGGCATTTCTGAACTCTGTCCCATTATCACTTCTCAGTGCAATCACACTTGCATTGTAGGCTTTTGCTTCCTTGTCAACTTTCTTTATGTGCTCAATGATTACTTGTGAAGCCTCATCTTTTGATGCCAGAAATTCCACCCATGTATACCTTGTGAAGTCATCAACTATCACCAAAGCATACTTCTTTCTTCCTAGTGACATGACATTGGCAGGCCCAAACAAATCCATATGAATGAGTTGCAGGGGCTTGGTTATTGATGTCACTGTCTTTGACTTGTGGCTTGATCTTTTTATTTTTCCCTTTTGACAAGCCTCACACACTCCTTCTTGACAGAACTCGAGTGTGGGCATGCCTCTCACTAACTCTCTTTTGACTAGAGAATTAATGCCTTTGAAGTTCAGGTGTGATAATTTCTTGTGCCACAGCCAACAGTCTTCATTTAATGCTTTTGAGTAGAAGCAACAAATTTTGTCCTTGTTTGCAGAGTCCATATTGGCTACAAACAGGCTTCCTTTCCTTACTCCAGATAGAGCAAAGTCACCAGTCTTCTTGTGGGTGATCAAACATTCATCTTTGTCAAAATCCACCTTGAATCCCCTATCAGTAAACTGACCAACACTTAGCAGATTATGCTTGAGTCCCTTGACCAGTGCTACATCTTCAATGATGACATTTCCAACTTTCAACTTGCCATATCCCAATGTGTTACCCATGCTGTCATCTCCAAAAGCAACCATTGGGCCAGCCTTTTCCTCATACTGTGATAGCAGGGCCATATCACCAGTCATATGATTTGAGCATCCACTGTCCAAAATCCACATGACCTTCTTTTCACTTTCTTTGCTCTGCAAATACAAAGGTATTACTTCTCCTTTGGTACCCAAACAAGTTTGGGTCCATGTGACTTAGAAACAGTTTTATCATAAACAACATGCTTATCAACTTTCTTGGTGTTAGTCTTCTTGTCACTGTTAGAAGTCTTAGAGCCTGAGGCCTCAGTCTTAGGTGATAAAGGTACCTTCCTAGATTTAGGAGGACTTGAAGACTTTGACCTTGTGTAGTGTGTGTGAGAATTGTGACTGATACAACCATCAATGAATTGCCTTCTCAAATTGAAACAACTTGTCATAACATTCATGTTGCATGGCATACAGTCAAATTTATCACAAAATGGTGCATCTCTATGTCTTAGAGGCACAGAGCAGTCATAGAAAGGTTTGGGCACACTACCAACAGGTTTCTTGCATGCATGAGTTAGATGATTGGTACTGAAACAGTTCTGACAAGTTTTCCTAGGGGCATTAGGCATATAAGCATAGTTATTATCTTTGTTAATCCCTAACTTGCCATTTCTGTTCTGTTTCTTCTTAGTCACTTTCTTCTCAGATTCACTCTTCCCAGCTGAAACAAACTTAACAAACTTCTTAGGTCTTGACCTATTACCTACTGGCTCCTTGGCTTTTGACTTAACACTCTCACTCTTAGAGGATGCTTGTTGTTCACTGGATTGTGCCTCATCTTCATCATTTAACATTTGCTTGATGAGTAAGGCATCCTTATCAATTTCAAATATTGATTCTTTAAAAATAGGAGTCTCAATCTTTTTCAAGATGTGAGGGACTTCCTCGTGAACAACAGTGTCATCTTCAATGACAACATAGCCTTTTCTCTGGTTAAGAGTGCCATAGTCAAGTCCAATAGCAGTTTTGGGTTTTGCTTGAATTTTCTCACAGTAGGATTGCACTAGACCAGATGATTTCTTAAACGTTTTCAGTTTGAATTCATTTTCAGCTAATTCATCCCTAAGAGCCTTTTCAACCTGACTAGCACACAAAACCTTATTCTGCAGATATTCAACTTCTTTCTTATGGTTTTCTACTTGCATAGCAGTTAGCTCAAGTTCCTCATTCTTTTTTATTAACATTTCATTTCTAGTAGACAGTTTAGTAATCTCTTCATTAGCAGCAGTCATACTAGTATGAATTTTAAACATCTCAACAGATAGTTGTTCAATCATGCATTTATACTCAGAAATAGACATGTCTATAGTAGTGAGAGATGGTACCTGAGGATCTGATGGAGATGTGTCATCCTTGGAATTGGCCATCAAGGCATAATTTCAAAATTCTTGTTCCTCTCCATCACTGTCAGAATCATCCCAACACTTCCCTTCAGCTATGTAGGCCTTACCTTGTGTCTGCTTTTTCAGAAGGGCCTCATACTTAGCTTCGAGCTCAAGATAATCTCTATCCTTCTTTTTAGGCTTCTTACATTCATTGGCAAAATGCCCTAGGTCATTGCATCTATAACACCTTACAGATGACTGTTAGAAATGATTGATGAGAACAGTGTTTGAAAGCTATAGTGACAAGACAGAGTTTAGCTGGAAGCAGTCAGAGTTTAGTTAAACACTGACTGGAAGCGCAACAGAGGTTGTTAAACTCTGTAGCGGTATTGTCTGAAGAGTCAACAGTGTTTGAAGGTTGATACAAGATAAGTATGGAAGCAATATCTTTGAAGATTGGAAAGCTGTCAAAGAGATTGAGTTGACTTGGAAGACTGGAGCAATCGTGATTGATATCAATTGTATAGCTTGATTATAGAAGAATCAGTCACTGATTGTATGAAGCTGTATGTTCTATAAATACAGTTAGGTTAACCCTAGAAGGGTATCGAACATTGAGAAATTCATTGATTGTAACCTAAGCAGCTCTCTGTGATATTTTACATCACTGAGAGAGGAATTGTTAATTCCAAACAGTTTTTAAGTATTAAACAGTGTGTTCTTGTTAAGTTACTCATTCAGTATTTGATTAACTATTGTGAATTCGGCCTAACAAGTGGTATCAGAGCCTAATCTGTTACTTTATTACAGTTAAAGATCCAAACACAATAGTAATCAATGGCAGAGATACCTCCACCAACTGAGAAAGCCCCTACTACTGTTAGTAGGTATGAAACAATAAGGGTTCCTATACTTAGGCCATCAGAGTATGCAATCTGGAAGGTAAAGATGACCATGTTTCTGGAAGCCACAGATCCAGAATATCTTGATAGAATATATGAAGGTCCTCACAAACCAACAAAATTATCTGCTGCTGCTGGTGGTGAGGAATCAAAGGTCATTCCAAAGGAAAAGAAAGATCTAACTGCTGAGGATCTTTCATCTATTGCAAAGGATGCAAAAGTAAGACATTTACTTCACAGTGCATTAGACAATGTTATGTCTAATAAAGTGATTAACTGCACAACTGCAAAGGAAATATGGGATGCACTTGAGGTTAGGTGTCAAGGAACTCCTGCAATCAAGAAAAACAGAAGAAACATACTCACTCAGGAGTATGAGCACTTTGAGGCAAAGTCTGAAGAAACCATGACAGAAACATTTGACAGATTCTGTAAACTGCTCAATGATTTGTCATTGGTTAACAAAGAGTATGATTTAGAAGATTCAAATCTCAAGTTTCTTCTCTCTCTACCTGAAAAGTGGGATGTGAAAACAACCACTATAAGAGATAATTATGAACTTGGTGAAACAGAGATTGATGAAATCTATGGACTGCTCAAAACCCATGAATTGGAATTGGAGCAGAGAAACAAAAGATCTAGTAGAAAGTCAAAGTCTGTTGCTCTTAAGGTTGAGGAGAAACCATCAAAGAAGGAAGCATCAAGGAGAAAGGCAAAAGGAAAAGCTTTAGTCATACACTCAGAAAGTGAGTCCTCAAACACTGATGATGACTCAAATACAGATGAAACATCTGATTCTGAAGATGATGAAGAGATGATGCAAATGGCTGCATTGATGGTAAAGACCTTCAAGAAGATGGGATTCAAGAACTTCAAGAAGGGAAAGAGATTCTCCAAGGACTACTCAAAGTTTGACAAGAAGAATTTCAAGAAAGCTGAGGGAAAGGACTTCAAATCTAGTAAGAAAGATAAGTCTGAGATTCAATGCTACAAGTGTAAGGAGATGGGTCACTATGCTCCTGAGTGCAAGAAGGGTAAAACTGAAAAGGCACTTTACACTAAAGGCAAAGATTGGGCAGACACTTCAGATTCAGATGAGGAAGTCAACTATGCACTCATGGCTACTACTCAACATGAAGATGATGATCTCAAGGTACCCCCAACTACCTATGCTTATAATACTGATAATATAACTGAATTGAGAATTTATCTTAAAGCTTTGCATATCAGTTATAGGGATCAGACTTTAGAAAATGAGAGGATAAAAAATGAGTGCTCTCAACTTAAAGAGAGAAATAAACTTGTTGAGGAACAGCTAGAGAACATGAACAAAGTTCAAAAAGAGAGAGATGATGCAGTGTTTATTGAACAGGAGTTGCTAGGTAAGTATAAGCAACTAGAATCTGAATTGGAGGATACTAAACACATCATTAAAACTTGGACACACTCTGGTAAAGATACTCAAGAAGTGTTTCAGTCAGATACAGTAGGTCTAGGTTACTCTGAAGGAGATGAACTTAGATTTGAAAATCAGGTAAAAGTTAGACCACATCGTTCATCTGAAGGTAATGTCATGGGAACAGGTGGACCTAAGACTGAAGCACAGAAAAAGGCTGTTAAAGAGTCATATGCTAAAACTTTTGTTAAAGAGGCTAACATTGGTTTAATGACAGATAAACAACTCAAGCATAAGCTTAAGGAGATAAAATCTGTCAACAAACAGAGATTGCCTAAGAAAAACAAAAATGGAAAGGTAGGCATAACATCAGGAATTAAGCCAATGCTTGCTTCATTAGCTCCTATAAAAACATGCTTTAATTGTGGTAGCACTAATCATCTTGCTAGTTTCTGCAGTAAGAATAAGAACATTAATTCTTTGCCCTCTAAAACTGCAGTAAAGAGTGATTATGTGAGAACTAGACCACAGACTTTATGTAAACACTGTGGAAGTACATGGCATTCTATTTACACTTGCAGAGATTATCATGCTATTTACTATAATTACTATGAACCCAAACCAAATTTGAAATGGGTTAAAGTAAACTCTGCAAATGTAAACTCTGAAAAAGTTAGCTTAAACTCTGTTAATGTAAATTCCGCTGCAAAAGCTAACAGAGTTAAGAAAGCCAAAGGATCCAAGCAAGTCTGGATCCTTAAAACTAACAATCAGTGATTGTTTGTGATTGCAGGGCACCAGGGTGAGTACCCTAGTTGTGGACATTCAAGCATATGGTAGATTCTGCTATTTCTGATTGAATGTGAGTGTAAACACTTCACCTAAACACTTGTGTGTTTTGAGAGTTTGTGAGTTTATCAAGTTCATGACTGTTATTCACTGAATGATGCTCTGATTTCTATCTCTTGATATTTTTGTCTTCAAAGACTGTGTGCTTACTTGGATAATCATTGACATCAAAGGGAATGGAAGTTTTCAGATTTCTGTATTACAGTAACTACAGAGTTTAGCATTCATCAAACAATCAGTGTTTAATATGAGAGTTTGTGCATTCAGTGTTTATTGATTTCTGTTATGGATTTTATGAAATATTAGATGCTCTAAAAATTGATTTTAGTAAACTCTGCTTTACACACACTCATATTCACTACTGTGCAATTTTTGAAAGGGTTGTTAGTGATAAAGTTGGAAAATTGATAAACACTGTTGAGTTGTGTTAAGTACTCTAAGGTAATGTTTCATTGAGATGATTTGACTATTTTGAGTAATTGAGGTAGTTGACAACTGTTAATTAAGTGTAAATATGTCAAAGTGTCGTGATTATAGGAATGACAGCGGTAATTATTAAGTGATCCATTGGTTGTTTGACACGTGTCTCATGATAGTGTCCCACTCACACATTACTCTACAACAGTTGCGCGTTTTTACTGAATAAACGATTGAGTTTTAATTTTACTCTAATCGTCTTTGTTCTCTCACTCCATATCGATTCACATTCACCCACTCACAGTTACTTGCATACTCATTCACTTTCAAGATTCTCATACACTCTCATTCACCTTTTGATAAACACTTACAGTGCATATACATCTTTTCTCTAAATATCTTCGTATCATATCTTACTAATGGCAACTAAAGCGTTTGATGCAGCAGGGTTAGTTTTTCTTCCTAGCAACTATGCGGCACCACTGGAGAATGCAAATGCTCCAGAGGCGTTTCATTTGTTCCAAAATTTCTTGAAAGATTCTGAAATAGGGAAGGCTTTAACTGCACCACCAACATTATCTGCTTCACAAATTGCTGCCTTCTGGACAAACTCTGTATATGATGATGGTGAAGAGTCTGGCACACCAACAATCACTTTCACTCATGATGAATCAGAGTATATCATTACTCCAACTACGGTTAGGGATGCTCTGGATTTTGAGACTCACACTTCTTACAGTGTTGTTGGTCATGATCGCTTGAGGACAATGTTGGAGCAAATTGGATGTGCAGGAAACTTGAATAAGATAGGGTCCTTGAGACGGCCACTTCTGAGAAAGGAATGGAGTTTCTTTTTCGATTGCATTACAAGAGCTTTTGGAAAGAAGACAACAAACTGGGATGCACTTCCTCTTGATACTCTCCAAATTGGTCAAGCTCTACTATATGGAGGTAATTTTGATTTTGGTAGACTAGTGTTAATGAACTTGGGAGAGCGTTTGTCTGAGCCTACTTCTGTTTATTTTGCTCGTTTTTGTCAACTGCTATTTACTGCCTGTGTGCCTAACATTCAAATTGATGAAGCTGATGTGATTCAGCCTTTTCAAGTTGCTAAAAGAATGTTTTCAGATTTGACAAACAAAGATGTTACTAAACAGCAAATACCTGATATGTTTATGTCATTAGCCTTACAGAACTATGTAAACCAACCTCAAGATTCTCAATCATCACAACAAATGCCTGAACCATTAGACACTATAAACTCTGAACCAACACCTACAACACCCACAACCACTGTACCTACTACATCTCATCAACCACAACCAGAAACCTTAAACTCTTCAACAATAAACTCTCCACCATTAAACACTGACACCTTAAACACTGAAACCTTAAACACTGAAACCTTAAACTCTGAGCCAGCATCTACTGAAAAACCCAAAACCAAGCCAAAAAGAAAGAAACACACTGCCCAAAACACTAAACACTCAAAGGCTAAACAGACACTACCTGGAGCTGTTTATACAAGAAGGAAGAAACAAAAGGCAAACAGACCTTCACTTTCACCACCAAGAGAGAGCTCAAGTGAAGATGAAGAGGAGATTGTAGTGCCTCAAGTCAAGAAGAGAAGATTAGTTCTTTCTGAGTCTGATGATGAGCAAATTGTTAAAACCCCAGAGGTGGTTTCCCTGCAAACACCTACTGTTGAGGATGCAGAGAATGTTGCTATACCTGCAGAGGTTGAAATGCCTGCAGAGGATACTGTTAATGTTGAAATACCTACAGAGGATAACATGCCTGTAGAAGAGGGTCACAGAGATGGTTTTTCACCAGTGAATGATGTTCTTGAGTCAATTCTTGATCCTATCTCACCTATTGGTAACACTGAAGCTCCTGGTATAGCTGATGAGCCTGCAGTTAATGTTCCTGAAGCTGCAGCATCATATACAGAACTGATATCTAATGCTTCTCCAAATCCAGACAAAGGTGATGAAGTTGATCAGGCAACTAAAATAATTTCTGAATCTATGCCTGTTGAAGATACAAATATAAACTCTGTTGCAGAGCCTGTGCAACATGAGGAGACTGTTGAAAAGATTGCAAAAGTAGTTGTTGTAGAAACTGTGGCTGACACAGCTCAGCACAGTGGTTCTTTAAAAGATGTCCAAGATAAAGATGCAAGTGCTGAAGATGAATCTGACAGTAGTGCAAACTCTGATTCTTTTGTGAGTGCACCAGCACAGACAGATAATAAACATACACCTTTTGATCAGCCTTATCCATCTCATGCCATTGAAGTAGAGCATCTTGCTAAATCTGCTGAAAATTGGTATAAACAAGACTGTATTTTTCCAAAAGGGAGAGCAGCTGAGTTTGTTAAGTAGACTGCAAAGCAAATTTCAAATCCAGATATTTTATCATGTTTAAAGGCAACTGTGGTACAAGTCAAAACTTTGGAAGGAAATTTTGCTGAAACAAAACAAGAGATTGCTTCTTTGAAAACTGAGATTCAGTCAAGAGAAATGAAGATGGAAAGAGAGTCCAAAATAAAAGCTGCCCAGCTGTCTAAAGTTCAAGACACTCTCTTTGCCAGACTAGGAAAGGTTGAAGAAAATCAAACTGCTTTGTTTTCTAAGGTGGATTCCATTGCTAACTCTTTGGAGCTCATTACATCAATACTCATTCCTGATGATGTCAAAAAGGGGGAGAGAGTTGCTAAGTCTAAATGCAAAGTTTCTCAAACTCTGTCTCAAAAGGATGATGCTGGAGATGGAGGGGCAAGTGAAAAGGGTAAGGTTTTAAACTCTGAAACACTAACTCTGAGATCTGGCAAATCTCTTAAGTCACAGTCTGTTGGAATAAACACTGAAACTCAAGGTACTTCAAAGACCAAGAGTTTGGAATTAAAATCAAATCCAAAGACTGATGAGGAGTTAGCTGTTAAGATTTTTATGGAAGAAAATGCAGCAGGAGTTACTATAGAAGATGCTAAAGCTGAAGAGAAGAGTTTACAAGAAATGCATTTGAAAGCTTTAAAGTCTGAAAAAGTCAAGAAGAATGTGGAAGTTGCTAAATCTGTAAAGCCTGTTCTTAAAGGCATTCAAATCAAAGAACCAGTTGGTACAAATCAAAGAATGCAAGTATTCAGAAAACCAACAGATGCAGAAGCTAAGCAAAAGCTGAAAAGTATTGTTACAACCTCTGTTGATACACATGTTGTACAGAAAAATGAAGACACAACCTCTGTTGCTGCACAAGTTGTGACCACACCATTATTGTCTTCTCAGTTGAAATCAACATTTAAGAAAGGTGCTCTTCATGATTCAAGACTAGAAGCTACAATTCCAATGGATTTTACTGATGGTAGAGCTTTATCTGGTAAAGTTGGATACAACAAAGGAGGCATAGGCTCACACAGAGATAAAAGGCAATATGTTGGTCCCAGAGATCCTTCTTCACTGTCTGTTCCAGGAGGTGGTGTCACTCAAGAGAGTTTAGATAAACTGGAGTCAGTACAGCTTGTATATCAGAAGAGTCTAGAGAAGGATTTCTTGCTATATTTCATGGCTGATGGAACAGTATTTAAAGTTTCTGAAAAGGATATTGAATTAAAATATGGGGAAGAACTTGAATATGTCCTGTATATTTTCAGAGTGAGAAATCAAAGAGCTCAGTCAGTTGCAAATGTGCTCAGACAAAGGATGATTCAGAACCTTGCAAGAAGACAAATGAAGATCAACAGTAAGTATGTTCCTAAGTACAGAGATTGGAATGGAAATCTGATAGAAATGGAGAAGGGGACTACAAAGCTGAAGACTGATCTTGGAATCACTGTTCTGGATTTTAATGTGAAATCTGAGGAAGTGAAATACATAAGGCTGGGAAATGAAATGAGAAGAAACAAAATCTACGATCTTAGAGCTGCAATTTATCAAACTGATGAGAATGATCCTCAGTTAAGAGAAATCAAGGAAGCTATGCAGATAGAGCTTGAAAATGCTGAAAGAAGGTTGCTTATAGACTATCTCAGAACAATGCCTGATCTGCAAGAGATTAGAAATTAAAGTCTGTAAGAATTTTCTTATTTTCTGTAGAATTTGTTAAGTAATAGCTTAAACTCTGTTTGTATGATTAAACACTGTAAACTTTGTATTTGTTTTGACATCATCATTTACTGTAAACTTGTACATTTTTGCTAATGGACAAGTTGGGGGAGATTGTTAGAAATGATTGATGAGAACAGTGTTTGAAAGCTATAGTGACAAAACAGAGTTTAGCTGGAAGCAGTCAGAGTTTAGTTAAACACCGACTGGAAGCGCAACAGAGGTTGTTAAACTCTGTAGCGGTATTGTCAGAAGAGTCAACAGTGTTTGAAGGTTGATACAAGATAAGTATGGAAGCAATATCTTTGAAGATTGGAAAGCTGTCAAAGAGATTGAGTTGACTTGGAAGACTGGAGCAATCGTGATTGATATCAATTGTATAGCTTGATTATAGGAGAATCAGTCACTGATTGTATGAAGCTGTATGTTCTATAAATACAGTTAGGTTAACCCTGGAAGGGTATCGAACATTGAGAAATTCATTGATTGTAACCTAAGCAGCTCTCTGTGATATTTTACATCACTGAGAGAGGAATTGTTAATTCCAAACAGTTTTTAAGTATTAAACAGTGTGTTCTTGTTAAGTTACTCATTCAGTATTTGATTAACTATTGTGAATTCGGCCTAACAATGACCTATCCACATGACTGGTTTTGAACTTATTCTTGTTTGGTTTCACAGGTGCCTTGCTCCTGTTGAATGAATGGTTTTGGGTTTTGGGTTTGAAGGGTTGATTCCTCTTAAATCTTATGTTTGGAAATTTTCTGGCCATGAAAGCATATGAAGTATTTTCCATCCCATCTAGTTCTTCAAGAGTGTAAAACTCTTCTTCCTCCTTCTCCTCAACAGGTTCACTTACCTCAGCTTCAGTTTCTTCATCTTCTACTACCTTCTCTATCCTTAATTGGCTTGTAGATGCTTCTAGGTCTTGAATAGATTTATTGACAATCAAGGCACATGATGTGTTTATCATTCTGCCTTGGTTGGCTTGGATAGCCCTTTTCTGAAGCAACTCAAGCTCATGAGTTTTTAAAAACCCCATAGAGCATATCATAAGTGATTTTGTTCAATTCTCTTTCCCTTAGAAAAATGACCCTTTGCTCTAGATGATTTGGTAAAGAGAGCAGAAACTTCATGTTCAATTCCTTGGTGCTGTAAACCTTGCCATTCATCTGCAACTCAGTAACTAGCTTGTGAAATCTCTCAAACATTTCAATGATGCTTTCCTTGGGCTGTGCCATGAAAGCTTCATACTGTGTGACCAGTATCTGTTTCTTGTTTTCTCTGACCTCATCAGTTCCTTCACATAACACCTCAATATGATCCCACATTTCTTTGGCAGTGGTACATGAAGCAATGTTTGCAAACATTGACATGTCCATGGAATCTATAATCAGCAACATGAGGTGACTGTCAAGGGCAACCATCTCCTTTTCTGATTCTGTCCATTTGGATGGATCCTTAGCCACATAAGATCTTGGAATAGTAATGGTTCCAACAGTCTTCTCAGGAATCTCCTGTTGGGGAACAAATGGACCATTCTTGAGAATCTCAAGATACAAATGATGAGATGCTTTGATGAACAACTGCATCTTGATCTTCCAGAGGTTGTAGTTTTTTTTGTCAAACTTAGGGACTTTCATCGTTCCTGTGGTCTTTGGTGTATTCGAACTCATGATTGTTTTTCTATTTTTGAATAAACAGCCCGCTCTGATACCACTTGTTGAGTATAGAATACAGTAAAAGAATACAGAGGGGGGGTGAATGGATTCTTGAACTTTTCTTGGTTGAGTCTGTGTAGCAGATAAGTGTTTGTGTGTACAAAGATGTAGGTGCGGATAAAGAACAACACAAGTCACAATATCACTTTAATCTAATGTATTATTAGATAAAGGTTGCTACAATCTGTGAATACAAATGATAGTATTCTCAGCTTCGTTTTTCTCAGAGAGATATGGCTTACAATGAAATATGAAAAACTAGACTCACCAAAAGTTAATTACTAAGGAAGTGAGGCTGTATCCTTATAGAACATGGATACAACCTACTTACTACAAATAAGGTAGTTAAAACAAATTACTTTCTAGTCTGTCTATCCTATTTGAGTAAGAGTCCAAACGGTTACAGATTTGACTTTGCAAAGCCTGTTCAGATCCACTTCTTTAGCCCTTTGTCTCTTCTATATCTCTCCAAGCTTCTTTGTAGGCTTTCCCAAGCACGTTACAGATTGAGGTCCATAAAGTGCATTGGCTTGTTGCAGGTTTCTGACTTGTACAATTTCTCCAGTATTTTGTCTCCAAGAATATATTCGAGAAGTGACTAAGTAAGTGATTCGAGAACTAGAATTGACTTGATCGATAACTCTGAGTTCTCGAACACTGTTATATTGACATATCGAATTACTTCTCGAATAGTTCTTTTTCATCAGGATTCCTTGAGTTGTCGAATAGAACACTTGACTTATCGAATCCTTGAGATATCGAATAGCTTTCTGAGTCCTTGAGATAATGGAACTTTGACTTGTTGACTCCTTGAGAACTCGAATATCACTTTGACTTGTTGACTTCTTGAGTTCTCGAATAGAGCAGTAGACATATCGAATCTCTGAGATATCGAATGAGATATCGAACAGTGTATTCAGAGATATCGAATATTGTCTTGAGATATCGAATCCCTGACTTCTCGAATGCTAGACTTCTCGAATGGACAAATGTACTTCTCGAATTGGTACTTAGGCAAATTCTTCAATTTCTTCAAATCCCAACTGTGATTATTTGACAGTCTTTATCTTCTTGCTTGAGGCATGAACCTTGGAACTTCTTTCAAGCATTATTCTTGACTATATAAGTACAGTTACACAACTAGGATTTGGTGTCTATTACAAGTACAGAACAAGTAGAGATTCTACAACTAGAGGTTCCCTCAGTTAAGAGGTCATGTAAGTAATGCAAAGCATTACAAACAATTAGACTTGTTATTTGATGTAAACATGCATGCCTCTGTGACTAACAATATATAATAATATACTATAATATTATATACATACATACATACTTTATATTTTTGTTTATATATATTAATTTGTAGATAAATCTCAGTTGTCTTACCTCAAATAATGTATAATTATTAATTATAATGTATATTTGTAGATAATTATATATTAATGTATAATTATTAATTATACATGCATACGTACATGCATACATACATACATACATAATTATTAATTATATGCATACATACATACATACATACAATATATACATACATTTATGTTGTACAATCTATTAATATTTCATTATTTGTAATCTATTAATTGTTGTATAATTATTATGCATATTTATACATACATACACATGTACAAACATAAATACATACATATATAAATTTCTATGGATATATAATAATATACATAATATTATATACATACATACATACATACATACTATATAACATACATACAGACATACATACATACATACATACATACATACATACATACATACATACATACATACATACATACATTTATGTTGTATAATCTATTAATATTTCATTATTTGTAATCTATTAATTATTGTATAATTAATATGCATATTTATACATACATACACATGTACAAACATAAATAAATAAATAAATACATACATACATACATACATACATTTATGTTGTATAATCTATTAATATTTCATTATTTGTAATCTATTAATTATTGTATAATTAATATGCATATTTATATATACATACACATGTACAAACATAAATACATACATATATAAATTTTTGTGGATATGTAATAATGTACTATAATATTCACTAACATGTACCATATCTTATTAATCATTTTAGATCTACTGTAATTATTTACGAATTAAATATTATAAAAAAATATCACAATACAAAAAAAGAACCTTCATGCGTATATATAAGTATATGTAATACAAACTTGTATTAACATTAACTATCGTAAAACTCAACAATCACATCTTTAATACGTAAACGCACAAAACAATATAACAAACGCACACACACCTACACACACACGCACATTTATTTATATAATAGAGCAGATGGGGGGAGAGTTCCATGAGCAAATTTATTCATATAAAAAGTTATATTTACCCCTACTAACTATATCTATGTTATATTTCGGGGGGCTATTTGTTTATTGGAACACTAACATATTTATTACATAATAATAACTTATATGAACTAATATGCATTTATTATTATGTAATTAATACTTGTATGTATCTCTATATCCATCCATGTTAACTCTATATATTTATATTTCGAAGTACGGTTTTGATCTTAACATTGATCAATTTATTACATATCGTTCAAGTTTGCTTTAACAAAACAAAACATAGCGTAAAATATAAACAGATTTAATTTAACCAGAATTATCATTTGCATGTCACGATCGATATTGCATAAATTCTATTTACTCACAACAATTGCTGCGAAGATATGAACAATCGAAGATATCAACAATCCAATACTGCGTGATCACAAATAATTCATAAATATTTATAATCTAGAGCATGCCCGTGCCTTGCACGGACTACAAAGCTAGTTTTTTATTTATGACTTAGCCCAAAAAAAAATTGTGGTTGAATTATTTAATCAGAATCGAAAAGCAAGAAACTCTTTCAAGGAAAGGAAATTAATGTATTCCCTCGTGCTAAATTTAATTAAGGGTTTAAAGGTTCTAAATACGTACTGATACAAACGAGTGTTTTAGACAAATTCAAGAAGAATATTTATGTAAAAATAAGATTTATGAATGTAACTATGATTATGTTATTAATTTACCTTGCATATTCACATATTTACAGAATTACGTATTTAAAAACATTTTTTTAATTATTATATTATTTATGATCCTAATCCTATGCATACTGAACCTAATAATCCATCATAAACTCGAAAAAGTTAGCAATTTGATATATATTGGTTATTGACTTGTATTTAAAGGTTCCAAATACTTTCAATTGAAATGATATGTGATGTTATAATCAAAATATGAAATAAAATTATACATTTCTATGTTATATATTTTTTTTTAAGAAAATTTAAATAAAATGCTAAATGGAGTTGAATAATGCACTGGTTTAAACGTAAGATTTTATTTATCGTTATCACTGGACTCTTCATATTTTAGCAAAATAACCTACATTAATATTTAATTTATATTTTTCACAATTTTTATAGTTATTGTATAATGCTGTTCAAGGAGTAAGAAATATGGGTGGTGGTCTGGTGCCTGGCGGATTGCAAGATGAGCAGTGTTGCAAACAATATTTTCCAAAGTCACACATAAATATCGTATTTTCCACTAGCAAGGTATCAAACATTTGTACACAATTGGAAGTTGCAGACAATCCTTTCTATAAGAGTTGGATTTAGAAATTTGAAAACATTCAGTTATTCACACATTTTGGAGCTTTCTTCTGCCCAAACTATCCCAGTAAAAGGTGCGTTTTGCACAATAGTCTCTCATTGTTTAGCACAGCAAATGTACAGAGCATATAATGTAGGGAAGAACAAATGAACCTCATAGAAATATACTGTACCTTACATTTTATCAGCTAACCTCATAAAAATTTCAAGGGCAATAATGAAATCTCACTACTGTAGGGAAGAACAAATGAACCTCGGTAACTCAGTTAAAAGATTATACTGATAGCGTAACAAACTCATATCTTCGGTCAAAGAAATCATTAAGCTTTTAACATAATTCTACATCTGTAAGAATCTTCAAAACCCCAAAACTGAGAATTTAGAAACTATAATGCTCTATAATAAAACTTGTCATAATAAAACTTGTCAGGAACATCAAAATATAAAGAAATAATACTCACATGAATGCATTCCTGTAGTATGGTAAACTCACAAGTCACATCTGTGTGCAAGCTAAATAAAGAATACGACACATATGCCTCAAAAAGAGGCTTTGTACTTTACAATGTTATCTAGCAGATCATGATGATATTCATGTGAATTTAGGCTTGGGCATTTGTAAAGCATTCTGATGAACGGAGCCAGGCTTTTGCATTCGATGAAGAAGCCCCTTTTTAATATCATGGCAGATTGAGTTTTGCACCAGTTTCAGGGTTCCATCACGTGCAAGCGAAGATTCAAACTGCTCTAGAACTTTAACAACCTGCCAGAACTCTGGCCTTCTATCTGGTCGCAATGACCAACATTGCTCAATCAAAGCTCTCATGGTAGAGGGGCAGTCCTCAGGTATAACTGGTCTCAAGTTCTGAAAGATTGCAATTTTTAATTTAAAGATTTGCACAATACAGTACACTATGTTGGAGCTTCAAACATAAAAAAATATATACAGTAGAAGTTATGGCATCTAAAGGAGATGAAATAAACATAGAGAACAAGATAACTACTAAAAAGAACCCAAATACATCCTCAACTTTCATAATAAAGTACCAGATATATGAGGATAATGCAATCTATTTAGTAGCATCAAATATCAAGTAAACAAAATTTGTAAAGCTTTACACATTGTTCAACTAAAAGTGGAAGAGAAAACAAATCATAGATAGGGCAGTACCGATGAAGAACAATATTATGCCTACTTTCACTGAAAATAATACAGATCAGTAAAGCGAAATAGACAATTTTTGACGTAAAATCAAGAACAAATTCCTAGTACAGAAGTATGATATCAGACAAACAATTGGACAAATTACTAACTATCTAATTCACTTTCACAAACATACAATTGTAAATAGTTGCAATATGCTGAAATATATGAATCAGAGATGGACACATCCATATGGGAAAAGGAAAGTAAGATCGCAATTTTCATGCAAGTGATGAATGTGTAAAACACAGCAAACGTACCTTGTTTAAAACAGCAAAAGCAGCTTGGCTGGGGGTCTTATCCTTGTAAGGTATACTTCCGCTTACCATCTCAAACAATATTAGTCCAAAGCTGTACATGTCGACCTTCTTGCTGTAAGATTTGCGTTTGAGCATCTCAGGTGCCATCCAGCGAAAAGTGCCTGGGTCATCAACCAGGGAATCACAATTTGCCTCTTCACAGGCTATTCCAAAATCAGCAATTTTTAGCTGAAAATCATGATTTATAAGTATATTTTCAGGTTTGAGGTCCCTGTGAATTATGCCTTGCGAGTGGATAAATTCCATTCCGCGAGCAATATCTAAAGCCATTGAATTTATCTTCTGCAATGGGATAGGTTTCTGCTCAAGCTTTCGCAGGTAGGCCCTCAAAGAACCATCTGAGAGATATTCTGTGATGATGCAGAAGACTGGTTGCTCTCTGCATGCTGCTACAAACTGTGTTCCCGTAGATAGAGTAAAAGAAAATGTCAGAAGGGTTTGCAAATGAAACTTATGCTACCTGGTATCAGTGCAGGTGCTAGTGTTAGACATGTTGAGGATGGATATAGTTTCAACCCATTCGAAGTTTATGTAACAGATATAGAAACTTGTTTCAGACTAGCTCAGACTGAAACACTCTTGTTGATATAGGTTTCAGACATACTACTGAGTAAAACCATTGTGTATATTCAAAATTAAAGAGTAATTTGAAAATTTAACTACCACCGAAAGGACATAGATATTTTAAAACGAAGAAAAAAGAGGATCAGCTCAGCTACTGCACAATTGATGATACAGCTAGAAAATTCTTTGCTGATATGGATTATAGCTTGTGCACTTGATGCATTTCCATAAGTTGTGGACAGATTGATCAGTAAAGGCATGCAAAGAAAGTTTTTACCTTTATGACATTTTGGTGGTGTAAACGAGACAAGAGGGTCACTTCTCTTGTAAATTGCTTCTCTAATTTAACTCCAAGATCTCCATTTTCATCATCATCTGGTATCCTACTAATTTTTACAGCTACAGGTTCATCCTTATAAATCCCATGATACAATTGACTATATGCCCCATGATCAAATTTTAGCCCAAGAAATAGCTTAGACATATCCACCTCCCAGCCATCAGTTGATTCTATAGCAGAGACACGTCCCCCAGCATGATCAAAGTACTTTGTCCATTTTGTTTCCTTCCAGTTCTTTTTCATATAATCAATTTTCATTGTAGAGAGGTGCCTTAGTGCCCCCATATTAGTGTTTGACTTAGACACCGAAGCCCTCTTCTTACAATATTCTTTGTGCAACAACTTGGCCAGAGCACCCTTTTTAGCATCTCGTCTTACTGGTTGTGGAGTTGAGTATCTCCTACAATCTGATTTAGCTTCCTTGAATATCTGGGAAATGTTTGTTTGAGGTGTAGGTGATAGAGCCCTAAGCTTATTTCTGCTAGAATTATGCTGAATCTGAGTGGCACCAGCACCTGATGGGTGTAAAACAGAATCACTTTTAGGACATCGAGTTGGGAATTCTTTCATAACAGAATTTTCTTCCTTAAACGTTTCGGAAACTCTAGTATAAAGTACAGGTGATACAGCTGCAACCTTTTCATTGCTAGGAATTGGCTGACTCCCAAAAACACTAGAACCTGATGGTTGTAAAATTGTACCAGGTCTAGCTCTTAATTCGAAGCCCGTATTTTGACCAGACTGTACAAAGGGAACTGAATCAACTCTTGCAGAGCCAGACCGGTGGTAGATTGTATGAGAAAATTTTGTTCTCCGCAACCATGAATTCTCTTCCTCCATTTTCCTAGTCCTCCTAAAGTATTTTGAAAACAAACAACTTCTTTTTCTCCTTCTCCTCAGAAGGTCAAGAACTTCACCACATGATCAAAATCTTTAAATCCATCAAAGAAAAAAAATACTGCCCCAACTATAGCCTTGTATAATAGCTTCAAATCCACAAATAACCCTTTAAATTATAAAATCGAAAAACACAATTTTACACTACTCAGAATTCTTAATCAATTGATCACAAACAATAAAAGCTCAATCTTTTTACAATCCAAACCAAATTCCCTACCATCACAATCTGCCTAATCTTATACCAACCAACACTGACCTGGAAAAGAACCCCCTTTTAGCCTCAATTTCAAAAAACACCTTCCTTGAAAGCCTGGAATCCCATACATACAAGAACAATAAAAAAAAAGATTATAAACAAATACTACAAATACATCTCCCGAATAAAAAATACTGTTACACACACAGTCATTCAAATTGTAAATAAAGCAAACCCCATGATCATATACACTAGTAGTCTCATAGAAAAGTAACAATTCAACTAAATAAATAAATAATACCCATAAATCTAATCAAAAAACTGAGACAACCCATTAACCAAAATGTAAAAAAAAACAAACAAGTTAAGGTAAGGATCAAACCAGAAAAATAGTTCTTGTGACTTCTTGCAGCAGATTCTATCTAAATCAAACAAAAGTTCAGTTCAAATCTGTCGTGCAAGATATTAAAGAAAATGACAAATACAGACATATTACTTATTTAGAGTTGTAGTATTAAAATAGAAGACGTTGATGTGAAAGCAAGACCGTGAATGATAGTACGGATCTGTATGAAGGTACGGCTGGGGATCAGAAAGTCAAGATAGGAGAATATTATTATGATTGAATATTAAGGTACGAGAATAAAATAATACTCCCTCCGTCCATTTCATTTCTTTACACTTTCCTCTTTGGGCCGTCCATTCCATTTCTTTACATTACCCAAAATAGTAACTTTTAACAATAAAATACATTATTACATCCACTACCTCACTCCACCTTTTCAACCTTTTACACTATTACACCCACTACTTCACTTATTTTAACAATAAAATTACTATTACACCCACTACTATATTTATTTTAACAATATTACATCCACTATCTTGGTCTCCGTGCAAAAAGCAAA
This sequence comes from Kitagawia praeruptora, assembly GCA_037693485.1. Classification (NCBI taxonomy): domain Eukaryota; kingdom Viridiplantae; phylum Streptophyta; class Magnoliopsida; order Apiales; family Apiaceae; genus Kitagawia; species Kitagawia praeruptora. The sequence goes on along the minus strand of CM075354.1, from coordinate 100,230,842 downwards.
TGTAAAGAAATCAAATAAACAGAGGGAGTACGACCGCAAGCTACTACTCCCTCCCTCCTGATTTAAACGACATGGTTTGACTTTCACGGAGATTAAGAAAATGTAGTAAAAAAAGAGTAAATTTAGTTGAAAAGTGGGTAAAGTGGTGGGACCTATTAATATTTAATAATAGATTTGAGATAGTGGGAAAAAGTAGTGGGTGTAATAGTGTTTATTTAATAAAAAAGGTGTATAAAATAGAGAAGTAGTGGGTGTAATAGTGAAAAGTAGTGTTCAAAAATAGTAAGTATAATAGATTCATTCTTTTTAGAACGTCCCAAAAAGAAATAAGGTTCAGATAAAATGGGACGAAGGTAGTATCATTGTCAAGGACTCAAACACAAGTACAGTTTACCAAACAATGTACTCCGTAACAAAATTACATAACTGACGGAAAGTTGTGGAGTCCATTTTGTTACCCAGTTACTACCATTGACTTTTTGTCTGCCTTGGGATTGTATTTTGTGTGCGAATATGAAAATCTTTCTAAAGATTTTATGAGGATTTTGGTCAAAGTCATAGTTAAATTTTAACTAATAAAAATTATCTATTGTTTAAAATAACCCTGTTTCCCCCGCTGAAAAATCCTAAATATTTAGGAAAATGATAGAGGTACAAATTGGATTCCAAAATGATTCCCAAATGGGGTCCGGATCCTCTGTCCCCTTCCTCCGTGTCTCCTCCGTGTCCCCTTGCTTTTTTAATACGAAATGAGTGCCCCTGCGGGACCCATTTTAAATAAAAATATTTTTTATTTAAAATGGGCCCCACATGGACACTCATTTTATATTAAAAAAACAAGGGGACACGGAGGAGACACGGAGTAAGGGGACAGAGGATCCCAGCTCTCCCAAATGATAGATGTCACAATCTAAGTGATGTTTTATAAATATTTAATAAGATAGGTTCCCAGCATTCACATTAATAACCCAATAAAATTTTTCTAAATTAACACGTCACCTCTACCTCATCATTTGATAACAAATAATTTTATAGTTATTTTCCTTATTTTAATGAAAATTAAATAGTAAATAAACTTTTTAAATTCTAAATATATTATCTGAAATATTAGGATTTAACAATTATTCATTTGGTTGAGGTAGCATTCAAGAAAAATGTATATAATCAACAAAATATTACTTTTATTTTTCGAAAGTTAGCGGAGTGTAAGATTTCTTGTATTGAGTGGTTTAAAAGAGACCAAAAAAAATTCAATGATCCTCTTCATACATTGGCATTATACATTACCGTGTAATAGGTGACCTATATGATAGTTAACCCCTTATATTCACGTAACCAATATCTATTTCCTTCAATCTCACGGTTATAAGAAGTTGAAGATCTTTAAATATTTCACACGCATCTCTAATAAGAGATTCTCCATACTTTTATTTAAAACAAATCATCTTGTCAATCAATCCATCAATTCTGTTGGGAGGAAAAACTTAGTTAAGAAGGCTTGAGCAACTGCATCCCACCCAGTTAAGTTGATATCATTCAACCATTTTTGAGCTTTGTCACTAAAAGAAAATCCGAATAACATTACTGTAACATCCCTGTCCCAAAACACGCACATGCATTTTTATTTTAATAAATAGAATCAATCATGAACATTAAATATTTTTATTGTGTCATTCGTGAATCTTATATATTTAATTGTTAAAAGGATTATTATTTAAATATTTATAAGTGCTTGATTTAGAGTACATGTGTATAATAATTGATCAGTATGTATCAAAATGATATTACTTGGAGAATAATTATAGATTAAATTTATAGAGATCGAGATGTCAATTTTTATTAGGGGTTAATTATCAAGTAGGTCACTCACTACGATCAAATGTATCAAGTAAGTCACTAAATCCAAAATTGACTCATTTAAGTCACTTAACAGTAAATTTGTATCGGTACGTTAATCGAAGCTGTTTTGTAGATGTTATTGACCTCCAAATCATGAGTTTGAGTAACCAAACTGAATCCCACATGCTATGCTACACAAAAACAACCTCAGATTCATTGTTGGGTAAATTCTGCAAAAATATGTTTTTGATGTTCTTGAGCTGTTCTTGAGGATCAAAGCACTTTTGAAGGTGTTATTGAACTCCAATTTTGATGTTCTAGTAACCAAAATGAATCCCACATGATGCTCTACACAAATCCATGTTCCGTTTCATTGTTCTATAACTTTTACAATTTTTGATTAATATTTGATTAACGGACCGATACAAATTTACTAATAATGACTTAAATGAGGTAGTTTCGCATTTGGTGACTTACTTGATACATTTAGTCGTAGCGAGTGACCTACTTGATAATTAACCCTTTTTATTAGGATGGTAAATATTAAAAGTATTCTAGTGAGACCTGATAATTTTTAGTTACGTGGATGAATGATTTTTTAGATTTATTTCTGGGAAATTTGCAAGTGGACTTGTAATTATATAAAATACGAGATTTTGGAGATTTGATGACTTTATTTTATTAAGTTAAAGAGTATAATTATTTTGGAAAATTTGGGAGATAATTGTTTTAATAAAACAATTACGAGCGGAATAACAAAAATGAGATAAAACGAATAAGGAGTGTTTTAATTGGGAATGAGAGGAATTATTAGTAGTTATATTAAGTAATTGGGCTAAGCCCATTTAGAAATAAACACAACCGAGAGTGAAAGTCGGGGAGAGAGAAAAAGGAAAGAGGGGAGAAATTAGGGTTTGAGAGTTGGATTGGTGGATTTCAATTGTGGGTTCCAATTTATAAATCAATTAATATATATATATATATATATATATGTGTGTGTGTGTGTGTGTGTGTGTGTGTGTGTGTGTATGTGTGCGAATCGTGCTCTGTGTGTGTGGAGAGTGCGGTTGTGCGTGTGTGCAAATGATGGGTTAGCAAGGGGGAGGTTAGAACAAGGAGAGAAAGCTAGGATTTCAAGAAGTTTGGAGCAAGGAAGCTAACTAGTGCAAGGGTATACATTTCTATCTTTTAAATCTTTATTTTTACTTAAGTTTTAAGGATATTTATGGATGATATAGCCACTGAATTTTCTTGATATTTGAAGCTTGATTGATGATGATGGTTAGTAGCGTGATTAAGTGGATTACGGGATAGTACATTATTGTAAAGGGGTTAGATAAGTAATTAAGAAATCTGGACAGATTCTGCCCAGTTTTGGGGTGATAAATTCGAAGCAGTTAAAGGCCTATTTTGGCTAAGGTTTGTAAATAAAAGTTGTAGTACTCGGAGTCTAGTTTGTGTGGCCGCAAACGGTACGCAAATCGGATTAACGAGCTAGGAGTTATGGCCGCTTTAGTATAAGTAGTCCCAGACCTGCGGGATTGCACTACTAGAAACATGTCAATAGACATCGGTTTTTGGCCGTTGCAAAAAAAAATTATGGGCGATGTCTATGTAAGTGTAGATAAAGGTCATAAATTTAAATATCGATTTTTAACCGATGTTTATGATGGGTTTAGACATTAGTTTCTAATAAATTTAGACATCGGGTTTTAGCTGATGTCTATGATGGGTTTAGACATTACTTTTTCTTGGTAAAACCAATGTTATATGTTCTAACAGACATCGATTTCTGTCCATTTTCATTGTAATTTTTAACATATTACATCAGATTTTTTAAAATATTTGATGCATTAGCTTTACTTGGACATTGGTCTATTTGTTAAAAACCGATGTCTCTTATTCAGGTTTTAGTATACAATATTCTTTTTATATGCACCAAAAAAAACTCAAATCAAACCAAAACACTAAAATACGAAAACAGTTATAAGCACTTGCCATTTACCAAACACAAAATATCCAATCTTTACATTAACTAACATAACCAAAATAATATGTCCAACTATCATAATTAACTAGATTACAAACCAACTGCATGTACTTTGACAAGCAAACGATTTGTTCGACAAGCAAACCAATTGTTTGACAATTTCATACATATCTGAGGTATAAGGGTCTTCATTTTCTTCTTTTTAAATCGTTCGGAGAGGTCCGCACAAGCAAGCCGCTGAAACTTAAGACTCTTGGAGGGCTCTTCATTGTTTGCCTTCAAAAAAAACTATTGATGGCAGGACGTGTAAGAAAAGAATGCAGGCTAATAAGGTACATCGGTCATCGGCCAGTAGAAAAGATGATCAAGGATACTTTAACAACATGCTTGTGAACATCAATTAGAGCTTGTAACATTTCAAAAGGAAAGATGAGAGAGCAGCAATACTAAAACTTAATTATACCATCCTTGTTTAATTCCCTACAAGTATAAAGGAGAACTAAAACTTAAATTAAATAGAATGCAGGAAAGGCCTTAGATGTTTAGCATTCATTAGATAATTACCACTAAATCAAGTTCAAATAGTACACAAGACACAAACAGTAATACCTGAACTTCAGGTAAATTGGCTCGCATAAAGGGATTAGTCTACAGTAATACCAATGTGTCTCTTGTGAAACAATAGGGTGCTCTTCTTCTTTGCCAGTAACAAAATAGCTTATATGACCTTTTGTATGGCTGATAAAAGCATTAAAAGAAAATACTTAAAGTGTGATAGAAGTACAAAACTCAAAAAACAGGAATCCAACAATGTAATTAAGTCTAAAATCATTAAAAAAAACACTTTTATAAACGCCCCACACATGCAATACATCTAACAAAAGAACCAAGATATTCAGTTACATAATTGTTGAACATACAAGAATCCAACAGTGTACAATTCAAATAAAACATACTACGTCCTCAGAGAGAGTACATACCAAGGGGTATGCAGAGAGAGTATAGTGACATCAGAACTGAGTGAAAACTTGTCTCCATTTTTAACTTTATTAGTACACCCCTTGACATTATCAATAGAACCACCGTAAACCTTAACACCAGGAACAAGTTCTCTCATCCTTTCATTGCCTCCGACGTGATCCCTATGAGAATTTTTCACATATGAAACCAGCATTTCACATACACAAACACAATAATAAATATAACAAGGCATATAAATGACATTTTCTAATTACCAAAATCAATCACAGCATAAGTATATAAGATGACAACAAAAAATAATGAATCATCAAATCGAGAACCAAATATAAAAATATATCATATAATTTTACAAAGTTCACAAAATTGTACATTTTAATTATTTTTTTAACTCAGCTTAAAAGACAGATTTACTATTTTAATTTGACATGAATCAGTAACCGACTACGTTATTATTTCAACTTTAATGGTAGTGTTACCAGTGGTGATGAGTGGTGAGGACTAGCTTGAGGTCAACACCGTTGTCTTGGGCGACCTGGAGAACCTTTTCGGGTTCAAGCTCCCCAGTTTATTATCCACTAAATCAAGTTCAAATAGTACAAAAAACACAAACATATACATAATTTTATATGGCTATCCTCTGTACAAAAATATATATACATATATATACATGTACATATATACATAAATAGAAATAGAGAAAGACACGCACAAACAAAAGTAAAAATGAACAAAAATATTAAAACAAAAATAAACATTGTTAACACAAAATCACGCAAGCGTACGTGGTCACAAGTAATACAGATATAAATCAAGTTCGTTCCCACAGAGATCTGGTTTAGGTTTCAATTCAGTTAATGCACCTATGCAATAATGTATGGTTTTTATTCACTGCTAAGACAAATAACAAGATTGGGTTTTGATTAACTGTGATTAACTAAAGCAATTTAACAAACTAAGAATTAATTAACTAATGAGAATTAAACTCGAATTACTTATGCTAGAGAAAACATGGGATCCTAACTTCATTAAATACTTCGCTTAGAGTTGATGCCTTTAATCAATGCATGTGATGGTTTTGATATCTGATCAGACAACACGAAACAAGTATACGTTACTTCTCAGTATACGAATGCCAAACTAAACATAAATCCACAAAAGAGATAGAAGATGAATAGACACCAATTGTGCTTAGACCCTATATCTCTATAAGATTTGAAAACATAACGGTAAAAACAAGTTGTCTATTAAGATCACATAGGGCAACATAATATCTCTATTTATGCTACAAATCATGATGTTAAAACATCAACCTATCCTATGCTAGCATGACAAGTTCTAAATCTCAAGATCCACTCTCGTTTCACAAGAGATTAACAAATTATATGTTAGCTACGCATTTAAACACATGAAGCACAACCATACGAGGATATCAAGAATTCACCACACATAAATCTTTAAAGCAATCAAACTACTAAGCTACATAGATAAATTCATTAGAATCCCATGACAACGATTAGCTCATAATTGAACCGTTTGTCACCATGGGATCAAGTAAATACATGATAGAAAACAAAGTATTAATGATTACGAATAAACTAGAGTAAGAGTTTAAGAAAACAAATCCTAAAAACATCCAAGAGTTTCGCCTTAAAAGAAGAATACAAAAGAAAGTAGATCTTAGAACTCCGTTGATTGTCACGATCTTCGGAACCCTTCTTTAAATATGTTTCTCCGTCTCTCGGCTCTCTCCTTGTGTTGTGGGAAGTATTGGTACGTTTTATGATGAGGAGTAGTGTTTATATAGGCCCCAGAGTCTTGAACAGCAAGCAAATTCCATAAAAATCAAGTTATAATCGGAATAGAACTTTCTGCCAGACGGACAGGCGCGCCCGCGCCGCCCCATGGCGCGCCCGCGCTCCCTGCCTGCACTTTTGTTGATTTCTTTCTGTTTTTCTTCCTTTTCTTTTGCACCAGCTGCTGTTCTTCAATTACCTTGACTAGAAAATCTTCATGTACTGTAGGTAAAGACTCCATTCTTCATTCCAAGCTCGAAATCCCCTCCACGATCAATGGAAACCACCAATCCTAACCAACGATTCACAACCTGCACAACTAAACGAAACACATTAAAAATACAACAAACTTGAGGCCAAGTGAATCAATTTAAGCCGATATAGAACGCTCCAAGTGCATATAAAATCCACTTATCAAACATCTAAAAGATACAAACATATATATATATATATATATATATATATATAACACAAAAGGTGAAAATTTGACTTACTTTATAGACGACCCAAGCTCAAGAACCAACCACACTGCCAAAAGAAGCTCGATTAAATATCAAATGAATGAAATTTGAAAAGAAATTGGAATAATACTTACTAAATCGAGCAGATTTGAGCTAAATATGAAGAGAATCAACCGATTGAAGCTTCATCTCCGCATAATTAGAGAAAGTCGACCGATTGTTAGGGTTTTCGATTTCAATTTCGCCTAGTTAGGGTTCCTGTGACAGTGAGGGTTTGATTTAGGGATTTTATTTAGAAAAGTTAGGGTTCTAAATTGGCGGTTTGAAAGAGGTGAAGTGTGGGAGAGATTTGTGCGAGTGAGAGAGAGAGAGAGGAGAAGAGTGTGAGATTTGTGTGAGTTTAATTTTGGGGGAATGATATTGGGGGAAGCCGGAAGCGGGCAAAGAATATTTTTAAAGGAGGGAATTGTTTTATTAAAGAGGGAAATATATTTACACTAGCGCGTACTTTTTTTGTTTTTTAAAAAAGTCGTCCAGACATCGGTTATTTAGCATCAAATGTCTAAAGTTGCATTTGACATCGCTTTTAAAATTATTGATGTTAAAAAATCCTTTAACATCGGCGGTTTTACCAACCGATGTTAAAGGGGTGATGTCTATTCTACATTTTCTAGTAATGTTGTTAGAAAAACGAGTTTGGGAAAAATGTTTCACCTAGTTAAACTCCATAATTCGAACTAAAAAAATATGTAAGGTGTATAGATGATTAAGGAAGGTGTCGATGAAATTTGGTAATTTTTTTTGAACATTTTTGAATTTATTAAAAATGTTAGAGCGAAGCAGGTCCAGTACTAACTCAATTATATAATATAGGATCTTGAATAGTTAGCGAGGTTCGAGAAGGGCAGTTGTCTGTGGTAATCAACTATCAACTGGTAAACAACATTGAGAAATATTGCAGAGGCCAAGTGAGCATTTATCAAAGCTTTGCTTTATATACGTATACTCTATAATAACTTGTGATATTTATGGGATTAAAAGATATAACTAAGAAATGCTCAAGACTTGAATATACATATATATATTACAAAAAAAAATTACATGATTTATCAAGACTATGTGGGTTTATATGATACGTGATGATTGTGATGTGTTTTGATAGACGTAGTCATTACGTGGACTTTAAATGATTTCATGAAAATGCTATTTGGAAATTATATGGTTACTTGAATCCATATGTTACTAAAATGGATTCAATTGATTATCTGGGATTATATGTTATACGGTTATATGATTACGTGATGAAAGTACATACATGATGACTATATTATAGTGAAATGAAGTATCACGTGGCTATAAATGTGATAACTGTTATTTGAATGAGTTATCTGAAATGTGCATATACTTGATATATGAGAAAGGTGAATACATGATCACTGTGATGTATGAGCAATGTGAATACATGATGACAGTATCATTGACATGAAAAGGGTTATTATGTGATCGATGTGAATTACATGAAAGGAAAATGTCAACGTGAATAAGTACATGGAAGGAAGAAATGAAACGAGATATATGATGTGCATATTGTTTCATTTGAGTCCCACTAAATAAAGGCGTTGTGACTGCCAATACTTTTGTATTAGCAATGTGAATAAATGGCCTAGCTAGCCATCAACGTGAATAGGAAAGTCCTCTGGACTATAAAGCAACGTGAATAGGAAAGTCCTCTGGACTATAAAGCAACGTGAATAGAAAAGTCCTTTGGACTATAAAGCAACGTGAATAGAAAAAGAGTCCTTGAGGCCAAAAAATCCCGGGAGATACTAAAGTCAAGTTGGTCAGTCACAACAAAGTAAAGAAACAAGGTGAAAGAAAAGTGAGTCTCATGCATATGTTGCATACATTCATAGTAATTGATGACTTGGAATTATTTGCGTGACTACGTGTTGACAAGGTGCACTAACATGTTCTTTGAAAATATATGGTGATATTATGAATTTCTCCTACACGTGCTGGTTGTATATTATCATATACAACCATATACTCCCTTCTCCTATTATCATATACTCCCTTCTCCTATTGTATATTATCATATACAACCATTACGTATAGGAGAAACTCATAATATCACCATATATAATATCTTTACTTTGTTGTCACTAACCAACTTGACTTTAGTATCTCCCGGGATTTCTTGGCCTCAAGGGCTCTTTTTCTATTCACGTTGCTTTATAGTCCAAAGGACTTTTCTATTCACGTTGCTTTATTGTCCAGAGGACTTTCCTATTCACGTTGCTTTATAGTCCAAAGGACTTTCCTATTCACGTTGATGGCTAGCTAGGCCATTTATTCACATTGCTGATACAAAAGTATTGGCAGTCACAACGCCTTTAATTAGTGGGACTCAAATGAAACAATATGCACATCATATATCCCATTTCATTTCTTCATTTCATGTACTTATTCACGTTGACATTTTCCTTTCATGTAATCCACATCGATCACATAATAACCCTTTTCATGTCAATGATACTGTCATCATGTATTCACATTGCTCATACATCACAGTGATCATGTATTCACCTTTCTCATTGAACAAGTATATGCACATTTCAGATAACTCATTCAAATAACACTTATCACATTTATAGCCACGTGATACCTCATTTCACTATAATATAGTCATCGTGTATGTACTTTCATCACGTAATCATATAACCGTATAGCATATAATCCCAGATAATCAACTTAATCCATTTTAATAACATATGGATTCAAGTAACCGTCCAAATAACATTTTCATAAAATCATTTAAAGTCCACGTAACGACTACGTCTATCAAAACACATCACAATCATCACATATCATATAAACCCACATATTCTGATAAATCATGTAATTCTTTCTTTATATATATATATATATATATATATATATATATATATTCAAGTCATGAGCATTTCTTAGTTATATCTTTTAATCCCATAAATATCACAAGTTATTATAGAGTATACATATATAAAGTAAAGTTTTGATAAATGCTCACCTTGGCCTCTACAATATTTCTTAATGTTGTTTACCAGTTGATTACCACAGACGACTTCCCTTCTCGAACCTCGTTAACTATTCAAGATCCTATATTAAATAATTGAGTTAGTACTGCACCTGCTTCGCTATAACATTTTTCATAAATCCAAAAATGTTTAAAAAAAATTACCAAATTTCACCGACACCTTCCTTAATCATCTATACACCTTACATATTTTTTTTTTAATTCGAATTATGGAGTTTTAATAGGTGAAACATTTTTCCCAAACTCGTTTTTCTAACAATCCCGCATGTCTGAGACTACTTATACTAAAATGGCCATAACTCCTAGCTCGTTAATCCGATTTGCGCACCGTTTGCGGCCACGTAAACTAGACTCCGAGTACTACAACTTTCATTTACAAACCTTAGCCAAAACAGGCCTTTAACTGCTTCGAATCTGTACAATCATGTACTATCCCCTTAATCCACTTAATCACGCTACTAACCATCATCATCAATCAAGCTTCAAATACCCAAATAATTCAGTGGCTATATCATCCATAAATATCATTAAAACTTAAGTAAAAACAAAGATTTAAAAGATAGAAATGTATACCCTTGCACTAGTTAGCTTCCTTGCTCCAAACTTCGTGAAATCCTAGTTTTCTCTCCTTGTTCTAACCTCCCCCTTGCTAACCCATCATCTGCACACACGCACAGCCGCACTCTCCACACACACACAGCACGATTCACACACTTACACACACACACACACACATATATATTGTTATGCAAAATCACACAAGCGCACGTTGTCACAAGTAATATATGATTAAATCAAGTTCGTTCCCACAGAGATCTAGAATGGTGTTCAATTCAATTAATGTACCTATGCACCGATGTATGGTTTTTATCCACTGCTAAGACAAATAATAAATTGGATTTTTATTATCTACTAAATTAATTGTCAAACTAAAGATTAACTAATTAAAGAGATTAAAGTCGAATTACTAATATGAGAATAAAATATGGAATCCTAGTTTCATCATCTACTTCACTTAGAATTGCAGCCTTTAATCACTATGTGCAATGGTTTTGATATCTGATCGGATAACACGAAACAAGTATACGCTACCTGTCAGCATACGCATACCAAACTAAACATACATCCACAAAAGAGATAGAAGATGAATAGACACCAATTATGCTTAGACCCTATATGTCTATAGAATTTGAAAACATAACGGTTGAAGAACAAGTTATCCATAAAGATCACACAGGGCAATATAAGTATTTTCATCTCACACCACGAATCATATTGATAACAATTATGAACCTATGCTAGCATGGCAAGTTCTAAATCTCAAGATCCACTTTCACTTCACAAGAGATTAACAATTCAATTTAGATGTTAGCTACGCATCTAAAAGCATTAAGATTAACCATACGAGGATATCAAGAATTCACCACACATAAATCTTTAAGGCATGCAAACTACTAAGCTACATAGATAAATCCACTAGGATCCCATGACAACGATTAGTTCATAATCGAACCTTTCGTCACCATGGGATTAGATGAAAACATGATAATTGACAAAATATAAAAGGAAGAAATAATATTAATAGTAAAAGAACACAAAAGATGAAGTAGATCTTGATTAGTTGCTTGTCACGAGCGTTGAATCTCCTTCTCCTTTTCTCTCTTGCAATTCTATGTTACAATAATAAAACGATTCTTAAAAACTCTATATCTTTTACAAGGCTAAGATGTGTTTATATAGGCCTAGATATCTTGCCCAGCAAGAAAAACAACCTAGAATACAATTGGAAATAGGTTTGCGTACCAAAAATACAATTAAAATTCGAAATAGGGCAAAACGGAGATTTTCAGAAATTTTCTTCCCGCACCAGCGCTGCCTGCGCTTGAAGCAGCGCAGCCTGCGCTCTCCTTTCTGTCAGCGCTCCTCTGGCTGGTGGTGGCTCGTTTTCTGCAATTTTCTTCGTTTTTCGTCCGTTTTCTTCCGTTCCTTTTGCATTCACTTCCTGTCTTTATTCCCATGTCTTGCAATACTCTTGATAGTTGATATTAAGTCACCATTCTTCATTCCATAGCATAATCAACTCCAAAATCAACGAAAAATTCACCCTTAATCGATATTTCTCCAAACCTGCACAAGTAAATAAAACACATAAAACCTACGACAAACTTGAGTCCAAGTAAACCAATTTAAGCCGATATGGAACGTTCCAAGTGGATATAAAATCCACTTATCACACCCCCAAACTTAAACCGATGCTTTTCCTCAAGCATAAACAATTACAACTAACTAACTAACTAGTACCACTTCCGTAGGTGATCACGGTTGCATTTGGCATATGCAACAAGCCCTTTAAACCCCTAGGCAGCCCTAGTGGACGAGTAAGGTCTCGTGAGGGCCTATAGCGAATGTACCCACAAAATCCATTTAACTTAATGCAATGCAATGCATGAATGCAACTAAATGAAAAATGCAATTAATATCCTACCATACCTTCAATTCCTCTCATGCCATATCAACTTAAGAATCAAAGTAAATACGCAATGTCTTGGTGTCAAAAGTGCAAGTATTCACATAGTCTACTCAATGACATGCATAAGTTCTCACAAGCCCATGTCAAGTGTAAGAATAAGTTAGTAAACATGCTAAGCCTACAAGAGTACATCTTTGAGACAAAACTCGGGATCTCATACGCAAAAACAAGCAAACACTCACAATCCACTCACAAAAGAATATTCACTCAAGAACAAGGGTAAGTGTATCACTCAATTCCAACAAAATCATAAACATGCTTGACATTTGGTATCAATCTAACTCTTAACACAACATACATCAATGACGATAATCAAAAGGTCTTTAATTGGGTTGTAACGGGGCTAGGGACAAGGTATGTCAAATAAGCCAAAACAGGTGAAGTGTCAAAAGCTAGTAAGTACCATAATACATCGTACACAACACCATATTTCCCCCCCACATAATTTTTACTAAAAACAAGCACTCGACTAGTCGACTGAAATAGGATCGCAACAAACACAAACATGCTCTCATAATATATATATATATATATTTCTTTTTTTTTCTTTTCTCTTTTCTCTTTTTTTTTTCTTTTTTTTTATTTTCCTTTTTTTTCCGAGAGCTAAATAGAACACAAACAATAATATAAACAATAACAATGATCCAATAATTTATTACATATGCCGACTATCAAGCAAACAACCAAACCCAATTTTCAATATTTCCTCCAAAAGTATGACCAACAATAAACACTCCTTGCACACCTTATTACTCCCTTAAGCACTCTACTAGCCTTTGACAATATGGGTTCAAATTAATGTAAGGCCAATACAAGTAAAAGGTCTAGGCAAGTAATGTGGTATGTCACCGAAAAAATAGGATTAAGCTCAACGGGTTAACTAATTGATCATGTAAACATGGTATGGTAATATGGGAAAATATGTGGTTATTCCTAAATGCCTTTATCATTTTAATCGTCAAATAATGTCATGCGTTTCAAGAAAGACCTCAAACAACTGCTAGCAATGCAAACAATCCGTGGACACTCAAGCAAACGAATAAATTGCAAATATGCAATAAGGCTCAAAACTCACTTGGTGGCAAAACATACTCAATCCCAAGCAAAAAAAAAAAAATCTCTCTAACGCACCTACTTGTATTCAGAGCATGCAAACTAAATCACCTTGCACATATTCATGTCCTTCTAATCACTTACAACATTCAAAAAGTCTACTAGCTTCAACTTACTAGTGTATGTGTGTGCACAAGAACAAAGCATATCACTTCTCAATCAAAAGCGTCAACAACACAAAATTCCTATCAAGCATGGGTGCAAATGCAACTATTATGAACTCACATGATATACGAAAATAAAAACAGAATGTCCTATATGAAACAAACTTAAATAACACGAACATAAATGCATAATTTACTACTACTAATATGCAAAGCATGAAATCCTATATGAACAAATAATACAACAACAACTACTAATCCCTCAAACCACCCCCAAACTTAAAATATTCAATGTCCTCATTGAATGGAAGTAAATATAAGGGATAGCAAAAAAAACATACCTGAAAACACCGAAACACATGGGTTGCCTCCCACGAAGCGCTGTCGTTATCGTCATTTAGCCGGACAAATATGATTCAAATCATGGTGGCTCGAAGATCGCATTTGACTTGTCCTTAGCAGAAGGACCATTCACCCATTGGTTGACAACCTTCTTGCTATCTTCCCACATCCTTTCTAAATCAAACTTCACCTTGCCTCTTCCTCCAATTAACTTTTTCTTTTTCTTCTTCACACCTCTAAAGTGCTTCTCCGACTCAACCGACTGAACAAAAATTTCTTCTTCCTTATCATAGGTCTTCCACCTTCGCAACACGTTATCATGTCCCTCCTCAAAAATCATTAGCTCATTATTCAAAAGGACATACCTCAAATGTGGTGGAAGTTTCCCAAGCTTTACTTTTGAGAGATCTTGAACCGAAGAACTGTCAATGGAATCACTGATAGGATGCTTTAGCACGCGCATAATCGATTTTTCGCTCAACAATTGATCCAACTTCTTTCTCTGACCCGTATCAACCGTTTCCACACTGAAACACTCTTCATCCTCTGTCGGAAATTTCATGGCCTTGAACACATTAAAGGTGACACTCTGATCTTGCACCCTCATTGTGAGCTCTCCTTTTTGCACATCAATCAAAGTCTTTCCTGTAGCCAAGAACGGTCTTCCCAAGATTATGGGAATCTTCTTATCTTCTTCGAAATCCAAGATCACAAAATCAGCAGGAAATATGAGCCTATCAACCTTCACCAAAACGTCCTCCACTATGCCTCTAGGATATGTGATAGATCGATCAACCATCTGCAAGGAGATGTTAGTTGGCTTTGGCTCCGGTAGACCAAGTTGCTTGAAAACAGACAAGGGCATAAGATTAATGCTAGCTCCCAAATCACACAAACACTTGCTGAAAGAAAGGTTTCCAATAGTACACGGAATAGTGAAACTTCCTGGATCTTTCAGTTTAGGTGGCAACTTCTGCTGCAGAACCGCACTGCACTCCTCTGTCAATGCCACTGTTTCAAA
This sequence comes from Kitagawia praeruptora, assembly GCA_037693485.1. Taxonomy (NCBI): domain Eukaryota; kingdom Viridiplantae; phylum Streptophyta; class Magnoliopsida; order Apiales; family Apiaceae; genus Kitagawia; species Kitagawia praeruptora. The sequence continues at coordinate 100,215,592 of CM075354.1, read as the reverse complement.
ATCTTCCAACCTTCTCTTCCTTGACAAAATATCCTTCATGAACTTTGCATATCTCGGCATTTGCTCCAACGCTTCAACAAAAGGAATGTTAATGGACAGTTTCTTGAAGACATCCATAAACTTCTGAAACTGTTTCTCTTGACTTTTCTGCAAGCGTCCAGGATATGAAGGAGGTGGATAGATCTGATTATTCCTTGAAGATTGCTCCGAAGTAGACTTTTCAACAGGTTTCTTGCTCTTCTCACCATCAAGCTGATCAGCCACTAAATCAGATTTCTCAATTTCTGGCACTGCAGATTTTTCAACCTGCTGATTCTGAACATCTTCATCTTCTTCAGTTGCTGATTTAGAATCACTTGTGACTTTTCCGGATCTCAAAGTCACTGCATTCACCTGTTCTTTGTTGTCCCTCCTGCCTGGATTAACCTCCATATCACTAGGAAGAGTTCCTTGAGGCCTACTAAGTAAGGCACTTGCAATCTGTCCTATCTGGGTTTCCAAGACTTTCTGGCCAGCTTGTAGGTTCTTTACCGCTATCCACACCTCATCTGATTTATCATTAGATGATTGCCCCATATGAGCCTGGGGCTGTTGCTGAAATCCCGGAGGTTGATATGGTGTCCTTGAAGCATAAGGCTGTTGATAGCCTTGATTGAATGGCTTCGCTTGCTGATAAGATTGTTGAATATTTTGATTATTGCTCCAGCTGAAATTGGGATGATTCCGATTATTAGGATGATAAGTGGCTGGAACTGGTGCAGCAGGTCTCTAGAAATTACTCACGAACTGTGCTGATTTAGAAGAGATAGCACACTGATTCGTCTCATGTGCGCCCGCACATAGCTCACAAACACTAGCCACCTGCTGTACTCCATAATTTGCAAGAGCATCTACCTTCATAGCAAGAGCCTTCAACTGAGCTGTAATCATTGAAGCTGTATCTACTTCCAAAATTCCTGCTGCCTTGCCTTGAGATAGCCTTTGGGTTGGATTTTGATATTCATTAGCAGCCATCATCTCAATAAGTTCATAAGCTTCATCATAGCTCTTTGCCCAGAGAGCTCCACCCGATGCTGCATCTAACAAGGGCCTAGACTGTGCTCCCAACCCATTGTAGAACCCATTAATAACCATCCAATCAGGCATGCCATGATGAGGACACTTGCGTAGCATCTCCTTGTAGCGTTCCCAAGCCTCACACAAGGTCTCTCCAGATTGCTGTTGGAATTGAGTCAACTGATTCCTTTATGCTGCAGTTTTCGCCATAGGGAAGAATTTAGTAAGGAACTTCTGAGCAAGATCTTCCCATGTAGTAATGGAACCAGGTGGCAAAGAGTGTAGCCAGCTCTTAGCCTTATCCCTTAGAGAGAATGGGAAAAGCCTCAACCTGATAGCATCATCCGTCACACCATTACATTTGAAAGTGTCGCAGATTTCGATAAAGTCCCGAACATGCATGTTGGCATCCTCCGTAGAAGCACCCCCAAACTGAAGTGAATTCTGCACCATCTGAATTGTGCCCGACTTGATCTCAAAATTGTTCGCTGCAATAGCTGGTCTAATAATGCTAGACTGGATGTCATGGAGTTTCGGCTGAGAATAATCCTTCAAAGCATTAGCTGCTGCTGCATCTGCCATTGCTACTGTAGTTTCAGATTCCTCTTCCTTATTCTCTTTATTCTCTACAAGATCGTCTTTCGCCAGTTCTTCCAAACGAACTTGTAAGCGTGTTCGCATACAAACTTAAGTACCTGAAACACCACGAAACAAACAAACTAAGTAAGAATCCGAGTCAGTGAACGCTAACGACCACTGATGACAAGCACATAAACTAAAATAAAAACACCGATGATCCCCGGCAGCGGCGCCAAAAACTTGTTATGCAAAATCACGCAAGCGCACGTTGTCACAAGTAATATATGATTAAATCAAGTTCGTTCCCACAGAGATCTAGAATGGTGTTCAATTCAATTAATGTACCTATGCACCGATGTATGGTGACTGCTAAGACAAATAATAAATTGGATTTTTATTATCTACTAAATTAATTATCAAACTAAAGATTAACTAATTAAAGAGATTAAAGTCGAATTACTAATATGAGAATAAAACATGGAATCCTAGTTTCATCATCTACTTCACTTAGAATTGCAGCCTTTAATCACTATGTGCAATGGTTTTGATGTCTGATCGGATAACACGAAACAAGTATACGCTACCTGTCAGCATACGCATACCAAACTAAACATACATCCACAAAAGAGATAGAAGATGAATAGACACCAATTATGCTTAGACCCTATATGTCTATAGAATTTGAAAACATAACGGTTGAAGAACAAGTTATCCATAAAGATCACACAGGGCAGTATAAGTATTTTCATCTCACACCACGAATCATATTGATAACAATTATGAACCTATGCTAGCATGGCAAGTTCTAAATCTCAAGATCCACTTTCACTTCACAAGAGATTAACAATTCAATTTAGATGTTAGCTACGCATCTAAAAGCATTGAGATTAACCATACGAGGATATCAAGAATTCACCACACATAAATCTTTAAGGCATGCAAACTACTAAGCTACATAGATAAATCCACTAGGATCCCATGACAACGATTAGTTCATAATCGAACCTTTCGTCACCATGGGATTAGATGAAAACATGATAATTGACAAAATATAAAAGGAAGAAATAATATTAATAGTAAAAGAACACAAAAGATGAAGTAGATCTTGATCAGTTGCTTGTCACGAGCGTTGAATCTCCTTCTCCTTTTCTCTCTTGCAATTCTATGTTACAATAATAAAACGATTCTTAAAAACTCTATATCTTTTACAAGGCTAAGATGTGTTTATATAGGCCTAGATATCTTGCCCAGCAAGAAAAACAACCTAGAATACAATTGGAAATAGGTTTGGGTACCAAAAATACAATTAAAATTCGAAATACGGCAAAACGGAGATTTTCAGAAATTTTCTTCCCGCACCAGCGCTGCCTGCGCTTGAAGCAGCGCAGCCTGCGCTCTCCTTTCTGTCCTGGCTCTGTGCAGGCGCAGCCTGCGCTCTGTAGAGCGCTGCCAGCGCTCCTCTGGCTGGTGGTGGCTCGTTTTCTGCAATTTTCTTCGTTTTTCGTCCGTTTTCTTCCGTTCCTTTTGCATTCACTTCCTGTCTTTATTCCCATGTCTTGCAATACTCTTGATAGTTGATATTAAGTCACCATTCTTCATTCCATAGCATAATCAACTCCAAAATCAACGGAAAATTCACCCTTAATCGATATTTCTCCAAACCTGCACAAGTAAATAAAACACATAAAAACTACGACAAACTTGAGTCCAAGTACACCAATTTAAGCCGATATGGAACGTTCCAAGTGGATATAAAATCCACTTATCATATATATATATATATATCGATTGATTTATAAATTGAAACCCCCAATTGAAATCCACCAATCCAACTCTCATACCCTAATTTCTCCCCTCTTTCCTTTTTTCTCTCTCCCCGATTGTCTCTCTCGGCTGTGTTAATTTCTAAATGGGCTTAGCCCAATTACTTAATATAGCTACTAATAATTCCTCTCGGACCCAATTAAAACACTCCTTATTCGTTTTATCTTATTATTTTATTCCACTCGTAATTGTTTTATTAAAACAATAATCTCCCAAATTTTCCAAAATAATTATACTCTTTAACTTAATAAAATAAAGTCATCAAATCTCTAAAATCTCGTATTTTAAATAATTACAAGTCCACTTGCAAATTTCTCGAAAATAAATCCTAAAAATCATTCATAACACGTAACTAAAAATTATCGGGTCTCACTAGAATACTTTTAATATTTACCATCCTAATAAAAATCGACATCTCGATCTCTATAAATTTAATCTATAATTATTCTCCAAATAATATCATTTTGATACATATTGATCAATTATGTATTCCAAATCAAGCACTTATAAATATTTAAATAATAATCCTTTTAACAATTAAATATATAAGATTCACGAATGAAAAATTAAAAATATTTAATGGTCATAATTGATTCTATTTATTAAAATAAAAATGCATGTGGGTGTTTTGGGACTGGGATGTTACAGTAATGTTGTTCGGATTTTCTCTTCATGACAAAGCTCAAAAATGGTTGAATGATATCAACTTAACTGAGTGGGATGCAGTTGCTCAAGCCTTCTTAACTAAGTTTTTCCTCCCAACAGAATTGATGAATTGATTGACAAGATGACAGGTTTTAAATAAGAGTATGGAGAGTCTCTTAGAGATACGTGTGAAAGATTTAAAAATCTTCAACGTGCGTACCCTCACCATGGTCTTGAGAAGTGGTTTCTTCTTAAATGCTTTTACAATGGTCTTGACCCTAAAATAAAAGATACAGTTGATAATGCTGCAGGTGGTGTATTTTTAGACAAAGGAGTTGATGATGCGCATACTTTTCTTAAAAAATTTGGTTGTCAATCACTTCAATAACCCGAGAGCACCCAAGAAGGGGGTAAACTTTTAGTAGATGCTTATTCTCTTTTATCATCTCAACTCGCTGCATTGACTCGCGGGATTTATTCACTGAAGACTACACAAACGTCTCAATCTACTCATTTGAGCATTAATGCATTGTCATCCATGGCTCCTATGAATACTCTTGTTTGTGAAGTCTGTGGCGTTCATGGCCAAAATGGTAATGATTACTCATAAATGTTCAAAATTCACAAAATTTTCAGATGGTGCAAGCAAATGTTTTTCAGCAGGCAGCAGTACAATCCATACTCCAACACTTATAATCCAGGTTGGAGAGAAAATCCGAATTTCTCATACATGAACAATAATGCTCAAAATCTTCATGTTCCTGATCAGCAGCAACAGTATCAGCAGTCATATCAGCCTCCTCCACAACATCAGTATAGGCCTTCTCAAGGACCTATGATATGAATCCTCCTGGATTTTAGAAGCCCTCTCAAAATTATACTCCTCAAACCAATCAAGTTGCACATCCTGATCAGGTGAGTGATATGATGAAGATACTCATACAAATGCAAAAGAATCAAGAAGACAACACGAGGGAGATCAAAGAGTTGAGAACTCATAATAAGATGATGAAAACTCTGATTGGACAATTGGCTAGTTTTTCAGCTACAAGGCAGCCTGGATCTTTACCATCACAACAAACTCAACCAAAGGAGAATGTCAATGCTATTGCTCTTATAAGTGATCAAGTATGATGGTCTACTGATGCCTACTAATGATGTGATTGATGAGAAAGAAAAGAAAAAAACTGATGACAAGGTAGATGAAGCTGTCGACGAAACAAACGAGGGTGGAACTAAAGGAAGCAAGAATGCACTACAAGAAAAGGGTCAATAGACATCAGTTTCTGGCCGATGTCTATGTTATTTTGCATGTGATGTCTTTGTCGGAGATGTCTATTCTAGACATCGGCCAGAAACTGATGTCTGTGCTAACATAGACATCGATATTTACTTCAATACACATCGGTTGTTCTACAAAATAGGTTAGATATAAATAATTTTATAAACAACTTGCATGCCTTATATTCTAGAAAACATATAATAAAGTTATTTTTCACATACACATCACTTTTTTTTTTGGAAGTGATGTCTATAGTTATCTTAGACATCATCCTAGACTGATGTCTAATGTTCTTATAAACATCAATTTTTTTCAAACAAAAACCGATGTTTATAGTAGGTATAAACATCAATTTTTACAGAAAAAAACTCATTTATATGTGTCTCTTAGACATCAGATTTTATAAATCAAAAGTGATTTCTATTTGTTTTTTAGACATCAGATATTGTAGAAAAAATGTGATGTATATCTTGGTTTTAGACATCATTATTTGGTAAAACTTTCGATGTATTTGTTACCATTAGACATTTGTTTATGAGCTAATTAAATAAACTGTTGTCTTTCAATGCATACCAAAAAATTAAAAACTGGACCATTCACAATATATCCAACCATTTATATTAAACCATTCACAAAATACATCCAACCACCAACATGTACATTATCCATCAACATTACTTTAACAAGATACCAAACTATATCACTTAATAAGATACCAAACTGTCAAGGCACTAGAATTAACTGAGCTTGTGCACAACCAAAAGTTTCTATCAGATGCATAACAGCTTGAATTACTACATCACGGAATGTCTCCAAAACAGATGCAGACTACATTACTTTAAGTTGTTAACCAATACGAAAAGCGCATAACTACCAGGTATTTACAATACCAGTTCCCCAAGTAGCTACATTTTCTTGTCCCCTGAAATCATCCAACATTAAAAATCTTTTAACTTTAATGTTTAGAACACGAAAAAAGATATTAGCGCAAATGGAATTGTAAATGGAATTGTATGTTTTTACTTTACTAGACAGGTCAATAATAAATGTTAGGAATATGTTGTAGTTGATGATAACTTAACATTCAAGCAAAATTGTATAAGTCAAGTTTTGTAACTATCAACGGATAAGACTTTATAACTATTCGTTGACAGGTAGCTCATCAACGGATGAGGTTTTGTAGCATACTGCAATATCTCTATTTATCAGTTGATAGTGTTTTTGTTCAGAGTCATGTTGACCATCAATGGATAGGCAGAATAGGGTAGCCAATTGTAAATAAGCTATGCTATGTAATTCTATCTAAGTGAAAGTGTATCAACGGATAAGAACAGGGCTCTATCAACGGATACAACTCAAATCTACTCGATCAACGGATAAAGCTCAAACTACCGTCAACGGATAATTGTGCACAGCATCAACGGATAATCATTGTCACTTTATCCTATGCTAGCTGGGAATTAGCAGTTGATAAGGACAGGTTTGACTGACAGATCACATGGGTTGATATTAGGTATAAAAAGCAGTATGGCAGCCATGCTTTGGAAACACAGAAGAAAGAAGCATTCCATTTACACAGTACATACAAGAAAGGTGCAGGGGACATATCTGTTCACAAGGACAACCTTTCGGCTACATGTGGATTTGGAGTGGAGTAGCAAGTTAACTTGAATTAGATTAATATTATCTTATTCCTGTAGCACTTGTAAACTTGGGATATATAACCAAGTGTAGCAACTCGTTAGACTGTAAGAAAACTTACATATTTGCTTAGGGTTTCTTGAATATCTTTAGAAGCAAAGAGTTGTAAACACAGAAGCTGTGTACATTTGTATCACAGGGTTTTCTTCAAATAAAAGTCTCAGGTGGTACATTTAACCACCTGATTTTTTATGTGTTTGTGAACCATTTCTATTCAGCAATTATTTCTTTATAGATTTCTGTGGTTTTTATCAGTAATTTATAACTATCAAGAATTGTATTCAACCCCCCCCCCCTTCTACAATTATACAAGTGTGTAATCTGGGAATAACAATTGGTATCAGAGCAAGCTTCTAATATATCTGAAGTTTAAAGATCAACACACTTCCAACATGTCTAAGAAGGATTATGGACTGAAGATACCGGTTCTTGATAGGGAAAATTACTTTCACTAGAAAGTAAAAATGCGTCTACATCTCATGTCTATTGATGTAGGTTTTGTAGATTGCATTGAGAAGGGTCCTCATGTTCCAATGAAGGCTGCTTCGAGAGTTGGTCTTGCTGCAGATGCACCAGACACGTACATCCCAAAACCTGTTTCTGAGTGGAGTACTGAGGATGTTGCAGAAGTTCACAAAGATAAAAAGACCATGAATATTCTGTTTAATGGTTTAGAAACAGACATGGTTGACAATGTTATCAACTGTACTACCGCCAAGGAAGTATGGGACATTGTTCAAACCCTTTGTGAAGGTACAGAACAGGTAAGGGAGAACAAGATGCAGCTACTGATCCAACAGTATGAGCACTTCCATTTCAAGAATGGAGAGACATTGAATGACACATTTTGTAGATTTCAAAAGCTACTGAATGGCTTGAAACTATATGGAAGAATCTACCAAGTGAAAGATTCTAATCTCAAATTTCTGAGATCACTGCCCAAAGAGTGGAAGCCTATGACTGTTTCTCTAGGAAACACTCAAGAGTACAAGTCATTTACTCTTGAAAGGCTCTATGGAACTTTAAAGACATATGAACTAGAAATGGAGCAGGATGAAGAAATTGAGAAGGCCCAAAAGAAAAGTGGGTCAGTTGCACTTGTTGCCAACTTGGAGCAGAAGGAGGAGAAGAGGACTGAAGCTGCTAAATCTACACCAAACAGGGAGGTTTGTGAAGGTAGAACAGAATCAAGCAAAAGCAAGGAAAAGGTGTCTGAAGAAATGAGTGTCCTACAGCAGGATGAATTGGATGAGATAGATGAGCATTTAGCCTTTCTATCTAGGAGATTCTCTAAGCTAAAATTTAGAAGAAACTCTGGGGTGGCCAAGCCATTTAACAAGGATTTTTCTACAAGCAATTATGTGGATAAATCCAAAATTAAATGCTACAATTGTGGAATTGCTGGTCACATGATAAGTGAATGCAGGAAGCCTAGATCTGAGAACAAGGGAAAGCCAACTGAAACTGTTGACTACAAGAAGAAATATTTTGATCTTCTCAGACAGAAAGGAAAGGCATTCATGACCCAAGAGTATGACTAGGCTGCTGATGGAAATCATTCTGATGATGATGCTGAGCTTGTCAACCTTGCATTAATGGCTGATTCTGAGCAGGAAGCAAGTTCAGCTAGCAATCAGGTATTTTCTACTAATCTCTCTGAGCTCACCAAAGAGGAATGCAATAGTGTTATAGATGATATGTCTACTGAACTATATCACTTGAGTGTTACTCTTAAATCACTTACTAAAGAGAACAATAGGATTAAAGAAACTAATCAGTTCTTAAGTGATAGAAATGCAATCCTAGAAATTCAATTTCTAGAATTTGAGAAAATGAGAGTTGATTGCAATGATGCTAAAAGTGAACTTGAAGCTGTGTTAAAAAGAGAACTGATTTTAAGAGATCAGCTTGAAAAAGAACAAGGAATAATTGCTAAATTTCAAAGTTGTAGGAATATTTCTCAAAACATAATAGAAGTCCAGGGAATAGAATCATTTGTAAGGGATACCTGGACTCAAAAGAAAAAGGAGCTAGAACCTTGCCTTGAGGATCTAGAGACTAATTGTGAATCAACGGATAGTGATCATCCGTTGACAGATGAACCATCAACGGATGAGAGGTATCCGTCGACTAGCAAAAAGTCTATTAGTAAGAAGGAACTCAAGAAACTGAATAATCAGTATGGTCCAGTAGCCAAGAACTTTGTTTCTGGTGAAAGTAGCCAAGCCAAATCAAGTGAGAAGGCTAAGGCAGGTGATTTACTTAACAAAAAGGTTGTTGGTAAATCAGTTAATGAAAAGGTAGAGACTGAGGGTAAAAAGAAAAAGAACAGGAATGGTAAGATAGGCATTAACAAGAAAAACAATTATTCTCCTGACAAGTTTGCTCCTAGGAAAACTTGTGGTAATTGCAATAGTGTCAATCACCTATCTTCTAATTGCAAGTCTGTTAAAAGGACTCATGTTCATGTACCTCAATCTATGCCAAGTATGCCTGCAATGCCTGTTATGCCTGGTTTGTATCAGAATGCTAGTTTTTCAAATCCATATGTGAACATGCCATATGTGCCTAATCCTTATTTTCAATCTGTGAATATGCCACAAATGTCATGGAGCATTCCTAGCATGGATAATATGTATGCCAATTTTTCACAAATGCATGCATCAAATATTTATGCAAATGAGCATCTGTCAAAACCTATCACTCAAGCATCTACACCCAAAGTGAAGATTGCTAAGAGTGTAAAACCAAAGGCTAACAAGAAAGGACCCAAGGAAACTTGGGTACCAAAATCAACTTGATTTGTATTTTGGATTGTGTGCAGGGAAATAAGAGGAATCTATGGTACCTAGACAGTGGATGTTCTAGGCATATGACAGGAGATTCAACCCTGCTCACAGAGTTCAAGGAGGAAGCTGGCCCTAGAATTACCTTTGGAGATGACAGCAAAGGATATACTAAGGGATATGGCTTGATTACAAAGGACAATGTCATCATTGAAGAAGTGGCTTTAGTTGAAGGTTTGAAGCACAATTTGCTGAGTGTCAGTCAGATTTGTGACAAAGACTATGAAGTAAAGTTCACTAAAGAAGCCTATGTTGTTTCTACCAAGGAAAATAACAATGTGGTTCTGACAGGCTTTAGAAAAGGAAATGTTTACATAGCTGACTTCAACTCAGTATGCTCAGAATCCATTACTTGTCTCTTCAGCAAAGCAAGCAAGGATGAGAGTTGGCTATGGCATAAAAAGCTGTCTCATTTAAATTTTAAAGTCATGAATGATTTGGTAAGAAAGGATCTTGCTAGAGGAATCCCTCAATTGGAGTTCATCAAAGATGGATTGTGTGATGCATGCCAATTAGGGAAGCAAAAGAAATCATCCTTCAAGAGCAAGACAGAGTCATCCATTGTTAAGCCCCTTCAATTGCTGCATATGGACTTATTTGGTCCAATAAATGTCATGTCCATTTCAAAGAAGAAATACTGCCTGGTGATTGTGGATGATTTTTCTAAGTTTTCATGGACCTTCTTTCTGCACTCCAAAGATTGTGCAAGTGAAATCATCATCAATCATCTCAGACTAGTAAACAATGGTTCTGAAGTAAAAGTACAAAGAATCAGGAGTGACAATGGCACTGAATTCAAAAATTCCACAATGAAGATTTTCTGTGAAGAGAATGGAATTGTCCATGAGTTTTCTGCTGCTAGAACACCTCAACAAAATGGGGTTGTTGAAAGGAAAAACAGAACTCTCATTGAAGCAGCTAGAACAATGTTAAGTGAATCAAGATTGCCAACATATTTCTGGGCTGAAGCTGTCAACACTGCCTGCTTCACTCAGAATATTTCCTTGATCAATCAAGCTAGAGGAATGAATCCTTATCAATTATTCACCAACAAGAAACCAACGTTAGCTTTTCTTCATGTCTTTGGATGTAAGTGTTTTGTGCTAAGAAATCATGGAGATAACTTGGGCAAATTTGAAGCAAAGGTAGATGAAGCTATCTTTGTTGGATATGCAGCATGGAAAGCCTATAGAGTCTACAATCTAAGAACCAACATTGTTATGGAATCTGTACATGTTGTGTTTGATGATCAAAAGATTCTAGGTCTAAATGATGAAGGCTTCCATGAAAAGTTGAGATTTGAGAATGAGGTAGAAGGAAGAATGTACATTGATGATGATGAGGAAAATGAAGATCATGGCCTTGGAAATTCACCTAGAGTTATTGGTCCAACTAGAAGTGATGCTAACACTGGAAATGAAGCATCCGTTGACAGTCATACTAGATCATCAGATGCATCCGTTGACAGGCATTCTCATGTATCCGTCGACAGGCAAAATGGAGCATCCGTTGATAGACAAAATGATGCATCTGTTGACAGTCAACTTCATAACTCCTCAAGGACAACAAACTCAGGGGGAGTTTCTCAAAGTCAAAACTCAATATCCAATCAACAAGATCATGCTCACGTAGATGAAGCAACCTCATCTAGATCAAACCTTCCACCTTCAAGAAAATGGACCAGAGATCATCCTTTTGAGTTAATCATTGGTGACTCAAACTCAAGAGTCCAAACTAGGATGGCCACACAAGAAGAATGCCTATACAGTAGTTTCCTGTCTCAAGAGGAACCTAAGAAAGTGGAGGATGCCCTTCTAGATCCAGATTGGGTCTTAGCAATGCAAGAAGAGCTAAACCAATTTGAGAGAAATGAAGTATGGAAGCTTGTGCCCAAACCTGATGATAGAGGTATCATAGGTACCAAATGGGTTCTCAAAAATAAGATTGATGAAAATGGCATAATTGTGAGGAATAAAGCTAGATTAGTGGCAAAGGGCTATTCTCAAGAAGAAGGAATAGATTTTGATGAAACTTTTGCTCCAGTGGCAAGACTTGAGGCCATCAGAATTTTCCTAGCCTATGCAGCACATGCCAACTTCAAAGTCTATTAGATGGATGTTAAAAGTGCCTTTCTAAATGGGGAACTGGAAGAAGAGGTATATGTCCATCAACCTCCTGGCTTTGAAGATCCAGAATTTCCAGATTATGTATATCTTCTCTTGAAAGCACTTTATGGTTTGAAGCAAGCACCAAGAGCCTGGTATGACACTTTATCTCAATTTCTTTTGGAGAATCACTTCACTAGAGGTACAGTAGATAAAACCTTATTTCATAGAAATGTCAATGGTTCTTCAATACTTGTTCAAATCTATGTAGATGATATTATTTTTGGGTCTACAGATGAGAAACTTTGCAAAAGGTTTGCCAAACTTATGCAAAGTAGGTATGAAATGAGCATGATGGGTGAATTAACTTACTTTCTTGGTTTACAAGTAAAGCAAGTCAATGAGGGAATTTTCATAAGTCAAACAAAATATATTTATGATCTTTTAAAGAAATTTGACTTAATGGATTGTGCCTCTGCAAAAACACCTATGGCCACTGCAACTAAGCTTGAGTTGAATACTAAGGAAAAATCTGTGGACATCTCAAGCTATAGAGGCATGGTAGGCTCACTTCTATATCTAACAGCTAGTAGACCTGATATAATGTTTTCCACATGTCTTTGTGCTAGATTTTAAGCTGACCCTAGAGAGTCTCACTTGATTGCTATTAAGAGAATTTTCAGGTACCTCAAGGGAACACCAAACCTTGGCATTTGGTACCCAAGAGATTCTGGCTTTGATCTAATTGGCTATTCAGATGCAAACTATGCAGGTTGCAGAATTGATAGGAAAAGTACTACAGGCTCCTGTCAATTTCTAGGGAACAGGCTTATGTCATGGTTCAGTAAGAAACAGAACTCAGTCTCCACTTCTACAGCTGAAGCTGAGTACATTGCAGCTGGAAGTTGTTGTGCACAGATTCTTTGGATGAAAAATCAACTTATTGACCATAGTCTAAAAATTGAGAAGATTCCAATTTTCTGTGACAACACTAGTGCTATTGCCATCACAGAGAATCCAGTGCAACATTCGAGAACCAAGCATATTGACATCAAATACCACTTCATTAGAGAGCATGTGATGAATGGTATAGTAGAAATGCACTTTGTGCCAAGTGAAATGCAGCTTGTAGATATCTTCACCAAGCCTCTTGATGAATCCTCATTCACAAGGTTGGTAGGTGAACTATTTTTCATAATTCCTAGTGATATCTAATCATACTGTATTGCAGCTAGAAATGTGTTTTGATTTACTTGAGAATTAAAAACTCTCAGAATAACTCTTAGCAGAAATTTTGTTTAAGGCAAAATTTGCTTATCAACGGATATCCTTTTATCCGTTGGTAGTATAAACACATTACTAGATTTTCGTATGTCAACGGATAACAGGTTGTCCACGTCATCGATGGATAAACTGTTTTCTCAACCGTCAAATCTTTATCCATTGATATACATATTTCTTTTTATAGCCGTTGGTAAACGTGTATAATTAGTCACGGCTGTACTTCTTTTCTTTTCATTTATTATCTGACAGTTACTTTTGTCCACTGGGTAATTACTTTTAATTATTTCATTTTTAATTCTTGGAAAATATAAAAGGCTGTCTTGTGCTCTCACATCTCATAAGTTAACTGCATCTTCTTCACTAAAACTCTCTCTGCAACAAAAGTTCAAACACTTCAATGGCGACTATTGTCAAGATGATGTCTTCCACTGGGTTTACCTATGAGAAGAACAATTTCGCAGCCTTTGTTGACACAGCGAACGCTCCAGAAGTATATCACATCATGATGAATTTCGTGAAGAAATGCAAACTGTCATATGCTATGACTGCCACCACTCCTCTAATCCATGAGGTAATTGAAGAGGTGTGGGCATCTGCTGAGTACAATGGCACAAACGGTACACTTGCTTTTTCTTTGAAGGGTAAAAATTATGTAGTTAATTCTGATGTGTTAACTGCTTGTTTAAAATTGCCTGAGAATAACTGTCTGAGTGTACCCAGTAATGCTGAAATTGTTACCATGCTTAATTCCATGAATTATACCCTTAGTACTGAAAACTTAGGGAAAATTGTTAGGAAAGGTATGGTTAAAGAATGGAGTTATCTTTGTGATGCCTTCATTAAAACTTTTTTTGGCAAGATTAGTAACTTTGATGCTGTTACCAATTCCATGCTAGTTATGCTATGTATGCTTTTGACTGATAAATTCTATAATTTTGGCACACTAGTCATGTATGAGATAGCAGCTAAATTAGGTAAAAAGGAAACTAGGAGCAAGAATGTTTATTTTGCTAGATTTTTGATGCTCCTAGCACTGCATGTATCTGAGAATGAGCTATCCATTGCTAACCCGGATAGCAAGTTCAATTGTTTTGTTCAGGAGAAGAGAGTCCTCAGTGACTTGATTCGAATGAATCTGAATGCAGGAGTGCAATTGGTTTATCCACCAATTGTTCAGGTAGCTTCTAATCTTATTACTCCTATCTCTACTCAAATTTCTTTGCCTTCCACTGTCACAATGGAGTCTGTAGTTGTGACCAAACAGGCTCCTACCCAAGTGACTAAATCCAAAATTCCAAAACCACAATCTAAAAGACAAACCTCAGGTGTCTCTCAAAAGGCACCTGTTGCAAAAACTACCAAAACTCTTGAGGGGAGTGTGAAGGTGGTAGTGAGTGGTGAGGGACAGGGTGAACATCAAAGAAGCCCTAAGGATAAGGAAGGTGAGGCAGGTGCAACCAACATTTCAGTCTCTCAAAAGACTGTTAATGAACCATCAAGCCAAATTCTAGTTACATCCTCTCAACAGGGTGTGACTACTGATTTAAGTTCCATACCAGGAACACTGCACAAAAGGGCAAGAGACACAGACAACTCTCTCTCAAAAACCTATGGTAGAAGAGTAAAGTCCAAAACCATTGGGGAATCACAGGGTGCACACACTGTACAGGAAACTGTACCTTTTCAAACTCAGTTTGATGTGACTTCAATAAATATGGAGTCACAGCCCCTTGATCTTAACCTTCAAATCGATACATATTTTGATCCACCATCACCAACTCCATCTCTGGATGTGGATATGATATCTACATCAATTCTTGATTCTCCATCTTTAAAATTCTTGGAGAAGCCCCACTCAACAATTGGTGGTCATCATCTTTTAGATGATTTGTTGGGCCATCAATCTTCCATTCCTGAATTCACAACACTATCTGTGGCCTCTTCCTTAAAATCAATCACCACAGATTCAGTGTTGGTTTTCACTTCAACGGATACTCGTTTTCCTTCTTCAACGGATATCCTTCATTCGTTGACAAGTGTTTCTCCATCAACGGATATGTCTATAACTAATTATCCGTTGACAGCAATAGCTACTACATCAACGGATACACTTTATCCGTTGACAACTCTCTCTACCAATGCAAAATGTGACATTCCCATGTCAACTGTGGAGGAGTTTGTAGTAGTTGAAACACTTTTAGGAATGAGGGAAGGGAGTGAGAGGCTGCCTTGTGAGCAGGCAAAAGGAGAGAAAAACAATGAGAGGCTGACCATTTCTTCCGGTCAGGCAAAAGGAGAGCTAGAGAGTTCCACCTTAGTAGGTGAAGGTGAGGGTGTGAGAGGTGTGAGCCAGGGGGAGCCCCTGATGCAAGAAAAGAGAGATGAGAGGAGAGAAGGGACTACAGGAGAAATAAGGCAGGAAGATTCAGCCATTGCAAGTGAGTTAATGGAGGTTAATGAAGCTTCCAAAGAGATGGAATTTAGACAAGAATATCAGTCAATTATTGACTCCATCTCTTTGGATCCTGAAACCTTTACTCATCCTGTTTCTGCCTATCAAGTCATGGCACAATAGGGCAATGTGGAGGCAGAGAAGGCAATGCACCTAGTGCACACCTCAGAATCTCTTCAAAGAGCAAAAGAAGCTTTACAAACCCTGTCTCCAAGTGCTGGAAGTGAAGAGTTTGGCAGTGATGACAGTCAAAGTTCAGATGGTGAAGAAATCAATGAAGAAGAAACTCCAGCATGGATGTTTACAAATGCCACTGAACTTGGGGATCTCAATGTGGAAATCATGAAGCAATATCAATCTGCTAAGGCTGAGCACCAAACTGCAGACCCACAGAGAAAGACTGTTCTTGAGCAAGTCATGGCCTCCTTGAAATTACAAAAGATGCAATCTGTTATTCAAAGAACACAACAGGAGGAGGTCAAGTCTGCAATTAGAGATATGAAGATAGCACTAGATGCCAGGATTGAGGCACTAGCTCCTACTACCACTCAGAAGGTGCTTTCTAGCAAACTTCTCAAAGAAGATAGCCTGGCTAAGTCTGTTCAGCTTCTTTCCTCCAGAGTGGATAGTATGGAATCTCAAATGCACACTATCATTGCCAATCAATCAAAACAGACTCAACTACTGGAAATGCTACTTGCAGCTTCAACCCCAACCCTTGATGCTAACAAAAAGGGGGGAGAAAATGAAAATGGGAACAAGCACAGAAGAGGCTGCAACATCTACTGGCCAATTTCAAGCTACCAGTAGTGAGATAGCACAGATTGAGGGGGAGCAACAGCCAATTGTAGTGGTCAATCCAACAGAGTTTGAGATAAAGGCTTCCCCTGTGAAGAAACAAGTGGCTTTGCCTAAGATTCAATGCTTAGAAGAAATCTCAGATGGTGAAAGGCAAGCCAGAATAGAAGCTTTGGAAAAGATCAACAAGGAGACTAGTGAAAGAATTCTAAGGACAGAGAGGATGATCAATGAATCAATTGCATCATCTCTGTTTCTTAATGCTCAATCTTCTGCTCCAACAATATCAACCACAATCATGAAGGTGCTCATTCCAAAGATTGTGGCTCCTACATTCTATGATGCTGAGCCATCATTTGTCAAAGAATTTGAACCAGCCATCAAAACCAGAGCCTATTCACCACCAAAGGAAAATGGGAAGAACAAGCTTCAATTGGACTACCCATTTCCCAAGAATGATGAAGAAAAGCTAATGGGAAAAACAATCATGGAGTTCAAAGTACAGACAAATAAGAGTGTAAGAGATTGGATGGCTGTAATCATGAGGAATGGAAAAGTATTAAATATATCCAACAGCCATCCTAGATTTGTGGAAGCTAAAAGAGAAGAAGTCTCCAGAATCCAAAGGGAAGCCCATCCAAGTACAGAAAATCAATATGAAAACTCAGATGAGAAGCAAGCCAGGCTGGCTCAAGAGTTAATGGATGAGGTAGAGGTTGAAATGAAGGAACCTGAGGAAGTTCCCAAATCCAAACCTAAAAGAAGGAAAGCTAAAACCAAGAGGGTTCTTTCTCCAGAACCCCCTCCAGAAAAAGAAACCATTGGCTCATCAGTACCTATATCTGCAACAGTAATCGACCCAACTGTAAACTTTCATGGTGACCCCATAATGCCCAAAGAAGAACCAATGAATTTTGATTCAATTGAAGTTCCTTCATTCTTGCTGAATCCAAAACAGAAGAAAAGGGCTCCAAAGAAGCAACTTTCAAAGGGACCAGTTCAAGTTGCTAGGGTACCTGCTATTGTCAAACAACCAATCTTGGAAAACAAAGAAGACTTTATCTATCAGGCAGAAATTGAAGAATACTCTGGCATGAATCTATATTTGGATGAATTGTCAGAAGTAAGAGGAATTGACAAGTACAAGAATCAGCCTGAGAGATTAGTGTTTGTCTACAAGGGAACAAGTCAGAGGACATGGCCATTACAGAAGGTTCTTGGAGAGAATTATCATACACTGACCAAAGTGTTCTTAGCATTCAAGAGACACACAGGGTTCTCTGAGACAGCCAGAAGGGAGATAATCAGCAGAATAGAAGAAATAAGGAGAGAATGGAACTCACCCTCAAGTCTACCAAAGAAAATGAAGATCCCATATAATGGACAGAAAATCCACATTCAACCCTTTTGGATGATAGAGTTCAGGGATGAAGAGGGCACTAGGAGATTCTTCAGGTTAGAAGACCAACTGTCAAAGGCTAGTTCTGATTACCTAAGATGGTTACAACTAAAGCTAAATCCAAAAGTTGTTGAAGAAGATACCTTCTATAGGCAACTTCAAGTGCAAATTGAGTCCAACTCTGCCAAGGAAGGAAAGTCAAGGGTGCAGCCAACCAGAGAGAGGAAACATCATTAATCTGCTCAATCTAAAGGAGCACATCTCTGATAAGTTTCTTAAAGCTTTCTGTTTTTAATTTTTGTAGCTTAATACAATTTTTGCATACTGTAGTGTATATATCTTTAGGAATGTTTTGTTATCATCAAGGTTCTGAATTTATGCTTTATTGCCATCAAGTATAAATTGGGGGAGATTGTTAGGAATATGTTGTAGTTGATGATAACTTAACATTCAAGCAAAATTGTATAAGTCAAGTTTTGTAACTGTCAACGGATAAGACTTTATAACTATTCGTTGATAGGTAGCTCATCAACGGATGAGGTTTTGTAGCATACTGCAATATCTCTATTTATCAGTTGATAGTGTTTTTGTTCAGAGTCATGTTGACCATCAATGGATAGGCAGAATAGGGTACCCAATTGTAAATAAGCTATGCTATGTAATTCTGTCTAAGTGAAAGTGTATCAACGGATAAGAACAGGGCTCTATCAACGGATACAACTCAAATCTACTCGATCAACGGATAAAGCTCAAACTACCGTCAACGGATAATTGTGCACAACATCAACGGATAATCATTGTCACTTTATCCTATGCTAGCTGGGAATTAGCAGTTGATAAGGACATGTTTGACTGACAGATCACATGGGTTGATAGTAGGTATAAAAAGCAGTATGGCAGCCATGCTTTGGAAACACAGAAGAAAGAAGCATTCCATTTACACAGTACATACAAGAAAGGTGCATGGGACATATCTGTTCACAAGGACAACCTTTCGGCTACATGTGGATTTGGAGTGGAGTAGCATGTCAACTTGAATTAGATTAATATTATCTTATTCCTGTAGCACTTGTAAACTTGGGATATATAACCAAGTGTAGCAACTCGTTAGACTGTAAGAAAACTTACATATTTGCTTAGGGTTTCTTGAATATCTTTAGAAGCAAAGAGTTGTAAACACAGAAGCTGTGTACATTTGTATCACATGGTTTTCTTCAAATAAAAGTCTCAGGTTGTACATTTAACCACCTGATTTTTTATGTGTTTGTGAACCATTTCTATTCAGCAATTATTTCTTTATAGATTTCTGTGGTTTTTATCAGAAATTTATAACTATCAAGAATTGTATTCAACCCCCCCCCCTTCTACAATTATACAAGTGTGTAATCTGGGAATAACAATAAATATAAGTAACACAAAAGAATCAGAAGAATTTTAACTCACCATTCACATAGTGAAAAGAAGATAGGCCTTCCACTGTTTAGCAAGGCTTTGGATCTGTCATTATACACGAAAACACCTGTACTCAAGAAGCCCATCGATCTGTAAGATTAAAGTATGATGCGCCTTCTGTAACCAAATCCTGCTCATACTCCTTACCCCCTGATTCTATTTTGGGTCCTCCATAATTTATAAATAGTGAATGATCTGCAGATTCAGCAGATACTTGCTATGATTCTTTGAAGCTGACTATGCAGTTAAAAGAAATCCCACCATAAACTTCGAATGTATATATGTAGTAGCGTACATTGTGTTCTCCGGGGATAAGGGAGGTTTTTTTTCAGGCACCATGGAGTTCTAAAATTGAATAAACAAGATATTAGTCTACTGATAAGGATGCTTGCTATTGCAAAAGTAATACATGTCATCTTAATTGGAAATTTTATGAATTGCTGATTGAATATGAATGGCTAGCAACCAAATTCCTACAAAATTTAATAATGGTCTGTAAGTTATATGATCAGGAACTAAGTCAAATTAACATAACATGAATAGGCTTACACTCTCGATGCCTGGCATCTATGCAGAGATGTTGGCTGTGTAAAATTGTTGTAAGAAATTGTTGTTAGGCTTATTTCCTATGACATGATTTCTTAAGTATCTAATATATTGTAAATCTAGAATTATAAAGAATCAAAACTGAGTCTCTATTAACTAGTGTGACAGTGTTGCATATTGCATTTCAAGATCAGGTGACCATGTCTCCTTAAGTTTCCAACTGACATATAACGATTTTACACTTTAGATTAAAACCTTGTAATAGAATGGAGAGCATCTGTCACACATGCTGACATGCATATAAGCAAATTAATTACAGTATGATAATTTCTTAGCCTAGCACATGTATAAGTAAAAGAGAAGCAAAATTACGTAGACAGTAGGAAAACAGAGAAAAAGACTCGTAACCAAGATTAAAATGAATCTTATAGTCTCCGTAAACTTCCCAAACGTCCGAGCTCTGGAGGAAGAGTTCCTCCCATTTGATTATCTTCCATTAGCCTGGAGTATTTGTTTCAAATTAAGTCGATCAAGTTTCAGCCAACTGTATAGTAATATGAAAATATATTTATTCTTCTACTCACAACTCTTCAAGCGTATCAATGTTAGCTATTTCCTGGGGTATTGAACCATTGATACGGTTATCCAGAAGGTTTCTACAGTATAAACTCCAAGTTACCAACAGTGAACCAACTTTGATATAGCCCTTGAAATAAGGTCCAGACATGAAATAAAAGCACTTACAGAGTTCTGAGAGGAAGCTGACCAAAAGCAATGGGGATAGTTCCATTTATATAGTTTTGAGCCAGCTCGCTGTCAGCATAACAATTTAAAATTTAATAAAATAATTTTGCCAGTATACTTTAAAGTTAACATGCTTTGGGTTAATTTGAACTCATATTACATGATACTTTGGCCTTTCTATTAGTGCATGAATATGCAATGCCTTGCTAGTTAGTGCACGAAATTGCAATTTCGGATGGTGGAGCGATGGTAAATTTTAGAAATTTTACCATAACCTACCAAAATTAAACAGAACATACCATTCCTAAAGAGTTGTTAATCATGAAATATATGAAGCTACAGTATACGACTAGCACTCTCATAAGTCATAACACACGAGAACTAAGACATCTTAAGAAGCTAAATACAACAAGTAGTTCTGGAAACTGAAGTAATATTTAGCTAAAATGAAAAAGAAAATTTTCAAGAATGCTTGATCACACTTAAAAATTGCTGGAATGTAATATTTCTTACAGTTCCTGCAGAAAGGCAAGTTTTGAGAATTCGGAAGGTAGTTCTCCTGACAAATTTAGGCGCTTCAGATGGCTGCAATGTGAGTAGAGTAAATCAAGGGCATATGTTCCAAGATATAATTAAAATTTTATCTTAAAGTATAATGTAGAATAATGTTGACAAGAGAGAAAATGTAGACCGTTCCAGTCCATTTGCTAACGTTGTTGGCAGCCTCATAGTTGCCCTGCTGTAGGACCATTGTCAAAAACAGCACTAGGTTGACTCCAACACCAAAGAATGCCAGAGTAGCCAATCCTTCATTTACTGTCAATCCAAATATAATGCCATTCATGTTAAGCAGTACAACAATCAATCTTGATGGCCTTCTTACTTCATAAGTTGAAATACTAATTCTAAGCATTGAACTTTCAAAGTAGTTTCATAATTAATTCTCATTTGAAAACCATGTACAAAATTAGTTGATAATTAGATTAATTTGATATACAAACAAAATAAATCAATTAACGAAACAAAGATACAAACCAACAATAGATACAAACCAAATCAGTTGACAAACACATATACAAACTAATTTAAAATTAACCTAATCAAAGCGAATAATACTGATACAAACCAGTTCACAAATATATGTACAAACCCATTTAAAATTAACCTAATTAAATCAAATAATCTAGACACAAACCCAAACAAAGTATATACAAACAAACCCAATTATAATTAACCTAATTAAAGCTTAAAATCGAATAAATGGAGCAATTACATGAATTAGGTAGATACTACTTACTAAATGAAGAGCAAATCAAGCAAAGAGAACAGAAAATCGAACAAGTCACGGACCAAATTAAGCTATTCTTGGCGAGGTAGGGCTTCGAGCTTTTCTTCGTGAACTAAGTATTGAGGAACAAATCGAGCTAGGGTTCTTCATCAGTTGTTCTTCATGTGTTGTTCTTGTTCAATTAGGGTTCTGATTATAAGAGTGTGTGGGTTTATTTTTGTGAAATGTGTTTGTCGAACAAATCAATTTTATGGTAAGAGGTTTTGTGTTTTCAATTTAGGGTTCTTAGCGAGAGTTTTGGGTTTTAGATCTATGTTTTGAGTTTTTGAGGTGAGTTGTTTACTTGTTTTATTTGTTTGAAACAGGGGAAAAATAAAAGGGGGAGAATATTTGGTACAAAGGGGGGGGGGAAATTTTGACTTAGGGGGAAAATTTTCGTTAAGGGGGAAATAAAAAGTAAGGGCGCGTGTTTTCATTTTTTAAAGGCTGATTTTAGACATCAATTTTAAAAATAGTGATGTCTACAAAAAGCAAAGACATCAGTTTAATGCGGGATGATGTTATTACATCTTTTAACATCAGTGGCATTTACGACCGATGTCTAAAGTGTGATGTCTATTAATTATTTTCTTGTAGTGATGATAAAGAGAAGATTGTTGTTGCTCCTCCACCATTCGTGCCTAAGCTACCGTTCCCTAGCAGGATGAAAAAAACTAAGGTGGATCAATAGTTTGGTAAGTTTATGACACTTGTTAAGTATCTTGAGGTAACAATTCCTTTCACTGATTGAATTTCTCAAGTTCCATCATATGCAAAGTTTCTAAAAGATATACTCACAAAGAAAATGTCTTTTGGTGAGGTGGAGAAAGTAACTTTTACTGAAGAGTGTAGTGTTGTTTTACAAAACAAGTCTCCACCTAAACTTAAAGATCTTGGAAGTTTTTCAATCCCATGTCATTTAGGTGCACTATTTATTAACAAAGCTTTATGTGACTTAGGCGTTAGCGTCTCATGCCTCTCTCGATTTTCTAAAAATTAAACATGGGAGAACTAAAAACACAGATGACATTGCAAATGGTATATTGTTCTATAAAATATCCATTGGGTATTTTAGAGGATGTGCCTATCACGATTCGAAAATTCTATATCCCTGTAGACTTTGTGGTATTAGATATGGAAGAAGATAGCCAAATACCCATTATTTTGGGTAGGCCATGTTTTTGTATTGTAGGTGCTGTTATTGATGTTCAAAATGGGACTCTTACTTGGAGTGTTGGTGATGATAAAATTACTTTTACTCTAACCTCTGCTCTTAAGTCCCCTTTGCTTGAGAGTACATGTTACAGGATTGATGTTATGGATGAAATTGTTCAAGATGAGATACCTCAGATTTCGTTGAATGATTCATTAGAAGTAGTGTTGATGCTCGAAGCTTCAGAAGAAGAAGGTCATGATGAGATTGATTCATTATCCTTGAGTTGGATGGTAAGGCTGATACGAGCCAAAATTGTGAGATAACAAACACTATTACTTCTTGTGATTAACCTCAGGTAAAAAAGTTAGAGTTAAAACCTTTGCCTTCTAATCTCAAATATGTGTTTCTTGATGATGGTGATGAGTCATTTCCTGTGATTGTTAGCTCTAAACTCAATGATTGCCAGATTGCTAAGCTTCTCACTATGTTGTGTATGCATAAAAAAGCTATTGAGGTACAGTATTGATGATCTTAAAGGGATTAGCCCAATTCTTGCATGCATAGAATTAATCTTGATGTGGACCATAAATCTTGCATTCAAGGACAACGTCGCTTGAACCCTAATATGCAAGAGGTAGTTAAAATTTAAAGAAAGTCCTTAAGCTACTTGATGGGGGCATCATTCACCCAATTTTTGATTCGAAATGGGTAAGCCCGGTTCAAGTTGTTCTCTAAGAAATTAGGGAATATTGTGGTTAGGAATGATAAAGATTAATTAATCCCCACTAGAGTTGTCAAAGATTGGCGAATGTGTATTGACTATCGCAGGTTAAACACCGCTACTAAAAAAGATCATTCATGTTAGTCACAGAGGCATGTCTTTAACCATATAATAACAAGCCTAATTGTTTATAATGCTTTGCGTTACTTACATGACCCCTTAACCGGGGAACCTTTTTAGTTAGATTTTTTTCTTGTAAACTGTACTTGTAAGGGCACCAAATCATCTATGTAACTGTATAAAAAGTCATGAAATAATGTTTGAAAGAAGATTCATGGGTCATGCCTCAGGTTTGAAGAAAGACGCTGAAAAAATAGACACAGGTGAATTTGAAGAATGGAAATTTGCCTAAGTACAAATTCGAGAAGTAATTTGGTCTATTCGAGATGTCAAGGATTCGATATGTCAAAGACACTATTCGAGAACTGAAAAAGTCAACAAGTCAAAGCATCATTCAAGTTCTCAAGAAGTCAATCAAGTCAATGTCATATTCGATATCTCAAGGATTCAAAAGCTATTCGACATCTCAAGGATTTCACAAGTAAAGATACTATTCGACAACTCAAGGATTTGAGAAATAAAGGCTAATTCGAGAAGTGATTCGATATGTTAGAAAAAGCTTTTTAGAAAACTCAGAGTTGTCTAGTTGTTCAAAGTAGAGCCATCAATTTCGTACACATCACGAAAATGACACGAAAATTATGAGTTTGAGTGGACCTTTGCGGTACACTAACACAAAAGTACACGAAATTACACGGATGAATTTAGTGTCGGTTTTGGGTCTACCCTTGGGTACACGACACGAAACGAAAATACACGAAATAAATAAATATTTAAATAATTGCATTAAAATTGTATGAATTCTAGTTCAAAGTAGTTCTTGAATCAAGACTTAGTCATTTTTCGAATGGATTTTAGAAGACAAATTACTGAAGATTCCTAAGTTAGAAAATCTACACAAACCAAGGCACTTATAGTGACATATCATTATAATGTGTACATCGAAAGTCTACAAAGAGCTTGGGGAGATATTCAAGGGAACAGCAGCTGAAGAAGTGGATCTGACTAGCATGAAAAGAAAGTTTTATCACATGATGCCAAGGCCTGTACCAAAATGGGATAGACGAGCTAGGAAAGTCATTTTGTCTGTTACTAATTCTGTAACAAGTTGGTTGTGCACATGTTCAAGAAGTGCACTGTTTGCACTAAATCACGCAAGCGTACGTGGTCACAAGTAATATATGAATAAGTCAAGTTCGTTCCCACAGAGATCTGGTTTTTAATTCAATATTGTACCTATGCAACAATGTATGGTTTTAATTCACTGCTAAGACAAATAACAAATTGGGATTTTGATAACTAAAATTAACTAAGAAGCAAATTAACAAACTAAGAATTAACTAACTAACTAGAATTGGAATCGAATTACTTCTGCAAGATAAACCATGGAATCCTAACTTCATTAAATACTTCGCTTAGATCTGACGCCTTTAATCACTATATGCAATGGTTATGATATCTGATCGGATAACACGAAACAAGTATACGCTACTTCTCAGTATACGAATACCAAACTAAACATACATCCACAAAAGAGATAGAAGATGAATAGACACCAATTATGCTTAGACCCTATATCTCTATAAGATTTGAAAACATTATGGTTGAAGAACAAGTTATCCATATTGATCACATAGGGCAGCATAATATCTCTATTTACGCCACAAATCATGATGTTAAAACATCAACCTATCCTATGCTAGCATGGCAAGTTCTAAATCTCAAGATCCACTCTCGCTTCACAAGAGATTAACATATTAGATGTTAGCTACGCAACTAAATTCATAAATCACAACCATACGAGGATATCAAATATACATCACACACAGATCTGTAAAGCATCAAGATACTAAAGCTCCATAAATAAATCCGTTAGAATCCCATGACAACGATTAGCTCATAATTGAACCTCTCGTCATCATGGGATCTGATGAAACCATGATAAAAACAAAGTATGAAAAGATACAAATAAACCTAAGTAATTGATATGTAATGGTTCTACTCCTAATCATCTGATTTACAATGATAGGTAGTGTTTATATAGGCCCTAGAATACTTTTCCAACAAGAAAAGACCTAAAAATACAATTTAATTCAAAACAGGATAGAATTTCAGAATTTCCAGTGAGTTCGGGCGCACCCTGCGCGGTAGCAACGCAGTCTTCGCGGTCTGTTACTGTTCAGCATTATAGAAAATTTCCCAGGCTTCGCGTGGACAGCTTACGGGCCTCAAACGGACTTGTAGAACTCCAGATATGGCCAAAACAGTGAAGACTGCGCAACCTACCCGGAAATCCGAATTTTCCACAATTTGCTCCTTTCTCCTCCGTTTCTTTTGCATTAACTTACATCTTCAATACCATGACACATGTAACTCCTTGGTAGCATAACACAAGTGTACCATCTTCATTCCAATACTTAATTCCACTCTAATATCGATTAGAAACACCAACACTAACTGATAGCTACAACCCTGCACAACTACACAAAACACATCAAAAATTCAACAAACTTGAGACCAAGTCAATCAATTTAAGCCGATATGGAACGCTCCAAGTGGATATAAAATCCACTTATCACACCCCCAAACTTAAACCAATGCTTGTCCACAAGCATTAACAATTACAACTAACTAATTAGTACCACTTCCGTAGGTGATCACGGTTGCATTTGCCATATGCAACAAGCCCTTTAAACCCCTAGGCAGCCCTAGTGGACGAGTAAGGTCTCGTGAGGGCCTATAGCGAATGTACCCACAAAATCCATTTAACCTAATGCAATGCACTGCATGAATGCAACTAATATGAAAATGCAAATAATCTAGTACTAATATCCTACCATACCTTCAAATCCTCTCATGTCATATCAACTTAAGAATCAAAGTAAGTACGCAATGTCTTGGTGTCGAAAGTGCAAGTATTCACATATCCTACTCAATGAACATGCATAAGTTCTCACAAGTCCATGTCAAATGTAAGAATAAGTTAGTAAACATGCTAAGCCTACAAGAGTACATCTTTGAGACAAAACTCGGGATCTCATACGTAAAAACAAGCAAACACTCACAATCCACTCACAAAAGAATATTCACTCAAGAACAAGGGTAAGTGTATCACTCAATTCCAACAAAATCATAAGCATGCTTGACATTTGGTATCAATCTAACTCTTAACACAACATACATCAATGACAATAATCAAAAGGTCTTTATTTGGGTTGTACGGGGCTAGGGACAAGGTATGTCAAATAAGCCAAAACAGGTGAAGTGTCAAAAGCTAGTAAGTACCATAATAAATCATACACAACACCATATTTTCCCCCCACATAATTTTTATTAAAACAAACACTCGACTAGTCGACTGAAATAGGATCACAACAAACACAAACATGCTCTCATAATATATTTTTTTTCTTTTTTTTCTTTTCTTTTCTCTTTCTTTTTTTCTTTTTTTTTCTCGAGAGCTAAATATAACATAAACAATAATATAAACAATAACAATGATCCCATGAATTTATTACATATGCCGACTATCAAGTAAACAAACCCAATTTTCAATATTTCCCCCAAAAGTACGACCAACAATAAACCCCTCCTTGCACACCTTATTACTCCCTTAAGCACTCTACTAGCCTTTGACAATGTGGGTTCAAATTAATGTACGGCCAATACAAGAAAAAGGTCTAAGCAAGTAATGTGGTATGTCACCGAAAAATAGGATTAAGCTCAACGGGTTAACTAATTGATCATGTAAACATGGTATGGTAATATGGGAAAATATGCGGTTATTCCTAAATGCCTTTATCATTTTAATCGTCAAATAATGTCATGCGTTTCAAGAAAGACCTCAAACAACTGCTAGCAATGCAAACAATCCGTGGACACTCAAGCAAACGAATAAATTGCAACAAATGCAATAAGGCTCAAAAACTCACTTGGTGGAAAAACATACTCAATCCCAAGCAAAAATCTTTCTAATGCACCGACTTGTATTCAAAGCATGCAAACTAAATCATCTTGCACATATTCATGTCCTTCTAATCACTTACAACATTCAATAAGTCTACTAGCTTCAACTTACTAGTGTATGTGTGTGCACAAGAACAAAGCATATCACTTCTCAATCAAAAGCGTCAAGAACAAAAAATTCCTATCAAGCATGGGTGCAAATGCAACTATATGAACTCACATGATATACAAAAAATAAAAAACAGAATGTCCTATATGAAACAAACGTAGATAACACGAACATAAATGCATAATTTACTACTACTAATATGCAAGCATGAAATCCTACATGAACACAATAACTAACAATCACATATATATACACTACTTATCCCTCAAACCACCCCCAAACTTAGAATATTCAATGTCCTCATTGAATGGAAGTAAATACAAGGGAAAGTAGAAAACATACCTTGGGTTGCCTCCCAAGAAGCGCTTCTTTAACGTCAATAGCTTGACGTTACTTCCAAGCCTCCATTAAGGATGATAATAGTTTGCCTGGTCATCTCTTCGTGATACTTCATCGTTATCACGGCGGCACACTTTCTGCCCCTTCTCCTCGCTTGGCCTATTCGTGTAACAACTATGTCCTATTCCAATGCCTTCATCTGTTGAACCAAAATCTGTCAATTTGTAGAACAACACACACTTGCGGGCTTTGCTTGAATATAATGGAGGAGGGTAAATGTAAGTTGCTGAAGCCTTTGGTTCCTCAACGAGAACTTCCTCCATTGGCTCTAATGCGCTACCTCCATCTTTATACTCTGAGACAAGTAGAAGACCTGCATCTTTTCCATGTTCATCAGCCTCTTGGTACGCACATACCAATTCTTGAAATTTGTGCAGCTCATCAGTGTCTGTCCCAAATAGTGCCCTTTCCAAATCATCCACCATCCTAACATGATCAAATTCCTCACATGGCTTGTGAACGCTCACCTCACCTTGAAATTTGTCTTCCTCAATTAAGCATACAGTACCTTGCTCCAAGTCACCATTATCCTCTGGTATTGCTTCTGGTATGAATTGTTGATTCTCTTGTTCCAAGGCTCTCACAACTTGAGCAACTAGTGTCTCCAAAGATTTGACACCTTCCTCCCTACTCTTTTCAAGCATCCTAAGCTCCTCCATAGTTACAACCTCATCTGACTGAAAAGTAGTAGGTTGCTGATATTGAAACTCTTCACTACCAAAGAAATATGACATATTTGGAACATCTTGCTGGTACTGTTGAGGATGGTACTGAAAATATGGTTGTTCCTCATCAGTGACATATGGATCAACTCCTTCGTAGTAACAATATTGTGAGGGATCATGAACACCCAAACACCGCTCACATTGCTGAGGCATGGATGTCCCAGAACCAGCATAAGATTGTTGTTGCTGAAAACCCGGAGGTTGTGATTGCCACGGGGCATACTGCTGCTGAAAATTCTGGTGATTGTAAGGCTGTGCTCCATCTTGCTGACCTTGAAATTGCTGATAAAGCTGCTGAGGTTGTTGAATACCACCTTGGATGCTCTAACACTGATTCGTCTCATGTGCGCCCGCACATAGCTCACAAACACTAGCCACCTGCTGAACTCCATAGTAAGTTAGAAAATCCATCTTCAACGTCAACGCTCTCTGACAAGTACCTGAAACACCAACGAACTATACAAGAATAGATGAGAAAAAGCAATTCGAGTCAGTGAACTCTAACGACCACTATTGACAAGCACATAAACCAAAAATAAAACACCGATGATCCCCGGCAGCGGTGCCAAAAACTTGTTTGCACTAAATCACGCAAGCGTACGTGGTCACAAGTAATATATGAATAAGTCAAGTTCGTTCCCACAGAGATCTGGTTTTTAATTCAGTATTGTACCTATGCAACAATGTATGGTTTTAATTCACTGCTAAGACAAATAACAAATTGGGATTTTGATAACTAAAATTAACTAAGAAGCAAATTAACAAACTAAGAATTAACTAACTAACTAGAATTGGAATCGAATTACTTCTGCAAGATAAACCATGGAATCCTAACTTCATTAAATACTTCGCTTAGATCTGACGCCTTTAATCACTATATGCAATGGTTATGATATCTGATCGGATAACACGAAACAAGTATACGCTACTTCTCAGTATACGAATACCAAACTAAACATACATCCACAAAAGAGATAGAAGATGAATAGACACCAATTATGCTAAGACCCTATATCTCTATAAGATTTGAAAACATAACGGTTGAAGAACAAGTTATCCATATTGATCACATAGAGCAGCATAATATCTCTATTTACGCCACAAATCATGATGTTAAAACATCAACCTATCCTATGCTAGCATGGCAAGTTCTAAATCTCAAGATCCACTCTCGCTTCACAAGAGATTAACATATTAGATGTTAGCTACGCAACTAAATTCATAAATCACAACCATACGAGGATATCAAATATACATCACACACAGATCTGTAAAGCATCAAGATACTAAAGCTCCATAAATAAATCCGTTAGAATCCCATGACAACGATTAGCTCATAATTGAACCTCTCGTCATCATGGGATCTGATGAAACCATGATAAAAACAAAGTATGAAAAGATACAAATAAACCTAAGTAATTGATATGTAATGGTTCTACTCCTAATCATCTGATTTACAATGATAGGTAGTGTTTATATAGGCCCTAGAATACTTTTCCAACAAGAAAAGACCTAAAAATACAATTTAATTCGAAACAGGATAGAATTTCAGAATTTCCAGTGAGTTTGGGTGCACCCTGCGCGGTAGCAGCATAGTCTGCGCGGTCTGTTACTGTTCAGCATTATAGAAAATTTCCCAGGCTTCACGTGGACAGCTTACGAGCCTCAAACGGACTTGTAGAACTCTAGATATGACCAAAACAGTGAAGACTGCGCAACCTACCCGGAAATCCGAATTTTCCACAATTTGCTCCTTTCTCCTCCGTTTCTTTTGCATTAACTAACATCTTCAATACCATGACACATGTAACTCCTTGGTAGCATAACACAAGTGTACCATCTTCATTCCAATACTTAATTCCACTCTAATATCGATTAGAAACACCAACACTAACCGATAGCTACAACCCTGCACAACTACACAAAACACATCAAAAATTCAACAAACTTGAGACCAAGTCAATCAATTTAAGCCGATATGGAACGCTCCAAGTGGATATAAAATCCACTTATCATGCACAACCTCACTTTTTTAGTTGTCAAGTTTCTCATTGCTAAATACTTAGATAATATCTATCTGAGAAACGAAACTAAGAATGCTATCATTTGGATTCCCTAATTGTAGCATACTCTGAATCTAATAAAATATTAGATTAAAGAGAAATTGTATTATTATTTACATATTGCATATTTATCTTAAAACACACTTTCAAGCTACACACAAACACGTCACAGATTCCAACATATTCTTAAGAAAAGTAAATCATGATAGTTTAGAAAATACGTTCACCCCCTGTATTTTCTTGTGTGTATTTCATACTAAACAATTTCCCTCTCCCTTTCATTAATCAGATGCTTGAAAGATTTGCTAAACATAAGTTCTTTTGCTATTTAGATGAATATTCAGGATTCTTTCAGATCCCTATAAATCCTGATGATCAGGAAAAGACTACATTTACTTGTCCATATGGTATCTTTACCTATCGAAGAATGCCTTTTGGATTGTGCAATGCCCCTGCTACTTTCCAGCATTACATGGAAGCCATATTTTCTGATTTCATTGAGTCTATTATGGAAGTGTTTATGGATGATTTCAGTGTTTATGGTTCTGATTTTGATGAATGTTTGTATAATCTTTCTAAAGTGCTTAAACGTTGTGAAGAGGTAAATTTGGTTTTAAATTGGGAAAAGTACCACTTCATATTTTCTTTTTTTGAATATAAAATTAAACAATAAATTTTTACTTAAAAAAATGAAATACTCTATGAAACCATAATTTTAAAATGCATGTCAAACCCTCAACAAGAAAGGAGTAGCATACATTGGGGGTGTTTGGGGAAACTTATTGTTGAGTATTGAACACAGTAAAAGAATACAGAGGGGGGGTGAATGGATTCTTGAACTTTTCTTTGGCTTGAGTCTATGTAGCAAATAAGTGTTTGTGTGTGCAAGAATGTAGGTGCGGATAAAGAACAACACAAGACACAATATCACTTTAATCTAATGTATTATTAGATAAAGGTTGCTACAATCTGTGAATAC
The DNA here is from genome assembly GCA_037693485.1 of Kitagawia praeruptora. NCBI lineage: Eukaryota > Viridiplantae > Streptophyta > Magnoliopsida > Apiales > Apiaceae > Kitagawia > Kitagawia praeruptora. Next base: position 100,183,314 of record CM075354.1, on the reverse strand, counting down.
AAATGATAGTATTCTCAGCTTCGTTTTTCTCAGAGAGATATAGCTTACAGTATATGAAAAACTTGACTCACAAAAGTTAATTGCTAAGGAAGTGAGGCTGTATCCTTATAGAACATGGATACAACCAACTTACTACAAAATGAGGTAGCTAAACAAATTACTTTCTAGTCTGTCTATCCTTTTTGAGTAAGTGTCCAAACGGTTACAGATTTGACTTTGCAAAGCCTGTTCAGATCCACTTCTTTAGCCCTTTGTCTCTTCTATATCTCTCCAAGCTTCCTTGTAGGCTTTCCAGAGCACGTTACAGATTGTGGTCCATAAAGTGCATTGGCTTGTTTCAGGTTTCTGACTTGTACAATTTCTTCAGTACTTTGTCTCCAAGAATGTATTCGAGAAGTGACTAAGTAAGTGATTCGAGAACTAGAATTGACTTGATCGATAACTCTGAGTTCTCGAACACTGTTATGTTGACATATCGAACCACTTCTCGAATAGCTTTTTTCCATCAGGATTCCTTGAGTTGTCGAATAGAACATTTGACTTATCGAATCCTCGAGATATCGAATAGCTTTCTGAGTCCTTGAGATATCGAATGGAACTTTGACTTGTTGACTCTTTGAGAACTCGAATACCACTTTGACTTGTTGACTTCTTGAGTTCTCGAATAGAGTAGTAGACATATCGAATCTCTGAGATATCGAATGAGATATCGAACAGTGTATTCAGAGATATCGAATAGTGTCTTGAGATATCGAATCCCTGGCTTCTCGAATGCTGGACTTCTCGAATAGACAAATATACTTCTCGAATTGGTACTTAGGCAAATTCTTCATTTCTTCAAATCCCAATTGTGATTATTTGACAGTCTTTATCTTCTTGCTTGAGGCATGAACCTTGGAACTTCTTTCAAGCATTATTCTTGACTCTATAAGTACAGTTACACAACTAGGATTTGGTGCCTATTATAAGTACAGAACAAGTAGAAACTCTACAACTAGAGGTTCCCTCAGTTAAGAGGTCATGTAGGTAATGCAGAGCATTACAAACAGTTAGGCTTGTTATTATATGTATACAGGCATGCCTCTGTGACTAACAATCTCCCCCAAATTGTGAGTAAGACCCTTAGTCACAATTTCATGTCTGATAACAAGCCTATCATACATAAAGATAAATCTTGACAAGTACATGTATGAAATTGATTGAATATTATTACAAAGAAAGCATTCTCACAGTTATGAAGAAATACTAGCCATTTTCCTTTGACTCTCTTCCTTGAGATTTGGCTTGTAGATCTTCCTTTTCTTTTTCCTCCTTGGCTTTCTTTGCATCACTCATTGCTTGGATGATGTCTTCCATGGCAGTGAGTTCTTCAATGAGAGGTGAGCCAGATAGGTCTCTGATGACTTCATTCAGTTTGGCTTCAGAGTAAGAACTAATGTAATCCATTCTAATCTTCACATTTCTGCCATATTTCATGTATTCCACAATGTAAGGATTATACTTGACTCTGCATAACCCCTTAGCTCTCAATTCTTCAGCTTTGGCTTCTAGAGCAGCTAACTCTTCTTCTCTCTTTATCTTCAAAGCTTCATACTTCTTTCTTAACTCTTCCTCATGATCTCTTTTCATCTTGATAAAATGAGCTATCTCAATTTTCCACCTTCTCTCCTTTTCATTCTCATGGTTGAGTAGCACCATTATTCTTTGTAGATCATGTAACTTGCCCCAGTGTTCACACATGCCTTGCTTGAATCTTTTGAATCTCCCATCAGTGTATTTGAACTCCAGGTAGTCATCAACTATAGCTACATGATAGATTCTCTGAGCCAGTTGATATGCTATCTCATCTTCATCATAGTCTATATTGAGACAGGGCAAGTCTAGTCCAGGAATGATTGTGAGTGCCTGAGATGTAGATGTTTTCACCTTTCTTGCCCTTCTGGCTGACATCTTCCATTTCAGCTTCTTTCCTTTATTGCTTGAGAAAAATTTAAGACCTTTGTCTTTGGACCATTGTAGTATACCATTAGCAGTATGCTTTTTGATATACACAAGTGGTTTCTTGAATAGCATCTCCTTTTCTTAAGTTGGCAAAGCAGTTGCAGAAGCCATTGATTCAGATTTTGGTAGGTCATTGCTAACAGCATTCACCCTAGACTCAGAGTCTTGTGTTGTGGTGAGATTACTGTTAGTAATGCCTAAGACTTGCTATTTTTCACTCTTTCTCTCATACACCTTTCCACCATCTCTGTCATCATTTTTCTTCTTGCTTCTACCATCCCTTTTCTCCTTGTCATCACCACCCTTATTCCTTCCTTGAGATCCACCTTTGCTCCCACTCTTGTCTTGATCATTCTTATCTTTGTCTGACTTTCCCTCTTTAGCAATAGGCTTGATGTCTGACTGAGAGTTGATAAACTTCACCAGAATGTCAAGAGCCTCTATTTCAGATTTAAATTTTCCACTCCTTGAATGTAGAACTCCAGCCAAAAATTTTATTGTAGACATGTTGTTTGATTTGAGGTGTTGGCCAAATCTGAAGGTAACAATGTCTTGATTCTTTTCATATAAAATACAGTGAGGCTGAGGAACTACTTGAGGCAATTGAGATTTCATGCACTTGGTGAGAATCTCCTTGAGCATATTGTTGTCTGATGAGTTATTCCTTTCTATCTTCCTGATAATTGTTCCAAGTTCAGAGCTGGATAGAATTTGCAAAGCTTCAATGTGGATGTGAAAGAGGTTCTTGGCAGTGTGGACTAGGACTTCTCTATCATTGGTAGTGATGATGGCATAAGGATTAGTTTGAACAATTTCTCTTCTCACTACAGTGACTAGAAACACATCTTGCACAAGAAGCTTGATGTAGTCAAAGTAGTGGAAGTTTGCCCTTCTTCTCAGCTCATGTAGGTGCTTCAGAAAGGCTATGTCATGATATAGTTTAGAATTTGCAGTTTCTTGACATACCCTTTGAGTAAGAACATTTCTGAGTTCTGAAGGTTCACCTTGAAGAGATTGCTTAGCAATGTCAGGAATGTCGAATTCATATTCAGTTTCAGATGGAATCTTGGCCTCTTCATCTACAGCCACTTTTTTCAGTTTTTCCTCCTTGGATGCTGCCTTTAATCTCTCAGACTGATTTGACTTAGCAGTTCTTGGTTGACCACCCTCATTCATTGTAATGCCTTTCTCCTTAGGTTTCTCCCCCTTAGATTTTGAGTCCCTTAAAGTCCTCTTCTCCCCCTTAGGCTTGTTGTCAGGCACAGAGGCTGTAGTAGTGACCTTTGGGTTGGAAGAGGCTTCAGGTAGAGGGAGTCCCATATGCTTCATTATGGCAGAAAGCATCTGTTGTTGATTAAGAAGAATATCAGCATTGGCAGTGAAGTGATGTACTCCTCTCTGAGGTACTGTAGGCCTTCTGAGAGAGGAATGTCATATTTTCCTTGCAGCCAGGCATCTACATTTCCTTCTCTCTTAGTATCATCTATAATTTTGGCCTGTTGTAGCTCCACATCCTCTTTATGGCACAAGAGTATAGCTTCATAGTCAGGATTGGGCAGGTTGGCAGTGAGGAGGTGCTGTTCAATCTTTGTGAACTCAGGGATCTGATCCACAATTAAGCTTTGAAGTGCTTCAACCGTCAATTGTTGTGGAACAGACCCTGATCCTGAAGCACTGTCATGGTGCACAGGCTTCAGCCATTGTGACATAAAGTCAGAGCTAGAGCTAGGCAAGCTAGACTCCTCAGTTACAGATGCAACTTCTGTAACCGGATGGATTGACTCTACTACTGGTGTCTCCACAGAAGTGGGATGAGTTACACCAGCAGTTGACACAGGCACAAAGTCTCTAGTGAAAACTAGTGGAACCTTTGTGTTTGTGATGGTGTCATTAGGAGATGCCCCAGCATGCATTCCCTCACCATCTAAATGTAGGTCCTGGGTGGTGAACAAGGTGTCATGCACCAAGTCACTTGAATCCATTTGCTCATCAAGAGAAAAGAATTCTTGATGATCAATGCCTTGCTCCTCAATTGCTTGAGTTGCAGGCTGCAAAGAAATTTGAGTGGTAGATTCTGGAAGAGAAGTGTCTTGTGGAATAGATTTTGGCAACTCCCCCTGAGAGATAGAGGGAGTTTCAACTGTGATGTGCTCTCCACTCAGTGTTGTGCCAGCCTTATCACTCCCATGTGCTAAGTCTGTACAGATAGGTGCATTGGGGAGGATGCTTGATTCTATAGATGCACCCTGTTGAGAGGATACATCTAGTGAACTGTTTGCCCCTGATTTTACAACTTCAGCCATTTGTGTGACTAAAGAGATGGTTTTAGTTTTCTTCTTCTTTGGCCTGATAAGGGGTGACTCAGGTGCCTCACTTTCTAACTCTACAGCCAATGCTGCTTCAGACAAGATGGTTAAAGGTGCAGAGGCTATCTCCTTTCTCTTCTTTTTACTAACATCACCCTTTTGAGAGGATGATGCAGTTGGCTCACTGTGTGGTAAGGTGTTTGGCTGAGAGGGTTGGTTAGCAAGCCCTGGGTTAGCATTTTGTCCTACTTGCTTGGGCTGTGCTAACTGTGACTTTGAGTCAAATGTTGGCATGTTGTGGGGGTAAGTCCTAAACAAACTCTCCATATGGGGAGTTATGTTCAGTCTTACATCCACATCATTCCTAGTCTCCAAATTACCAAAAATGAGTTTGGTCATGGATTTAGGATAGCCTATTCTATTTTTATTCATCCCATCTAATTCAATCAATTTATTATCTAAGAAATTAAGTACAGATTGAATAAAACGAGGGAAGAAAATTTCATTACCTCTCTTGGCTGAGTTCTTACCAAGTCTCCCATACAGCTCCTGCAGAATGATAAGTCCAATATCTATCTTCTTTCCATATGCTAAGGCATAGCCTACTTGCTGTGCAGGTGTACTGATTTGGTCATAGCTGGATTTTCTTGTAGTGAAGACTTGAAGAAGTGTAGCAAACACATAGCTCCATTCCTTCCTCAAATGCTTCCTATTAAGATGCCCAAGACTGATTTTGTCTGCATATTTGATGAAATCAAAGAAGTCTTCCAATTCAGCATTTGTAGCTAGTGGGTCATACACCTCTTGTTTGGTGCCCATCCCAAGTGCTTCATTCATATCTTCTGTGGTGATAGTGATATTCTTGTCTTGAATCTTGCAGTAAATGATGTACGAGGTTATTGCAGAGTCAAGAGCCACCACTTCCACTGTAGCAGACTTCCAGAACTGTTCTAGAATGTCTAGATATAGAGTTGGGTTAACAGATAGAGCATTTTTTATGTATGATTCAGACATCCACTTCACAAAGCACTTGAAGTTGGCGTTGGGTGCCTCAACATCACTAGTTAGAGCAATGAAATTGGTGTTGAACTTTACTGTTGCCATTTGTGTAAGAGAGAGAGGAGAAATTGAAGGTTAAAGAAGAAATTTAGCTTTTTGCAGTTAGGGTTTCAGAGGTTTTGGGAGTTTAGATGCTTGAGAAATCGAATGAAATGAATCGAATAGATGTGAAATTGTATAAGTATGAAGTACTTGAATTATCGATTAGATGTATGTTATGTATCGACAAGTTAGGCATTCGAGAAGTAGAAAACAACTATTCGATAAGTCAAGAAAGGCTTATTCGATAACTCAAGCAGGTTGTAACTCACAGCTGGCAGTTATCCAACTTAGAAATAAATCTAAATTAGGTCAAATATGTTTTATGAGTAATTCTGAATTCTGAATAAAAATCCAAAATCGGTTAAAATTCAGCGAGAAATCAGCCTTTTCAAATGATTCGAGAACTCAAATATAGTATTCGAGAACTCAGTCAATCGAGAACTAAAACACTATATTCGAGAAGTCAAGAAAACCTCTATTCGAGAACTCTAAAAGACTCTATTCGAGAACTCGAGAGTGTTCTAATGAGACTTGTTAGAGATGTCGAATAGTGAATCACTTGAGAAGTCTTACTTGTCGAAATATACTCATAGAAACTCAATTTTCACTATCTTTTTAAAATTTACCAGCCATATTCATTCAAGAATATTCTAGCAAATTAAACAGTGATTTTCTCAAAATTTCATAGAAATTTCAAGTTAACAAGAAAATATGATTTTCCAAATATGCAACAGATTTGAAATATTTATAAATCATATTTCAGCCAACACTTACTCCAAAAATATTGAGAATTTAGATAAAGTAAGTGTTTACTGCTGCAACAATCTAGATGTTGTATTCACCTAGCCAGAATCTGAAGAATTAAGCATTCCAATCTCACTAACCAACCTTGTGAAGGTGGCTTCATCTATGGCTTTGTGAATATATCAGCTAGTTGTTTATCTGTAGAAACATAATGCAACTCAATGGTTCCATTAGTTGCATGTTCCCTTATGAAATGATATCTGATGTCAATGTGCTTTGTCCTAGAATGATTGACAGGATTGGCAACTATAGAGATTGCACTTGTGTTGTCACACATGATTGGAATTCTTTCCAACACAAGTCCATAATCTCTAAGTTGATTTCTAATCCAAAGCACTTGAGCACAGCAACTTCCAGCAGCTATGTATTCAGCCTCAGCTGTAGAAGTTGACACAGATTGTTGTTTCTTGCTATACCAAGAGACTAACCTTTGTCCAAGAAACTGGCAGCTACCTGAGGTGCTTTTCCTATCCACTCTGCATCCAGCATAATCAGCATCAGAATAACCAACCAGATTGAACCCTGTGTCCTTAGGATACCATAAACCCAAGTTTGGAGTGCCCTTCAGATATCTAAAGATCCTTTTTATAGCAACCAAATGTGATTCTTTTGGATTTGATTGAAACCTTGCACACAAGCATGTAGCAAACATGATGTCTGGCCTACTTGCAGTGAGGTAGAGTAGAGAACCAACCATGCCTCTGTAGACTGAGATATCTACTTTCTTGCCTTTAGCATCTTCATCCAATTTAGTGGTAGTGGCCATGGGTGTCTTTGCAGGTGAGCAATCTTCCAAGTCATACTTCTTCAATAAATCCTTGATGTACTTGGTCTGACTGATAAAGATACCATCCTTCCTTTGACTGACTTGCAACCCAAGAAAGAATGTCAACTCTCCCATCATACTCATCTCATATCTGCTCTGCATGAGTTTAGAAAATTTCTCACACAGCTTCTCATTTGTAGAACCAAAAATGATATCATCCACATAGATCTGAACTAAGATAAGATCATCACCATGCTTCTTGTAAAACAGTGTCTTGTCTAGTGTGCCTCTAGTGAATTGATTCTCAAGAAGAGATTGTGATAAAGTATCATACCATGCCCTTGGAGCCTGCTTAAGTCCATACAGTGCCTTAAGCAGTCTGTAAACAAATTCTGGGAAGTGTGGATCCTCAAAGCCAGGTGGTTGTTGCACATAAACTTCTTCTTCCAACTCTCCATTCAGAAATGCACTTTTGACATCCATTTGATACACTTTAAAGTTTGAATGAGCAGCAAATGCCAAGAATATTCAGATGGCTTCCAATCTAGCAACAGGGGCAAATGTCTCATCATAATCAATGCCTTCCTGTTGAGAGTATCCTTTTGTAACCAACCTTGCTTTGTTTCTTATTATTACACCATCTTCATCCATCTTATTCTTCAGAACCCATTTTGTTCCAACAATGGTTCTATTCTTTGGTGCAGGCACAAGTTCCCATACTTTGTTCTTTTCAAATTGATTCAGCTCCTCTTGCATGGCAATAATCCAATCTGGATCTAGCAGTGCATCATCAAGTTTCTTAGGCTCCACCTGAGATAGGAAACAACCATAGAGACACTGATTCTGAGTTGCTCTCCTAGTCCTTACTCCTGCATTAGGATCTCCAATGATTTGCTCTGCAGTGTGTGATCTATCCCATTTCCTTGAATGCTCAGCCTGATTTCTTATTCTTGATGTTGCTTCATCATCCAAGTCCTGATCATTCTCATTTCCTCCCCCTGTGATGCTGCCACTACTCACAGGTGTGTCTTGGATGCATGTTTCTCCACTATTGATTGGCACAAATTCTTCTCTTGTGTCATCATTCACTTGAGTTTGTTGAACTTGAGTCTCAACTTCAGTTCCAATCTCTTCATCAGAATCATCTAGATTATCAAACCTTAATGGATCTTTATCTTCATCATTGGCTTCTTCTAGTCCAGGTAGTTTGCTGTCATCAAATGTCACATCTGTGTTTTCCATAATCTTCTTTTGACTGATGACCTAAACTTTGTATGCAATTCTCTCCATAGAGTAGCCAAGAAAAATTCCTTCAAATGCCTTTGCATCAAACTTTCCAACATATTCAGAATTATCCTTCAATACAAAGCATTTGGTTCCAAAAGTATGGACATACTTTAGAGTAGGCTTCTTTCCAGTCATCAAGTTGTAAGGTGTCTTTCCAGTGTTTTTGTTGATGAGGGTTCTGTTCTGGATATTGCATGCAGTGCTTATAGCCTCAGCCCAAAAACATGTAGGCATCTTTTCATCAAGTAACATTGTTCTAGCAGCCTCAATTAGAGTTCTATTCTTCCTTTCAACAACTCCATTTTGTTGTGGAGTCCTTGGAGCTGAGAATTGCTGAGAAATACCATTCTCTTTGCAGAATGCTTCAAGTATGGCATTTCTGAACTCTGTTCCATTATCACTTCTCAGTGCAATCACACTTGCATTGTTGGCCTTTGCTTCCTTGTCAACTTTCTTTATATGCTCAATGATTACTTGTGGAGCCTCATCTTTTGATGCCAGAAATTCCACCCATGTATACCTTGTAAAGTCATCAACCATCACCAAGGCATACTTCTTTCTTCCTAGTGACATAATATTGACAGGCCCAAACAAATCCATATGAATGAGTTGTAGAGGCATGGTTATTGATGTCACTGTCTTTGACTTGTGGCTTGATCTTTTCATCTTTCCTTTTTGACAAGCCTCACACACTCCTTCTTGACAGAACTCAAGTGTGGGCATGCCTCTCACTAACTCTCTTTTGACTAGAGAATTAATGGCTTTGAAGTTCAGGTGTGATAGTTTCTTGTGCCACAGCCAACAATCTTCACTTGATGCTTTTGAGTAAAAGTAACAAATTTTGTCCTTGTTTGCAGAATCCATATTGGCTACAAACAGGCTTCCTTTCCTTACTCCAGATAGAGCAAAATCACCAGTCTTCTTGTGGGTGATCAAACATTCATCTTTGTCAAAATCCACCTTGAATCATCTATCAGTAAACTGACCAACACTTAGAAGATTATGCTTGAGTCCCTTGACCAGTGCTACATCTTCAATGATGACATTTCCAACTTTTAACTTGCAATATCCCAATGTGTTACCCATGCTGTCATCTCCAAAAGCAACCATTGGGCCAGCCTTTTCCTCATACTGTGATAGCAGGGCCATATCACCAGTCATATGATTTGAGCATCCACTGTCCAAAATCCACATGACCTTCTTTTAACTTTCTTTGCCCTGCAAACACAAAGGTATTACTTCTCCTTTGGTACCCAAACAAGTTTGGGTCCATGTGACTTAGAAACAGTTTTATCATAAACAACATGCTTGTCAACTTTCTTGGCATTAGTCTTCTTGTCACTGTTAGAAGTCTTAGAACCTGAGATTTCAGACTTAGGTGACAGAGGTACCTTCCTAGCCTTAGGAGGACTCGAAGACTTTGACCTGGTGTAGTGTGTGTGAGAATTATGACTGAAACAACCATCAATGAATTGCCTTCTCAGATTGAAACAACTAGTCATAACATTCATATTGCATGTCATACAGTCAAATTTATCACAAAATGGTGCATCTCTATGTCTTAGAGGCACAGAACAATCATAGAAAGGTTGAGACACACTACCAGCAGGTTTCTTGCATGCATGAGTTAAATGATTGGTACTGAAACAGTTCTGACAAGTTTTCCTAGGGGCATTAGGCATATAAGCATAGTTGTTATCTTTGTTAATCCCTAACTTGCCATTTCTGTTCTGTTTCTTCTTAGTCACTTTCTTCTCTGATTCACTCTTCCCAGCTGAAACAAACTTAACAAACTTCTTAGGTCTTGGCCTATCAACTACTGGCTCCTTGGCTTTTGACTTGACACTCTCACTCTTGGAGGATGCTTGTTGTTCATTGGATTGTGCCTCATCCTCATCATTCAACATTTGTTTGATGAGTAAGGCATCCTCATCAATTTCAAATGTTGATTCCTTAAAAATTGGATTTTCAGTCTTTTTCAAAATGTGAGGCACTTCCACATGAACAACTGAGTCATCTTCAATGACAGCATAGCCTTTTCTCTGTTTAAGAGTGTCATAATCAAGTCCAATAGTAGCCTTGGGTTTTGCTTGAATTTTCTCACAGTAGGATTGCACTAGACCAGATGATTTCTTAAATGTTTTCAATTTGAATTCATTTTCAGCTAATTCATCCCTAAGAGCCTTTTCCACTTGACTAGCACATAGAACCTTATTCTGCAGGTATTCAACTTCTTTCTTAAGGTTTTCTACTTGCATAGCAGTTAGCTCAAGTTCCTCATTCTTTTTGGTTAACATTTCATTTCTAGTAGACAGTTTAGCAATTTCTTCATTAGTAGCAGTCATACTAGTATGAATGTTAAACATCTCAATAGATAGTTGTTCAATCATGCATTTATACTCAGAAACAGACATATCTATAGTAGTGAGAGATGGTACCTGAGAGCTTGATGGAGATGTGTCATCCTTGGAGTTGGCCATCAAGGCATAGTTGCAAAATTCTTGTTCCTCTCCATCACTATCAGAATCATCCCAACACTTCCCTTCAGCAATGTAGGCCTTACCTTGTGTCTGCTTTTTCAGAAGGGCCTCATACTTAGCTTCGAGCTCAAGAAACTCTCTATCCTTCTTTTTAGGCTTTGTGCATTCACTGGCAAAATGCCCTAGGTCATTGCATCTATAACACCTTACAGATGACCTATCCACATGGCTGGTTTTGAACTTATTCTTGTTTGGTTTCACAGGTGCCTTGCTCTTGTTTGGTTTTCATCTTCTACTACCTTCTCTATCCTTAATTGGCTTGTAGATGCTTCTAGGTCTTGAATAGATTTGTTGACAATCAAGGCACATGATGTGTTTATCATTCTGCCTTGGTTGGCTTGGATAGCCCTTTTCTGAAGTAACTCAAGCTCATGAGTCTTTAAAACCCCATAGAGCACATCATAAGTGATTTTGTTCAAATCTCTTTCCCTTAGAGAGATGACCCTTTGCTCTAGATGGTTTGGTGAAGATAGCAGAAACTTCATGTTTAACTCCTTGGTGCTGTAAACCTTGCCATTCATCTGCAACTCAGTAACTAGCTTGTGAAATCTCTCAAACATCTCAGTAATGCTTTCCTTGGGCTGTGCCATGAAAGCTTCATACTGTGTGACCGGTATATGTTTCTTGTTTTCCTTGACCTCATCAGTTCCTTCACATAACACCTCAATGTGATCCCACATCTCTTTGGCAGATGTGCATGATGCAATGTTTGCAAACATTGACATATCCATGGAATCAATAATTAGCAACATGAGGTGACTGTCAAGAGCAACCTTCTCCTTTTCTGATTCTGTCCATTTGGATGGTTCCTTGGCCTCATAAGATCTTGGAACAGTTGTGGTTCCAACAGTCTTTTCAGGTATTTCTTGTTGTGGGACAAAGGGACCATTCTTGAGAATCTCAGGATACAAAGGATGAGAGGCTTTGATGAACAACATCATCTTTATCTTCCAGAGGTTGTAATTTTCCTTGTCAAACTTAGGGACTTTCACCGTTCCTGTAGTCTTTGGTGTATTCGAACTCATGATCGTTTTTCTGTTTTTGAATAAACAGCCCGCTCTGATACCACTTGTTGAGTATTGAACACAGTAAAAGAATACAGAGGGGGGGGTGAATGGATTCTTGAACTTTTCTTTGGCTTGAGTCTATATAGCAGATAAGTGTTTGTGTGTGCAAGGATGTAGGTGCGGATAAAGAACAACACAAGACACAATATCACTTTAATCTAATATATTATTAGATAAAGGTTGCTACAATCTGTGAATACAAATGATAGTATTCTCAGCTTCGTTTTTCTCAGAGAGATATAGCTTACAGTGTATGAAAAACTTGACTCACAAAAGTTAATTGCTAAGGAAGTGAGGCTGTATCCTTATAGAACATGGATACAACCTACTTACTACAAAATGAGGTAGCTAAACAAATTACTTTCTAGTCTGTCTATCCTTTTTGAGTAAGTGTCCAAATGGTTACAGATTTGACTTTGCAAAGCCTGTTCAGATCCACTTCTTTAGCCCTTTGTCTCTTCTATATCTCTCCAAGCTTCCTTGTAGGCTTTCCAGAGCACGTTATAGATTGTGGTCCATAAAGTGCATTGGCTTGTTGCAGGTTTCTGACTTGTACAATTTCTTCAGTACTTTGTCTCCAAGAATGTATTCGAGAAGTGACTAAGTAAGTGATTCGAGAACTAGAATTGACTTGATCGATAACTCTGAGTTCTCGAACACTGTTATGTTGACATATCGAACCACTTCTCGAATAGCTCTTTTCCATCAAGATTCCTTGAGTTGTCGAATAGAACATTTGAATTATCGAATCCTCGAGATATCGAATAGCTTTCTGAGTCCTTGAGATATCGAATGGAACTTTGACTTGTTGACTCTTTGAGAACTCGAATACCACTTTGACTTGTTGACTTCTTGAGTTCTCGAATAGAGTGGTAGACATATCGAATCTCTGAGATATCGAATGAGATATCGAACAGTGTATTCAGAGATATCGAATAGTGTCTTGAGATATCGAATCCCTGACTTCTCGAATGCTGGACTTCTCGAATAGACAAATATACTTCTCGAATTGGTACTTAGGCAAATTCTTCATTTCTTCAAATCCCAACTGTGATTATTTGACAGTCTTTATCTTCTTGCTTGAGGCGTGAACTTTGGAAATTCTATCAAGCATTATTCTTGACTCTATAAGTACAGTTACACAACTAGGATTTGGTGCCTATTATAAGTACAGAACAAGTAGAAACTCTACAACTAGAGGTTCCCTCAGTTAAGAGGTCATGTAGGTAATGCAGAGCATTACAAATAGTTAGGCTTGTTATTAGATGTATACAGGCATGCCTCTGTGACTAACACTTATTTTCCAGATTAAGTCAACTTATTTTAAGCTGAAAGTTAAGATTTCTAACTTTCCAACTTATTTTTCAACTTATTTTTGCAACTTATTGAATATCAAACATACATTAAGTACTTGTATTAAAAAAAAATTATCAAAATATAAAACTTTTACCCAAAAATAAGTTCATAAGTATTTAATATAAGGTGAGCCAAACATGCCAATTGTATCACAATTACGGTCAACAATAGTTTTTTCAAAGAAGTACTCAGTCTACTTTGAGGTGTCCATCATCCCATTTTTCGTATTTAATGTATATTAGCTTACAATCGTGTACGAATTTTTTATGATATGTAATATATTTTATTTTATATTATTATTATATCTTTATATAATTATTATTTTCAATAATTTATTTAATTTTAATAATTTAATATAAATTTAATTAATGATATGCATGTTTTAAAACTTATATTATAAAATTTTAAAAGAAATTTTTCGGAATTCGAACCATGAAATTTTATTAACTTAATTTAATCATATAATATATCTAATTATTAGATCTAGCGGTTTGTTAGTGATTAGAAGATATGGTGTGCTATTTTTGGATATATTTTTTTTTTGCTAAGCAAGACGATTAGAATTAAGGATAAACAGGCCATGCCTGAGGATATGGTGTGCTATTTTTGGATATATATTAATTATTGCAGGATTATGTTGTAAATTAAAAGTTAACATATTTAATTAGAAAAAAAAAATATTATTGATTGGAATATACGATATTTATGTGTTTATAAAAGGTAATGTCATCAATTAAAAGTAGAAGTCTTTTAATTTAAAAAGACAATCGGCTAATTATCATTAATTACATTATTTTATTATTTATTTTAATAAGTAGGATTAACGTGCCAAAAACCGAACCAACAAACTTTCGATGCCTGTGTGCTATGCGCGAGTTTATTTTATTATGTAAATTTTATGTAAGACTATAATTATGTTTTTATATAATCATTATTTTTAATAAATTTTAAATTTTAATATAATATAATTTAATATACTCATGTTTACATATTATACTAATGTTTTCTTATTATAAATAACGTATAAGATTTTTTTATAAATTTTATTAATAATTAAAAATTTTGGGTATATATTAACGATTGTAAGATTAGTTTTAAATCAAAAAGGTAATGTGTTTTAATTAAAAATAAAATATTAATGATTGGAAGATATGATACGGTTGATGTTTTTAGGTGTAATAGGTAATATTTTCAACTAAAAGTAAATGTGAAAAAGACTATCAATTAATTATCATAAATTATAATGTGTTATTATTTATTTTAATATTACAAACTTTCAGTTTTTCAACTTTAATATAATAGTATATATTTTCAGGGATATATTAATGATTGTAAGATAGTTTTTTTTTTGCCACAAAAATTAAAGGTTTTCATTAAATTGAACGAACATAGAGTCGAGACAAACCCCCAACTGGTGATACGATCAGGTTGAAAAACAAAGGCAAGCTAAAACACTTAGCTGATTTGTTTCCGGATCGTTTGACAATACAGATCTGAAAGAATCTTTTAACTGAAAATGAAAACAAAGACAACCCAATAAATCCAACTTGTACCAACATCCCTGAATACAGCAAAATTACAATTGACCTTAACACATAAAAACCATTTGTAGCCCATTGTTCAGGTGGAGCACCCCAGCTATCTACTTGCCGGGAACCAGCTATAGACTTGCCGTAAGTAAAAACTCCCCAAAGGTGAACACAATCATGTTGTGAAAGGTGAGCTCTTGCAATAATCATCACTGCCCCAGCTTCGATGCGGCCTTTCCAGATCTCTCGAGACATCAATTGAAACATTTTCGGAGTACGAAAATAACAAAACCAAACACACCAAGACATATTAACATATACAAACCACTCCAAAGGGAGAGACCACTCCAAAAGGAGAGACATACTACAAATCAAAAAGTCAAAGATCTCGGATTGACACCAAATTTTGATATGATGTTAAGCAGGAGATTTTGAGTTTAAGAAATGTGTTTATTTGATATTTCGAGTTCTAAATCTCAATAGATCTGAAAAAGAACTCGAATGGGTTTTTCGAAATTTTTGAAAAAATTCCGATTTATGGGAGGAATGAAAGGGATTTGTGAAGGTGGATGAAGGCTTGGTTGGAGAAGGAGGAGATTAGAGTAAGAAGAAGGGCCTCCGGCCGGTAGATAAACCACCGCCGGAGGGGATGAAAATATCTTGGACGAAGACTAAGTTGAGAGAAAAGTTATGGTTTAATGAGAAAAGTTATTGTAAGATAGTTTTAGATTAAAAAGGTAACGTGTTTTAATTAAAAAAATATATTAATGACTGCAAGAAATGGTACGGTTATCAATTTTAGCTGTTTATAAAAGGCAATTATATCCTATATATAATTGGTGTAAAGAAGTTCATATGGTTGGTTTGGTCGTCAGGGTAGAACTTTAATTTTAAAAATACTATTTCTTATATTATTGAATAAGAAGGTTAAATAAAAATTTATAATATTATTAAATAGTACACCTTATTTAAAAAACTTATGAATAGAGTTTTTAGACATTATATAATTGGTGTAAGCCAATTTAATGTGATTTGATCATCAAGACAGATGTGTTATTTAAGAAGTATTAATAATAATTGTATTTGTAAATAATATTAAGTAAAAATTAAAAATGCTATTAAATTGTACCTTATTTCAAAAATTATGAATGGGACATATAGATATAGGTATTATTTTGGAATTTTTCGGAGAAAATCAAAATTAAATATATAGAGTATAATAAAGTTTTGAGTGAAAAAAATATATAAATAACATTTAATAATTTTAAAAATAGAAAAGCATGAAATTTAAGGTAAAAAATATATTAACAGATAAAATAAAAAAATTTAATGTCAATATGCGTATGGGTCATGTGGTTGGATAGTTAAGGGCAAATGTGTCATTTAAGAAATACTAATAATAATTATATTTTAAATAATATTAAATAAAAATTAAAAATTTTGTTAAATTGTACACCTTATTTCGAAAATGAATAATAAGATTTATAGGTATTATTTTGGAATTTTTCAGAGAAAAATCAAAATTAATTATATAGATGTTGTGGAATAAAACTAGATTGTTGAATTGCGGCTAGGGTTTGTATGTAATTAATGCTAGGGTCAGTGTTCTAAAAAGCGGGCTAAGCGGCCTCCTAGGCGGCCGCCTAGGCGGAAAAACACTACTAACCGACTCGATTTTCTACTAATCGGACTATTAAGCGTTTTTTGTAATTAAGCGGAATTAAGCGGGCATTAAGCGGAATTAAGCGGGCATTAAGCGGGTTTGACCGGAATTATGCGGGTTTGACCAAATTTTGAACCTTAAAAATATATTTTTTTATTTTTTTTCTTTAATTATTTTTCAAATTTTATATTATAAATGAATATATGTATTAAAATTTAAACTTGTATAATTCACAACCTCTAAATATATAATTAAATAATTTAAAAATATTTATGTATATATTCACAATCCGCTTAACGTCCCGCTTAGAAATCCGCCTAGGCGCCCGCTTAGCCCGCCTAGGCGCTAGAAGGTCCTCTCACCGCTTAGAACCGCTTTCCGCTTTTTACAACACTGGCTATGGTGCGTGAGCTTCGTGCTTTTGTGGCTGCTCTTGTGCTCGTGGCTGATTCTGCCTTCACAAGATGCCTACGTACTTTGATGTATATCAAAGATCAAGCCAAAAAACGTAGTTCTAGGGTGAGGGGTCTGACCCTTTATATAGGCTGAGAAGCCTCAGAAATATGGTAGAATTAGGTGACTTGGTGGGTAAGTCAGCCTTGAGGAAAGTTCTAGACTCCTGCCTTGTAGGAGTTTGTTTCCTTGTATGACTATGTGCCTTGGAGGCTACTCCTAATAGGGATAATGCCCTTATTTGACTTATATTTTCCAGCTGTTAATTAACCCTCAATATTAATTACGAAATTAATATTTAACTAGGGTTTTTGGGCCATCTGGTGGGCCCCATGTCTGGACCACACAAGGTCTAATTAATGCCACATTAAATTTGTCTTTAGGGTTTACTTTTAACCCATATCATTTGCCCCCCAACTTCTAGGAAAACTGATCAGGTTATCCTTGAAGTTTTAACGGTCTTTTTCGAGACTTGGGTCGGGGTTTATATATGTACATTAGTGTTTCACATGTATCGTCTTTTGTAAAGTGTGGAGCGACCTACACATTTACAGCGATTTGCCTTGTTCGAGGCTAAGCAATTATTCAATAACTTTAGTTATAGAATATTTTTAAGGATTTATTTACAAAATTCCTCGTATCATCATATTTATCCTATTTAGGATTTTTATAGTACCCACAGGTATTTTCTTCATTTTATCAACACTTGTATGCTCACAAGTATTTTATTGTCAAAAATTATCATTTTTAAGACAATTTTCGACCAGGATTTTAAACTTTTTTTACCAGGATTTTCGACCAGAAATTCGACCACGATTCTGGTCGAAATAAGGCCTCCATAATTTCCTAATCGAAGGGTTTTTCGACCAAAATTCCTGGTCGTTTCGACCAGGATTCTAGTCGAAATAAGCATCAAAAATTTTCTTGGTCGAACACATTTTCGACCAGGATTCCTGGTCATTTCGACCAGGATTCTGATCGAAATAAGCGTCCAACTTTCTCTTGGTCGAACACATTTTCGACCAGGATTCCTGGTCGTTTCGACCAGGATTCTGATCGAAATAAGCGTCCAACTTTCTCTTAGTCGAACACATTTTCGACCAGGATTCCTGGTCGTTTCGACCAGGATTCTGATCGAAATAAGCGTCAAATTTTCTCTTGGTCGAACACATTTTCGACCAGGATTCCTGGTCGTTTCGACCAGGATTCTGATCGAAATAAGCGTCCAATTTTCTCTTGGTCGAACACATTTTCGACCAGGATTCCTGGTCGTTTCGACCAGGATTCTGATCGAAATAAGCGTCCAATTTTCTCTTGGTCGAACACATTTTCGAACAGGATTCCTGGTCGTTTCGACCAGGATTCTGATCGAAATAAGGCCTTCTTGGCTTTTGGGCTTATTTTAGCGGGTCCCTTATTTCATTGGGCTTCGTGGGCCTAAATGAACTTGGTCTTAGCCCACTTAGAGAGTTTCCACAGTTTCCTTTAGAATATCCTTACTTGGCAAAATATTTTTGATATTTTCTACTAAATATCTCAGATATTTTCGTAAAATATCTCAGATATTTTCTATAGAACCTTCCAGAATTGGGCCTAAATGAATTGGGCCGACCTTATGGGCCTTCAACAGGTCAAATATGCCATTTTGACCGGTCACTGTAAGTTTTTTGACCGTTTGTTAGCATGTCAACCGGCTAGCCATTTCTATAAAAGAGTGAGAGTGGAGAGTTCATTTCTCACACTCTCATTTCTCACTTAACCTTTTTCAATCCTCAGTTTTAGCTACGCTCTAAGCTTCGTACAAAGCTTTTAGGCAATCTCCGGTCATCTTCTCCGGTCTTCTTCTCTGTATACCTCTTTAGGGTTTCAAGCTGCCATTAATGGAGGATAAAGCCAAAGCCCGCCTTGCCAGGATGAACTCGGCCTCCTCTAAAGGTACCATCACCATTCGCTCTCCATACATGTCTCTTTTAGAAATGTTAAATGAACGAGCAGATGATTACCCTACTTTAGCTGAGTTAGATGCATACAACTGTTGTAGTACATATCACGATACGGATGAAATTGCTAGGTATAACAAACTTTACAAAATCAAACCCCCCCTAAAACTTGTCCCGGCTGGGCCAGGTGACAGACCTTGTCACTGGAAACCCAACTCTTTATGTGTATATAGGGAGAGTTTAATAGCGGGGCTTCGCTTCCCTGTTCACGAGTTCATACCCCGTCTTTTAGCTGACCTTCAGATCAACCCTTGCTAACTTCCACCAAATGCGTGGAGAATCATTTTATGCTTCATGGTTTTGTGCCTTAGACAAAAGCTTGCTCTATCAGTCCCTCTCTTTCGCAAAATCTTTCAAATTTATAATAGTCCAGCTAAGTACCCTGGCTGGGTATATATTAAGCTTCGTACTAAGGTACCTCCCATTTTTAATGGTAAGTCTGTACCGGATAATAATGCTGGTTGGAAAAATGAGTTCGCTTACCTAGAATGGGAAGGTGGTGATTGGGGCACCATATTTAGGAGGCCCTTCTCTAAAGTTACAGACGGAAGTCACAAGGGGATTGTTCTTAGCCTTGAGGACCAGGCAGCATTCGAGACTTTAACTAAGGCTGATGGCGAATCCATAACATGCCAGAGCCTTATTAACGAAGAATCCTTGAAGGCAGTAGGCCTTTCAAATGTTTCTGAGCGGGGTAATTATCTTTCTTATCTTTGTCCTTTGTTTCCATACTTAACTTATTTATGTTTGCCTTTGTTTGTGATTTTGCAGTTGCAAAATTGATTGTTCAGGCCTCTCCTGCTGCCGACAATGAGACTTCCAGGATGGCTCGAGCCAAGAGGGGTGTTGACACTCGAGGAAAGGATACTGAGCCTGGCTTTTTGCGCCCTCACAAGGTTCAAAAAGAGGCCTTGAAGTATGGTGATATAGCTGGCTTGGAGGGGAGTTCCCAAGTCAACGTTCAGTCTTCTGTATTCAGACCCTCCTAGGGCTTCAGGAAGCAAGACACTGTGGTGGGTTGTACAAAACACTCCATGGATTGGTCTTTGAACTCTATCACCCCTCCAGATTATAAAGACCTAGTCCTGGGTGGAGGCATTGGAGAGTCCGAGTCTCTTGGTTCCCAGGCCCTTGTTGTGGTAACCCTCAATCTTTGTTCTTATTTTATGCATTTTTAGTTTATTGCCTAGTTATAACACTAACCCCTTATGCAGGCTAATGTTCACTTTCAAAGCCTACTCCACCAGTCTAAGGCCTGGAAGGGAAAGGCCAAGGACTTTGAGACCGAGTCTCAGAAGAAGAGTCTCCATATCCATCAGCTAGAGGAACAACTCAAGAAGAAGGATGAAGAACTGATTGCTGCTCATTCTGAGATAGTTTCACTGAAGGATGCCAAGGAGAAGCTGATTGACGAATATCTAGATTCAGATGAGTACAAGATGCTTATGGACCATCATGATGAGATGCTCTTTCCTAGTCAGTTTTCAGAAGGATGGGACAAAGCCCTTGCAGCAGTGTTAAGGAGCCATCCAGGTCTATTTCAGCCCTCTGCTTTTCCAAGCCCTCATCTCCCTAGTACCTTATCCACTGTGGCTGAGGCTGGTTCTAGTGAGGAGCTATTTGGGGAGGATGATGCTTTGGTTAGGAAGCATACTGCTGCTAAGTCTTTGGATCCTAAGCAGTCTCCCGTTCGGGATGGAGATGCTGACTCTGATGTAGAAGCTTCCACCACTGCCACCAGCTATGAGAGTGGTTCTCCTACCAAAGAGGTCCCTAAGACCACTTAGTTTATTTGATGCATCTTTCGTTTAAACTCTTAATTTATGTAACTTAACTCAACTAGCCTTCGGGCTTTTATTTATGCATCTCTTTAACTTGACTGTTTATGTAGTTGGCTTCTTTTACCTTTTGTTTTCTTGTCTTTGACTATAGTCTGTTTTACTTTGAAGTTCTTTAGGTATTTGGCCCCTTGGCTTTGTACCCGTACTCATCATTTGTTTTACGTGTTTATAATAATAAAACAAAAGAAGTAACTCAGAGAGAAAGCGAAATAAACTTTATTAAGCTGTCAAAGAATACTGATAAAAGACCAAGTCTTTAAACATAATAAGTCTTGAGGTTCACTGCATGCCAAGTTCGGGGCACCTCAACCCCGTCCAAGGTTTCCAACTTGTAAGATCCTCGCCCTAGCACCTTCCTGACTCGATATGGTCCTTCCCAGTTTGGGGCTAGCTTGCCCTTTTGGCCAACTCCTGAGGCTTCTATCTTCCTTAAGACCAAATCGTCTTGCCGAAAGAACCTCTCTTTAACCCTTTGGTTATAGTGGAAGGATGCCCTTTTCTGGTGTTCTGCATTCCTGGCGTTTGCTTCATCCCTGACCTCGTCAATCAGATCAAGAGCTAACCTCATGCCTTCTTCATTACTTTCTGGTTCATATGCTTCAACTCGAGGTGAAGCATGCATAATTTCTAAGGGCACCACTGCCTCAGCTCCATAAGCCAGCAAGAAAGGGGTTTCTCCAGTTATTACTTTGCAAGTAGTGCGATACGCCCAAAGTATAGGCAGTAACTCATCTACCCAAGTATTCCTTGAACGTTCAACTCTCTTTTTTAGTCCATCAAGGATAATCCGATTGGCTACCTAAGCCTGTCCATTAGCTTGGGGGTGTGCTACTGAGGTAAAACGAAGCTCGATGGCATTTTCCTCACAGTACTTCTTAAACTCCTCATTGTTAAATTGTGTCCCATTATCCGTCACAAGGATTCAGGAAATTCTTGTAAACCTGTTTGGTGGTTATCTTGGCTAAAGGTTTAGCCTCAATCCATTTAGTAAAGTAATCAATGGCCACTATCAAGAACTTCCTTTGTGCTGAAGCTACAGGGAAAGGGCCGAGTATGTCCATTCCCCACATGGCAAATGGAATAGGAAAGTTAACTGATGTTAACCTCTCAGGTGGCTGCCTTACAATTGGAGCATGCTTTTGGCACCTATTAAACCTTTTAACATAATCTTGAGCGTCAGCCAACATCTCTGGCCAATAAAATCCCAAACGAGTAATCTTGTGAGCTAGGGCTCTGCCCCCCAAGTGCTGCCCACAGATCCCTCCATGAACTTCCTCCAATGCTTTCTTTGCCTCCAGGGGCCTTAAACACTTCAAATATGGGATGACAAACAACCTTTTGTAAAGGATGCCTTCAATTAAGGCATATCTCAATGCTCTTACTGACAGTTTTCGTGCTTTCAAGGCATTGTCAGGGAGCCATCCGGTTTCAAGGTGAGCTTTGATAGGATCTATCCAACAGCCTCCTATATCAATTGGTGCCACTAACTTTGAGTTGACGGTCGGGGCCTTCAAGACCTGGAAGTAAACACTCCATGCATAATTTTCTATCTCAGAAGAAGCGAACTTAGACAGGGCATCGGCCTTAACGTTCTCTTCTCTCGGGATATGCTCAACATAGCACTCTTCAAACTGAGTCATAACAGCTTTCACGACTCTCAGGTATTTCGCCATAGTTTCATCCTTAGCTTCAAACTCACCATTCACTTGCGGTACCACAAGCCTTGAGTCTCCACAAACTTTAAGGTTCTTGACCCTCATGATTTTAGCTAAGCCCAAACCAGCTATCAGAGCTTCATACTCAGCTTCATTGTTGGTCGTTGGGAAGTATAACTTCAAAGCATATTCAACCATAAACCCATCGGGGCTTTGTAAGACCATGCCTGCACCACTTGACTTTGTTTTTGATGCTCCATCAAAATAGAGCACCCAATACTCTTTCAGATCAGGTACAGGTTTCTCATCCTTATGTTCTTTCTCAGGGGTAGTTACCATCTCTTGCCCCCCGACTTCTTGGTTGTTAATGGTGCATTCAACCACGAAGTCAGCCAATGCCTGAGCCTTAATGGCCGTCCGAGGCTTGTATGTGATATCAAACTCTCCTAATTCAATTGCCCACTTGATTAGCCTTCCACTGGCCTTAGGGCTGTGCAGTATGTTTCTTAACTGCTGGTTTGTCAAGACTTGAATCTTATGTGCCTGAAAATAAGGTCGCAACTTCATCGAGGCTATTACTAATGCCAAAGCAAACTTCTCAATGGGTGAGTAATTCAACTCAGCCCCATGCAACACCTTACTCACAAAGTAGATAGGTTTCTGAATTTTCTTTTCTTCCCTGATAAGAATAGCACTCAATGCTTGTTCGGATACCGCCAGGTATAAGTAAAGAACTTCTCCGGGAATAGGCTTGGCCAATAGCGGGGCTTTAGCCATATACTTCTTCAGCTGTTCGAAAGCCTCCTGGTTCTCAGAAGTCCACTCAAAATTTTTTACCTTCTTCAATGCTTGAAAGAAAGGCAAGCATTTGTCACCAGATTTGGAGATGAATCTCCCCAGGGCTGCAACTTGGCCCGTTAGCTTTTGTACATCTCTTATAGAACGAGGTGGTTCCATGTCCAGAATTGCTTTGATCTTGTCGGGGTTGGCCTCTATGCCTCTCTTTGAAACCATCAATCCCAAGAATTTTCCTGATCCAACTCCAAAGGCACATTTGGCTGGATTCAACATCATCTTATGGTGTCTTAGCACTTCAAATGCCTCTCTGAGATGTTTGATGTGATCTGTTTTACGCAGGCTCTTGACTAACATGTCATCTACATAGACCTCCATGGTTTTCCCAATCAGATGGGCGAATATCTTATTCACCAATCGTTGGTAAGTGGCTCCTGCATTCTTTAGTCTAAAAGCCATAACAAGATAGCAGAAAACACCAAAATCAGTTATGAAAGATACCTTTGGAATGTCATCCTCGTGCATTTTAATCTGATTGTAACCACTGAACCCGTCCATGAAACTCAGCATCTCATGTCCAGCTGTGGCATCTATCAACATATCTATCCTTGGCAGGGGAAAACAATCCTTAGGACAGGCATCATTCAGATCGGTAAAATCTATACACATCCTCCACTTCCCATTCGCCTTCTTGACCATCACAGGGTTAGCTAACCATTTTGGGAATTGTATCTCTTCAATGAACCCAGCCTCTAAGAGTTTATCAACCTCTTGCTTAATGGCTTCTTGCCTTTCAGGAGCAAAATTCCTTTTCTTCTGTTTTATCTTCTTCCGATCAGGATCAACATTCAACTTATGAGTTATGAGTCGGGGATCAATCCCTGGCATATCAGCGGAAGTCCAAGCAAACACATCACTATTCTCCTGTAAGAATGCTATCAACTTTCCTTTTAGAGGTTCTTTTAGAGAAGCTCCTATATAGGTGACTTTCTCCAGGTCGCCTAACTCCAAAGGTATGGGGACCAAGTCCTCTGCTGGTTTCCACGATGTTCATCATCTCCACAGACATCCATGTCCTCAATTGGGAGTACCTGCCCCCCAACTCCATCAGCTCTCAGTGCGGACACATAACAACTTCTTGCCATCTTCTGATCACCCTTTTGTTCTCCAACACCATTCCAGGTTGGAAACTTGATTTTCATGTGGTAGGTTGAGGCTACAGCCTTGAACGCATGAAGTCCTGTCCTTCCAAGGATTGCATTATAGGTTGAGGCTGCCTTGATTACCAGAAAATTCAGCATCTGAGTAGCCTCCCTAGGCTCTTGTCCAATTGTTATGGGCAACTGAATAGTACCCTCTGTTAGATATTGATTCAAGTGATGGTCAGGATCTGGGCATTACTGATCAGATACTGATGCTGACGTCATCAGTAATATAACGTCAGTATTGGACTATCATCAGGATTAGAAGCTGGTCAGTATTTCATGAAGATTCTCATCAGACCAGAGATCAAGGAAGATTGATATGTCGGTTCCTAGATTGTAGGAATGCAGCTATCATACGAGACATGTATTCAGAGATATATGTAATTGATTTAGAATATCTTGTAATTGATAGTGTAATTGTGTACTCTATATAAACACAGTTTAGGTTTTACATTATTGTAATCGCTTACACGATTTATCTTGTAACCTAGCAGCTCTTAAGAACATAAGAATTTCTTAAGAGAGTTTTGTAACAGTTTTATATCAGAATTAATAAAGCTGTTATTGATTCATACTTGTGTTATTTGTTTAAGTCGAAAATCTTATACAATTGTATTCAACCCCCCTTCTACAATTGTTATTTACTGGGCAACAATTGGTATCAGAGCGAAACTGATTAATATTAATCAGAAACGATCTTAAGATGTCGACAAGCAAGTATGAAAGCATCAAAATTCCAATTCTCAAGAAAACTGAGTATCCAACATGGAAAGTGAAAATGATGATGTATCTGGAAGCAACTGATCCTGACTATCTTGACAGGATCAATGATGGACCATTTCTTCCAACAAGACTAGTTGCAAGAACAGAGACTATTGCTGAACACTATGTCATCAAGGCAAAGAGTGAGTGGACGACAGAGGAAAAGGCCCAAGTACTCAAAGATGCAAAGGTAAAAAATATTTTGCATAACAGTCTTGATAATGTCATGTCTAACAGGGTAATAACATGCAAGACTGCAAAGGAAATTTGGGATACTTTGGAAACTCAATGCCAAGGTACTGAATCTATCAAAAGAAACAGAAGGGCTCTGTTGATTCAGGAGTATGAGCAGTTCGATGCTAAATCTCATGAAAGCCTTAATGATATGTATGATAGATTCTTGACTCTACTGAACAATCTATCACTAGTTGGCAAAGAGTATGATCCAGAGGATTCAAATACCAAGTTTCTCAGAGCTCTAACTGAGGAGTGGGATACTCAAGCTTCAATCATAAGGCATCAATATGATTTGAAGATGCTGTCTCTTGATGAAGTCTATGGAATGCTAAGAACCCATGATCTTGAGGTTCAACAGAGGAAGAACAAGAAAAGTGTCAAAGCAAAATCTGTTGCTTTGAATGTTGAATCAAAATCAAAGGGAAAAGCTGAGGAGATTTCTAACAGAAAGAGTAGAGTGGAAGAGTCAATTCCTGATGACTCATCATCAGATACTGATACTGAGTCTGATCCTGATACTGATGGTGACTCTACTGATTCTGATATGATGGAAATGGTTGCTATGATAGTCAAGGGCTTCAAAAAGATGAAGTTCAGAAAGGCTAGGAAGCAAGGGAAATTTCAGAAGAAAACCTTCAATGCTGACAAAGACAGGTACAAGAAGAAAGAAGGTAAAAGCAGCAAATTTGACAAGTCAAAAATCAGATGCTATAACTGTGATGGAATGGGTCATTTTGCAACTGAGTGCAAGAAGACCAAAACCAAAGCTCTCATTTCTTCAAGCAAGGATTGGATGGACTCATCATCTGACTCTGAAGAAGAAAAAGTGAAATATGCTTTGATGGCTAAAACTGATGAGACTTCTGCTGGTGAAAATAAGGTATCTGAAGTTTTGTTTGATTTTGATACTAATAATGTCTCTGAGCTAAGATCTTTTTTAAAATCTCTGCATATTAGTTTTAGGAGTCAATCTCTTGAAAATACTAGAATAAAATCTGAAATGGCAGAGGTTGTTAAGAGAAATGATCATCTAGAAGCTGAGTTAATTTTCTTGCAGGAAGTTCAAGCAGAATGTGATAATGCTAAACACATGAAACTTGAAACAGAGTTTAAATGTAATGAACTTGAAATGCAACTTAAAGAGGCAAATGAAAAACTCAGAACCTGGACACATTCTGGTACAAAAACTCAAGAAATTATTACTGATAAAAATTGGAAAGAGTGTCTAGGTTATAAGCCAGAGAATAAGAAAAAGGACAAAGAAAAGGTTGTTTCATCTAATCCAGGAAGAGTTATAGTTGATGACTCAACAAATCCAAAAACCTACAGATATGTTACAGACAGTACTAAAACCAAATTAAAACCTGTTAATTATGTGTATCCAGAAATTCCCAAATCTACTTCAGAAAAGGGATCTACCTCTACACATCATTCTAAGACTAGAACTGTCAAAAACAAAAATGTAGGTCTTTTGTCCAAGAAACAATTGAGGGATAGAATCTGTGATGTAACAGATAGGAAGAAAGTTCCAACTGTCAAAAGGAACAGGAATGGTAAAGTTGGAATAAACAAGGAGAATAATTATAAGTATATTCCAAATGCACCAAGAAAAGTATGCTTTAACTGTGGTAACTCTAATCATCTTGCTATTGATTGCAGGAGGAGTAAAAAGAAGCCAACTGTAGTTCCTAAGTCTGACATTAGGAATAAATCAGTATTTTATAAACCACAGAATCCTTGTTTCCATTGTGGCAGTAAATGGCATTCTATTTATACATGTGAAGAATACCATAATTTGTACTATAATTATTATGAACCTTTGCCTAAGTTCAATAAAAGTGCAAATTCTGAAGAAACAAAGAACTTGAATACTAATCATGCATCTGATAAGAAAAAGACTAATTCTGATGGAGTTAATCTTTATGAAAGTGTCTTTACAAGAAAATCTTCTGCTGCTACAAATGTTAAGTTGCATGAAAAGAGAACCCAACAAGTGTGGGTTCTTAAAAATTCTAACTGAGTTCTTTGTGATTCTGATTACAGGGTAAAAAGAAAAATGTGTTAGTCATGGATAGTGGATGCTCTGTGCACATGACTGGAGACAAAACCTTGCTATCAGAATTTGAGGAGAAGGCTGGCCCAATTGTGTCTTATGGAGATGGCAACATTGGACAAACTTTGGGATATGGCAGTATTGTAATTGGAAATGTCATCATTGAAAAAGTAGCTCTGGTGAAAGGACTCAAGCACAATCTGTTGAGTGTCAGTCAAATCACAGACAGAGGTTATCGTGTCAATTTTAATGATACTCATTTTGAAGTTATCAGCAAATCTTCAGGAAAGGTTGCATTAACAGGTCAAAGACATGGTAACATTTATGAAGCCAACATTCACACTAATACTGAAAATCCATCTACATGCCTCATCAGTAAAGCTTCTGTAGATGAAAGTTGGAATTGGCATAAGAAGCTTTCTCATCTCAACTTCAACAATATAAATGAGTTGGTTAAGAAGGACTTGGTAAGAGGATTACCAAAGGCTCTATATACTCCTGATGGACTCTGTGATGCTTGTCAGAAGGCTAAACAGAGAAGGACATCATTCAAGAGTAAATCTGAATCCTCAATTGATGAACCATATCACATGCTTCACCTTGACTTGTTTGGACCAGTGAATATTATGTCCATCAGTAAGAAAAGGTATACTCTAGTCATTGTTGATGAATATACTAGATTTACCTGGGTTTATTTTCTGCACAGAAAAGATGAAACTGCTGAGATACTGCTGGACCATGTAAGACTTATCGAAACTGGCACAAAATACAAAGTCAAGATTCTGAGAAGTGATAATGGGACTGAATTCAAGAATTCAGCAATGGAAGAGTTCTGCAAATACAAAGGAATAGTTCAACAATTCTCTGCTCCTGGAACACCTCAGCAAAATGGAGTAGTTGAAAGAAAGAACAGAACTCTTATTGAAGCTGGCAGAACTATGTTGGAGGAAGCTAAACTACCTACATATTTCTGGGCAGAAGCAGTCAACACAGCATGCTACACTCAGAACATCACTCTAATCAACAGACATGGTGTAACTCCTTATCAGTTGATTAAGGAAAAGAAGCCAAGTTTGAAGCATTTACATGTGTTTGGCTGCAAGTGCTTTGTTCTAAGACCTCATCCTGAACATCTAGGAAAATTTGAGACAAAAGCTGATGAGGCCATCTTTATTGGCTATCCAACAACAAGAGCCTTTAAAGTCTACAATCTAAGAACAAAGAAAGTCATGGAGTCTATTAATGTATCTTTTGATGATAGAAAGATAATAGGAATAAAAGAAGACTCTCATGATAGTTTGATTTTTGCAAATGAAGCTACCAAGAATTCTGATGAAGTCATGTCAGATACTGATACTTTGTCAGATCCTGATGATCGATCAATTCCTGATCAAACACCTGTTACTGATGATGACGCAAATAATGTAAATATTGAGGGGGAGCAAGAGCAAGACATCACCAGTACTGATACAACTCAAACATCAAGTAAAGACTCATCAGAAACAGATTCAAGTGACAATCCTGACAGTATATCAGGAAGAAATAGCACTATCTCAGGGGGAGCTTCTAGCAATTCGAGTTCTTTTGAAGATAACACCAATCCAGGGGGAGCATCCAGTTCAAGAAATGACTTACCATCAGCAAGGAAATGGACTAAAAGTCATACTCCTGATTTAATAATTGGGAATCCTGAAGCAGGTGTTAAGACAAGAAGTGCAACTCAGAATGAATGCTTATATAATAACTTTCTGTCAAAGGAGGAGCCCAAGAAAGTTGAAGATGCACTTAAGGATGCTGATTGGGTGACAGCTATGCAAGAAGAACTAAATGAGTTTGAAAGATATGAAGTCTGGAAACTTGTACCAAGGCCCAAGGGTAGGTCTATTGTGGGTACAAAGTGGGTATTCAGAAACAAGACTGATTCAGATGGCACAATTGTGAGGAATAAAGCAAGACTAGTAGCAAAGGGGTATTCTCAACAGGAAGGAATAGATTATGATGAGACTTTTGCTCCTGTTGCAAGACTAGAAGCCATCAGAATTTTTCTGGCATATGCAGCCCACAAGAAGTTCAAAGTATTCCAGATGGATGTAAAAAGTGCATTTCTCAATGGAGAACTGGAAGAGGAGGTATATGTTGAGCAACCTCCTGGCTTCATTGATCTCAAATATCCAGATCATGTCTATAGACTGGATAAAGCACTTTATGGACTAAAGCAAGCTCCAAGAGCCTGGTATGAAACCCTAGCTCAATTCTTACTGGAAAGTGGATTCAATAGAGGTACAATTGATAAAACCTTGTTTTACTTGAATCATGGTAAGGATTTGTTGTTAGTTCAAATATATGTTGATGATATCATTTTTGGGTCAACTAACACTAAGCTGTGTGAGAAGTTTTCAAAGCTAATGCAGTCTAGATATCAAATGAGCATGATGGGAGAGATGAGCTATTTCTTAGGTCTACAAGTTAAACAGACTGATGATGGGATTTTTATCAATCAGTCAAAGTACATAAAGAATTTACTAAAAAGGTTTAACATGCAAGACAGCTCTACAGCTTCAACTCCTATAGCTACAGCTACAAAGCTTGATCTTGATCAAGGAACTGAGGTAGATGTAACCAACTACAGAGGAATGATTGGCTCACTCTTATATCTAACTGCTAGCAGACCAGATATCATGTATGCAACCTGTCTATGTGCAAGATTTCAAGCAAATCCCAAGGAACCACATCTCATTGCTATGAAAAGGATTTTCAGATATCTTAAGGGCACTTCTACTCTTGGCCTTTGGTATACTAGAGAATCAGACTTTAGTTTATGTGGTTATTCAGATGCTGATTTTGCAGGATGCAAAATAGACAGGAAAAGTACTTCAGGCAGTTGTCAGTTTCTTAGAGGAAGACTAGTTTCTTGGTTTAGTAAAAAGCAAAAGTCTATCTCCACATCAACTGCAGAAGCTGAGTACATTGTTGCTGGAAGCTGTTGTGCTCAGATCATGTGGATGAGAAATCAGCTAATGGACTATGGTTTGTCATTTTCTAAAATACCTATTTATTGTGATAACCAAAGTGCTATAGCTATGACAGGAAATCCAGTTCAACATTCTCTTACAAAGCACATCAGTATCAGGTATCACTTCATAAGAGAACAAGTACTGGAAGGGACAATTGAACTTCATTTTGTTCCTACTGATCAACAGTTAGCTGATATATTCACCAAGCCACTACCTGAGACTACTTTTACAAAGTTGGTGAATGAACTTGGAATGGTAAACTATGGCAGTACTTGAGAGAAAGAAGTCATCAGATACTGACAACTTGCAAATACTGATGGAAAGTCAATCCTGACAGTGGTCAACGTCGAATCCTGATGCAACGATTCGATCATCAGTATTTTGTTCAGAATCTAACTGTCTTCGTTTTATCTCAATTTCCTGATTCAAGCTATGATTAATGTTATTGAACTCCTGATAATGTGATCACTTTAATTAGTCCTCATATTTATTCTCAGAAAACATGATAAATCAGGAAAACATTGAATAGAATAGAGAAACTAAATTTTTCATTGATAATAAGAAAGAGATTACATTCAAAGATTACATCTTTTTTGTTCTCTATCTACTAATCTATTCAACAGGAAATAACAGACCAATCCACTCCATTGTTAGTAGCCATCCCAGATCCCGTCTTTGCCACTTTGTTTGGGTGGAAGTTGACAGGGATAAGGTTATTTTTGGTGACATATTCATTAACAATGGTTGATGGAGTTGGATGAGGATGCCTTAGATGAAAGCCATGCTAATGTTGCTTGAAGTGCAGCATCGATGTCGATCACTTTTGCAGGTTTTTCCTTCTCGATTTCTTCGAGACCTGCATCCATCTGCAACCAGAGAGTCTCAAGTTGTCTTTCCCAGTCGAAAGCATCAAACTCTTCACGAGTATAGCTGAATATGTCTCTTTTCTCTAAGAGATGGAGATTCTTCTCTTTGATTGAAAGGTTCGACATTGTTATAAAAATTTTGCTGTGAAAGGTTTTTCTTATTTTTTCTTTCAGGAGAGAATGAAGGGTTAAGGAAGTAAGTGGACAAGTCTCTAAGATTAAATAGAGAAGGGTGGCACAAAAATATGAAACGATTCATATTACTGGTGTAAGTACCAGGTATTATTCAATTGTGATGTTTTAAATTTCTTTATTTAAAACAAAATTACCATGTTTATTTTAATCACAATTTTATTACTTGAATAATACAAGCGCGTGTGTTTCACTCGATTATTACATACAGTTACAGATGTAAGTCGTGACGCGTGCAATCATCACCACTCTCTCACATAATTTGGTCCATTACTCCAGTATAAACGAATGGTTTACTGACACCTATTTTTGAGAAATCATAAGTATTGTCCAAATATCAATTTAGTTTTCTAATTGATTCATTATTCTCAAACCATCAGTAAAACATCGTCTCTCTCTGTCTTTGCACTCTCAAACCCTAATTTCAAAATTAACACAACTCTTGTGTTTGAGATTCCAATGGAGAATTTATCTTTCATGAACAGCAAGGTGGTAATCAATGGAGTTACTTTTAACACAAATAACTTCACTGCAGTTCTAGATCATCAGGACTTGCCCAATGATTTCCACATTATTCAGGACTTCTTGGCCTCAAGCCCAATCAATTATGCTCTAACCCAACCTGCCAAAATATCTTTTAAGTCTGTTATGCAGGTTTGGAACACAAGTGTTTTTGGGAAAGGACTTCCATCAGAAAAGCCTCAGATGAGCTTTGAGTATGATAATGTTACATACTATGTGACTCCTGAGATTGTCACTGAAGCCCTACACTTACCATCCATCATTGGTAAGCCTGTATTCAAAGTTCCTGATTCAAAACTCCTTGAGTATGTTGTAAGTTTAGGTTACAATGGTACGCCAAAGAAGTTTGGAGAGCTCTACAGGACAAAGCTTAAGAAGGAATGGAATTTCTTCTTTGACACCATCAGCAGATGTTTCTTGAATAAAGTGTCAAATTTTGATGCCTTACCCACAGGTTCAGCCAAAATTGGGTATTCTCTAATTCATGATCTCTCATTTGATTATGGGTCTTTTATACTAAAGGCATTAAGTGAAAGAAAAGCAGATAAATGTGGTTATGTTTGCTTTCTTAGATTTTTCCAATTAATATTCTCTCACTTATGTCCTCATGCTGTTTTTGAGAATGATACAATTTTGCCTATATGTAAAATCTCAGAAAACAATATAAAGAGTCTAATAAATTCTGATAAGGCAAATAAGTTTGAAGGAACTCCATACATTCCTAATGAAGTATGGTCTCTTTTAAGAGAGAGAATGCATATTCAATATGGCCCAGCAACTGGTGCTATGGGACAGGACCTTACACATCCTATTCCTGACACAAGCACACAACCTAAACACTTATCTAAACAGTCAACCACCTCTGGTGTCTCACAAAAGGCATCAGTTGTAAAATCAAAGAAATTAGCTAGATCTGATGTGTCTAAGAAGCAATCAGGATCAAAGGATTTCTTCACTCCAACTCACTCACAAATGAAGTCACAAGGGGTGAACAAAGGGTTCTTGAAATATCTGATCTGAATAAAGAAACAGGAGTGAAAAGGAAAGTTAATCAAAGAGCTGTATCTGATTCTGATTCTGATGATGACACAATGCCTATATCAGTCTTGATGAAGAAAAGGAAGATTGATGTTGTTGATACTGAAGAAGTGGCTGTCTCTGAAAAGCCGAAGAAAAGAAGAAGATTAATCAGTAAAGGCAAATTTGTTGATCACACAGAATTTCTGAATCTTACTGATACTACGGAAAGCAATCCTGATGTCTCTGTTAATCAGGATGGATCATCAGTTCCTGACGCTACTGCTAATCCTGACATCTCTACTCCTGATAATTCACCTATGAAGACTGTTGAGATTTCTGATTCTCCAGCATCTGCATCTCCAAAGAGAAGAATTATTGAGATGTCTGTTGATCAAGTAAATGCTATTGCTGCTCAGTTAGGTTTCAAACCTTCACCACTTGAAAAGAAAACTGCTGAAGCAAACGTCTTTCACAGACAGAAGAAACAGAGGACTACTATGTCGTATCTGAGTGGATCTAGCCCACAAGAACCTGAACTTCAAAGTAGTTCAGAAGCTATTGCAGATCCAGTCACACAAGAACCACCTACTCAAAGTGTAGGTGCAGACATTTCTGAAGGAATAGTCACACAAGAACCACCTTCTCAAAGGGAAGGTGAAGACAAGAATATTCCTGCCCCACAAGAACCATCTTCTCAAAGTGAAGATGCTGGCAAAATCACATCAGCAGGGGAGTTTCCTGACAATGCTCAAGGGGCTTCTGAAAGTGAAATTGAACTAGCTAGAAGTCTGGCAGATAGAGCTGCTCATGATTTGCACATTGCTGAATGTGATGAAGTGATTGCTAACACTGCATTTGAGGGAAGCACACAAGAACCTTTGACTCAAAGTGTTGAAGAAGCTTCAAAACCTCAGACTACACAAGAACCATCAGTAGCAAATACTGATGCAAGTCATGCTATAGTTGCAGTGGTCAATCCTGATGTAAGTACTACTGATCCACTTATTCCATTGTTTATTGAGCCAATTTCAGCAAGGCCAATGGATTCTTTAACTACTTCATCAGGTAACATCTCTATCTCTACTTCCTTTACTACTGATAGTATGATTACATATAGACCTGATAAAAGGGATACCTCTATTTATATGACTTCAGACCACTCTTCTCAGCCACCTCTTATTTCTTCACATTTAATGAGTCAGAGCCTTTCTTGTGAGATTGAGAGTGAACATTTAGAGAAAAAGAAGAGTGATGAGAGGCAGTCTCCTGAACTGGCAAAAGGAGAGGTAGAACAGAGTGAGAAGTTGTTAACTTCTAGTGAGGTAGAAGTTGCTATTGAAAGTAACTTAGGTAACATTGTGAGAAGTGATGAGATCACTTTAAAAAAAATGAGAGATTTAGGAAATGTTACTAATCTGTCTGCAGGACATCAGGACTCACTAGCTGCATCTACTGGTGACTTGAGAATGAAAGGTGTTATGAATCCTGATGATAATGTTGATGATAAACTTCCTGAGGCTGGTGGTAGCTCAGATGATGATGATGATGATCATGCTAATGCTGATCCTGAGGCAATTCAAATGCAGGCAGCAATAAAAGCAAGTCTCCTATCTACTTATGGGTCTTCGAGTAGGTATATGCAGTCTGTTACTCAAGAAGAATTCAGAGGGGAGTATAGTTCTATTCTTCCTCCTGATACTCGAGCTGCAAGGGGATATGAATGGGATACTGAATGGAATCAGCCGAATGCTGAGATGAATTTTCAAAACGCTCTTTTTCATTCTGGTCATATTGTCACGAGGATGCCAACTCCTGAACTCAAGGCTCTTCTCAAAACTAATGCTCTTCTAGCAAAGGGATTGAAGAGTGAGCTTGACTCTATGAAGGCTGTTACTGATAAATTTCAAGCGGGTATTCAAACATCTGTTTCTATATCTGCTACTGCTTCTCAAGCACGTCTTCTTGCTGATGATATTAAAGCACTTGACAAGAAAATGGATTCAAGAATGACTGTCTTGGAATCAAAAGTTGATAATATTGATGAAACCCTCAAGCTTATCTTGTCTTTCTTCATTGAAGAAGATGCCGATGTCAAAAAGGGGGAGAAAATAATCAAAACAAAATGCTCACCTAATCCAGTTGTACAAAAGGATGATGATAATTTTGGAAATGATGGTGGTGCTAAGTCACATAAAGTTGAAACCTCTGATGCTGCTTTAGTAACAAAGAGATCTAATACTCAAACTAGGCAGTCAACTCATGTTTCTAGATCTGGTAAGAAGACAGTGACAACAATGATGCAATCTCAGAATCCAAAAGAAGAACAGTTTGTGACACCTGGTCAAACTCTATCAACCATTCCTGAGGATGATGTGTATGTGGAACAGGATGAAGATGTTGCTAATCTGTTTCATGAACTTGACACTGGGGATGGTCGTGTTCTTAAGCTGTTTCATAAAGACAAAAGAATTCAACAGTATCATGCTGAGAAGGCACTTATCTTATCTACTGGAGAGAATCCAAACATGACTACTGATGAGTTCTTAGAAGAACAGAACAGGATTCTTGGAGAGATTGCAAAACAAAATGAAGCTCCTGCTGCAAGAAGAGAAAGAGGCAGAGGAGGAAGATACAGAAGTAGAGGAAGATTATCTGCTCAAACAAGTACAAGGCAAACAAGATCTAGTGGAATCAAATTAAAAGATGTTTCTGAAAATGAAAAGAAGAAAACTCCACTATCTCTTGCACTAACTCCAGACAACAGATTCAATGCTCCTGAAGAAATTGAAGAGGAGATATTGCCTTTAAAAAGAAAGAGTAAGGTTGCTGTTCGATCTACTGTATCTAAGGAGAAGTCAGTCTTTGGTTCGATTTCTGATGTTGTCTCTGATTCTGAAGAAGCTGAAATTTTAAAAGAACTTAAGATTATGATTCTTAAGGTTGTGGTTGAATTTCACAATATGGAAGTTATTGAAGATACACTGGAGTATGAACAAGAGAACTTCAGAAGATTTGATAGAGAAAGTGAAATCAGAGCTAAAGCCAGAGAAGTAGAAAGGATAACAACCAGAGATTACTTGAGAAATGTTCATAGATCTAACAGGAAGTTATGGTATGATAAAGATAAATCTGTTCCTGAACATCAGCAGGATTATCCAACAGATGAGAAGAAGAAGAGTAAGAAAAAGGAGAAGAATGAGTGTGATTATAGGAAACCGGTTGTTTTCAAATCAGCAGGACTGATAACAGAATCTTCTTTGATTAATGAATCTTTATTGATTGTTAAATCAAAGTCTACTACATTTATTGCTGAAAATCCACCAAAATGGGTAAGTATGCAATCTGGTTTGAAAGGATTGGAACCTGGCACAAGAGGAGGAATTGGGTATAGTCATGCACAAATTATTTTCATTGTACAAACTGATCAACATGCTCTAGTTGACAAGATTGGGGATGAGTTAACTGTTGATCATCTCTGGAAACTTGAAGCTGTTGCTATCATTGCTGACTGTCATGCTGGTGCAAAGAAAATAGAAAAGATGTTGTACTTCATGAAAGATAGAAGTGTGAAGAAGATTCCTATCCATGAATTGTTGTGCAAATCTGCAAAAGAGCTGAAATATGTTCTGTATCTTCTCAGAAGTAAAAGAATCAATGTTAAAGAACGAGAAGTTTACTACAATTGGTTTGTCATGATTTACAGGACAATTAGACAGAGATTTATGGATGGAGGAGCGAGGTATGATGGCAATTATATTCCTATGTACTTAAATTTAAGAGACATAGAGGTTGAAATGAAGAAAGGTACAGCTGTTAGAGAAGTGTATCTAGGCATGGAACAACTGTCTCTAAATCCAGATGGGAAGGAAATTGCTTATGTGTTGCTAGGTGACTTAGATCTTCCAAGAAGCTCAATTCAGAATCTCAGGACAGCTATTTATCAGATTAATGAGGAAGATGAAGAACTCAAAAATCTGAAGAAGAAACTGATTCAAATTCTTGAAAGCAAGGAAGAAGAATTGTTATCTGAATTCTTGAGGTTGAATCTGTTTTATCAAAGAATTTCTGAAACTGTTCCTGATGATTTTTAGAAGGTATTTTGTTTTGATTTTTTGACATCTTTGAATCAAAGGAATTTGTGCTTTGTTTTATAAAGAACAAATTGGGGGAGATTGTTAGATATTGATTCAAGTGATGGTCAGGATCTGGGCATTACTGATCAGATACTGATGCTGACGTCATCAGTAATATAACGTCAGTATTGGACTATCATCAGGATTAGAAGCTGGTCAGTATTTCATGAAGATTCTCATCAGACCAGAGATCAAGGAAGATTGATATGTCGGTTCCTAGATTGTAGGAATGCAGCTATCATACGAGATATGTATTCAGAGATCTTGTAATTGATAGTGTAACTGTGTACTCTATATAAACACAGTTTAGGTTTTACATTATTGTAATCGCTTACACGATTTATCTTGTAACCTAGCAGCTCTTAAGAACATAAGAATTTCTTAAGAGAGTTTTGTAACAGTTTTATATCAGAATTAATAAAGCTGTTATTGATTCATACTTGTGTTATTTGTTTAAGTCGAAAATCTTATACAATTGTATTCAACCCCCCTTCTACAATTGTTATTTACTGGGCAACACCCTCAACCTTGGACTCAACTCCATTGAATCCGTAGATGGGCATGTTAGTCGGGGTCAGCTGAGAATCAGTGTATCCCATTTTCACAAAAGCATCATGAAACAAAATATCAACAGATGCTCCATTGTCTATCAAGACTCGCTTTACTTCTGAGTTTCCAATCACTGGAGTTATGACCAATGGGTCATCATGGGGGAACTTCACCCCTTCGAGGTCTGAGTCGTCAAAGCCAATTGCCACTTCTATCTTAGCACGCTTCGGGGCCTCTCCAACAATGTGCATCACTTCTCGAGCATAGGCCTTTCGTGAGTTGCGAGTTGTGCCAGCTACCGTTGGTCCTCCCCAAATCATGTTGATAACTGGCCCTCGGGCTGTGTGTTTCGATCGTGATTGTTGTCTCTTCTATCATCGTCTCTTCTGTCATAATCTCTTCTTTGGGCTCCACGATCTTCACCCTTAGTGAATTTATTCAGCTTTCCCTTACGGATTAAAAATTCAATCTCATCCTTCAACTATCTGCAATCATCTGTATCATGTCCCACAGCTTTGTGAAACCTACAATATATATCCTTGTTTCTCTTCTCGGGGTCTCCCCTAAGTGGTTTCGACCACCGAAAATCCTTATCCTTTTCGATATCCAACAGGATCTGGCTCCTTGGGGCATTCAACCTTGCATAATCAGAGAACCTCGGTCCCAGACTCTTTTTTGGTGGCGAGTTAGAGTCTTTGCTAGTTCGGGGATACTTGTCCCTAGCATCGTACTCCTGCTCTTGCTTTCGCTTCTTTGTATCATTGTTACCCCGACCATTGCCTATTGTGACCTCCTTCTTCGTGCTGTCCTCAGCCTTGATGTACTTATCAGCCCTTCGCTGGAGCTCAGCCATATTCTCGGGAGGATGTTTTGCCAATGATCTCTTAAAGTATAGGTCGGTGGTGCCATGCTCCAAGGCTACCATTGCAACCTTATTGTCGAAATCAGTAATGTTTAAAGTCTCCTTAGTGAACCTCTTAAGGTAGTCTCTCAGATTCTCATTCTTCCCTTGTACCACATACATAAGAGACGCAGAACTTTTCTCATGCACTTTTCCGCTGATAAACTGGCTAACAAAGGCAGCACTTAGCTCCTTAAAAGAGCCAATTGAGTTCGCAGGCAACCGGCTGTACCATTTCTGAGCCATACCCGACAAGGTTTGAGGAAACGCCCTACACTTTAAGGCATCACTAGCGGGCTGTAGCAACAGCGCGTTCGAGAACGTCCTGACGTGGTTCGCAGGATCACCTGTTCCATCATAGGCTTTAATTGTCGGCATCTTGAACTTCTTTGAGATGCGGGCATTCATCACCTCCTCAGTAAATGGGGGTGTGGGATCATCAGGATCCCCTAGTGGCATCAGATCCTTGGGGTTGCTCTTGGGGGTTTCCACCCTCGTTGTTTTTCCAGTTGGGGCATCAGCCCTTCTTTGCCTTCTTGAAGGCCTTTCCAAGTCTATAAAGGGAATCGGTCCTGATGTTGGAGGGGGTAGAGTCTGATTTGACCTGGCTTGTTCTCTTGCCATATCTTCCTTTAATCTTAAGATCTCGGCTTCATAAGCCTTAATCCTCTCAGCAGTTGTCGAAGGGAGTTCATCGTGAGTAGTTCGAGTTCTTCTTCGAGGTTCTTTACTTGCACGTCGCCTCCTTGGAGCTTCATCACGATCGTAATCGTCGTCAGAGGATGACTCATCCATATAAGGACCAGAAAAATCGCGATAATCTCGATCTCGGATATGGCAGGGCATGACCACTTGATCCAGCTCCTTGAGTAGGAGGGTAGTTAGGCAGCCCATACATTGGGTTGGTATTCACGGGGAGATCCGTAGTGTGGATCTGGACCCCTTGTGGAGGGTTGTTGGGATCTACAATCAGGGGAGAAACCACCATCTGAAAGGGATTAGTCCCTGGATTTGTGTGGACGATCGGAGGTAACGTATTCTCAACATGGGAGGTCATCCCTAAGGGTTGAGAAACTTGAAGTGGAACGATCGTTCAGGTCGTTGGGGGCACCGGATCTGTTGCTGGTGGAGCGGAGCTAAGTGGAATAGGATCAGTAGTTGCTGGTGTTGTTCTTTGTGTAGTTACCATGGTTGATGTCTTCTTCCCACAGGCGGCGCCAAATGTTGTGGAATAAAACTAGATTGTTGAATTGCGGCTAGGGTTTGTATGTAATTAATGCTAGGGTGCGTGAGCTTCGTGCTTTTGTGGCTGCTCTTGTGCTCATGGCTGATTCTGCCTTCACAAGATGCCTACGTACTTTGATGTATATCAAAGATCAAGCCAAAAAACGTAGTTCTAGGGTGAGGGGTCTGACCCTTTATATAGGCTGAGAAGCCTCAGAAATATGGTAGAATTAGGTGACTTGGTGGGTAAGTCAGCCTTGAGGAAAGTTCTAGACTCCTGCCTTGTAGGAGTTAATTGTTTCCTTGTATGACTATGTGCCTTGGAGGCTACTCCTAATAGGGATAATGCCCTTATTTGAGTTATATTTTCCAGCTGTTAATTAACCCTCAATATTAATTACGAAATTAATATTTAACTAGGGTTTTTGGGTCATCTGGTGGGCCCCATGTCTGGACCACACAAGGTCTAATTAATGTCACATTAAATGTGTCTTTAGGGTTTACTTTTAACCCATATCAATAGAGTATAATAAAGTTATTGAGTGAAGAAAATGTTAACATTTAATAATTTGAAAATTAGAAAAACATGAATTTCGGGTAAAAAAATATAACAAGAACTAAAAAAATACAAATTAATGTTAATAAAATACAGAAAAATTATCAAAAATACCTATGTTTTCAATCTTTTTTCAAAAATACGTTAAAAGTTGGATATGATGTTGTAAAACAAGTTGAAAAAGTTGAAAGCATTCATGTTGCAAACACTTATATCCTATATATAATTAGCGCAAGAAGATTTACGTGGTTGGTTTGCTTTTCAGGGGTAAAAAAGTTTTTTCAAGCAAAATATCCCATATATAATTTTAAAGCAAAATTACCCACAAGAGAATAATATACATGGGGTGAGAAAGTAGTAGTAGTATAAACACTACATCACAATTAATAATGAAATACCCATCAAACAAATTCAATAATAATTATTAAAAATAATGTATTTAATAATTTATTATTATAATATGTGAAAAAGAAATTTAAATAAAAATACAAAGCACTTGCAATAAAATCTAAAATAAAACCTAACAAAACAAATAATAAAAGCAACCCGTGCATCGCACAGGTTTAAAGCTAGTATATTTAAATAAAAGTAAATGTGAAAAAAGTAATTGGCTAATTAAAATTGATTATATGATGTTATTATTTATTTTAATAATTAGAATTATCGTACCAAAAATTAAATCGATAAATTTTCAATATTTTGGTTTTGGTATTATAATATAGATAGTATCGATATATTATATAAATATAAATATTAAATAACAAAATATTTTAAAAGTATCTTAGAAATATCATACAAATGTCAAAAACAAAATTAGAAAGTTTTAAACACTCATTAGTAACACGAAATTTTTGATAGTGGATGATAAAACATCCAATAGTTTAAAAGTT
Source organism: Kitagawia praeruptora (assembly GCA_037693485.1). Classification (NCBI taxonomy): domain Eukaryota; kingdom Viridiplantae; phylum Streptophyta; class Magnoliopsida; order Apiales; family Apiaceae; genus Kitagawia; species Kitagawia praeruptora. Next base: position 100,142,026 of record CM075354.1, on the reverse strand, counting down.
GGTGAACGGTCCCTGGCAAACATTTGCCAGGGAACTGTTTCCCAACATATGGTTTCTGGACCGTTGGATCGTTGATCCAACGGTCCTGATTTAAAAAAAAAATTACATCGTACCGCAGAAACTTTCCGCGGTACGGAGTAATTACAAAACTGCCCCCTGTTTTCACATCAAAAATCTACTGTTCACCGTACCGCAGAAACTTTCTGCGGTACGTGAACAGTGAGGGCAATTTTGTAATTACTCCGTACCGCGGAAAGTTTCTGCGGTACGGTGTAATTTTTTTTTAAAATCAGGACCGTTGGATCGTTGATCCAACGGTCCAGAAATCATTTGTTGGGAAACAGTTCCCTGGCAAATGTTTGCCAGGGACCGTTCCCCTTAAAAGTTAGATGTCAATACAAGACATAGGCCCTCTCAAATTATATACTTAAACAAAAATCACAAGGATGCTTAGTCTTATCTAAATAATTAAACACATTTGTTATATAATTAAAAATATTTTATATGGATTATTAACTAAATAGTTAAATATATATGTTATAGAAATAAATTTTTTTAAACATATCTTGGTATTAGAGCTAAAATTATAGTTATTACTGAAAATATAATTACTATTAAAAATATAATAAACAAAAAATACATATATAAAATAAAATACATGACACAGTTTTATAATTATTTTTTAATATTTTAAAATAAATAATTATTTTTTGATTGTACCAATTTTTTGTACCAATCCGTACGCTTAACACTGTTCACTAACATTTTTTTCGGTGGTTAAACACTTAAACTACAACTTTTTTGGATCTGTGGTCTGTGGATTACGCATGTAGTCATGCTCAGCCAATCCTTGAACATACATTTTCAACGTATCTGTAATAGTAAAAGATTTGTGTTACGTACATATGAATTTTTCCACGTTTACATAGAAAGGTTCTTTGCTGTCCTAAAATTGTAATTGTGTGTCATTGATATGACATCGAAAGTCATCGATATAATTTTAAAAGTTTTTATATGAATATTTTTATTATTGTTGTATACTCTTTTTTAGAAAACATTTTTTAATAAGCAAGAGATAGGAAATACATTTAAAATTTATTTTTTATTGAAATTTAATCTATGTTGACATTGAAATTATAAATTAAATAATTTAAATTTGTAAATAAAAATTTATTATTGCATACTTTGTCTAGCACCATTTTTCACTATTTACATTAGTGATACCAAGGACATTTCATCAAAAAATTTCAACCAACTTAATTTGTTTGAAAAAATTTCAAAATTAGTTTGTTTACTCAAAAGTCGATTTGACTCCATCAATTTTTTAATTACGATCTTAATTCAAATTTACCATGGAAATAAAACCCTGTATCCTCGTACATAATTATTTGAAACTACAAGTTTTTTTTTTAAAAAAGAAAAATCTAAGACTTATCCAACCAAATACATGCACACAAGGCCAAAAAAAAGGGATTGTTTTCGTGAAATTTCCATCTCAAAAAGTCCAAAATAGCCAAGACACATCAACTTTTCTTTTTGCATGACGGCGTCACCTAAAAACAGGTGGCACAATGTCAGACTTGTAATATATCCATATGAAGAGGGCAAAACCATTGTACTATTTGACTTCTAAACAAATATACTTCAACTACTTCACCGCATATGTACTAATCTTCCTTCCTGTGATCTCTTCTACATACTTCTGTAAATGAAAATGAAGTTACACACATGTACCATGTTTTATATTTTCATACTTGCAGCCCTTTCTTTACAATCAACCTTAGCCATTGATTTCATATTCAATGGCTTCAATTCCACCAACATATCAGTTTATGGAAATGCAACAATTGAGTCAAAAATACTTACTCTTACAAAACGCTTTAAGCAATCCATTGGCAGAGTGCTATATCCTTCAAGAATTGCTACAAAAAATAAAACTTCATCTAAGGTACTTCCATTTTCAACTTCTTTCATATTTGCTATGGCACCTTTCAAGCGCACACTTTCAGGGCATGGCTTAGTTTTTTTGTTTGTACCATTTGATGGTATTCAAGGTGCTAGTGCTTCCCAACATATGGGATTCTTGAATAGAACTAATAATGATGGCAACCCAAAACACCATATTTTTGGTATTGAGTTTGATGTGTTTAAAAATCAAGAATTTAGTGATATTGATGATAATCATGTTGGGATTGATGTGAGTTCACTTACTTCTCTGTTTTCATTGCCTGCTGGTTATTGGTGTAATGATGATCAAGATGTGTTTAAGACGATTAGGCTTAACAGTGGTAAGAATTATCAAGTTTGGATTGATTATAAAGATGCTGTTTTGAATGTCACTATTGCACCCGTTGGGATGATTAGGCCTAGGAGGCCATTGTTAAGTTATCCTTATGATTTGTCGAAAGTTTTTATGGATGATATGTATGTTGGTTTTACTGCCTCTACTGGTATTTTGGTTGAAAGTCACAAGATTTTGAGTTGGAGTTATAGTAATTCGAATTTTTCGTTATGGAAAGGATTGGTTACAGAGGGGTTACCGTCTTTCGAGTTGCCTAAAGAACCTATTTGGAAGTCGAAAAAATTTATTGTGGGAATTGCATTGGGGGCTTTCTTTGTTGTAGTTGTATGTTATGTGATTAATGTGTTGCTGACTAAAAGGCGTAGGCGGGTGTTAAGGGAGAGAGCGGAAATGGAAGATTGGGAATTGGAGTTTTGGCCACACAGAATTCCTTACCAGGAAATTGATGCAGCAACGAAAGGGTTTTCGGATGAAAATGTGATTGGTATTGGAGGGAATGGGAAGGTCTATAAAGGGGTTTTGGCCGGAGGGGTAGAGGTTGCTGTGAAGCGCATTTCTCACGCAAACGGCGATGGAGTTAAAGAATTTTTGGCTGAGGTATCGAGTCTTGGAAGGCTACAGCACAAAACTTTGGTGGCTTTGAGGGGATGGTGTAGGAAAGAAAGAGGGAGCTTGATCTTGGTATATGATTTCATGGAAAATGGTAGTTTGGACAAATGGGTGTTCGATTGTCCCGAGAATGAAATGTTAAGCTGTGAAGACAGAATTAGAGTGTTGAAGGATGTGGCTTCGGGGGTGTTATACTTGCATGAGGGATGGGAGTCAACAGTCCTACATAGGGACATTAAAGCCAGTAATGTGTTGCTTGATAAAGATATGAATGGAAGGCTAGGGGATTTTGGACTAGCAAGAATTCACGGTAATGGTCAAGTAGCTAGCACAACTCGTGTGGTTGGGACCGTAGGCTACTTGCCACCGGAAGTAATCAAGAATGGCCGTGTATCAACACTATCTGATGTCTTTGGTTTCGGAGTCTTGATCTTAGAAGTAATGTGTGGAAGGAGACCATTAGTGGAAGGAATACCACCCTTGATCGAATGGATCTGGAAGCTAATGGAGAAAGGAGAATTGCTCAATGCACTTGATCCACGACTAAGGGCTAGAGGTGGCTACGATGCAGATGAAGTTGAACTGGTGCTGAATTTAGGATTGTTATGTGTTTATCCGGATGTACATGTTCGACCAAAAATGCGAAAAGTTACAAAGGTTTTAGAAGGGCAGAATGAGATTGAAGAACCCGAAGGAGAGGAGATGGAAATGCATTTGCTCAAGAATTTGAAAGCTAAGGACTTCTGGTCTAATTACTCTCAAAGTTCTAGTGATAAATCAAGTTCACATTCTCACCCTACTTTAGATCAAATCAGAGAGGGAATGTCTGCATCTGTAGTGTCACTCTCTTGGTCTGATTTTATTAAAGAGGGCAGGTGATGAACTTGAATTCCATTCTAAAAGAACTAAACACATGTGATCCGATGTTCGTTAAATACAAACTCCGACGACTTGTTTTACCGAGATTTGAGACCGGTGACTTGTAGTAGCATGACGAGTTGTTAGAATATAATATAAAATCCATATAAGTTATATGTACTAGTGTGACTGGTGATTTAGAGTTGTTTTAGAGTTCGTAAACTACTATAGAAAAGTAGGTAATGTGAAGGATGATTTATGCTTTACTGGTTACTGTTGTTTGTTGTCTGTTGTCTGTTGTAAATTTAAAGCAGTTGTGTTGTGATTTGATACAAATTGTTAGATCAAGTAAGTCAACTGTGCATTTTTGTATTGATGTTACGAAGCCGGGACTTATTTCATGTGTGGCCTTGTCAGACTGACATAAATATGATATACTTAGGTCAACGTTTTTAGGTTGAACTAGCCGATAATCCGTACCAAGCACGGTGATAAATTATCTTAATTTTTTAATTTTTAATTTTTTTTAATAAAGTAAAATCTTGAATCACCAAGTTGTATGTAATACTATATTCTCGATTTTTATTTCGATTGCTAGTTAATAGACTCCTAGGCTATGTTCACTTGGATTGAATGGAATGAGGGGAGAATGGAATGAAATTTATACTATTATTTGGGGGAGATTGAGGAAAGTGTTTATAAATTTCATTCCTTGCTTCATTCCTTCCAAATAATTTGAACTAGAATTCTAACCCACATGTTTTGGAAGGAATGTTTCATTCCCAATCTTCATCATTTTCCTTGCAATCTTCATCATAAAAAATTTCTTCTCCCTCATATTTGTTCATTATTTCCCCCAACATCCCTCTTTCTTCATAAATTTTGTTTACAATTTTCATTCCATTCCTACCCCATTCCATTCTTTCTAAGTGAACACACCACTAGTATATAACTTCACTATTAAATTAAATTAATATTTAATATTATTATTTTAATTAATTATATTTACATAACTTCATTATGGTAATATAAGAGTAGTTATATTATTAATTGTATTTATTTTTAATCTATTATAGATACTTTTTAAATATTAATTAAAGGAGTTCTAAGTTTTATGTAATACTATATTCCTGTATTTTATTTTAATTTTTAGTTAATAGACTCATAGTATATAATTTTATTATTATATTATATTATATTACAATTTTAAATTAATTAAAATAATTAATATTTAGTGGCATACCGCGCGGGGTGAAGCACGAGAATACCCACGAAAGGGGGGCTGTCCGCCCGAAATACCCATACGCGCTACACTCCGCCCTTTTTGCCCTCTGACTACGCATGTGGTTCATGCGTACACTGACCACCATGATACACATGCGTAGTCTTTGTAATTTGAATGCCCAGGTTTTACTGCGTATCCGGGTTACGCATTTGTAAAATGCGCATATCGTAATACGCATCTCCAAGATGCGTATTCATCACTGTTCACCGTCTCCCACAGAGGCGACGAGGAAGACGATTTTCGGGGGGATTTTCGAGCTTTTTCCGTCCAAGATCCGTTCAAGACCATACCATAACTTTCCAGACACATTAATTATACAATTCGATTCGCCTTATCACCCTCTACAATTACATACGATTAGTTTTTCGTTTTTATTCCCCGATTATATACCGGATTATATATCAATTTTCATCTCCGATCCATTTTTTCGATCGATTTTACACGCCCCTGCGGGGCCAGATCGATACAAAGAGGTTAGGGGAAATGGAGAGGAGGATGTGGCGATCGTTTTGATGTACTCAGTGAGGGTGTTCAATGAGAAACGAATGAAAGAGATGAAAGAGAGACGAGAGAGATAAGTCGTCGGCGGCTGAGGAACGAGGGGATGATGAACAGTGTAGGGATACGCATTCTCCTAATGCGTATCACCTATACGCAGTGCCAGAATGCGCACTCCGTGGGTAGAAAGGGCGGAAGGTTCCGCCCGTAGGCATTTCGGGCACTTGGTTCTGAAATATAGGTATTTTGGGCATTCTTTCTATCGCGCGACCGCGATATACGTTGCATACCATTTAAAGGGGATTTCTGCTTTTAATAAAGAGTATAGATAAATAAATAAATTCATTAACGCGTTAAATTACATTTTGATGGATTCTTTGGTTCTATTTCTACTAATCACTAATCCGGCTAATTCATATTATTGTAAATTAAATATCATTATTTAGATTAGCTGGTATAATTGTAAAATATTTATAAATTGACTTGTTAGTTGTTACTCAAATGTTAGTATTGCGAAATATGAATGGCATTCCCAGTCCCTGATAAACTGTAGAATCAAAGTACTAATATTCAATAATTTGAAGTCAGATGGTTGTCCGATCCGAGAGTTAAACAACTATCCCCTCTGTCTCTAAAAACATTTCCCATTTACTAAATCGGGACTATCAAAATACTTTTCCCCTTTCTATTTTAAGCCATAAACAATAATATTCAATACCCACTACTCCACTCACTACTCCTTAAAAATAATATTCAATACCCACTACTCCACCCACTAATCATTACAAATAATATTCAACACCCACTATTTCACCCACTACTCCAAAAAAACAATATTCAATACCTACTATTCCACCCACTACTCCTTAACAATAATATTCAATATCCACTACTCCACTCACTACTCCAAAAAAACAATATTCAATATCCACTACTCCTTAAAAACAATATTCAATACCCACTACTTCTTACAAATAATATTCAATACCCAGTTTTTCTTAAAACCCGTGTTTTTAGTCAAACGGGCAAAGTAAAAAGAGACGGAGGGAGTATGATTTTTCCATTTTTCTTATTTTCTCTACACCAACTTTTGTCATTTCTATGATTCAAATCGAAATAATTTTATGAAATATATTATAGCACGTGAAAATGGTAGAGAGAGAAAATACATAGGACAGAAAATCAAATGTCAAGAAATTTAAAAAATTTCTCCACACAAATTCCAATCCTCCATTTCCTTTAGGAGTGAATAAAAAGATAAACACCCAGTTTACTTTCCCTTTTAAATTAAAAATATCTCTATTAAGTCAAAAATAACTTATTTTAAATTAAAAACACCTCCATTAAGTCAAAATTAACTTATTTTAAGCAATACCAAATGGTCTCATCTCAAAACGTTAATAAAACTACACCACTTTATCTTAGCCAAAAAAAAAAACGTTAATAAAACTAGAAATATTCAAGTACTTATTTTATTTAAATAGGATTTTTGTGTTGTTACAATTATTTTTAACTCATTATAATTATTAAATACTTATGGGTAAGATTTTATATTTAAAACTAAACATACATAATTTATGGATCCATCCAACGGTATTTTCCATTTATATTAAAATTATGCTAATCTAGGAAAATATTTTGAATATAATCCCAACAACAAACTTTACGTTCAGGGAATGATAAATTTGAATTACTGTATAAAAATAGATTTGAGGTTTAAAAAAAAATTGTAAATTCCCCAAAAAAAGTAATTAAATATATTGTAGATCACTGTTATTGAAATCGAGCGATTTATGAAAAATCGCCGATAAATCGGTAAAAAATGGTCAAAATTTTGAAATCGATTCGGCCAATTTTGTAAAAATCACCGATAAATCACCATTTTTTAACCGAATCACCCGATAAACCGTAAATCGATATCTCAACTGAATAATTACGATTTCCGAAATTTGTAATACCGGATCGCTGCATTATTTCAAATTTACTAAATTTATGAACCAAGGGAGCTCGTTGTCTCATCATTCGTAAGCTGCTGGACTTCCTCAAACACACTGCTGAGAACATAAATTGATTGTGGAAATGAGTTGTCATGTTGAGGGTCATGGGGTCCGGATCTTCTATCCCCTTCCTCCGTATTTTTTACTTTTTTTAATATAAAAAGAGTATTCTTGCTGGTCCCATTTTAAAATGGAACCCGCAAAAACACTCTTTCTGTATTAAAAAGAATAGGGAACACAAAGGAAAGTAGATATAGGATCCAGCCCGGGCCATGTAGCTATAAATTAAAGTTAGAGTTACACGTGGCACTGTGGCAGAGGTACTCCGTTTGGTGTATGGGTTAGATGGGTTCTAGTGTTTGGATTTGGGCCAGATTCTTTTCCAATCACCCCCTTCAAGCCTTTTTTAATAGTTTTGGTGGATACTTGGGCTGATGTTGGGTAGCCTTCCGGAAGTCGTTGATTAGAAAGATAGTGGAGAATGGATATGGAAATGAGATGGAAATATTCATCTACTGGTTCATTTTATATTATTAAACTAGTTGATAAAGCCGCGCTTCGCGGCGACAATACAATTGTTTTTAAAAAATTCAATACATATTTGCGTTAGATTATATTATCAATATTAAATTTTAAGAGTTAAATAATCTTTTCTGATGAACTGATTTCTTGTTAAACACGATTCTTTCGATTGAGTCACTCTCTCGTTAAAATCGAAATCCCAACTCCTACATATTATAAAGATTTATACAATAATTTTTATCCATAAAAATCGAATCCCAAAAATAAAAAAAAAATTATGACATCAGTATCAAATTCTAATAGCTAATACAATCTTCTCTAGTGAGCCGTCTCCCCGATAAAACATGTTTCGAGCCGTTCTTATTTGGAACCGAAATTCTAACTTTATTACATATTATTGATGACACTTATCTTATGAAATAACTTTTTTTTCTTAAAATTAAAACCTTAAAAGAGAGTAATTCCAATTTTTACATTCTTTTGAACTCCTATTTTACTTATAACAAAAATCTTAATTATATGTTTTACAAACACATATTCTATTTCTAATAAAAGTTTTAATTATATGTTTTCCCTATAAAGTCAAACTCTTATTCTCAATAAATTTGAACACCTTTTATACTTCTAAAATGTTAAAAAATAGTTTTTTATTTATTAATATTTAAAATCTTAAAATTCTAAAAACTTTAAATATATTTATTTTCAATTATATTATCATTATTAAATTTTAATATTCAACACGATTTTCTTTAATGAACCGCTTTCTCGTTAAACATGACTATTCCTATTGAGCCGTTCTCTCGTTAAAATCAAAATCCTAACTTTTACATATATTACTTATGTAATAATGTTTATCCATAAAAATCGAATTCAAAAATAAAATAAAATTTATAACAACAATATCAAATTCTAATATATAGCTGATAAAATCTTTTCTAGTGAACTGTCTTCCCATTAAACACGTTTCGAATCGCTCTTGTTTGGGATCGAAATTCCAACTTGATTAAATATTAATGATGATACTTATCTAATACAACTTTTTTCCTTAAAATCAAAACCTAAAAATAGAGTGAATTTCAATTTTTATTTTTTCCAACCTTTATTAAATTTATGGAGTTTTAAAAATAAAAAAACATATTTTTTTTTCTTTATATTATAGATACTCCTGTATTTATTTAGGGTTCCCGCATGAGAATGCTCTTTTAAAATGTTAACACATCAGTTCTTTTATTTTTAAATACGAAAACTTTTTTTATGAGATTAGTATTGGATTTATGAAAAAATTTCCTAATGAAAGTATAAATAACTAGCTTGTATAAAAAATATATATGTTTAGAATATCGTAAAAGATCCGTTCTTGTATTCTACTTCAAATAAATTTTTTAATTATATGTCTCCTCTATATATTGAAACACCTATTCTACTTCCAATAGAACTTATAATTATATGTTTTTTTATAAACTCGAACTCTTATTATCTATAAATTCGAACTCCTATTCCACTTCCAATAGAACTTTTAATCATATGCCTTATATGTAATAACCCTAACTTTAGAAAGGCTACAGTGCCCAAATGAATAGTGATCTTGAGGAATTTAGGGAAATGGTGTGTAGGTATTCTATATTGGAGATGGAAAATGAACAAACAAAAACCATATTAGTGATATACTATGAAAATAAGTGACTCGAAATTACGATGGATTTCAGAAATTCCTGAATTTAGATTTTGAGGATTTTGAGCTCGAACGAACTTCTATTTATTGGATATTAAGGAACATAGAAATATTAAAGGAATTATATATTGAGGAATTAGTGAATTTAAGTTAAACCAAGGGATTTTTAAGTTAAGAGAATGCCAAGGGAAGTTGGATTTTTAAACGATTTCAGAACCACTGAGGTAACGAGGTGTATTCGAAACGAAACGTGATTAAACGTTTATGAAAACAAAACAACCAAGATTAGTAATACAACAAGGATACATACCACATTATCATTTACCAAGATTGCTAGCATTATACTTGGAAAAGAAAAGCAAAAAGAGATTATTAGATCATTAAGGTGACATCATCTTCCACTAACTTATAAATCAAGGGCAAATTAGTCATTTCGCATGAGGATTAATCCATAACTTTCCATAAACATCTCCAAGACTCTAGAATCATCAAGACTAAGCTAGATATTATCCTTACAATGAATATTGGATGAGATTGGATCAAGAAACAAGCTAGAAACTTCATCCTCTCAAACTGCCCAGCAAGAGCAAGGAGGAGAGGAAAAATCATATCTCCATTTCTATCCATGATAAAATCACCAAATTTAAACCACAACCTCTCCACTCCATGGGCGTTATTCGCTCCAAATTTGATGACAATCTAATGAGTATAGCCTAGTCAAATCGCCTCCTCAAGTTGAAGAACCGAACTGCCAGAATCTTTGACAGTTTCTGTGATGATTTTCAAACGGCCATAACTCCTTCATTACTCAATAGAATTTTGTGTTCTTTATATGTTTGGAAATCTGGTTAGATTCTCTACAACTTTCCTTTAGAATCCTCATCCATAAAATGTAGGTAAGGCCTTCGTTTTTGCGATTCTTTCAACTGGTGTCCAGTGAATCCGAATTTCTAACTTTGTTTTTATGATTTATTTAGTTGATCCAAGCTACCTTAAGGTTATTTAAGGACTACCCAAGGCTTGTTAAGTGTTGTCAAGCTTCAAGGAGGTATAAATCTCAAGACCCTTTAGTATTACTTTGAATATATATGCTTGGTTATAGAAAACTTGGTGATTTAAGTTATGATAAGTGATGATTTATGATGATTATGTGTTTGTAAGTGGTTTGAGTTAAATATGGAAGTGCTTTGTGTTGGAAATCCATGGTTGGTATGATGACCACATGGTGTAGGTTTGATGTATGTGTTTGGTTAGGGCTGTAATTCGAGCCGAGCGGCTCGCGAGCTCGCTCGGCTCGAACTCGTTTAAGCTGGCTCGACTCGGCTCGTTTAGTTAAACGAGTCGAGCTCGGGTAGAGGTTCCGGCTCGTTTAATTAAACGAGCCGGCTCGACTCGGCTCGTGAAATTAAACGAGCCGAGTTCGGGTAGAAAATTAGGCTCGTTTAAGTGTTATTTCGGCTCGCTCGACTCGTTTAAATAGGCTCGTTTATAAACGAGCCGGCTCGACTCGGCTCGTTTAGTTAAACGAGCCGAGTTCGGGCAGAAAATCCGGCTCGTTTAGTTAAACGAGCCGGCTCGGCTCGTGAAAAAAAACTCGGCTCGAATAACTACTCGGCTCGAACTCGCCCGGCTCGGCCCGAATTACAGCTCTATGTTTGGTGATGGATTTGGAGGTGAGAAAAATTTGGAAAGTATGAAATTATAGCCGTTATAATGCCCGATTTTCGTTAGGATGTAATCTGCCCTGTTTTGGACCCATATCTCCGTACGGTACCCTACTGTCTAGGTTACCAATTGACCATGACATGATAGAGCTTAGTTCGTAGATCGTTTTGATATAAGGTACGTTAAAATATGATGAACGGTTTAGGAGAAAAGTAAGTTTTAGTGAAAGGTGTTCGAAAACCGGGAAACCGTAATTGTGTAAACTTTGAGACTATGATCGACCTACCTAGACATTTTTAAAAATTATGAAACTTTGGGATGTTATAATAAGGTGATCAGAGAACCCTTACTAACTGACCTTGTGTCAAATTGTGGAATTTTCGAATTATGAGGATTTTTGCAGTCGAGAGTGGTTGTTAAGGAAATAGTGTGAATTGCTAACACTTTAATCGAGATTAAGAATGGTCGAGTTCTTAGAACCTTTGGGACATAAAGGCCATGTTAAACATACGGTATGTGACAAGGGTGTTACTAGATAAGGGTAGATGTTAAGTGGAATATACTCTAATGACGATTCTTTTATGTGTTTATAGAAACTTCGGAGGAACCACGAGCCCTACCTTTGGGATATCGAGATCGAGGCAAGATCTTTTCTATCCCTACTTGGAAATTATTTATCTTCAAAGAAACTTGATTTCATGAAATATATATATGTGATGCTATTGTTACTATATTGTTAAGAAATGTTTTCCTTGATTATTGATGTAAAAAAGGGAAGGTATATGAGTATGATATGAATATGGATATGAGTATGAGTATGAGATGGATATGAATATACATAGAGATGATTATGCATGAAGTGAACATGCCTTATGATTAAGGGAATATAAAGGAATGGTATCAGTAGTTATCTAAAGATATATAAAGGAATGGTATCAGTTGTTATCTAAAGATATATAAAGGAATGGTATCAGTTATTATTTAGGGTTATATGATTTATAATATTATATTCTTTCTAAGTATTGTGATTTAATAAATATTATTGAATGGTATTTAATACTTTTGAGATAAATGGAATACTCTACGTATATAAAAGCATATTGATTTCATTGAATACAGAGGAGATGTCTGAGTCATAATCAAAGTATTATGACATATATAATTTTTTAAAGGTGATGATAAATGGAAATGGAAATGATATATGTGAAAGGAAATGTGAATGGAAATGTGAATGTGAATGGAAATGGAAAATGTGAAATGGTATTTGATGATTTGAAAAAGGGGGATTGCAACAGTAAGCGTAAGAGGCTGTGTGGTAGTGGCACAGTCCAGCATCCAATATTTTATTTCGGCACGAAGATGCCAAGGGAGGATGCAGCAGGTAGCCTTCCTCCAGGGTTGATTACCAGGTAGGGATCATCCCTTCTACTAGTAGTAAACAGAGAGCGGATACGGTCAGGCGACTGATCATCGTCCTACGTATCTGGCGCCAGCAGAGATCCCCAAAACTTGAAAGAAAGAATTGAAAATGGTTTTCAGATTTCTATAACTGAAAACAGAAAAGTGATATGGAATGATGTAATTATTGTTACAAACGAAGAGAAACTGATTTTATATTAATTTATATGATTGTTGCATAAGACGGAAATGAGAAGATTATAGCGAGAGATTTGTTCAAGTTTTTATATTATCTTGAAAGATTACACTGAAATGGTATATTGATGGTTATAGCATTCAAGAAGAGGGACTGATATTATATGATGTTAGAAGCGAGACTGATGGAATGATACTATATATTTCTTACGTATAAGGATAATTGGAAAGTGTATATACATATTGAATGGAAATAAAATTCTTCCATAATAACTGAAGTTGCTTTTGTCTATTATATATATACAACGGTTTATTTTCCTTTGATGTTAGTAGATAGAAATTATCTTGCTGAGCTATTTTGGCTCATTCTTGCTACTTATCTATATACAGCTAGATCAGGTGCCGAAACGTCGCAGTACAACCCGGAAGAGGGTAAAGGGGAAGTCTACCTTATGAGAAAGTATCGACACCTGTTCTCAAGGTAGTATATACTTATATATGGGTATAATATATGGTATTCTGGGATTATAACAACAGTTTATCTTTAACTGCTATCATTAATGGATGTTGTTCTCTGAGCATATGACTGGTGTGTGTGTATTAGTGTGGGGTCAACTGTTTAAGTATTAAATGATATATTTATAAAAAAAAAAAAGACCAAAGAGATATTGATATTGAATGGAAATTGGACCGTGATGACCTGGATCCTTGACCCCGGATCTAGGGGCGTCACAGATGGTATCAGAGCTAAGAGTCATAATGCTCAGGAACAAAAGTGATAATAATATATAATGATATAAAATATGAACTCACATCGAGTTCAAGGGTGGTTTATCGAACGAAGCGTTTATTCTATGTAGTGATTATAATTTTATAGATTATTACTAATAAAAGTTTATGTTTTAGTATAGGGAGAGGAGATTAGTGAGCCAAGGTTAAGGGTATTTAAAGTCTTCTTGTGTTTAAGGGAGTTTGAAGAAATATTGTAAGTGGATTGGTGAATAGACACTGATTGTTTGTGGAGATGAAAGGGTGAAACTGAGATTGGTCGGTAAAGCCAAGATATACTTTAAGGACCAAGACAGACTGAGACATTCCGAGATTGACTTAAATAAAAAGGTTATTATGCCAAAATTGTTAAGTTTATGTAGTACACAGGATCGATATGAGAAAGGGAATACTTGATGTATCGGGAAGTGTACGTTAGATAATCTCGTGAGTATACAGGGTATGTTGGGATATACAATTATAAAGTATAGTTTGAAGGGTCTTTGATACCGGAGCATTGTCGGGATAAGACGATCAACATTACGTAAGTATATAGATTAGAAGGTTGTGTTCTATTTTGGATAAAGGCAGAGAGTATCGAGCCAAGTCATGACTAGGTAAATGACGATAATTGAGAATATCAGATGATAGGTTAAGGATAAATGGTGAGTGCCAAATTTAAGAAATTTTGGGAATTTTGGAAAGTACGTAGTCTAAGATATAAATGGTATTTGAGGAAAACCTTCCATTATTGGGATTTTCAATTGGGCAGAAGCTATTAATGGTACCTATTTTCAAATTTCCTAAAGCCCTGCTAAGTTATTGAGTTTCAATTTTCCTTCACTGATGGGTAATTTCAGTTGTGATCTGGCACCTCTTATTTATTAAGTGCCTGTATCTTTTCAAAACTTTCTGGTACCCTTGAAATGTGTTTCAAAATTGTATTTTATCTATCTTAGTCAAAATATTCTTCTAAGATTATTTTTGGAAGATGGTGTTTATCATCGTGATTTAAATTTCCCTCTATATTTCTTACTCCAATTAAGAGGAACAGCCCTATATGTGTACACAAGGACGATCTGTCTGTGTGATAGAAAGTCGGAGGGGACGCCCTCACTTGTGTGACGTACGGGTTCTTCCATCATATTGATTTCCCAAATATTCTTTTGTTTCGAATAAGAGCTCTTTAAAACTCTTAATCTTATAAATTGTTAGGGGACCTTTATTGGTTTATGGTTTCGTTTCAATTCAAAGTTTCTCGGATTACTATCAATTGTTTCGAATATAGAAGATTTTCTTAATGGATGGAATAATGGAAGCAAGGTTTAGAGTATATGTGATTATACAAGGAAACTTGAGGTTCCAAAGGAAATTTCAATAAGAGATAATTAGAGCTAGAAGCGTTTCAATATAAGAGAGGAAGGAATGAGAAGAAATGGGTATATTTGATGATTAGTAAGAGAAAAGAATATGAGGAATTTTAAGGCATAATTGAGATTTACTATGGAGAGTAAGGTGTATTTTGAGGATAGAGTCAGAATAAGGATAAACAAAGGAAGTGAGGATAATTAATGAAGGATTTCGAGGTGCAATAACTATTAGTGGGGAAGGCCAAAATTGTGACTAATACCCTGAGTAGCAAAGAGAGATTAAAGATGTTGAGTATTCAAAGGATTAATCCAAAAGGTGTGAATGAGTAAAACTTGAGGTAAAGATTTTGATGAGAATAATAAAGGGAAATTACAGAGGTGGAATGGATAGTATATCATGAAGGAACTAAGGTGGATCAGCAAGGTGTAAAGAGCGTATAGTGATCGAACAATGGACATATGGGATATAGTATCCGGAGGAAATTGCAGGTACGCGCTAATTTAACCTCTTAAGTGTAAATGTTTGGTTAGGGATCGACTCGGTCAATGAATGGTGTAAATAAGTTAATAAAATAGATAAGAATAATTTATCTGTCAGGAAGTAAGATATGCTGATTCAGTGGGGAAGAATAAGGATATTTTGTGGGAAAAACATAACCTTGTAGGACACGAACAGGAAATATATATTATAAATAATATTTTCTTACAATTGTTTCAAGGAAAAGCATTATAAGACTAGTTTCTGGAGGATTTTACAGAGACGAGATGTATTAAGATGAAGTACTAATATTTTATGTCATGATAGAGATCAGAATATGGCCAAACCATAAGTGAGATACACTACCATTCAGGAAAGGCCAATGTGGTGGCCGATACCTTAGATCAAGGAGAAAGGAGGAATGAGATAATATAGAATGACTGGAAACAGGAGGAGATTTGCAAGAAAAGGATAGTGAAAGTACTGCTATTGATAAGCTAAATGGAATGTTGATGAATGACAAACAAGTGTATGTTGGTGTATTTGCGCGAACAAGGTAGAGATGTTATGAAGGAACTAAAGGATGAAGGAAGTAGTGTGAGAATTGGGAATTGTCAAGTAAGAAAAGTATTCATTAGTATTTTCAACATGATTCCGGGACGGAATCCTTTTAAGGGGGGAAGGATGTAATAACCCTAACTTTAGAAAGGCTACAGTGCCCAAATGAATAGTGATCTTGAGGAATTTAGGGAAATGGTGTGTAGGTATTCTATATTGGAGATGGAAAATGAACAAACAAAAACCATATTAGTGATATACTATGAAAATAAGTGACTCGAAATTACGATGGATTTCAGAAATTCCTGAATTTAGATTTTGAGGATTTTGAGCTCGAACGAACTTCTATTTATTGGATATTAAGGAACATAGAAATATTAAAGGAATTATATATTGAGGAATTAGTGAATTTAAGTTAAACCAAGGGATTTTTAAGTTAAGAGAATGCCAAGGGAAGTTGGATTTTTAAACGATTTCAGAACCACTGAGGTAACGAGGTGTATTCGAAACGAAACGTGATTAAACGAGTATGAAAACAAAACAACCAAGATTAGTAATACAACAAGGATACATACCACATTATCATTTACCAAGATTGCTAGCATTATACTTGGAAAAGAAAAGCAAAAAGAGATTATTAGATCATTAAGGTGACATCATCTTCCACTAACTTATAAATCAAGGGCAAATTAGTCATTTCGCATGAGGATTAATCCATAACTTTCCATAAACATCTCCAAGACTCTAGAATCATCAAGACTAAGCTAGATATTATCCTTACAATGAATATTGGATGAGATTGGATCAAGAAACAAGCTAGAAACTTCATCCTCTCAAACTGCCCAGCAAGAGCAAGGAGGAGAGGAAAAATCATATCTCCATTTCTATCCATGATAAAATCACCAAATTTAAACCACAACCTCTCCACTCCATGGGCGTTATTCGCTCCAAATTTTATGACAATCTAATGAGTATAGCCTAGTCAAATCGCCTCCTCAAGTTGAAGAACCGAGCTGCCAGAATCTTTGACAGTTTCTGTGATGATTTTCAAACGGTCATAACTCCTTCATTACTCAATAGAATTTTGTGTTCTTTATATGTTTGGAAATCTGGTTAGATTCTCTACAACTTTCCTTTAGAATCCTCATCCATAAAATGTAGGTAAGGCCTTCGTTTTTGCGATTCTTTCAACTGGTGTCCAGTGAATCCGAATTTCTAACTTTGTTTTTATGATTTATTTAGTTGATCCAAGCTACCTTAAGGTTATTTAAAGACTACCCAAGGCTTGTTAAGTGTTGTCAAGCTTCAAGGAGGTATAAATCTCAAGACCCTTTAGTATTACTTTGAATATATATGCTTGGTTATAGAAAACTTGGTGATTTAAGTTATGATAAGTGATGATTTATGATGATTATGTGTTTGTAAGTGGTTTGAGTTAAATATGGAAGTGCTTTGTGTTGGAAATCCATGGTTGGTATGATGACCACATGGTGTAGGTTTGATGTATGTGTTTGGTGATGGATTTGGAGGTGAGAAAAATTTGGAAAGTATGAAATTATAGCCGTTATAATGCCCGATTTTCGTTAGGATGTAATCTGCCCTGTTTTGGACCCATATCTCCGTACGGTACCCTACTGTCTAGGTTACCAATTGACCATGACATGATAGAGCTTAGTTCGTAGATCGTTTTGATATAAGGTACGTTAAAATATGATGAACGGTTTAGGAGAAAAGTAAGTTTTAGTGAAAGGTGTTCGAAAACCGGGAAACCGTAATTGTGTAAACTTTGAGACTATGATCGACCTACCTAGACATTTTTAAAAATTATGAAACTTTGGGATGTTATAATAAGGTGATCAGAGAACCCTTACTAACTGACCTTGTGTCAAATTGTGGAATTTTCGAATTATGAGGATTTTTGCAGTCGAGAGTGGTTGTTAAGGAAATAGTGTGAATTGCTAACACTTTAATCGAGATTAAGAATGGTCGAGTTCTTAGAACCTTTGGGACATAAAGGCCATGTTAAACATACGGTATGTGACAAGGGTGTTACTAGATAAGGGTAGATGTTAAGTGGAATATACTCTAATGACGATTCTTTTATGTGTTTATAGAAACTTCGGAGGAACCACGAGCCCTACCTTTGGGATATCGAGATCGAGGCAAGATCTTTTCTATCCCTACTTGGAAATTATTTATCTTCAAAGAAACTTGATTTCATGAAATATATATATGTGATGCTATTGTTACTATATTGTTAAGAAATGTTTTCCTTGATTATTGATGTAAAAAAGGGAAGGTATATGAGTATGATATGAATATGGATATGAGTATGAGTATGAGATGGATATGAATATACATAGAGATGATTATGCATGAAGTGAACATGCCTTATGATTAAGGGAATATAAAGGAATGGTATCAGTTGTTATCTAAAGATATATAAAGGAATGGTATCAGTTGTTATCTAAAGATATATAAAGGAATGGTATCAGTTATTATTTAGGGTTATATGATTTATAATATTATATTCTTTCTAAGTATTGTGATTTAATAAATATTATTGAATGGTATTTAATACTTTTGAGATAAATGGAATACTCTACGTATATAAAAGCATATTGATTTCATTGAATACAGAGGAGATGTCTGAGTCATAATCAAAGTATTATGACATATATAATTTTTTAAAGGTGATGATAAATGTTAGTTACAGAGGCATGCCTGTATACATCTAATAACAAGCCTAATTGTTTGTAATGCTTTGCCTGTATACTTGTAATAGGCATCAAATCCTAGTTGTGTAACTGTACAAATAGAGTCTAGAATAATGCTTGAAAGAAGTTCCATGGTTCATGCCTCAAGCAAGGAGTTAAAGACTGCCAAATAATCACAGTTGGGATTTGAAGAAATGAAGAATTTGCCTAAGTACCAATTCGAGAAGTATATTTGTCTATTCGAGAAGTCCAGCATTCGAGAAGTCAGAGATTCGATATCTCAAGACACTATTCGATATCTCTGAATACACTGTTCGATATCTCATTCGATATCTCAGGGATTCGATATGTCTACTACTCTATTCGAGAACTCAAGAAGTCAACAAGTCAAGATGGTATTCGAGTTCTCAAAGAGTCAACAAGTCAAAGTTCCATTCGATATCTCAAAGACTCAGAAAGCTATTCGACAACTCGAGGATTCGATAAGTCAAATGCTCTATTCGACAACTCAAGGAATCCTGATGGAAAAGAGCTATTCGAGAAGTGGTTCGATATGTCACTATAACAGTATTCGAGAACTCAGAGTTATCGATCAAGTCAATTCTAGTTCTCGAATCACTTACTTAGTCACTTCTCGAATACATTCTTGGAGACAAAATACTGAAGAAATTGTACAAGTCAGAAACCTGCAACAAGCCAATGCACTTTATGGACCACAACCTGTAACGTGCTCTGGAAAGCCTACAAGGAAGCTTGGAGAGATATAGAAGAGACAAGGAGCTAAAGAAGTGGATCTAAACAGGCTTTGCAAAGTCAAATCTGTAACCGTTTGGACACTTACTCAAAAAGGATAGACAGACTAGAAAGTAATGTGTTTTAGCTACCTTATTTGTAGTAAGCAGGCTGTATCCATGTTCTATAAGGACACAGCCTCACTTCATAACTTAGTAACTTTGTGAGTCAAGTTTTTCATACACTGTAAGCTATATCTCTCTGAGAAAAACGAAGCTGAGAATACTACCATTTGTATTCACAGATTGTAGCAACCTTTATCTAATATACATTAGATTAAAGTGATATTGTGTCTTGTGTTGTTTATTTATCCGCACCTTAATTTCTGCACACACAGGCACTTATCTGCTACACAGACTCAATCCAAGAAAAGTTCAAGAATCCATTCACCCCCCCCCCCCCTCTGTATTCTTTTACCGTGTTCAATACTCAACAAGTGGTATCAGAGCGGGCTGTTTATTCAAAAACAGAGAAACGATCATGAGTTCGAATACACCAAAGACTACAGGAACGGTGAAGGTCCCTAAGTTTGATAAAGAAAACTTCAACCTCTGGAAGATAAAGATGATGTTGTTCATCAAAGCCTCTCATCCCTTGTATCCTGAGATTCTCAAGAATGGTCCTTTTGTTCCACAACAAGAGATACCAGAGAAGACTGTTGGAACCATAACAATCCCTAGAGCTTATGAGGCCAAGGATCCATCAAAGTGGACAGAGTCAGAAAGGGAGAAGGTTGCTCTTGACAGCCACCTTATGTTGCTCATCATTGATTCCATGGATATGTCAATGTTTGCAAACATTGCATCATGCACGTCTGCTAAAGAGATGTGGGATCACATTGAGGTGTTGTGTGAAGGGACTTGTAATAACCCGAATTTTGGGTAGAATTAAAACTTTTCTTATTGTGGTTAAAGAGCATTGATGAATGGTGGTTCCAAAGAACAATGATTGTAATGAATGGATATTGCTTTGGACAATGATCCTGATTCATTGGTATATTGTCAGAATAGAGTAATTCGATGGTTGAGGACCTAGATAAGAATAATCTACCGTCTAGGAAGGAGCTAATGGATCCTTGAAGGGAAATGAGTACGTGCATAGTGTTTCCCATACGTGCATAGTGTTTCCCATACGTGCATAGTGTTTCCCGTACATGCATAGTGTTTCCTGTACGTGCATAGTAATTCGGTGGATGAATAGTGATTTTGTAAGTTGGAAAACTTTTCACGCCACCCTATGTATGGGACGTGATATGGATGTTTCGAAGTCATATTAGTAATACGCGGAGGAAATAAGTGAATGCAGAGATGATCGAAATTCAGAAATTCCAAATTCTTTTTCGGTATAATATTTGACCGGATAGTGGATTATATATTATTATAATCCAAGAATTGAGATATTAACTTTGAAGATTTGATATTTTGGGATGTTATTATATTTGATTTAAGAATGAAGGTCGGAAACCACTGAGACAGTGAAACAAGCGTTCTAGAAACCGCTAAAACATTATAACGAGATTGATCAATAAAGCGAACGAATCCTAGATTACGGATTAAGTTCATATCAAGATTAAATATCCTACATGATCATCACGAGGATTATATTAAGGATTGAGGAAGGTATTATGAATATCGAGAAATTCCCCGGTAAACCCTAGAGGTGAAACTACTTAGTTATTCTTCGAACGATCAGCGAAATTGAGCAATAACCGAACAAAGAAACGAACAAACAAGATAGGATGCATCCACCAAAGATAGTGGAAGATGACATCACACCTTTATAGAAATATCTAAGCACCTAGTTGTAGTTTACCCAGGGACTTAAGTGCTAAAAGGCAAGAGATGAGTACGTAAGTGTAATTGTGAGGGTAAGATATTTTAAAAAGGACCAATCAAAGCATGACAACACATCTTGAAGAGATGCATCCAAAGACATTAGATATATATTACAAGATTTTAACATTATTGGCCATAAAGCAAGCAAGAACAAGAGAAAACAAAGCAAAACACCAAACACTCCAAAACTGCCCAGCAGGAACAAAGATCAAAGAAAAATTCATATCTCCATTTCTATCCATGATAAAATCACCAAATTTTAACCATAGCTTCTCCACTCCATGTGCAAGATTCGTTCCAAATTTCATGGAAATCCAAGTAGTATAGCCTAGTCAAATCCATGCTTAAAGTTGGAGGACCAAAACTGTCCAGGTTCTGAACAGTAGCAAGATGGGGCTCAAAACCCTAGCTCCCATGGTTGGATTCTTGTGTTCTATAGCTCAAAAGAAAGCCCTTGAAGAGTAGAAGGTGTGGTAAAAATTTTAGAACCAAACTCTTAGTTTTCGATTTTATATGATTTTTACAAGATTGACGATGAATAGTGAATCTTAGAAACTAACTTTGTTTTCTTGAATCTTTGGTTGATCTAGAGCTTGGTTAAGGTATTACAAGGATCAAGCAAGGCTTGTTAAGTGTTTGCATACTTCAAAGGAAGGTATAAAGTTCATAAACCCTAGAGCTACTTTGAGTATTATATGTTTTTATGGATGATTTTAGTGTTAGTAGGTTATGTATGTTAAGATCTATGATTTTAGTTGATGGTTGTTGATTAGTTGGATGATGATCCATGAGATGGTGATTATGTGATGTTATTAGACTTGTAATGATGTGTTCATATGATAGAATGGATGGGGTGTAGTGCTTGATTGAATCGCGGTGATGCGAAAATTTTGGAAAACGTGTAAACATAGCCGTTGTAATGCCCGATTTTACAATACCATGATTTGTATGCCATTTTCGTGCTAAGAGACCAACTGACCAGTAGCATCTCCTGCCATGAATAGTTGAATCATGTTACGAGGATCGTTTTGACATGAGAATCGTAGCATTCGGACTTACGGTTTAGGAGAAATCGTAAAATTCGTAAAAGCAGTTCGTAAACGTACTTATGGATTCATAACTTCAATTGAACCCCTTTAAAGTGATAAATTCGGCTTCGAATCTTGGTAATTAAATACTAGAGGTCATAATAAAGATATGAGAGAAGACCTCGTGTCAAAAAGATTATTTTTAGATTTTATAAAAATGTTTGAATCAAGGTTAAGTGCGAAGGAACCCCTTAAAGGAGCACTCGATTATAACTTTGTAAACCGCTTAGTGAAGCGGGCGAATGAGATCCGAATTCTAAAACAAATCTTCGACTTAAGTATTTGTCGATTGACATGGACATAGTACGAGCCTAAAGCGAGCTAGTAACGCCTTCGTTGTGTATTGCTTACGTGTTTAAGCATTGAATTATAAGTGAATCATCTAGGGGATTAATCGTACGTTTTCTTTTGACTTTGTCTAGATTGTTTGACATTGTCACGAGCCCTACCACTTCTCGAGCATCAGGCAAGTTTCCTATTTCGATACTTTGAAGTATTGTTGTATAATACTGCTTTTGGCATATATTGAATTGCATAGTTTTACGATATATACTTATAGCGTAAATTTGACTTTCGGTTTATGTACGAGCTTTGAGGTAAAGTATTTATAAACCGGTATACCTTGTGGCTCTATAGATAAGAGCATGTTTATTGTTTTGACTCTAGACCGGGAGTCGGTATTCTGACATATAAGGATAGTCGTGGAAACCCGGAAGGATTCCAACGACAGATTATTATCTGAATAGAGGAATAATATTAATAATCATTATTTATATTTTCAGAAAGTATTAATTACTCAGAAATGATTCGAGAAATGTTATTTGAATATTACCTCATTCGAAGGTTATTATTTGGATATGATTGATATTTGGCTTATCAACTAGATATGGGATATTAGTTATAAGCCGGGTTTTTGCAAATGCCCTTAGTGTCGGGCGTATGATTCTTATTCTCCATCCATAGACCGGGAGTCGAGATATTTTTTTTATATATCTTGGGCATTCTTTTCTGATCTAGATATTGAATAATGTTATTCAATTGTTATATATTAAATGAATATTATTTTTGAATATTCATTTGCAGTTATTTATTAAGTGAATATTATTTTGAATATTCATTTAAGGATTTATTTAATGAATATTATTTTGGAATATTCATTTAAGAATTTATTTATTTATTTTATATTCATGCGAGGATTTATTTATTTGAATATTACTTTAGATATTCATTTGAGGATTGATTCAAATATTATTTTGAATATTTACGCGAGGAATTGTTTATTTGGTGAATATTTTATATATTCATTCGAGAGTTATTTATGAGCAATATTTTATACTAAAAATATTCTTTAATTATTTATGAATTAATAAATATTCTTTGAATATTTATTTAATTATTTCAACTAATTTTAAAAATGATTTATCTTATTCAAATATTATTCTGATCTTGAAATATCATGTAAAATATTTCTGAGTCTTATTATGTTTATTTTATCGAGGAAAGGTTCTCAAAACTCTATTTTCCGTTTAAGGTCTATCTTATAGGAAGACTTAAACACTCGCTCAGAACTTTCAAATATAAGGGAGCTGTACTCGAGAGCTGTTAATTATTTTATTTGACTACCCGGTCATAAATCTGTTGATATTACTCTTTTCCCTCGCAACTTGGTTGCTATTCATCAAAGCGATTTTTTTTGGTACTTCATCATCATTCGAGGATTACTTACGAGCAATATTATGATTTAATAATATTCCGTAATTATTATTGACTTAATAAATATTCTTGGAATATTTAATTAAATTATTTTGAAGTCATTTTATAATGATTTATATTATTCAAAGATCATCATTCACCTTCAAATATTATGTAAAATATTTCAGAGTATTTTACGACTATTTTTATCAAGAGGAGATTCCCAAAACTCTGTTTTCATTTAAATCTATCTTATAAGAAGATTTAAATACTCGCTCAACTTCCAAAAATATATAAGGGGACCTCACTTGAGAGATGTTATTTATTTGACTGCCCGGTCATATACTTGCTAAACTATCTGGTCACTCACATCTTGATTCTTTTCAAATATGAATATGAGTCTTTTTGGTTACCTCCTCAACACTCGAGGGGTAAGATTGATGGAACAAGTTTATATCCATTAACAAGCATCAGCTTGGGAAATATTGGTGAATTCTCCTTTCCAACTAGATACGACTACTTTGTGGAGTCTTATCAACAAGTATTATACTTGGGGAAAGGGGGACGAACTTTACGTTTCAGAGTCATGGATGTTATTGAACTAGGAGACGCGTAAGTGGCCGAGTGGCGCCGGTCCAGCAATGGCCCAACCGTTGGCCGGGGGGTTCCAGAGGGCGGGCGATCCGTCGGTTCTTCCTTCTACATGTAGAGAACAAATGATGGGGAGCATGACATGCGACTGCTCATCGTAAATGTTGTGGCTCCTGGCGCGGCAAGCTCCCGTATTAGTTCATCTTCCAAATTGGGAAATTATCTGCAACATTATCATTGTTGGCAGGGTTGAAAAGTGTTTGAACTGGAATTGCAATATTCTTCCTGCAAGTTCCTCTATTATGAAAATTGATGATATCTTGCTTATTCTGGCATAGCAGATATTTCTAAGAAAGATATATTTTGAGTTACCTTGTAACATCATCTTTTATATGACTCTGTGGTTACCTTACATAACCGGGGTTATGGTAAGGGGGTTGTTTATATTGAATCACCTTATAACTTCATCTTTTAAGTTATATGTTGATACTCTGCTTATACTTATATAGCAGATATTTCTTTCCTACAGAAAGATTATATTGGTTTACTTTGAAACCTCATCCTTTTATAATATACTAGAACTTGGTTCAATAGTATAATAAAAGTTTGCAGAGATATTATGAAATGATATTTGGAGTACTACAATAGTACTGTTTTTGGAATATATTCTGATAAGGAAATACTTTCGGTAAAGAGATATTTTGACAATTATTGTCTTATACCCGCCTTATTCTGGGTTAAGTAATAGGCAGAGTTATGCCATGTTTTCATTACCTTGCTGAGCTATTTGTTCACCCTTGCTATTGTTTTATATATATTATAGAGCAGTGAAGCAGGATGTCATGGGCACCAGTGATCCTGAAGAGTAGTACGAACCAGTCGGATCAAGCTGCAGCTGGCTGCATTTAAATTATTTATAGATATGAATGGTAGGAGAAGATTGTAATCATCAGAAGTCAGAGTTGGAATTGTAACATTTCCTATATATTGTTTCAATAACAGATTTTGTAAGACAATTGGGTATTGTAATAAAGTTGTTTATTCCGCAGTTGTTGTATACTATCGTTTCTGAGACTCTAACCTGTGTGTGTGTGTGAGAGAGAGATATATATTGTGGGGTCATAAGCCATTGAAATATGTGCAGTGTGAGTAATACAGGTAAGACAAGGAGTAAATGGATCGTGACTACTCTAAATCCCAGACCCCGGATTTGGGGCTGTTACAGAAATGGTATCAGAGAGTTAGGTTACAGTCCTCAGAAACGATAGGAGATCGAGTCTTACAATACCCTTAGGGATAATGAGAATACCTAGAGCTCAAGTAGAGTTCATAGTCGGGTTGAAGGACATGACCCTGACTATTGGAGATGAAGCCCGATAGGGGACTTCTTTTGGGAAACCATACTTAGGACGTTATGGTTAGAAACCCTGATTTGTATGATTTATAAATGGATGGGAGTCTGAGGTACCAGATCCCGAGGCCTTCGAGTAGGCATTTGATGATGCGCTCCTTGAGACGAATGAAGACCCAATAAAAGGGATATCCATAGGAGGATCTAGAGAAGACCCTAGGATGGGTCAAGGAAAGAAACTTATAGAGAACGTGTCGATTGATAAAGATGTAGTATGTTACTTGAGGTCTTATGATAGGACCAGACGAATCCTCAAAGATCAAATAAGTGACGAAATAATAATTGGGAGTCAATTATGATTCATCAAGAGGTATGACGAAGAGTATGGGGTAGAGCCCCAAAAGCAGAGGAGGTAAAGGCAGTATAGCCAATATCGGTGGATTAATTCGACCAGAACGAGACCTGTTACTCGTAGTTTGTTGTAGTGCCCTTAAGAGGCAGCATACGTGAGAACTGAGACGATCGACCTTCGTATATGATTAAGGGTACCTAGTTACCCTAACCCGTAAAGGCATTGCCTTATCTATGGCGTTTAATTCCCCACGATCAGCGATTCCACCAAGGACTGTGTTTACTACAGTGCTGAGGTATTTTATTGCCTCGAGAAAGATTATGTATGTACGTACTACGCAAAGTGTTATTGTAACCTGAATGCGCTAAGACGAGATATATTTTAAGAGACAAGATGGACTAAGAGAGTCGGGGATTGACTTAAATAAAAAGGTTGTGATGCCGTGAAGGATAAACTCATGTAGCACGCACGATTAAATGCGAGAAGAAAAATATTCTGCCTAAGGGCAGCTATACAAGTGGCCAGATTTAAGCAGGTGGCTTCTAACGATGTTCTGGAGTATCGCTCACTCGACATGTGGAATTCGTCATTACTATAGGCGACACCGGTACCGAAGTCATCCTATAAGAGTAGAGCGCTTGCCTGATAGGCCCGCGCTGAGCTGAATAGAATTTCCTACGATTGCAAATGTCAATGGTTGAACCTTAGCGACTATTATGAGTCGGCAATGACGTAAGTATCGAGCACCTTAGGGTGTATGGATAAGAAAAGCTTTAGAATCAAATGATTA
Organism: Kitagawia praeruptora; assembly: GCA_037693485.1. Lineage (NCBI taxonomy): Eukaryota > Viridiplantae > Streptophyta > Magnoliopsida > Apiales > Apiaceae > Kitagawia > Kitagawia praeruptora. The sequence continues at coordinate 100,114,643 of CM075354.1, read as the reverse complement.
TCCGAGGAGCCAACATATAAGGCATCCGTAGAGACCTTGGCAAGTACCCTCCCCAATTGCAAATTATGTTGATCATTCTTAATCTATGATCTATCGTGACATCTCTCCAAGAAAGAATTTTGATAAAAGGGAATAGTCCTTCTTTGAAGTTATTTTATAACACTTGTGTTAATTCACATTTAGTTTCAATTCTGCCAGAGGCTGTCATGATACCTACTTTTGGGTTTTCAACGCCCTGTCAAACGATGTTATTCAAGCTTTCACTTCTAATGGTGAATAATCCTATGGTGATACATCACCACTTGCTTGTTGAATACCAGTATCTTACTGGCTATCTTTCCTTTGGAAATCGCACCTTGGAACCTGTTTACTTTAGATCCAAGGTGTCCATTTGAGAATTTACTTGTCAAATGATGATAATTATTAACTTGACTTGGAATTTCTTTCGTACTTATCAATTTACACTGAGACGAACAACCCTATACTTATAGGGGTTGCAAGGACCATCTATCTATGTGATAGAAGTCTGATGGGACGCCATCACTTGTAAGTTGCGAAATACAAGAAGGCTAATTACCTTTAGTAATGTCTTAATTAAGACACGCAACATTGAGTTCTTATGATCATATTGATCTCTCAGTAAATTTTTTCATTTCAAATAAGGTTACCTTAAAACTCATAACCTTATGATCACCAATGTGTGATGTTTCTTTGATATGAGAGCTATCCTTTTAAAGCTCCATGGTTCTTGTTATCTTTATTAAATTTCAAAGGGGATGCCAACCAGGTAAAATAAGTCAAAATTCGCTGATAGGAATTAGATTCGCAACAAAATAGGCTATGGCAAGAGCGGATCCCTAAGACAAATAGAATATGGGTGACATGACGATGAATTAGTTTATGTTCTCTCTCAAGGATATTATGATAGTGGAAAGTTGGTCAATCGATATATGCGAGAGGATTGGCAATGTGTTGTGAAACCCCAATGGTAGTGGAGTCGGTTAGAACCCACATAATTTCATGGAACCACTGACCCATTGGAGGTCAGAGCTTGGCTTAAAGAGATGAAGAAATCAATTGTGATAGTAAGTATTGCAGAAAAGCTGAAAACGATGGTCGCCGCCTATCTCTTGAAGGGAGAGGTGAATCCCTGGTGAGAATGGTAAGACAAACCTAGAGGTAAAAGGTGTTGTGACTTGGGAGAGATTCAGATTATTGCTTTTAGAGAAATGTTTTCTGAAATATATAAAGATCCAGATGGAAATAAAAGTTCTAGTGTTGAAATAAGAAACCATGACTATGGCAGAGTATGAGGCCAAGTTATGGGATATGAAAGAGAAATGAGCCCGTAGGTTTCGACTAAAACTAAAACAACGAATCCAGAATCGTGTGGCGATGTTGGAGTGAAATTTATGATTGCCCTAAAAGGGGAGTGGTCCTTTAAGGACAGAAGCAAATTATGAAGTCCTTGCGATAATGCGAGCCAACAAGTTACTATGGGATGGATGTATGGCTTATCTAGCTTCTGTGGTTGATACCAAGAGAAAAACACCTAGCCAACGATAAATCCCAGTGATTGAAGAGTTTGGGAATGTATTCCAGAGAACCTACCCAGAGTACCACTCGATCGAGAGATTTGATTCCTTTTGAATTAGGGAGAAATTGATATTATAATAATGATGGATTAGTTGATACCCAATGGAGCCAAATTGATTATGAGGGAAATAATTTAAGGATAAAGACGGAGTCAGAGATTTTGGGATCTAGTTCAGACTAAGAGATTATGACGCCAGAGATATGAGATTTGATTAGCTCATATGGTTGACCCCGAGGAAAGAGACACCAAGTATAATTATAATGATTTTGGGAGGTTGTACAAGGTTTTAATAAGCTACCAGATATCGATTTGGATGACATAATAATGAATATCGAGTATTCAGAGCCTAGTGCTGCATCTCCCGTTAGCCCGGTAGGAATAAAAGAATTAGCAACTCAGATGCGAGGATTGTTGAATAAGAGTGCGATAAGACTCAGTGTGCCACCGTGAGGAACTGATGTGTTGTAAGAAAGAAATATGTTAGCACAAGATTGTGCATCGAACCTCGGGAGTTGAATGAGTCAACATTGAGTATAGGTACTATTGTAGAAGATTGTTTAAGCAGCCCAGGGACGCTGTGTATTTTCCAAACTTATTAGGAAATGGGACATCACCGGTTGGAAGTTAAAAAATCGAGGATATACCCAAGATTGCGAATCGCACTAGGTATAGACACTATGAAATTGAAAGTGATGTCATTTTGGGTTGACTATTGCACCCACAACTTTTTGGAATTTAATGAATTGGTTGTGAGTTATCAGAGATAGCTTTCGCCCTAAATATATCGAAACATCGTATATATGAAGGAAAGGTGCGAAATCAAAAAGGATCAAACATGATCGACTTTCAGACCTATCAGATCTGAAAATATGTGTGCTTGTGTGTATATGAAGATTATGATTTGTGATAAAAGGATTGAGAGTCCTCGAACCAGACAACATTCTCCGCAAACAAATTCCCCAAGAGATTCGCCTTTCTTTCAGAAAGGAGAAGAGATGAGATAATAGAGAATGACTGAACGAACACAGGAGGTAGATTGGCATTCTGTGAGATGATTAAAGAAGAGGTTGGAACACCGGGGGTGATAATAGATATATAACAATGAGATAGCAAGGCCAAAACAGTGATGACTGACGAGCTCATTACTAGACATCAAGAGTTACTCGAATCGATTGCTAGAATACTCGAACTAGTTTCAATACGGAGTACCCCGTCGACAATAGAGTTGACATTTATACAATGGAATTGGGAAATATCTAGAATTAATAGAGGGTTATGGCAAGCAAGTTTTTGTTGATGTATTTCTGTGCAAACAAGATAGAGAATATGAGGTTCGAGATTTGTAATGAGAAAAGGTATCCTCGTGGAAGGAATTAACAAGATTAGAATGAAAGGAAGTTTAGCCCAAGATTCATTGGGCCATCTGAGAGTTTAAACGCATCAGGAAGGTGGCCTATGAGCCAGCCTCACCCAAACCGGTAAAATGGTCATAACATGGTTCTTGCGTATGTGCCTCATCAGTATACTATAGATGCCCGGCAAATGACAGAGTATGAGCAGATAGATATACATAATCGAATCTGAACTACGAAGGACAACCTATGGAAATTATGAATAGAAAAGAGCAAGCACTAAGAGATAAGGTTGTCAAGCTAGTGAGAAATTTGAAGAAAAATCAAGAAGTGGAAGAATCCACCTGAGAAATAGAAAGTGCAATAGGATATAAGTAACCCCAGTTATTCCTAAACTGATTCCGAGGACGGAATCCTTTTAAGGAGGGGAGACTGTAATAACCCGAATTTTGGGTAGAATTAAAACTTTTCTTATTGTGGTTAAAGAGCATTGATGAATGGTGGTTCCAAAGAACAATGATTGTAATGAATGGATATTGCTTTGGACAATGATCCTGATTCATTGGTATATTGTCAGAATAGAGTAATTCGATGGTTGAGGACCTAGATAAGAATAATCTACCGTCTAGGAAGGAGCTAATGGATCCTTGAAGGGAAATGAGTACGTGCATAGTGTTTCCCATACGTGCATAGTGTTTCCCATACGTGCATAGTGTTTCCCGTACATGCATAGTGTTTCCTGTACGTGCATAGTAATTCGGTGGATGAATAGTGATTTTGTAAGTTGGAAAACTTTTCACGCCACCCTATGTATGGGACGTGATATGGATGTTTCGAAGTCATATTAGTAATACGCGGAGGAAATAAGTGAATGCAGAGATGATCGAAATTCAGAAATTCCAAATTCTTTTTCGGTATAATATTTGACCGGACAGTGGATTATATATTATTATAATCCAAGAATTGAGATATTAACTTTGAAGATTTGATATTTTGGGATGTTATTATATTTGATTTAAGAATGAAGGTCGGAAACCACTGAGACAGTGAAACAAGCGTTCTAGAAACCGCTAAAACATTATAACGAGATTGATCAATAAAGCGAACGAATCCTAGATTACGGATTAAGTTCATATCAAGATTAAATATCCTACATGATCATCACGAGGATTATATTAAGGATTGAGGAAGGTATTATGAATATCGAGAAATTCCCCGGTAAACCCTAGAGGTGAAACTACTTAGTTATTCTTCGAACGATCAGCGAAATTGAGCAATAACCGAACAAAGAAACGAACAAACAAGATAGGATGCATCCACCAAAGATAGTGGAAGATGACATCACACCTTTATAGAAATATCTAAGCACCTAGTTGTAGTTTACCCAGGGACTTAAGTGCTAAAAGGCAAGAGATGAGTACGTAAGTGTAATTGTGAGGGTAAGATATTTTAAAAAGGACCAATCAAAGCATGACAACACATCTTGAAGAGATGCATCCAAAGACATTAGATATATATTACAAGATTTTAACATTATTGGCCATAAAGCAAGCAAGAACAAGAGAAAACAAAGCAAAACACCAAACACTCCAAAACTGCCCAGCAGGAACAAAGATCAAAGAAAAATTCATATCTCCATTTCTATCCATGATAAAATCACCAAATTTTAACCATAGCTTCTCCACTCCATGGGCAAGATTCGTTCCAAATTTCATGGAAATCCAAGTAGTATAGCCTAGTCAAATCCATGCTTAAAGTTGGAGGACCAAAACTGTCCAGGTTCTGAACAGTAGCAAGATGGGGCTCAAAACCCTAGCTCCCATGGTTGGATTCTTGTGTTCTATAGCTCAAAAGAAAGCCCTTGAAGAGTAGAAGGTGTGGTAAAAATTTTAGAACCAAACTCTTAGTTTTCGATTTTATATGATTTTTACAAGATTGACGATGAATAGTGAATCTTAGAAACTAACTTTGTTTTCTTGAATCTTTGGTTGATCTAGAGCTTGGTTAAGGTATTACAAGGATCAAGCAAGGCTTGTTAAGTGTTTGCATACTTCAAAGGAAGGTATAAAGTTCATAAACCCTAGAGCTACTTTGAGTATTATATGTTTTTATGGATGATTTTAGTGTTAGTAGGTTATGTATGTTAAGATCTATGATTTTAGTTGATGGTTGTTGATTAGTTGGATGATGATCCATGAGATGGTGATTATGTGATGTTATTAGACTTGTAATGATGTGTTCATATGATAGAATGGATGGGGTGTAGTGCTTGATTGAATCGCGGTGATGCGAAAATTTTGGAAAACGTGTAAACATAGCCGTTGTAATGCCCGATTTTACAATACCATGATTTGTATGCCATTTTCGTGCTAAGAGACCAACTGACCAGTAGCATCTCCTGCCATGAATAGTTGAATCATGTTACGAGGATCGTTTTGACATGAGAATCGTAGCATTCGGACTTACGGTTTAGGAGAAATCGTAAAATTCGTAAAAGCAGTTCGTAAACGTACTTATGGATTCATAACTTCAATTGAACCCCTTTAAAGTGATAAATTCGGCTTCGAATCTTGGTAATTAAATACTAGAGGTCATAATAAAGATATGAGAGAAGACCTCGTGTCAAAAAGATTATTTTTAGATTTTATAAAAATGTTTGAATCAAGGTTAAGTGCGAAGGAACCCCTTAAAGGAGCACTCGATTATAACTTTGTAAACCGCTTAGTGAAGCGGGCGAATGAGATCCGAATTCTAAAACAAATCTTCGACTTAAGTATTTGTCGATTGACATGGACATAGTACGAGCCTAAAGCGAGCTAGTAACGCCTTCGTTGTGTATTGCTTACGTGTTTAAGCATTGAATTATAAGTGAATCATCTAGGGGATTAATCGTACGTTTTCTTTTGACTTTGTCTAGATTGTTTGACATTGTCACGAGCCCTACCACTTCTCGAGCATCAGGCAAGTTTCCTATTTCGATACTTTGAAGTATTGTTGTATAATACTGCTTTTGGCATATATTGAATTGCATAGTTTTACGATATATACTTATAGCGTAAATTTGACTTTCGGTTTATGTACGAGCTTTGAGGTAAAGTATTTATAAACCGGTATACCTTGTGGCTCTATAGATAAGAGCATGTTTATTGTTTTGACTCTAGACCGGGAGTCGGTATTCTGACATATAAGGATAGTCGTGGAAACCCGGAAGGATTCCAACGACAGATTATTATCTGAATAGAGGAATAATATTAATAATCATTATTTATATTTTCAGAAAGTATTAATTACTCAGAAATGATTCGAGAAATGTTATTTGAATATTACCTCATTCGAAGGTTATTATTTGGATATGATTGATATTTGGCTTATCAACTAGATATGGGATATTAGTTATAAGCCGGGTTTTTGCAAATGCCCTTAGTGTCGGGCGTATGATTCTTATTCTCCATCCATAGACCGGGAGTCGAGATATTTTTTTTATATATCTTGGGCATTCTTTTCTGATCTAGATATTGAATAATGTTATTCAATTGTTATATATTAAATGAATATTATTTTTGAATATTCATTTGCAGTTATTTATTAAGTGAATATTATTTTGAATATTCATTTAAGGATTTATTTAATGAATATTATTTTGGAATATTCATTTAAGAATTTATTTATTTATTTTATATTCATGCGAGGATTTATTTATTTGAATATTACTTTAGATATTCATTTGAGGATTGATTCAAATATTATTTTGAATATTTACGCGAGGAATTGTTTATTTGGTGAATATTTTATATATTCATTCGAGAGTTATTTATGAGCAATATTTTATACTAAAAATATTCTTTAATTATTTATGAATTAATAAATATTCTTTGAATATTTATTTAATTATTTCAACTAATTTTAAAAATGATTTATCTTATTCAAATATTATTCTGATCTTGAAATATCATGTAAAATATTTCTGAGTCTTATTATGTTTATTTTATCGAGGAAAGGTTCTCAAAACTCTATTTTCCGTTTAAGGTCTATCTTATAGGAAGACTTAAACACTCGCTCAGAACTTTCAAATATAAGGGAGCTGTACTCGAGAGCTGTTAATTATTTTATTTGACTACCCGGTCATAAATCTGTTGATATTACTCTTTTCCCTCGCAACTTGGTTGCTATTCATCAAAGCGATTTTTTTTGGTACTTCATCATCATTCGAGGATTACTTACGAGCAATATTATGATTTAATAATATTCCGTAATTATTATTGACTTAATAAATATTCTTGGAATATTTAATTAAATTATTTTGAAGTCATTTTATAATGATTTATATTATTCAAAGATCATCATTCACCTTCAAATATTATGTAAAATATTTCAGAGTATTTTACGACTATTTTTATCAAGAGGAGATTCCCAAAACTCTGTTTTCATTTAAATCTATCTTATAAGAAGATTTAAATACTCGCTCAACTTCCAAAAATATATAAGGGGACCTCACTTGAGAGATGTTATTTATTTGACTGCCCGGTCATATACTTGCTAAACTATCTGGTCACTCACATCTTGATTCTTTTCAAATATGAATATGAGTCTTTTTGGTTACCTCCTCAACACTCGAGGGGTAAGATTGATGGAACAAGTTTATATCCATTAACAAGCATCAGCTTGGGAAATATTGGTGAATTCTCCTTTCCAACTAGATACGACTACTTTGTGGAGTCTTATCAACAAGTATTATACTTGGGGAAAGGGGGACGAACTTTACGTTTCAGAGTCATGGATGTTATTGAACTAGGAGACGCGTAAGTGGCCGAGTGGCGCCGGTCCAGCAATGGCCCAACCGTTGGCCGGGGGGTTCCAGAGGGCGGGCGATCCGTCGGTTCTTCCTTCTACATGTAGAGAACAAATGATGGGGAGCATGACATGCGACTGCTCATCGTAAATGTTGTGGCTCCTGGCGCGGCAAGCTCCCGTATTAGTTCATCTTCCAAATTGGGAAATTATCTGCAACATTATCATTGTTGGCAGGGTTGAAAAGTGTTTGAACTGGAATTGCAATATTCTTCCTGCAAGTTCCTCTATTATGAAAATTGATGATATCTTGCTTATTCTGGCATAGCAGATATTTCTAAGAAAGATATATTTTGAGTTACCTTGTAACATCATCTTTTATATGACTCTGTGGTTACCTTACATAACCGGGGTTATGGTAAGGGGGTTGTTTATATTGAATCACCTTATAACTTCATCTTTTAAGTTATATGTTGATACTCTGCTTATACTTATATAGCAGATATTTCTTTCCTACAGAAAGATTATATTGGTTTACTTTGAAACCTCATCCTTTTATAATATACTAGAACTTGGTTCAATAGTATAATAAAAGTTTGCAGAGATATTATGAAATGATATTTGGAGTACTACAATAGTACTATTTTTAGAATATATTCTGATAAGGAAATACTTTCGGTAAAGAGATATTTTGACAATTATTGTCTTATACCCGCCTTATTCTGGGTTAAGTAATAGGCAGAGTTATGCCATGTTTTCATTACCTTGCTGAGCTATTTGTTCACCCTTGCTATTGTTTTATATATATTATAGAGCAGTGAAGCAGGATGTCATGGGCACCAGTGATCCTGAAGAGTAGTACGAACCAGTCGGATCAAGCTGCAGCTGGCTGCATTTAAATTATTTATAGATATGAATGGTAGGAGAAGATTGTAATCATCAGAAGTCAGAGTTGGAATTGTAACATTTCCTATATATTGTTTCAATAACAGATTTTGTAAGACAATTGGGTATTGTAATAAAGTTGTTTATTCCGCAGTTGTTGTATACTATCGTTTCTGAGACTCTAACCTGTGTGTGTGTGTGAGAGAGAGATATATATTGTGGGGTCATAAGCCATTGAAATATGTGCAGTGTGAGTAATACAGGTAAGACAAGGAGTAAATGGATCGTGACTACTCTAAATCCCAGACCCCGGATTTGGGGCTGTTACAGGACTGATGAGGTTAAAGAAAACAGGAAACAGATACTGGTCACACAGTATGAAGCTTTCATGGCACAGCCCAAGGAAAGCATCACTGAGATGTTTGAAAGGTTTCACAAGCTAGTTACTGAGTTGCAGATGAATGGAAAGGTTTACAGCACCAAGGAGTTAAATATGAAATTTCTGTTGTCTTCACCAAATCATCTGGAGCAAAGAGTCATTTCCCTAAGAGAGAGAGATTTGAACAAAGTCACCTATGATGTACTCTATGGAGTCCTAAAAACTCATGAACTTGAGTTGCTTCAGAAGAGGGCTATCCAAGCAAACCAAGGTAGGATGATAAACACATCATGTGCCTTGATTGTCAACAAATCCATCCTGGACCTAGAAGCATCTACAAGCCAACTAAGGATAGAGGAGGTGGCAGATGATGAAGAAACTGAAGCTGGGGTGAGTGAACCTGTTGAGGAAAAGGAGGAAGAAGAAGAGGAGTTTTACACTCTGGAAGAACTTGATGGGATGGAAAATACTTCATATGCTTTCATGGCCAGAAAATTTCCAAACATCAGATTTAAAAGAAATCAACCCTTCAAACCCAAAACTCAAAACCATTCAGCCAACAAGAACAAGGCACCTGTGAAACCAAACAAAAATAAGTTCAAAACCGGTTATGTGGATAGGTCATCTGTAAGGTGTTATAGATGCAATGACCTAGGGCATTTTGCCAGTGAATGCAAGAAGCCTAAAAAGAAGGATAGAGATTATCTTGAGCTAGAAGCTAAGTATGAGGCCCTTCTGAAAAAGCAGACACATGGTAAGGCCTACATAGCTGAAGGGAAGTGTTGGGATGATTCTGAGAGTGATGAAGAGGAACAAGAATTCTGCAATTATGCCTTGATGGCCAACTCCAAGGATGACTCATCTTCATCAGATTCTCAGGTACCATCTCTCACTACTATAGACATGTCTGTTTCTGAATACAAATCCATGATTGAACAATTATCTGTTGAAATGTTTAATATTCATACTAGTATGACTGCTGCTAATGAGGAGATTGCTAAACTGTCTACTAGAAATGAAGTATTAACCAAAAAGAATGAGGAACTTGAGCTAACTGCTATGCAAGTAGAAAACCTTAAGAAAGAAGTTGAATATTTGGAGAACAAGGTTCTATGTGCTAGTCAAGTAGAGAAGGCTCTTAGGGATGAATTAGCTGAGAATGAATTCAAACTTAAAACTTTCAAGAAATCATCTGGTTTAGTGCAATCCTACTGTGAGAAAATTGAAGCTAAACCTAAAGCAGCTATTGGACTTGACTATGACTCTCTCAAACAAAGGAAAGGCTATGCTGTCATCGAAGAGGACACAGCTGTTCATGAGAAAGTGCCTCACATTTTGAGAAAAACTGAAAATCCAATTTTTAAGGAATCAACATTTGAAATTGATGAGGATGCCTTACTCATCAAGCAAATGTTGAATAATGAGGATGAGGCACAATCTAGTGAACAGCAAGCATCCTCTAAGGGTGAGAGTGCCAAGTCAAAGACCAAGAAGCCAGTAGTTGATAGGCCAAGACCTAAGAAGTTTGTTAAGTTTGTATCAGCTGGGAAGAGTGAATCAGAAAAGGAAGTGACTAAAAAGAAACAGAACAGAAATGGCAAGTTAGGGATTAACAAGGATAACAACTATGCTTATATGCCTAATGCCCCTAGGAAAACTTGTCAGAACTGTTTCAGTACCAACTGTTAGGTCGAATACACAATAAGCAATCAAATACTGTATGAGTAACTTAACAAGAACACACTGTTTAACAATTAAAAATTGTTTGGAATTAATAATTCCTCTCTCGGTGATGTAAATATCACAGAGAGCTGCTTAGGTTACAATCGAAAGATTTCTCAATGTTCGACTACCCTTCTAGGGTTAACCTAACTGTATTTATAGAACATACAGCTTCGTACAATCAGTAATTGATTCTCCTATAATTAAGCTATACAATTGATATCAATCACGATTGCTCCAGTCTTCCAAGTCAACTCAATCTCTTTGACAGCTTTCCAATCTTCAAAGATATTGCTTCCATATTTATCTTGAATCAATCTTCAAACACTGTTGACTCTTCAGACAATACCGCTACAGAGTTTAACAAACTCTGTTTGCGCTTCCAGTCAGTGTTTAACCAAACTCTGACTGCTTCCAGCTAAACTCTGTTCTCTGACTTTAGCTTCCAAACACTGTTTTCATCAATCATTTCTAACAATCTCCCCCAACTTGTCCATTAGCAAGAATGTACAAGTTTTACAGTAAATGATGATGTCAAAACAAATACAAAGTTTACAGTGTTTAACATACAAACAGAGTTTAAGCTATTACTTAACAAATTCTACATGAAATAAGAAAATTCTTACAGACTTTAATCTCTAATCTCTTGAAGATCAGGCACTGTTCTGAGATAGTCTATAAGCAACCTTCTTTCAGCATTTTCAAGCTCTATCTGCATAGCTTCTTTGATTTCTCTCAACTGAGGATCATTCTCATCAGTTTGATAGATAGCAGCTCTAAGATCGTAGATTTTGTTTCTTCTCATCTCATTTCCCAACCTGATATATTTCACCTCTTCAGATTTTACATTGAAATCCAGAACAGTAATCCCAAGATCAGTCTTCAGTTTTGTAGTTCCCTTCTCCATTTCAATCAGATTGCCATTCCAATCTCTGTATTTAGGAACATACTTGTTGTTGAATTTCATTTGCCTTCTTGCAAGGTTTTGAATCATTCTTTGTTGAAGCACATTTGCAACTGACTGAGCTCTTTGATTTCTCACTCTGAAAATATATAGGACATATTCAAGTTCTTCAGCATACTTTAATTCAATATCCTTTTCAGAGACTTTAAATACTGTTCCATCAGCCATGAAATATAGCAAGAAATCCTTTTCTAGACTCTTCTGATATACAAGCTGTACTGACTCCAGTTTGTCCAAACTCTCTTGAGTGACACTACTACCTGGAACAGACAGTGAAGAAGGATCTCTAGGACCAACATATTGCCTTTTATCTCTGTGTGAGCCTATACCTTCTTTGTTGTATCCAACTTTACCAGATAAAGCTCTACCATCAGAAAAATCCATTGGAATTGTAGCTTCTAGTCTTGGATCATGAGGAGCACCCCTCTTAAATGTTGATTTCAACTGAGAAGACAATAATGGTGTGGTCACAACTTGTGCAGCAACAGAGGTTGTGTTTTCATTCTTCTGTACAACATGTGTATCAACAGAGGTTGTAACTATACTTTTCAGTTTTCGCTTAGCTTCTGCATCTGTTGGTTTTCTGAATACTTGCATTCTTTGATCTGTACCAACTGGTTCTTTGATTTGAATACCTTTAAGAACAGGCTTTGCAGCTTTAGCAACTTTCACATTCTTCTTTCCTTTTTCAGACTTTAGAGCTTTCAGATGCTTTTCTTGTAAACTCTTCTCTTCAGCTTTAGCATCTTCTAAAGTAACTCCTTCTGCATTCTCTTCCATAAAAAGCTTAACAGCTAACTCCTCATCAGTCTTTGGGTTTGATGTTAATTCCAAACTCTTGGTCTTTGAGGTACCTTGAGTTTCAGTGTTTGTTCCAACAGACTGTGATTTAAAAGATTTGCCAGATCTCAGAGTTTGCCTTTCAGAGTTTAAAACCTTGCTCTTATCACTTGCCCCTCCATCTCCAGCATCATCCTTTTGAGTCAGAGTTTGAGAAACTTTGCATTTAGACTTAGTCACTCTCTCCCCCTTTTTGACATCATCAGGAATTAGTATTGATGTAATGAGCTCTAAAGAGTTTGCAATTGAATCCACCTTAGCAGATAAAGCAGTCTGATTTTCTTCAACCTTTCCTAGCCTGGCAAAGAGAGTGTCTTGAACTTTGGACAGCTGAACAGCTTTTATTTTGGACTCTCTTTCCATCTTCAACTCTCTTGACTGAATCTCAGTCTTTAAAGAAGCAATTTCTTGTTTAGTGTCAGCAAAATTTCCTTCCAGAGTCTTGACTTGTACCACAGTTGCCTTTAAACAGGATAAGATTTCTGGATTTGAAATTTGCTTTGCAGTTTGCCTAACAAACTCAGATGCTCTCCCTTTTGGAAAAATGCAATCTTGTTTATACCAATTTTCAGCAGATTTAGCAAGATGCTCTACTTCAACAGCATGTGATGGACAAGGCTGAGCAAAAGGTGTATGTTTACTATCTGTCTGTGCAGGTGCACTCACAAAAGAGTCAGAGTTTGCACTACTGTCAGATTCATCTTCAGCAAGTGCATCTTTAGCTTGAGCATCCTTTAAAGAACAACTGTGCTGAGCAGTGTCAGCCACAGTTTCTAGAATAACTTCTGCAACCTTTTCAATAATGACCTCATGTTGCACAGGCTCTGCAACAGAGTTTGCCTTAGTAGCTTCATCACCTTTGTCTTGAATTTGAGAAGATATCAGCTCTGTGTGTGATGCCACAGCTTTAGGAACATGTACTACAGGCTCATCAGCTACACCAGGAGCTTCAACATGAACAACAGGTGAGACAGGATCAAGAATTGATTCAGGAACATCATGTACTGGTGACAAACCATCTCTTTGATCCTCTTCTACAGGCATTTTATCCTCTGTAGGTATTTCAACAGTAACATTATCCTCTGCAGGCATTTCAACCTCTGCAGGTATTTCCACATTCACTGTAACCTCAACAGTAGGTGTTTGCTGTGAAACCACCTCTGGAGCTTCAACAACATTCTCTTCATCTGAGTCAGAAAGAATTAATCTCCTCTTCTTGATTGGCACTACAATCTCTTCTTCATCTTCACTTGAGCTCTCTCTTGGTGGTGAAAGTGAAAGTCTGTTTGCTTTCTGTTTCTTCCTTCTTGTATAAACAGCTCCAGGTATTGTTTGTTTAGCCTTTGAGTGTTTAGTGTTTTGGGCAGTGTGTTTCTTTCTCTTTGGCTTGGTTTTGGCTGGTTCAGTAGGTGCTGGCTCAGAGTGTAAGTTATCAGTGTTTAAAGCTTCAGTGTTTAATGGTTCAGTGTTTGAGGGTGGAGAGTTTATTGGTGGAGAGTTTAAAGTTTCTGTTTGTGGTTGTTGAGATGTAGTAGGTACAGTAGTTGTGGGTGTTGGAGGTGTTGGTTCAGAGTTTATGGTGTCTTTTGGTTCAGGCATGTGTTGTGGTGATTGAGGTTCTTGGGGTTGGTTTACATAGTTTTGTAAGGCTAAAGGCATAAACAACTCAGGTATTTGCTGTTTAGTGACATCTTTGTTTGTCAAATCAGTGAACATTCTCTTAGCAACTTGAAAAGGCTGAATTACATCAGCTTCATCAATTGGAATGTTAGGCACACATGCAGTAAATAGCAATTGACAAAAACGAGCAAAATAAACAGTAGTAGACTCAGACAATCGCTCTCCCAAGTTCATTAGTACTAGTCTACCAAAATCGAAGTTACCTCCATATAGTAGAGCATGACCAATTTGGAGAGTATCCAGAGGCAGTGCATCCCAGTTTGTTGTCTTCTTTCCAAAAGCCCTTGTTATACAATCAAAGAAGAAACTCCATTCCTTTCTCAAACTTGGCCGTCTCAAAGACCCTATCTTGTTCAAGTTTCCTGCACATCCAATTTGTTCCAACATTGTCCTCAATCGATCATGACCAACAACACTGTAAGAAGTGTGTGTCTCAAAGTCCAAAGCGTCCCTGACAGTGGTTGGAGTAATGATATACTCTGATTCTTCATGAGTGAAAATGATTGTTGGAGTGCCAGCCTCTCCTCCATCATCATATTCAGAGTTTGTCCAGAAAGTAGCAATCTGTGAAGCAGATAACGTTGGTGGTGCAGTTAGAGCTTTCCCTATCTCAGAATCATTCAAGAAATTTTGGAACAAATGAAACGCCTGTGGAGCATTTGCATTCTCCAATGGTGCTGCATAGTTACTAGGAAGAAAGACTAACCCTGCTGCATCAAATGCTTTAGTTGCCATTAGGAACAAGATACGAAGATATTCAGAGAAAAGATTTGTATGCACTGTAAGTGTTTATCAAAAAGTGAAGGAGAGAATAAGAGAAGTGTGAAAATGAATGAGTATGTAAGTAACTGTGAGTGGGTGAATGTGAATCGATATGGAGTGAGAGACTAAAGACGATTAGAGTAAAATTAAAACTCAATCGTTTATTTAGTAAAAGCGCGCAACTGTTGTAGAGTTGTGTGTGAGTGGGACACAATCATGGGACACGTGTCAAACAGCCAATGGATCACTTAATAATTACCGCTGTTATTCCTATAATCACGACACTTAGACACATTAACACTAATTAACAGTTGTCAACTACCCCAATTACTCCAAAATAGTCAAATCATCTCAATTAAACTTTACCTCAGAGTACTTAACACAATTCAACAGTATTTATCAATTTTCCAACTTTATCACTAAAACCCTTTCAAAAATTGCACAGTTGTGAATATGAGTGTGTGTGAAGCAGAGTTTACTGAAATCAATTTTTAGAGCATCTAATATTTCATAAAATCCATAACAAACAGTTAATAAACACTGAATGCACAAACTCTCATATTAAACACTGATTGTTTGATGAATGCTAAACTCTGTAGTTACTGTTATACAGAAATCTGAAAACTTCCATTTCCTTTGATGTCCATGATTATCCAAGTAAGCACACAGTCTTTAAAGACAAAAATATCAAGAGATAGAAATCAGAGCATCATTCAGTGAATAACAGTCATGAACTGTAAAACCTCACAAACTCTCAAAGCACACAAGTGTTTAGGTGATGTGTTTACACTCACATTCAATCAGAAGTAGCAGAGTCTACCATATGCTTGAATGTCCACCAATTCTACACTACTTTGAGTACATGTATTCACAAATCAAAAGGACTTTATTCAGGGTTTAAATGGAGTAAGATCAAACAGATGAAAAGAGATGTTTTATTCAAGAGTGACTTCAAGCTGAGCATCTTAAGAGAACAAAGTGTTCAGTCACAGTATATATTTGTACAAGATCAGTATATATGCTTTTTTTTTTCTTTTTTTTTCTTTTTTTTTCATATATTTTTTTTATTTATTTAGCATATATACTGAGTAAACTTTTTCTTTTCTTGAGAAACACTCATCTGTTTGAGAAAAAAAAATATTTAACTGCTCTTAATACTTCAGAGTATAAGAAAAATGAGCAGTTAATAAGGCTCAAAGGGGTTTACTAAGGATGGAATTTATGAACAGTGTTTATACAGTGTTTGTACAATGTTCAAAAGAATTTCGAACAGTGTTTGAAAGAATGGTAAATCCTATTGCCTTTATCATTTTCATGCACACACATATCCTGTAGTCTCAAAATGGTTTAATACAAGTTCTAGAGAAACATACTACCTGACGAATATCACACAACAATAAATACTGATTGATAGAAAATATATCAATCACTGATTTGGCTCAAACTCTCACAGGTTGTAGACATGAATCTGAACTCACCAAACTAATCAATGACACATCTCAAGTTTTATGGTTTTCACAAGTACAAACAAAGAATCATCATGAACCATACCTTTGGAAACAGAATGTCACTTATCAGAGTTTAGAGTTCATCAATAACCAAAATTATTTATGAGAGGCAATGCACACAATATTCATAGACTCAGAGTTTAGGACTGAATAAACTAAGAGATGCTATAAATATGAAACAGTATCATGCTGTGTTGATTTACTGCACAAAGTCTGATTAGATTACAGTGACTCAGAAAGAATCATGATTTATTTGCTGAGAATCATGCTTCATACATTTTTCTTCATTGGTGTTTTCATTCAGACAATAATCAATTCTGAATTCACTGAGTGTATCTAACATGTTAACAGTGTTTAACAGACAGACATGCTTAACAGAGTTTAAAAAGTTTTAAACATAAGCATGCATAACAGAGTTTAATACTAAGGTTCACATAGCACTTAACAATTTGCAGAAACATGAGCAACA
This sequence comes from Kitagawia praeruptora, assembly GCA_037693485.1. NCBI lineage: Eukaryota > Viridiplantae > Streptophyta > Magnoliopsida > Apiales > Apiaceae > Kitagawia > Kitagawia praeruptora. Next base: position 100,097,697 of record CM075354.1, on the reverse strand, counting down.
TATTTTAGAAATAAGTTTTTGAGTCTAACCAACATCTCTAGTCAAAACTAGAGACCATTCCTAGTTCATTGACCAGTCTTGTAAATGTAGCTTCACTCAATGGCTTGGTGAAGATATCTGCAAGTTGTTGTTCTGTAGACACAAAGTGAAGTTCAATGTTGCCTTCCTCTACATGCTCCCTGATGAAGTGATACCTTATGCTGATGTGCTTTGTCATTGAATGTTGCACTGGATTACCTGTCATTGCAATAGCACTTTGATTATCACAGTAAATAGGTATCTTGGTATACCTTAATCCATAATCCAGCAGTTGATTCTTCATCCATAAAATCTGTGCACAGCAGCTACCAGCAGCAATATACTCTGCTTCAGCTGTAGATGTAGATATTGACTTTTGTTTCTTGCTGTACCAGGAAACAAGTCTGTCACCCAGAAATTGACAACTTCCACTGGTGCTTTTTCTGTCTATCTTACATCCAGCAAAGTCTGCATCAGAGTAACCAAGAAGTTTAAACTCTGATTCCCTTGGATACCACAGCCCCAAAGTTATAGTGCCCTTCAGGTACTTGAATATTCTCTTTACTGCTGTTAAATGTGGTTCTCTTGGATCAGCCTGGAACCTTGCACACAAACAAGTTGCATACATGATATCAGGTCTGCTAGCTGTCAAATAAAGTAAAGAACCAATCATTCCTCTGTAACTTGTCATATCTACTGATGACCCTGCATCTTTGTCCAATTTTGTTGCAGTTGCCATGGGAGTTGTTGCAGATGAACAATCAAGCATACCAAATTTCTTGAGAAGGTTTCTGGTATATTTTGCTTGATTTATAAAAATTCCATCATCTGTTTGCTTCACCTGTAGGCCTAGAAAATAACTAAGCTCTCCCATCATACTCATTTGATATCTTGACTGCATGAGTTTGGCAAACTTCTTACAGAGTTTATCATTAGTAGACCCAAAAATGATGTCATCCACATATATCTGAACTAAAAGCAAGTCACTACCATTTTGGAAGTAAAACAGAGTTTTGTCAATAGTACCTCTGTTAAATCCACTTTCTAGTAGAAATTTGGCAAGGGTTTCATACCATGCCCTTGGTGCCTGCTTAAGTCCATAGAGTGCCTTGTCTAACCTGTAGACATAATCTGGATATTTTGGATCAACAAACCCTGGTGGTTGTTCCACAAACACTTCTTCTTCAAGTTTTCCATTCAAAAATGCACTTTTTACATCCATCTGAAACACTTTGAATTTCATGTGGGAGGCATATGCTAGAAAAATCCTGATTGCCTCCAATCTAGCCACTGGTGCAAATGTTTCATCATAGTCAATTCCTTCCTGTTGTGAGTAGCCTTTTGCAACCAGTCTTGCCTTGTTCCTTGTGATAACACCCTCACTGTCAGTTTTATTCCTGAAAACCCATTTAGTACCAACAATGGATCTATTCTTAGGCCTTGGTACAAGTGTCCACACTTCATTTCTTTCAAATTCATTTAGCTCTTCTTGCATTGCTGTTATCCAGTCAGCATCTTTAAGAGCTTCTTCCACTTTCTTTGGCTCAGATTGTGACAAGAATGCATGAAAAAGACATTCATTTGTTGTTGCACTTCTTGTCCTTACTTTTGCATCTGGATCACCAATAATCAAATCAGGTGTATGAGATTTAGTCCATTTTCTTGCAGAAGGCAGATTGCTTCTGTCATCATGTGATCCTCCCCCTTGATCCATGCTCTCCTGATTTTCTTGGTGTCTTTCTTCATTTTCTGATGCTCCCCCTGAATGTGACTTCTCAGAATTATCAACAGAGTTTGAATCAACAGAGTTTGATTCAGAATTATCAACTGAGTCACTATCAGTGTTTGAATCATCACTTTGATGTGATTCTTCATGCTCCCCCTCAACTGGTTCTTCCCTTGTTTCTGATTGAAGAGTTTCTTCAGTATTTACCAGTAGAGGTTCAGAGTTTAGATGAACAGAGTTTGTCAAATCAGTCTGATCAGAGTTTACTTTTTCAGAGAATAAATCTTCATTTTCAAAGTGCAATTGATCATGTTCATTGACATCTTCAAGTCCAGTTATTTTCTTGTCATCAAATGACACATGAATTGATTCCATGATCACTCTAGTTCTCAGATTATAAACTCTGAATGCCTTTGTTGACAGTGGATAGCCAACAAAAATTCCTTCATCTGCCTTTAGGTCAAACTTGGTCAACTGTTCAGGATGAGTCTTCAACACAAAGCACTTGCATCCAAAAATATGAAAATATTTTAGATTTGGCTTTTTCTTTTTCACCATTTCATATGGTGTTTTACCATGCTTGTTGATCAGTGTTGCATTTTGAGTAAAACAAGCAGTTTGAACTGCTTCTGCCCAGAAATATGTTGGCAACTTTGCTTCATCTAGCATGGTTCTGGCAGACTCTATCAAGGTTCTGTTCTTCCTCTCCACTACACCATTTTGTTGTGGAGTGCCAGGTGCAGAAAACTCTTGTTTTATCCCTTTACTCTTGCAAAATTCTTCCATTGATGAATTCCTGAACTCAGTTCCATTGTCACTTCTGATTATCTTCACTTGATGCTCTGACCCTTTTTCCAGTTGAATTACATGTTCTGTCAGTGTTAATGCAGTTTCATCCTTCTTTGCAAGAAAATATACCCATGTAAATCTGGTATATTCATCAACAATGACTAATGCATATTTCTTCTTTCCAAGAGACATCACATTCACTGGACCAAAAAGATCAACATGTAGTAGATGATAAGGATCAACAATTGAAGACTCAGTTTTGCTTTTGAAGGAGACTTTTCTCTGTTTAGCCTTTTGACAAGAATCACACAGTCCTTCTACATTCAACAAGGACTTTGGTAGACCTCTTACAAGATCATTCTTGATTAGCTCATTGATGTTGTTCAGGTTCAAATGAGAGAGTTTCTTGTGCCATTTCCAACTCTCTTCACTGGACATTCTTGTAGACAGACACACTGCTTTGCCATCAGTGTTTGTTGACAATTTGATTTCATAGATGTTATTGTGTCTGTTTCCAACTAGAGCAACTTTCCCTGTAGATTTACTGATCACTTGACAATATTCAGGCTGAAAATCCACATGATATCCTCTGTCACAGATTTGACTCACAGATAGCAGATCATGCTTGAGTCCTGGAACCAGAGCTACATTTGTGATGATGACATTTCCAAGATTAATATTGCCATATCCCAGTGTATGTCCTATGTTGCCATCTCCATAGGAAACTTCTGGGCCAGCTTTCTCCTCAAACTCTGATAGCAGGGCTTTATTTCCTGTCATGTGTCCTGAACATCCACTGTCCACGACTAGGGTACTAACCCTGGTGCCCTGCAATCACAAACAATCACTGATTATTAGTTTTAAGGATCCAGACTTGCTTGGATCCTTTGGCTTTCTTAAATCTGTTAGCTTTTGCAGCGGAATTTTCATTAACAGAGTTTAAGCTAACTTTTTCAGAGTTTACATTTGCAGAGTTTACTTTAACCCATTTCAAATTTGGCTTGGGTTCATAGTAATTATAGTAAATAGCATGATAATCTCTGCAAGTGTAAATAGAATGCCAAGTACTTCCACAGTGTTTGCATAAAGTCTGTGGTCTAGTTCTCACATAATCATTCTTTACTGCAGTTTTAGAAGGCAAAGAATTAATGTTCTTATTCTTACTGCAGAAACTAGCAAGATGATTAGTGCTACCACAATTAAAGCATGTTTTTCTAGGAGCTAATGAAGCAAGTATTGGCTTAATTCCTGATGTGATGCCTACTTTTCCATTTTTATTTTTCTTAGGCAATCTCTGTTTGTTGACAGATTTTATCTCCTTAAGCTTATGCTTGAGTTGTTTATCTGTCATTAAACCAATGTTAGCCTCTTTAACAAAAGTTTTAGCATATGACTCTTTAACAGCCTTTTTCTGTGCTTCAGTCTTAGGTCCACCTGTTCCCATGACATTACCCTCAGATGAACAATGTGGTCTAACCTTTACCTGATTTTCAAATCTAAGTTCATCTCCTACAGAGTAACCTAGACCTACTGTATCTGACTGAAACACTTCTTGAGTGTCTTTACCAGAGTGTGTCCAAGTTTTAATGATGTGTTTAGTATCCTCCAATTCAGATTCTAGTTGCTTATACTTACCTAGCAACTCCTGTTCAATAAACACTGCATCATCTCTCTCTTTTTGAATTTTATTCATGTTCTCTAGCTGTTCCTCAACAAGTTTATTTCTTTCTTTGAGTTGAGAACATTCAGACTTTATCCTCTCATTTTCTAAAGTCTGATCCCTATAACTGATATGCAATGCTTTAAGATAAATTCTCAGTTCAGTTATATTATCAGTGTTATAAGCATAAGTGGTTGGAGGTACCTTGAGATCATCATTTTCAGTCTGAGTGGTAGCCATGAGAGCATAGTTGACTTCCTCATCTGAATCTGAAGTGTCTGCCCAATCTCTGCCTTTGGTGTAGAGTGCCTTTTCAGTTTTACCCTTCTTGCACTCAGGAGCATAGTGTCCCATCTCCTTACACTTGTAGCATTGAATTTCAGACTTATCTTTCTTACCAGATTTGAAGTCCTTTCCTTCAGATTTCTTGAAATTCTTCTTGTCAGACTTTGAGTAGTCCTTGGAGAATCTCTTTCCCTTCTTGAAGTTCTTGTAACCCATCTTCTTGAAGGTCTTTACCATCAATGCAGCCATTTGCATCATCTCTTCATCATCTTCAGAATCAGATGATCCATCAGTGTTTGAGTCAACATCAGTGTTTGATGACTCATTCTCTGAATGGATGACTAAGGCTTTCCCTTTTTCCTTTCTCCTTGATGCCTCCTTCTTTGATGGTTTCTCCTCAACCTTAAGAGCAACAGACTTTGACTTTCTACTAGATCTTTTGTTTCTCTGCTCCATTTCCAATTCATGGGTTTTGAGCAGTCCATAAATTTCATCAATCTCTGTTTCACCAAGTTCATAATTATCTCTTATAGTGGTTGTTTTCACATCCCACTTTTCAGGTAGAGAAAGAAGAAACTTGAGATTTGAGTCTTCTAAATCATACTCTTTGTTAACCAATGACAAATCATTGAGCAGTTTACAGAATCTGTCAAATGTTTCTGTCATGGTTTCATCAGACTTTGCCTCAAAGTGCTCATACTCCTGAGTGAGTATGTTTCTTCTGTTTTTCTTGATTGCAGGAGTTCCTTGACACCTAACCTCAAGTGCATCCCATATTTCCTTTGCAGTTGTGCAATTAATCACTTTATTAGACATAACATTGTCTAATGCACTGTGAAGTAAATGTCTCACTTTTGCATCCTTTGCAATAGATGAAAGATCCTCAGCAGTTAGATCTTTCTTTTCCTTTGGAATGACCTTTGATTCCTCACCAGCAGCAGCAGCAGATAATTTTGTTGGTTTGTGAGGACCTTCATATATTCTATCAAGGTATTCTGGATCTGTAGCCTCCAGAAACATGGTCATTTTCACCTTCCAAATTGCATACTCTGATGGCCTAAGTATAGGAACCCTTATTGTCTCATACCTACTAACAGTAGTAGGGGTTTTCTCAGTTGGTGGAGGTATCTCTGCCATTGATTACTATTGTGTTTGGATCTTTAACTGTAATAAAATAACAGATTAGGCTCTGATACCACTTGTTAGGTCGAATACACAATAAGCAATCAAATACTGTATGAGTAACTTAACAAGAACACACTGTTTAACAATTAAAAATTGTTTGGAATTAATAATTCCTCTCTCGGTGATGTAAATATCACAGAGAGCTGCTTAGGTTACAATCGAAAGATTTCTCAATGTTCGACTATCCTTCTAGGGTTAACCTAACTGTATTTATAGAACATACAGCTTCGTACAATCAGTAATTGATTCTCCTATAATTAAGCTATACAATTGATATCAATCACGATTGCTCCAGTCTTCCAAGTCAACTCAATCTCTTTGACAGCTTTCCAATCTTCAAAGATATTGCTTCCATATTTATCTTGAATCAATCTTCAAACACTGTTGACTCTTCAGACAATACCGCTACAGAGTTTAACAAACTCTGTTTGCGCTTCCAGTCAGTGTTTAACCAAACTCTGACTGCTTCCAGCTAAACTCTGTTCTCTGACTTTAGCTTCCAAACACTGTTTTCATCAATCATTTCTAACACCAACCATCTAACTCATGCATGCAAGAAACCTGTTGGTAGTGTGTCTAAACCTTTCTATGATTGTTCTGTGCCTCTAAGACATAGAGATGCACCCTTCTGTGATAAATTTGACTGTATGCCATGCAATATGAATGTTATGACTAGTTGTTTTAATTTAAGAAGACAGTTCATTGATGGTTGTATCAGTCACAATTCTCACACACACTACACAAGGTCAAAGTCTTCAAGTCCTCCTAAAGCTAGGAAGGTACCTTTGTCACCTAAGTCTGAAACCTCAGGTTCTAAGACTTCCAACAGTGACAAGAAGACTGACACTAAGAAAGTTAACAAGCATGTTGTTTATGATAAAACTGTCTCTAAGTCACATGGACCCAAACTTGTTTGGGTACCAAAGGAAAAGTAATACCTTTGTGTTTGCAGGGCAAAGAAAGTGAGAAGAAGGTCATGTGGATTTTGGACAGTGGATGCTCAAATCATATGACTGGTGATATGGCCATGCTATCACAGTATGAGGAAAAGGCTGGCCCAATGGTTGCTTTTGGAGATGACAGCATGGGTAACACATTGGGATATGGCAAGCTGAAAGTTGGAAATGTCATCATTGAAGATGTAGCACTAGTCAAGGGGCTCAAGCATAATCTGTTAAGTGTTGGTCAGTTTACTGATAGAGGATTCAAAGTGAATTTTGACAAAGATGAATGTTTGATCACCCACAAGAAGACTGGTGATTTTGCTCTATCTGGAGTAAGGAAGGGAAGCCTGTTTGTAGCCAATATGGACTCTGCAAACAAGGACAAAATTTGTTGCTTTTACTCAAAAGCATCAAATGAAGATTGTTGGCTGTGGCACAAGAAACTATCACACCTGAACTTTAAGGCCATTAATTCTCTAGTCAAAAGAGAGTTAGTGAGAGGCATGCCCACACTTGAATTCTGCCAAGAAGGAGTGTGTGAGGCTTGTCAAAAAGGAAAAATGAAGAGATCAAGCCACAAGTCAAAGACAGTGACATCTGTAACCAAGCCACTACAACTTATCCATATGGATTTGTTTGGGCCTGTTAACATAATGTCACTTGGAAGAAAGAAGTATGCCCTGGTAATGGTTGATGATTTTTCAAGGTATACATGGGTAGAATTTCTGGCATCAAAAGATGAGGCTCCACAAGTAATCATTGAGCATATAAAGAAAGTTATGGAAAACACAGATGTAACATTTGATGACAGCAAACTACCTGGACTAGAAGAAGCCAATGATGAAGACAAAGATCCATTGAAGTTTGATAATCTAGATGATTCTGATGAAGAGACTGAAACTGGAGTTGAAACTCAAGTTCAACAAACTCAAGTGAATAATGATACAAGAGAAGAATTTGTGCCAATCAATATTGAAGAAACAAGCATCCAAGACACACCTGTGAGTAATGGCAACTTCACAGGGGGAGGAAATGAGGATGATCATGATGAGGATGATGAAGCAACATCAAGGATGAGAAATCAGGCTGAACACTCAAGGAAATGGGATAGATCACACACTGCAGAGCAAATCATTGGAGATCCTAATGCAGGAGTAAGGACTAGGAGAGCAACTCAAAATGAGTGCCTCTATGGATGTTTTCTATCACAAGTTGAGCCTAAGAAACTTGATGATGCATTGTTGGATCCAGATTGGACTATTGCCATGCAAGAGGAGCTGAATCAATTTGAAAGGAACAAAGTATGGGAACTTGTGCCTGCACCAAAGAATAGAACCATTGTTGGAACAAAATGGGTTCTGAAGAATAAGATGGATGAAGATGGTGTAATAATAAGAAACAAAGCAAGGCTGGTTGCAAAAGGATACTCTCAACAGGAAGGCATTGATTATGATGAGACATTTGCCCCTGTTGCTAGATTGGAAGCCATTAGAATATTCTTGGCATTTGCTGCTCATTCAAACTTTAAAGTTTATCAAATGGATGTCAAGAGTGCATTTCTAAATGGAGAGTTGGAAGAAGAGGTTTATGTGCAACAACCACCTGGCTTTGAGGATCCACATTTCCCAGAATTTGTCTACAGATTGCTTAAGGCACTGTATGGACTTAAGCAAGCTCCAAGAGCATGGTATGATACTCTATCACAATTTCTTCTTGAAAATCAATTCACTCGAGGCACATTGGACAAGACACTGTTTTACAAGAAGCATGGTGATGATATGATCCTAGTTCAAATCTATGTGGATGATATCATTTTTGGTTCTACAAATGAGAAACTGTGTGAGAAATTCTCTAAACTCATGCAGAGCAGATATGAGATGAGTATGATGGGAGAGTTGACATTCTTTCTAGGGTTGCAAGTCAGTCAAAGGAAGGATGGTATCTTTATCAGTCAAACCAAGTACATCAAGGATTTATTGAAGAAGTTTGACTTGGAAGATTGTTCACCTGCCAAGACACCCATGGCCACTGCCACTAAATTGGATGAAGATGCTAAAGGCAAGAGAGTAGATATCTCAGTCTACAGAGGCATGGTTGGTTCTCTACTCTACCTCACTGCAAGTAGGCCAGACATCATGTTTGCTACATGCTTGTGTGCAAGGTTTCAATCAAATCCAAAGGAATCACATTTGATTGCAATAAAAAGGATCTTTAGATATCTGAAGGGCACTCCTAACTTGGGATTATGGTACCCTAAGGACACAGGGTTCAATCTGGTTGGCTACTCTGATGCTGATTATGCTGGATGCAGAGTGGATAGGAAAAGCACCTCAGGAAGCTGCCAGTTTCTTGGACAAAGGTTAGTTTCTTGGTATAGCAAGAAGCAACAATCTGTGTCAACTTCTACAGCTGAGGCTGAATACATAGCTGCTGGAAGTTGCTGTGCTCAAGTGCTTTGGATTAGAAATCAACTTAGAGATTATGGACTTGTGTTGGAAAGAATTCCAATCATGTGTGACAACACAAGTGCAATCTCTATAGTTGCCAATCCTGTCAATCATTCTAGAACAAAGCACATTGACATCAGATATCATTTCATAAGAGAACATGCAACTAATGGAACCATTGAGTTGCATTATGTCTCTACAGATAAACAACTAGCTGATATATTCACTAAGCCATTAGATGAAGCCACCTTCACAAGGTTGGTAAGTGAGATTGGAATGCTGAATTCTTCAGATTCTGGCTAAGTGAATACATCATCTAGATTGTTGCAGCAGTAAACACTTACTTTATCTAAATCCTCAATATTTTTTAAGTAAGTGTTGGCTGAACTATGATTTATAAATATTTCAAATCTGTTGCATATGTTGAAAATCATATTTTTATTAACTTAAAATTTCTATGAAATTTTGAGAAAATCACTATTTGATTTGCTAGGATATTTTTCAATGAATATGTCTGGTAAATTTTTACAAGATAGTGAAAATCAAATTTTTTTTATGAGTGATGGGTATAGTTCGATAAGTCAGACTTCTCGAATGATTCACTATTCGACATCTCTAATAAGTCTCATTAGAGTACTCTTGAGTTCTCGAATAGAGTCTTTCTGAGATATCGAATAGAGGAATTCTAGACTTCTCGAATATAGTAACTGAGTTCTCGAATGATTGAGTTCTCGAACACTATATTTGAGTTCTCGAATCATTTGAAAAGGCTGAATTCTCGCTGAATTTTAACCGATTTTGGATTTTTATCTAAAAATTTAATTCACTCATAAAAACACATTTTATTTAATTTAGAATTATTTCTAAGTTAGATAACTGCCAGCTGTGAGTTTCTATCTGCTTGAGTTATCGATTAAGCCATTCTTGACTTCTCGAATAGTTGTTTTCTACTTCTCGAATGCCTGACTTGTCGATACAAAACAGTCTGCTAATCGACAATTCAAGTACTTCATACTTATACAATCTCACATCTATTCGATTCATTTCATTCGATTTCTCAAGCATCTACACTCTCTAAACCCCTGAAACCCTAGCTACGAAAAGCCAAATTTCTTCTTCAACCTTCAATTTCTTTTCTCTCTTCTACACAAATGGCAACAGTAAAGTTCAACACCAACTTCATCGCTCTCACTAGTGATGTTGAAGCACCCAATGCAAATTTCAAGTGCTTTGTGAAATGGATGGCTGAGTCATATATCAAGGATGCACTCTCTGCCAACCCAACTCTGTATCTCGATATTCTGGAACAATTCTGGAGTACTGCTATTGTGGAGGTTGTAGCCCTGGAAAACGCAATCACTTCCTATGTCATCTACTGCAAGGTTCAAGATAAGGAAATCACTATCACTACTGCAGACATGAACCAAGCACTAGGACTACAACAAGAATCATTTGACAGAATGGCCACTAACGCAGAGTTGGAGGAATTCTTTGAGTTCATAAACTACTCAGATGGGATTAACCTTGGAAAGCTAAACAGAAAGAATCTGAGAAAGGAGTGGAGCTATGTGTTTGCAACTCTTCTCCAAGTCTTCACTGCCAGGAAATCAAGCTTTGATCAAATCAGTGCACCTGTGCAGCAAATTGGATATGCTTTGGCCTATGGAAAGAAGATAGATGTTGGCCAAATCATACTTCAAGAATTATATGGGAGACTTGGTAAGAACACAACCAAGAGAGGTACTGATATTTTCTTCCCTCGCTTTATTCAATCTGTACTTAATTATAAAAATGCTTCATTGATTGAATTGCCTGGGATTGATAAAAATAAAATAGGCTATCCTAAGTCCATGACCAAACTCATTTTTGGTAACTTGGAAACTAGGAATGATGTGGATGTAAGACTGAACATAACTCCCCATATGGAGAGTTTGTTTAGGACTTACCCCCACAACATGCCAACATTTGATGCAAAATCTAAGTTAGCACAGCCCAAGCAAGTAGAACAAAATGCTAACCCAGGGCCTGCTAACCAACCCTCTCAACCAAACACTCTACCTCTTACTGAGCCAACTGCATCATCCTCTCAAAAGGGTGATGTTAGTAAAAAGAAGAGAAAGGAAGTAATGTCTGCACCTTTAAATATCTTGTCTGAAGCAGCATTAGCTGTTGAATTAGGTCTAGGAAGTGAGGAACCTGAGTTACCCTTACACAGAACAAAGAAGAAGAAAACTAAGACCACCTCTTCAGTCACACAAATGGCTGAAGTTGTAAAATCAGGGGTACACAGCTCACTAGGTGTATCCTCTCAACAGGGTGCACCTATAGAATCAAGCATTCTCCCCAATGCACCCTCTTGTATAGAGTCAGCACATGGGAGTGATAAGGCTGGCACAACACTGAGTGGAGAGCACATCACTTTTGAAACTCCCTCTATCTCTCAGGGGGAGTTGCCAAAATCTACTCTAAAACACACTTCTCTTCCAGAATCTAACTCTGAAATTTCTTTGGAACCTGCAACTCAGACAACTGAGATGCAAGGTATTGATCATCAAGAATCCTTTTCGCTTGATGAGCCAATAATTTCAAGTGACTTAGTGCATGACACTTTGTTCACCACTCAGAACCCACATTTAGATGGTGAGGGAATGCATGCTGAGGCATATCCTAATGACACCATCACAAACACAGAGGTTCCCCTAGTTTTTACTAGAGACTCTGTGCCTGTGTCAACTGCTGGTGTAATTCATCCCACTTCTGTGGTGACACCAGTAGTAGAGTCAATCCATCCGGTTACAGAAGTTGCATCTGTAACTGAGGAGACTAGCTTGCCTAGCTCTAGCTCTGACTTCATGTCAACATGGCTGAAGCCTGTGCAACATGACAGTGCTTCAGGATCAGGGTCTGTTCCACAACAATTGACGGTTGAAGCACTTCAAAGCTTAATTGTGGATCAGATTCCTGAGTTCACAAAGATTGCTCAGCACCTTCTCACTGCAGACATGCCCAATCCAGACTATGAGGCTATTCTGTTATGCCATAGGGATGATGTGGAAGTGCAGAAGTCAAAGATCATTGATGATGCTGAGAGAGATGGCAACATAGATGCCTGGTTGCAAGGAAAATATGATATTACTCTCGATGAAGCACTTCAGTATCTCAGGGAGGAATACATCACTTCACTGGGCTCCAATGCAAAATCCCTGTCACCTGGTGAAGTGTATGAAGCTGTGAATGACTCCTACAAGGGTTTCCTCAAGGCTGCACACTATCTTGGCAAGGGAGTCAAAACTGAAGTCAACAGGGTGTGTGATAAGACAGCCACTTCAGTAGCAGAAGTCAAGAGGGCCTTTGATGCTAAATTTCCTCAATTGGACAGTGTGTTCAAGGACATCAAACACTGCAACTCTACCTGCACTCAGGTGGACAATGGGCTGGCTGTGCTAAAAGATGCTGTCACAGGTCTGGGGCATCAATTTCAGAATCTATCTGACCAGACTACAGATGCCAATGCCATGTTGAGGATAATGTTCAAAAATCTTTATGAAGATAGACTAGTGACTGATGTCCCTGTGCATGAATTGTCTAAATATGAAGTGAAGAGGCTGCAGGATCAATCTTTATCTGGCTTCAAGGCCAATGAGTTATTCACTAAGGTCAACACTCTTGAGCAGGAGGTAGCTACTCTCACCAAGACCAATGCTCATCTCACAGAAAAGGTTGCATTGCTAAATGATCAGTTGGACACTCAAGCATCCACCACAGCTGATGTCCTTCTGCATCAACAATCCATGTTAGCTGCAATGATGAAGCATATGGGTCTCCCTCTACCTGATGAATCTTCACTCCCAAAGGACATTTCTACAGCCTCTGTGCCTGACAACAAGCCTAAGGGGGAGAAGAAGGCTAGGAACTCAAATTCAAAGGGGGAGACAAAGGGAGAGAAAGGCATAATAATCAAAGAGGGTGGTCAACAAAGGGCTTCTAAGTCTCTAGCAAATGTGCCTGGCAAGGGAAAAGCCAAAGTAGATGAGCCTCCATCTATCTTGCCAGTTGTCACCTTACCAACTGTGCACATCACTACTCCTGGAGGACAAAAGCAATCCATAACTACCACAGTGGTTGCAGGGAGCATGCCATCTGACAAACCTCCAATCTCTATATCTGAGAGTGCCAAGCCTGTAGAAGTCAAAGTTGTTACTGAGGCCAAGCTACAAGAAGTTGCTAACTCCAATGACTATCATGATAAAGCCTTCTTGGAGTTTCTGAAAGCCATAAGGGAACAGGTTGGTGACACTCAGTTTTATCTGAGGGAGGTGAAGAAGCAGATAGACTACATCACTGTCATCCCCAAGAAAGTCAACAATATATGGGTCAAGGAGATAGTGATGGTTTCCAAACTAAAGATATGGCATCTAACATACCAGACTCTACAAGACCTAAAGCACTCAGAGATAGATGCCATACTTGAGATCATTGAGAAGAAAAATGAGAACAGCAAGAGTCTGTTTGATGATTTGAGGAATGGTCAACCTACAAGGCTACCAGAAGTGATCAAGAAGCCATGGACAATTATTTATCAGTCTGGTACCAGAATTGAAGATATCAAGCAATTGGTCATTCCTCATGATCTCACCTCCAGAAATCACAGACTGATCATTGCTATCATTGATCAATTACAGAAGAAGGTTGGAGCCAGAAATGCTGAAGAAATTGAGGCACTGCATATCCTCAGAACCTATATTGCAACTGGTGAAATTCCAGAGATGGCTCAACCTAGGAGAAATAAGGATGATGATTCTGAAGACAAAGGTGATGGGAGGAGAAGACATCACAGGAGAGATAAGGGTGATGAAGATAAGAAGAAAAAGGGGGACAAGGATGAAAAGGATGATGATGACCAGGGTAAAACATATGTGAGAAAGAGTGGAAGACAGCAAGCCTTAGGCAATGCTAGCAGTAATCTCACCACAACACAAGACTCTAAGTCTAGGGTGAATACTGTTAGTAGTGACCTAGCAAAATCTACATCTATGGCTTCTGCAACTGTCTTACCATCTCAAGAAAAGAAGAAGATTCAAGTCAAGAAACCATGTGTATGTTTCAGAAAGCAATCTGCTAATGGAATACTACTATGGTCTACCAACCAAGGTCAAAGATTTCTGCCAAGCAACCATGTCAAGAGGATAAAATTTAAACATGCTGCAAGGAGAGTGAAGCTATCCAAATCTAGAGCCCTAACAATCATTCCAGGATTAAAGCTCCAGCCACTTGATGAAGACTTTGATGAAGAGCAACTGCTATTTCTAAGAGCTCAAAAGATATGCTATGCTGCAATTGTGGATGACCACCTTGTAATCAAGTACACTGATGGGAAAGAAATGAAATTCAAACAAGGGGGTTGTCAACATTGGGGTAAATTGTATGAGATAGAAAGAATCATTGCATTGCTGGATTCTAAGGACAAGGTGGAGAAAGTATGGAAGCTGGAATTGATTGACTTTGTGAAAATGAAGAAAGAATATGCTGAGAAGATAAGGAAGGGCTGCTATGAGAAATGGTTAGAAAGGGAGAAAGAAATTGATAGACTGGAGATTGAAGCAGAAAAGCTAAGGGCAAAGGGATTGTGTAGAGTTCAGTTTGATCCCTATGTGGTGAAGTATAGGAGGAGAAATGGAGACAATGTCAATATAAGAATGAACCTACTCAGTCACTATCCTGCCAACATTCTGAAGCCAGTGCTTGAAGATTTCAAAAACTCTATTATGATTGAAGAATTGGATGCTATGACAGAAATCATGAGAGCAGTAGATGAGATTGCAAGAAAGGAGAAAGAAAGGAAACAGAAAGCATATGATGATCTACAAGCCAAGGCAATGGAGATGCAATCAAAAGAAAACGGCTAGTACCTCATCATACTGTAAGAAGTATTTATCTTGTAATTTCATTTATGTGTTCAATCAAATCACATACCTGTACTTTTAAAAGTTTTATCTTTAATGTATGTTAGGCTTGTTATCAGACATGAAATTGTGACTAAGGGTCTCACTCACAATTTGGGGGAGATTGTTAGTTACAGAGGCATGCCTGTATACATCTAATAACAAGCCTAATTGTTTGTAATGCTTTGCATTACTTACATGACCTCTTAACTGAGGGAACCTCTAGTTGTAGAGTTTCTGTTTGTATTGTACTTGTAATAGGCATCAAATCCTAGTTGTGTAACTGTACAAATAGAGTCTAGAATAATGCTTGAAAGAAGTTCCATGGTTCATGCCTCAAGCAAGGAGTTAAAGACTGCCAAATAATCACAGTTGGGATTTGAAGAAATGAAGAATTTGCCTAAGTACCAATTCGAGAAGTATATTTGTCTATTCGAGAAGTCCAGCATTCGAGAAGTCAGAGATTCGATATCTCAAGACACTATTCGATATCTCTGAATACACTGTTCGATATCTCATTCGATATCTCAGGGATTCGATATGTCTACTACTCTATTCGAGAACTCAAGAAGTCAACAAGTCAAGATGGTATTCGAGTTCTCAAAGAGTCAACAAGTCAAAGTTCCATTCGATATCTCAAAGACTCAGAAAGCTATTCGACAACTCGAGGATTCGATAAGTCAAATGCTCTATTCGACAACTCAAGGAATCCTGATGGAAAAGAGCTATTCGAGAAGTGGTTCTATATGTCACTATAACAGTATTCGAGAACTCAGAGTTATCGATCAAGTCAATTCTAGTTCTCGAATCACTTACTTAGTCACTTCTCGAATACATTCTTGGAGACAAAATACTGAAGAAATTGTACAAGTCAGAAACCTGCAACAAGCCAATGCACTTTATGGACCACAACCTGTAACGTGCTCTGGAAAGCCTACAAGGAAGCTTGGAGAGATATAGAAGAGACAAGGAGCTAAAGAAGTGGATCTAAACAGGCTTTGCAAAGTCAAATCTGTAACCGTTTGGACACTTACTCAAAAAGGATAGACAGACTAGAAAGTAATGTGTTTTAGCTACCTTATTTGTAGTAAGCAGGCTGTATCCATGTTCTATAAGGACACAGCCTCACTTCATAACTTAGTAACTTTGTGAGTCAAGTTTTTCATACACTGTAAGCTATATCTCTCTGAGAAAAACGAAGCTGAGAATACTACCATTTGTATTCACAGATTGTAGCAACCTTTATCTAATATACATTAGATTAAAGTGATATTGTGTCTTGTGTTGTTTATTTATCCGCACCTTAATTTCTGCACACACAGGCACTTATCTGCTACACAGACTCAATCCAAGAAAAGTTCAAGAATCCATTCACCCCCCCCTCTGTATTCTTTTACCGTGTTCAATACTCAACAATAAATGGAAATGGAAATGATATATGTGAAAGGAAATGTGAATGGAAATGTGAATGTGAATGGAAAATGTGAAATGGTATTTGATGATTTGAAAAAGGGGGATTGCAACAGTAAGCGTAAGAGGCTGTGTGGTAGTGGCACAGTCCAGCATCCAATATTTTATTTCGGCACGAAGATGCCAAGGGAGGATGCAGCAGGTAGCCTTCCTCCAGGGTTGATTACCAGGTAGGGATCATCCCTTCTACTAGTAGTAAACAGAGAGCGGATACGGTCAGGCGACTGATCATCGTCCTACGTATCTGGCGCCAGCAGAGATCCCCAAAACTTGAAAGAAAGAATTGAAAATGGTTTTCAGATTTCTATAACTGAAAACAGAAAAGTGATATGGAATGATGTAATTATTGTTACAAACGAAGAGAAACTGATTTTATATTAATTTATATGATTGTTGCATAAGACGGAAATGAGAAGATTATAGCGAGAGATTTGTTCAAGTTTTTATATTATCTTGAAAGATTACACTGAAATGGTATATTGATGGTTATAGCATTCAAGAAGAGGGACTGATATTATATGATGTTAGAAGCGAGACTGATGGAATGATACTATATATTTCTTACGTATAAGGATAATTGGAAAGTGTATATACATATTGAATGGAAATAAAATTCTTCCATAATAACTTAAGTTGCTTTTGTCTATTATATATATACAACGGTTTATTTTCCTTTGATGTTAGTAGATAGAAATTATCTTGCTGAGCTATTTTGGCTCATTCTTGCTACTTATCTATATACAGCTAGATCAGGTGCCGAAACGTCGCAGTACTCCCGCGTATCCTCCTTTATATATATATATATTGATGATTGATGATGATTGATGATTAATCCAAATATTATTATTGACTTTAAAATTTTAATTCTGATTAATTAAAAACAAGTGATTAAAATATCTCATTTGTATTTATCCAAAATACTCATTTTCAAAAATACAAATCAAAATTTTCATTTGATCACATATTTCATTTATGTTTCTCAATCATACTCCATTCAGATTTTTCACTACTAAACAAGTTGATATTTATCTTCATTTATGTTTCTCTATGTTTCTCAATCATACTCCATTCAGATCTTTCACTACTAAATAAGTTGATATTTATCTTCATTTATGTTTCTCCATGGTACTCGATGCAGATTTTGTCACTATGATACAAGGGAAATGGTCTGCCATTTCCATGGATAATCATACTAATGGATATTTAAGATTACAGTATATTTACTAAATATTAATTTTTTGAACACATTTTTCTGAAGTTAAATATTATAAATTTATATTCGTTAATCAAAATAGTTAACCAAACTCCTTTTAAATATTATTTTATAACAAATTCTCTTATTTATAAGTTAAGAATTCATATTTTAGATCTTTTGATATGCAATGTTGGATATCTAGTAATTTTTTTTATCATAAATTTAATTTTGTAAACTCATGGGTAACATGAGTGACCTGAGTGGTTTATACAAAGAAAATTCTAAAATATAATTTCCCACATATATAATTATTAAATCTTTTAAACTTTAATGTTATTTTTATTTAATATATTTTCATGAAAAAATTTGTAATTGATATGATTTATATGAAGAAAATCATAGATTTAATTTGATATATTTGTAATTATTAGTTTTTAGAATTGTTTTTGAAATAACATATTTCTTTTTATAAATCTTTATGAAAATATTGTAATTAATGTCTTAACTTTCCGTTTGTCTACCACAAATTCGTTTAAATAATTAAAAATTAGATTTCAAAATAGGGATTATGTAAATTCTAAAGTCCAAAATCGTTGAATTAATTTTAAAAAAAATTCAGCATTACTAATATAAATTTCATCAAAAGATTTTCAGAAAACAAATAAAAATATAATTTAACAAAAAATATAAATCCAACAATATGCAAAACTTTCAAACAGGAGAATAGGCGTTAAATTATCAAAAACTCGAAATCACACCTTAAAATTATTTTCTAATGTTAAATTTATCATCAAACATGCATATTTAATTTTATAAAATGCAGAAAACTTTTTAAAAATATAAAGATTTTTGGATAATTTTTTTTGGAGTACAGACAAAATTATAAAACAAGGATTTTTATAAAAATCAATGATTTTTTTCCCAGTACCTATCAAATATTAGCAAAGTGCCCGTTTGGGAAATCTTATTTTTCAGAAATAAGTTATTTATTCTGGAAAAAAGTTAGGAAATATGTATTTTTTTATGAAATAAGTAATTTATTTTTGCAAGATTACGAATATTAAACTCCCCGTACACATATTTTTCTAAAAAAATATATATAAATACGAATTTTTTTCCGAAATAATTACCGGACAGAATTGCCAAACAGGCCCAAAATAAATATCGAAAATAAACAAACATAGTGATCTCAGATTCCGACCAACAAAATAATGAATAATGGCCCTCTTTATCACAATTTGGGGGTAAAATGCCCTAATTATCACAATCTGAAAAAATGGCCCTTTTTATCACAGAATAACGCAACGGCGTCTGGCGTTTCTCAGAAACGCATTGGCGTGTTGCGTTTCTATTTTTTTTTCCAGTCACGCATCTACAAGATGCGTTTCTCACTGTTTTTTTTTTTTTTTTTTTTTTGAAAATTCATCACCCCTGCGGGGCCCACAGCTGAACACGCCAGTTGGACTTGCGTTTCTCAGAAACGCAACATAATGTTGCGTTTTTGACAATTTTTTTTTTTTTTTTTTACTGGAAAATCGATTTCAGAAAATAAAAAAGCAATAACGCAACACGCCGTTGCGTTTTTCAAAAACGTGACTTAATGTTGCGTTTTTCTGTGATAAAAAGGGCCATTTTTTCAATTTGTGAGATTAAGGGCCTTTTGACTCCAAATTGTGATAAAGAGGGCCAACGCCCCAAAATAATTGATTTGCACAAGATGTTAATGCGCCCCAGTTTAGTTACAGGCCTGTTCCCATCATTACATGTGCCCTTGCTCCTTCTAACACACTCCTCCTGATCTTTAACTAAACTGACTGTATCTATAATTGTATGTCAACACGCTGTTCTTTGATCATATTGGCTATTCAGTGGTCCATTTGATGCATTTTTGGTACATGGGTCAGTGTTGTTTCTTCATTTTAGTGTGCAAAATCTAATATTTTGAACTGGTTCTTGATTTTCTGCATTTGAGGACTTGGGGTTGTTATATGTTCATTTGGGTGTTTTAGATTTGAAATCTTGGATTGTTTTGGTTTGTATTTTGGATGATTTAGGAGTGGAGGATGAGAGGAGATTTAGGGTTTGAGGGGAGATGATTTCGGGGTCATTGGGACTCCGGTCAGGAAGTTATGGGTCATTGCAGTTACAATCAAATCAATCATCAGTTGTTGTTGTTAGGAAACCTCAGAAAATGTTTAAGGAGAAGGAGAGATTTGTGCATTGGTTTTTTAAGGTTGCGCCCCGTAGGAAAGTTGGAATGCTGCTGTTGTGTGCTATCTCGGCTTTGGTTTTTGGATGGGTGGTGTATTTTGGAAAAGGTTTGGATGGATTGTTTCACCCCTGTTTGTTCATGATTTTTATTTGGTAGTGTTGAATGAATGTAGATGTTTAATGGTAAGAAGTGGTGTGAAAAGATGAGATTTTTTTTTATATATTTCTCTTGATTGTGGTTGATGCTTTTGTTATCTCTGACTTTGTGTACACTTGCAGAATGCAGGAAGCATATTAGAAATTTTAAAATAATTTATGAATGTTTTAATGACAGCAAAAAACCCAAAGAGTAGTGTTTTTGTGTAATAAGAGTAGTGGTAATAACTGATTATGCTTGTCTGTGGTCATTCCTTGTCATGCCTTTAGCAGTTGATGACGTTTTGTGTGAAATTTCCTAGATAAAGCATACAAGACATTAGTTACTAGTAGATTAGTATATTTTAAAGGATTGGCATATCAATCACTATCTTAAGTTGCTAGTTCTGACTCCTAAATGTATGTAGATTTGTAATAATTATTAGTGGAAAATAAGATTATCATGTAATTTTGGATGTGATTGGCATTTTCTGTTCTTCATGTGTCCCTCAAGGTTTTTTCTGTGTTAAATATGAATTCTGAGTGAAATGAGGCAGACTAGGTGTCTCTAATTTGTTCATCAAATTTTTTTATTTGCAACGAACCCCAAAAATGGCGTCTGTGGTGTAAAAGTAATGACAATAATTGATTATGATTGTCTACCAGCGATATCATTTCCACTCTTGAACAGTAGAAGTTGTTTGCTGCCTGAAGTTCTTAAATAAAGTTTAGTAGTTCTATGCAATTTAGTTAGCAGGCATATTCATGATTGCCTTTGATTTCATTTTTGCATGACCTCCCCCTATGTTGCATTCAAAGCAGCTGCTCATGACGATATAAGTTAAATGAAATTATTATTTACCTTGACTAAATGCTGTCATTTTGGATCATTTCGAGGTATAGATGGACAGGAGGGCATCCAGATTCCAAGCTTGGCAAATGACACTTCTAAATTAGGCAACCACAGTTATTTGTCACCAAATAATGTTGACCAATTTATACAAATGGAATTAAATTCTTCTGTACAGAGTGATATGGGAAATATTATGGCTCAGCCTCCCCCAACTCCCATTTATTTTAAAGGCTATACCCTTCCCCCAGGAAATCCCTGTGAAAGTTTTACGTTGCCTCCCCCACCAGCAGATAAGAAAAGAACAGGACCACGTCGTAAGTTGGACTTTTTAAGCTTGCATTTTTTTTCTTTGATTCCTGTCACGTATTCTGAAGTGATCATCTTGCACAGTTCTTTCCATCGTAGCATGACACATTTTCATACTGTAGAGGTCTAATGCTCGATTTGAATAAGTAGAAATATTGATATTGATTATGCTGGCTTCATTGATGTAATTTGTCCTGAAATCATTTGGTGCTCTCAGCATGTCCAGTATGTTACCTTCCTGTTGAAGAAGCAATATCCTTAATGCCAGATGCTCCATCATTCTCCCCGGTAATTCAGAATTTAACCTATATTCGTGACGAGAATTCCACTAGAAGTGAGTTTGGAGGCTCAGAATTTGGAGGATATCCATCCCTCAAACAGCGAATTGATTCTTATGATATAAGAGAATCAATGAGCATCCACTGTGGGTATGGTTTATTTATTTACAGATTGTAGCTTTAAAACAGACCTTGTGGCTTCTCTTTTCACTTTTAAATGTTTACTACAAACTACTACTAAGTGTTCACCTTCGTTTTAATTCTAATCTGTTGCTTGCATATAAATCAATAGATTTGTTAGAGGGATAAAACCTGGGCGTCAGACAGGATTTGATCTTGATGATTCTGACCTTCTTGAGATGGACAGATGTAGAGGGATTGTTGTTGCATCAGCAATATTTGGTAATATCTCTCACTCCCTCTCTCTCTCTCTTTCTCCGAGAGAACTACTTTAAAACATTAATTTTAAAATCGAAAAAAATTATAAATATTTTTATATCCCTATAGTGATTCCAAAAAAATGAAAAATCAATTACAAACAGCAATTTGTTTGTAAGTATATAAAAAAATTATGATAAATTTCTTGAATTTGTTTTTGAATCTCATAAATTTTGTGAATCTGTTTTTGAATCTCAGTGATTTTTTTTGGAAATTGTATATAAATCTTTTTCAATATTTAATTGATTATTCAAATATTGATTTTAAAAATTATACAGTGACGATTAAAATGTGTTTGTACAACTATTTCGTGAAAATAATTAAAAATATATTTAGAAACTGGTTTAAACACCTTATATAAAAAGAACAATAAAGAACACCATCATAATACATTATTTTCATGAAAATTGATTGTAATGATAAGAATAACCAATTTTAATAACAATTAATCTTAACATATCGAATCTAATCTAAATTTAAAAATCAAATGTTACAAGAATCTAGTATTGAATCCACTATGCAATCTTATAAATATTTTTGTATCAATAAATATGTGTGTAATCATGTTATATTTGATCCTAATTTTTTGTTAGATTCTATAAACCAAACCAAACAAAACATACCCAGTATATCCCGCACAGAGCAGGGTCTAGGAGGGTGAGATGTACGCAGACCATGCCCCTACTTTTTACAGTAGGGAGGCTATTTCCGTGAAGACCCCCCAGCTTAGTGCACAGCAGAAAAATAGTGTGTGGTATTTACAAAGGCTTTATAAATTTTGGTAAAGATCGCAGTCATACCTGAGCCCATGGCTTTGATCACATAGGACTTACCTATAGGGCTGAAAACTAATCCCGACTATCCGGTATCTCGGCTTATATCCGCCTCGAAAATATGATACATGTCTCAGATTCGTTTTGTAAACGATACGGATCTGGCGGATTTTTTGAGCCCGGATAAAATATGATCCCGAATCTGTGAACCATCCTACCCGTCCATATCCGGTATCATATTATTTTTATAAAACGAACCATACCCGAACTAGGTTCATATCTATATTACCCGGACCAGGCTCATATCCATAAAATTGAATTCTATTCAGTTTGTTGATTATCAAAGAACTAAAATACACTAGCAACTAAAATATTATGCAACTGGAGTGAAAGTTGCTATTCAAACTTTAACAATTAATAGATTAATACAAATAAAAACGATTAAATGATTATTTATATAGTTCAAATAAAAATGATACTAATGTTGCTGGATCATATTTGACTCGTATTCGATGGATCACAAACTACCCGGTTAGAAAAAAGAAAATATGATACCCGCTCATATTCGATTTAGATCCGGACCTAAATACTCGGGATCGGATCATATCCGAATTAAACGATACCGATCCCAAATCTGGACACGATAAAAGTAAAATGATCCGAGACCTGAGCAAGGGTATACCCGGTATCACCCGGATCATTTTTCACCCCTACTTACCTACGTGGGGGTTGTCCACTCCGTTCTCGAAACACTCTGATCTAGGATGTCTCCTCGCACAGATGAGCCCATGGCTTTCTTGGGGCTTACCTACCCGGGGATTGACTACTACACTCTGCAGAACACCTGGCCAAGCTCCCTGCAACTGCAAAACCAGAAAACAGAAGACACAAAACAACAGAACCAAGACAAATCAGAAAAAACAGAGAAAAGAGAACGAAAAGCCGAACTTCTAAGATAAAGCTAACCGAGATAACCCAACTCTGAGGCTCTCAACAACAGAACCGCTCCCTAAAAGAGAATC
Source organism: Kitagawia praeruptora (assembly GCA_037693485.1). Taxonomy (NCBI): domain Eukaryota; kingdom Viridiplantae; phylum Streptophyta; class Magnoliopsida; order Apiales; family Apiaceae; genus Kitagawia; species Kitagawia praeruptora. Next base: position 100,074,020 of record CM075354.1, on the reverse strand, counting down.
CACCACTCTGATCTGGCGTCTCCAAGAGCACCTATCATCGGTCAAGGTCTCATTTAAGTTTACGGCCTTCCAATCCAACCTAAGTTGCTCTTCCCATGACCTCCTCGGTCTGCCTCTCCTCCTCACCCCATCCACCGAAAGACTCTCGACCCTCCTCACCGGGGCTTCAGCCAGCCTTCTACGGACGTGGCCGAACCATCTCAACCTCCCTTCCCTAACTTTCGCAGAGAAAGGCGCTACCTCAAGCTCGCTCCTAAAAACCACATTCGGGATTCTCTCTAACATCGTGCGCCCACAAGACCATCGCAACATCCTCATTTCAGCCGCTTCCAACTTGCTCTCGAGGGCCTTCTTCGCCGCCCAACACTCCGAACCATATAACATCGCAGGACGGATTGCTGCTCTATAGAATTTCCCTTTCAACTTTAACGGGACTTTCTTGTCGCACATCACCCCTGACGCTGCCCTCCACCTTAGCCATCCAGCCTTGATACGATGCGTGACATCAGCTTCAATCTCACCTTCCTTCTGGATGATCGAACCCAAATACTTGAACTTATCCGTACGAGGGACGATCTGATCTTCAATCCTAACCTCCACCCCTTCCTCGTTGTTCTCCCCACTGAAGTTACACCAGAGATACTCGGTTTTTGACCGGCTCACACGCAAGCCTTAGGGCTCCAAAGTCGATCTCCATAACTCCAACCTCTCGTTCACCTCCCCCCCTCGACTCCGCTACTAACACGATATCATCAGCGAAGAGCATGCACCAAGGGACGACATCTTGAATCCCTCGCGACATGACATCTAAGATAAGGGCGAAAAGAAGAGGACTGAGGGCCGACCCCTGGTGTAGCCCAATCTCAATTGAGAAAAAATTGGAGTCACCAACTGGGGTCCGGACACAGGAACTAGCTTGGGAGTACATGTCTTGAATCGCCCTAACGTACGACGACGACACTCTCCTCTCCTCAAGGCTCTTCCATATAGTTTCACGAGGGATGCTATCATAAGCCTTCTCAAGATCAATGAACACCATATGAAGGTCTTTACGACGTTCCCTGAACTTCTCCATAAGGCATCTGACGAGATGAATGGCCTCGGTAGTCGATCTCCCAGGCATAAACCCAAATTAATTCTCTGAGATTTCAACTCCTCTTCTAATCCGACCTTCAACCACTCTCTCCCAAAGTTTCATAGTATGACTGAGTAATTTAACACCCCGATAGTTACCACAACTCCGAGCATCGCCTTTGTTCTTGAAAAAAGGGACCACAATACTACGCCTCCATTCCTCTGGCATCTTATCACCCATTAGGAGAACATTGAACAGATCTGCTAGCCATTCTACGCCAACCTCACCAAGACAAAGCCACACCTCGATTGGGATCTGATCCGGACCAACTGCTTTCCCTCTAGCCATCTTTTGAAGGGCACCCTTGACTTCATCCTTGCTGATACGCTCGCAGGGGCCGAAGGAACAGACGAAAAAGAGACCTCTTGTTCCACACCGGCACCACTCCTCCTAGCCTCATTGAAAAGATTATGAAAATACGAACTCCACCTCTCTTTAATAGCTTCTTCGTTCACTAACACTTGGCCTGAATCATCCTTAACAAACTTGACAGAACCCAGGTCGCGTCGCCCTCACTCCCTAGCTTTAGCTAGTTTAAATATAGCGTTCGCTCCTTCCTTGGTGTCTAGGCGCTTGTACATCCCCTCATAGGCTTCACTTTGGGCTTTAGCCACAGCCTTTTTTGCCTCTCGTCTCGCCACCTTGTACGCTTCCATCTTCAGCATCCTCTCCGCCCCTGCACAACTCGACAAAAGCTCTTTAAAGAGCGCAAGTTTAGCCTTTAATTTCTTTTGAACCTCCTCGTTCCACCACCACGACTCCTTAAGGCCACTGAACTTTCCTGAGGAAATCCCCACCACCTTCTCGCCCATACACCGAATAGCCTTCGCCATGTTGGTCCACCTAAAGTTAGCATCTCCACCACGTGCAAAACAGCCTTCGTTGAGCAGAGAATCCCTGAATTCGGCCGCCTTCTCGCCCTTCAAATTTTTCCACAGTATTCTTGGTCTAGACTCTCTCGTCCTGCGAACAGTTCGACCCCCCATGGACAGATCCATGGCCAACAGACGGTGCTGGGAAGCACACGCCTCATTTCGGAACACCTTGCAATCCATGCATGCCCTAACATCACACGTGCGCATAAGTAGGTAATCGATTTGAGTGTTGTGCCCCCCACTACTAAAGGTGATGAGGTGCTCAGCCCTCTTCTGAAAAACAGAATTCACAATTACCAACTCCCGGGCAGTGGCAAACTCCAACAACGCGGACCCGCCGACATTCCTGACCCCAAAGCCGAAACCCCCATGTGCGCTGAGATAACCATCCGCCCTCTCACCAATGTGACCATTAAAATCGCCACCCAACACTAAAAGTTGGTCGTCAGGAATACTTCCGACCAACTCATCTAAACAGACCCAGAAAGCCTCCTTCTCCAAGTCGCCCAGACCGGCTTGAGGAGCATACGCACACACCACGTTCACCACCTTCTCCCCAACCACTACTCTGACAGACATGATTCTGTCGTTACATCTCTTCACTTCCACGACGTTGTCCTTTAGATCCTGCGCCAAAAGGATACCCACTCCGTTCCTCGAGTTGATAAGACCTGAGTACCACAATTTATACCCGTTCGCTTCTCTTGACTGCGCCCCCTTCCACCTAGTCTCTTGGATACATGCCACATCCACTCTTCGCTTCTTCAGCACGTTCACTAACTCCAAAAATTTTTCCGTTAGGGTACCTAAATTCAAGCTGCCAACACGCAAAATTCGCGACATCGTCAGAACAAACGAGCAAAAACACACCCAATAAAAATAAATTTATAAATAAATAAAATAAAAAATAAAAAAATGAATAATAAAAATAATAATAATAATAAAAAATAAAATACAATAAAATACAATAAGTAATAATATAGCACAAGTGGTCGCGCTTGACTGCTTGGCCGAGTCGCTGTTTTCGTGTTGGTGTTTGATGTTTTCAAATTATTCGAGTTCTTGCTGATGGTTTGCGATTTATCTGATTGATGCTTCGTCGTTGTGTTTGCTGAGTCCACGAGTTAGATCCCTTTTTCGTCGTTGTTATAATTGGCTGAGTCCACCGAGTTTGTAGTTGCTGTTGCCGAGTTGAATGGTTCTCTTGGCGGCGGGTGAGGTGGGTGGGTGTTAGAAAATGGAGATGGTGCTATGGTGAGATCGGTGAACAACAAGAGTAGTCGGGGAAATCCGGCGACACACTTTCTGGAGAGAATGATAGCAATGAGGCGAGAACACGCTTAAAAAGAGAACGAGAGAACATTTAAAAAAATTAATTTAAAAATTTTAAAAATTATACATATTCTTAGATGCATTTTATCATTCTCAAACTTAAATAATTTTTTGCGGAAAAAAATATTTATGGGAATTTTATTTTTTTAATCTCTTTTAGAATCTCACAAATTTTTATGAATCTCTTTTAGAATCTTACAAATTTTGAAGAATCTCTTTTAGAATCTCACAAATAGTTTTTTACACATGTATTTGTTGTTCATAATTATGTTTTTTAGAATTGTAATAATGATATAAACATATTTATAATTTTTTTGAATTTTAAAAATCAATATTTTAAGTTGTTCTCTCGTTCTCTTTTTAAGCATGTTCTCTCTAGAGTCTTACTCATATATATATATATGCCTAATTACTTTGTTTATTTATCTTGTGGTTGCTATTCTGATATATTGAGTTCTTCTGTCAGGGGCTTATGATCTGATACAACAACCAAAGAATATTAGTGAAACTGCCAAAAAAAGTGTATGCTTCTTTATGTTCATGGATGAAGAAACATACAAATTCATAATAAAATCTCGTGAACTAAACAGCAGTAAGAGTATTGGATTGTGGAGAATTGTTGTCATCCACAGCCTGCCTTACCAAGACCCTAGAAGAACCGGGAAGGTGATTCTTATAAAATTCAGCATGAATGTTGTATACATAAAAGACAAAAGAGTTGCATGCTTAATGGTGGTGGTTTAGAATTTGCTCTTGTTCAGGACTATGGTATTGTACCTGTTGAACATAGATAATACTTGATCCAGTTAAGGTCTCCTTTTATAAACAAAACTTTTTGGGGGTTTAGGGAGTTGAGTACCTGACATGGTATAAGAGGGCACCCCAGTATTTTGAATCTAATGGCGTGTTTGGTCCCACCCCCAAGGTTTAATTAAATCTATTTGCCTTTTGTTGTCTGATTTCTGTTTGTTACTTTGTTTATACGATGAGTGAATATAATATATGATCTATTAAGGTCTGCTCCCAACAACAAAAGGTTTTGGGAGAGTTCATTAATTAACAATCCCGTTTTTTTTTTCCTAATAGTTATTATACCCTTTGAATGCACTAGTATACACAGGGTACTGAAAAAGATAACTTGACAGGTACCGAAGCTTCTGTTGCATAGGCTTTTCCCTAATGCTCGGTACTCATTATGGATTGATGGCAAACTTGAGCTTGTTGTGGACCCCTATCAAATTCTGGAAAGGTATGTACAACTATAATTAATTCCGTTCTCAGATTGTGAAGTTTTCGTGCTGTATTCCTAGAGTTTTTAAATCTTTTTTTGCTTCTAAACCTGAAATATGAAAGTATTTCACTTGGCAAGTACTCGTTTTACAATGATATGTGCACAGTATTTTGTCAACTTTTTAAAGATATGTGTAAGTCATATATATGTATAGGTCATTGCTCCATCAAGAACACTTTTATATGGGGAACTGGAAAGAACACCATAGAAATTTTAATAACTAGGTTTTTTATGAACAAAAACAGACTCTAACATGAAATTAACAAGTAATTAGGATTAAATATGACATGATTACATGAAAATCTCATTGTTACAAAAACAAATACAAGATTCTTTGCATGGTTTATCGTAGATTTTGTAACATAAGGTTTTTAAATTTAAATAAAATCTAACATTAGATTCGATATGTTAAAATGTTATTGTTGTTAAACTATAACCTATAACTGAACATGCCAGGATGAATATACCAGAGACTTGCTACTTTTTACCAAATAAATAAAGGAAATGCTTTAATTTGATGTTGTTAAACTTGATTTATACTGGTAAATTAGATTACCTAAGAACTTAGCAAAAAAAATAAATATAACATTATAATATCCTATGTTAAGGTGTAGTTTTTCTGTAATACCTGTGTGTAGGACTTATTTTGACGACTGCTTTATGTTTTGGCAAAATGCTGTATGAATATTGAGATAAAAATAAGTACAACAGATACAGTTGAGTTGATTACTTGCAAGTGGTAAGACTATATTTCAGATTACAATATTTAACTATTTCTGAAGGACGAACATCGGCTTGCAAGATGTTTGTGCTGCATTAGTTACTATAGAACTAATTATCTGCTAGAAGAATTAATATTTTGACTCGATGCAAGTATTTTTAACATCACTTTTCAGTTGTTAAGTTTCATGGTCATTGGAGATTCAATGGTTGTTAAAGAATGAAGTGTGAAGGAACAGATGTTTGTGCTGCATTAGTTACTATAGAACTAATTATCTGCTAGAAGAATTAATATTTTGACTCGATGCAAGTATTTTTAACATCACTTTTCTGTTGTTAAGTTTCATGGTCATTGGAGATTCAATGGTTGTTAAAGAATGAAGTGTGAAGGAACTTATGTTCTCTTTTACTTATACCCTTGTTCAAAATAGTGGGGGAACAATTAAAATAAATAGAAGCTTAATAATAAGGATAAAAATATAATTTCGACCCTCAAAGTTAGGGGTTTGAACATATCAGAGCCTAAAAATTAAAAGTTAAACATTCTGATTCCGTAAGTATGGCATTAATATCAATTGACACTTTTTCCTGGCAAAAATCCGTGAACACATAACACTGCACATGATGCAGGAGCAGCCTATTACGTTCCTAATCTGGATAACAGACAAGGAGTCGAGGGGTTGCTACTTGCTTTAGTTATCGACGGGCAACAACATTAATGAGTTCTCTCTTGAAACCCATGTAGGAGAAACTAATCGTCATAGACATTGAATGTTCTCTCCCGGCCACCCCTTTTTTGTGGAATCCTAAAATTATCTTGACTGTAAATGATAGTAAATAGGAGGCTTGCTGAATTTTGGGTTGGGTAATAACTTTTTGCTGAATAGGCGGAGGAATGCAGAAGCTCATCTGAATTAGGGGTGGCAGATTTGAGTTGGATGCCTAAGTGAAATAACCAGCAACATCTCCCGCAACTTTGTGGTCTATTTCCATCTTTTTGTCATCATTTACATCATCTTCTTATATGAAATGATAGAGTATTTTTGGATGAGTGTACACACAGTCACACACTCCTAAGACCATAGGCTGTTCTTTGGACGACGGTGTGCGCCTCCATATGTGAAATAGATATACTACCCCTGTTCGCTTTCACTTGCTACAGTTGTGTTAACTCTTTTCTTCCGTTGTAGGGTACCATTGAAAATGTTATAGCTAATTTAACAAAAAAAATGTTAAAGGAGTTGGGGAATTGTTTAATATGGTTTAACACTTTTATATGTTTATACTTTTGCTTTACAGTTTGACTGGATTTAAGTTGTTGGTTGGAGATATTTTTTTAGGTACAGACTAATTTATTAAATACATGCAAAATGTGGTAAGAGTTGAATTCTAAACCTTTTATCTCTTTTTCTGTGGCTTCACATTAATATCCTAAATTGACCTCTCATATCTGCAAGTTCTGACCTCTCAAACATGGAAACATTTTGCTTCTATTCTAGAAACTAACAAGGTCCCACCTTTCCTAGTTTTTTGTTGATAGGTTGAACATAATACTGTATTTCTGGTTAACCTATAGGTTCTTGTGGAGAAAAAATGCCAGTTTTGCAATATCTAGGCACTATAGGCGCTTTGATGTCTTCGTCGAAGCAGAGGCTAACAAGGCTGCCTCGAAATATGATAATGCATCCATCGATTTCCAGGTTGACTTTTATCGAAGAGAGGGTCTGACCCCATATTCGGTGGCAAAGCTTCCCATCACAAGCGGTAAGAGCTTAAATTACATCTTCTTCTACTGATTTTCTTTGTTCCTTGTCTCATCTTTGATGTACGAATCCTTATTAATGTGTATGCAGATGTTCCTGAAGGATGTGTAATAATAAAAGAGCACATTCCTATTGCGAATTTATATAGTTGTCTTTGGTTCAATGAAGTTGATCGATTTACTCCGAGGGACCAGATAAGCTTTTCCACAGTAAGGGACAAGATTATGTCAAAGACAAATTGGACGGTCAATATGTTCCTGGATTGCGAAAGGCGCAACTTTGTAGTGCAGGTATGTCGTTCATTAGGTTTATTTTCATTTGAGTGTAGTAGTTATATAGTGCCATTTTATGGACGGAGAAGTTGAGTTCTCTTTATTTGAGTGTAGTAGTTATATAGTGCCAATTTATGGACTGAGAAGTTGAGTAATATTTCGTGTTTTAGTCATCTAATACTCCGTGACTCCGTGTGTCCATTGTTAAGCGAATATGCTACTTATATATTATGGGTCTACAAGCCTGTGTCCTGATAATAAGAGGTTGAGGCGCCTCAGGGGAGGTATGTGTGCGTGCTTGTTTAAATTTATGTTGTTGACTTTTGCCCAAAAAAAGGTTTTTTACTTGATAGGAGGGTTCGATTTGTCATTGGTTCAAGCTTCCTCGCTTGCAGTGCAGCAGTTACTTCTTTTTAAAGTAATTTATTTTGTTCTTTCGACCACTGAACCTATGTTAAACTTGATTATTCTGTATTTTAGCCTTTGCCTTGAAGTCATTTTGCAATTTTAAAAAAAAAGAGGTCATTTTGCACAAGTCATTATTCTGTTGGATCTTTCCCTTTTATTTTCCTTTTTGTGTTCACATGCCTAAACATTGTTAACACGATTAATTTTAAATATAAACGGTAGGTCCTGTCACTGTGCTGGCTCAGTCTGATTTAGTCATCATATCTTCTTCATTCTTCTTGTGAAAAAACTAAAAGACCGTTAATCCATTGATCTTTCGTGCATGTAACTATAGTACAAAATTTTCTTTTTACATGCAGGGGTACCATCGAGATGTACTTGAACATTGGGCTCCCCCTCCACCTCCTGGTGCTATTTCTGTTGCACATCCTCCACCACCTGTTGCGCAAAACAAAAAATTTCCTGATGTATCAAGAGAAAGAGTTGCAGCCAATACAACAAAAGTCCCTTATAGACGTGGGAAAGATAGATCTGCGTCAAGGCGTCATCGTAAAGTTACTGCAGGTAGTAGAGATATCAATTGAGTTCAGAATTTTGTTTAGTGAAGTAGTATACTCATATTTCCTTCCCTGCTTAAACAGCCAACCATGTGAGGGGCTAGGAAATTCTAGAGCTATGCAATATATAGTTGTGTTTTCTATTACCATATCTCTTTTGTTAGATTTCATAATAGTTAACCGCTCCATTTTTGTAGTATTTATTAATTCCTTTTCTGTCCAAATGAGCCTCAAAATGTAAAGAGGATGGCAGAATTGACGCACGTTGGCCTTTGTCATCTCATCTGTACAAGTTACAAATATATTAATATTAATATGTATAAAATTTTATTTTCCACAATGTTGAATCGATAAGAATACTTGGGTTAGATTAATATTTTTAATAACAATATCTTACATGTAAAAATCATCTGGAATGGGACAATTTTTAAATTGAGCCATTGAGGAACATTTTAATTTGGCCAACTTTTAATTAAATGGTAAGTTTTTAGAATTTTTTATGACATGCCTTTTATTTAATAAATAAAGACACGCGTCTCTAAAAATCCTATAAAATACCCAATTTAACATACACATTAATATATTTAGTTAAATACCTGTATTTTACAATTTAAGTAAAAAAGAATTGTTCATATTCTGAAGATTAAAACATATGCCACTAGAATAATAATATTCATACTATTCCCTTTTATCATAAGTATTCAAACTGGTCTCTTTTATGTACTCAAGTTTATTTTGAAGAGTGGACTTATAATACATTTAATAGCACATTGTATAAAATTTTCTGTTCCTCATAATATTTTTTTTCATAATTTCTTGCATGTGAACTTAATATGTTTAAAACAATTTGCATATATTTATCAAAATTATGCAAAACATATAAAAATCATGGATTCATTTTAAAGAGTGTTTAAAAAGTTTAATAAGGATCTTGTGTACCTGTATATTACTATTATTGTGTTTTGGAAAATAACTTTGTTCCAATTTATTTTTTTTGAGAATGCTAAGGTTTTTTTTTTTTTTTCCCTGATTCTATTATTTTAATATCTATTCATCTTGGTGGTTAAAGACATAGTCCTCATTTACCACACATGAGCTACACCATCACCCCAACAATGCTAAGGTTTAAGTGCACACAGTTTTTATAATTACTATTCTAACACACACATAAACTTTAACCATTAAAAAGCAACACAAAATACAAATCATCAATGTGATAAAAAAAAAATTCAAATCATCAATTGTAACACACAGCCACCACTTTATGGATTAAAATGACAAATGATTAACATATCATTGCAACATAATTGGAAGACTAGCAAAATCTCTACTTCATAATCCACAATCTTAAGAAATCAAATTGAAAAGTTGCTTAATAATTAACCTAAATAAGGAAAAAAGGGATTAAATTCCCAAGACATGACATAATCACGTTTATTGAGAGAGATAGTTATAACTTATTTTGTGAAGAACCACTTATCTAATCATCAAGATCATTTTGATCATCAAACCATTCACGGTCATTTGCCATGTCATTTCCCTGAAACATCGGCATCCAAAGAAAGAACTCTCCATTATTAAACTCTATGCCAGGTAGCTCAGGCAGCCCAACACTTTGTTGGGGCACCATATAAGATGCAGGAGGAGCAGGAGCACCCACTGGGAGTAATCCCATGCCAGGTAGCTGATCAATCCCAACACTTTGTTCCGGCACCATGTAAGATTCATATGTTGGCACAGGAGGACCAGGAGGCACCATGTAAGATTCATATGTTGGCATAGGAGGACCAGGAGTAACATTCACAGATGGTAAAACCACCGCGCTTCTAGACGGGACCCACATGGTTGCCTCTACCTGCATGGTAGATGCAGGCTGGCCTAGCACAGATCCCACAAAAGTTTCATGTGGGGATGCCAAGACAGACATTGATGTTTGCACCATGACTGGATGAGGCATCTGTGATGGAGGTGATGATGGAGCTGTGGAGATTGAGTTAGTACTTATGGGTGCAAAGGAGGATGGTGGGGAACTGGATACAGGGAGACTTCCACAGGGAGTTGATATGGGAACAGCAGGCATTGAACCGGTACCGGTATAACGCCTAATAGCGGGTTCAGCTTCACGGAGAAGCCATTCAATGGTTTCTCCGTTATTGCTGTGACCAAGTTCTTCTGTCAATTGAAAGATTCTTGCCGCTGTTATTGTTGGAATTCTGACTCTGGGCTCTCTGCCATACACTTTGGCGTGACCATCATTCTTAACCATCTTTGATTAATTTGATATGAGTTGGTGTTTACAGTATAGATTGATGAACTAAGAGGAGGATTGCAAGTCCATATATATAATGTCAGTTCAACATTTATGCACTGTGCTGAACTGTCTCCCACTGTGAAATGCTTACTTAATACCAACTTATCATTATGATCTTAATAAAAGTACAAAAATTCACAAACGGTTATACACTTCACGCCAATTATACATGTATTACATGTAGACAACCAATTAACACCATATTATCATTACGATCTTAATTACTAAGGTATAAAAGTACAAAAATTCATAAACTGTTATACACTTCACGTTCATTATACATGACCAATTAATACTTCACGTTCATTATACATGACCACTTAACGTTTAGCACATGTTAAAATAACATTTGTGGATATATAATTTTTATTATGCACATACACATGTTTACTATGTTTATTAGTGATATATTTTAAAAAAAACATTTATGGATATATAATTTTTATTAGTTTTAATCTCTCAAAATTATATTTTATTACTTTTCATCTCTTAAAATTTGATTTTAATTCCTGTCAATTCTAATTAGTCATTTTTTTTTTGTTTTGATGCAAAAAGTTTTGTGGTAAAGATTTTTTGTTTTATGCATATAAAGACTTGTATAGTAGTAAGAAAAATATAAATACAATTTGGTGTGCAACTTGTAAGAAAAAGATGCTAAAATGGGAATTCTTAAACTTAACATGCGTAAATGATATATGCGTAAATGATATATAGGCTTAAATCCTCTTAAAAATGTACTAATTTTTTTCTTTAATGGTAGCATATGTAAATAGGTGTAAAACTAATTTATTTAAAAGAGACTAATTTTATCTTCTTAAAGGTTAAACAACAATATTAGTTTGATAAAACAAATGAATTGAGCCCTAATATGTAATATAAGAAATTATTAAAGATATTACTAATTAAATCATATAGTTAAAAATAAAATGTACATATAATAGTTATTAGCTAAAGAAAAAAAATCTAATAAAATTTAGTTGCGAATTAGCCCATTATGTAAATATTTCTCATATGAACAAAACACAATCAATATAACAACAGTATCATAACTAAGATAAATAAGATCATGTCCCTAAATTTCTAATTTATTATCGTTTGATAATTATTTTAGAAGTAACATTATAATTAGGATATAAAAAATTACATTTTTCTAAATTTATATTTTTTCTTTTCACCTAATTTTTCTTTGTAAATTTATATATTATTAGAAATAGGAATGAATACAAATTTTACTTTAATATAAACTTACACACTTGTTTTGTTAAAACACATTTCATTGAATAATAAGTAATGTTATATGGAATACACATGATTAAATTGTTCAATACCACACGTATGGAGTATAAAATTTATTTATTCAATATAAAATGTATTGAACAGTAATTAAAATTTTGTTAAATAAATTTTGTATAAATCTCAACTAGGTTCACCAACAATATTTGGGTCTAAAAATACGAAATATTATTGATTTATCACAATTTTCGTAATCATACACATGTAAAATTATTTTATATTTTTGAATTCAAATATAATTATTGTTTAACATATAATGTTGAACCCAAATTATTCATTTGTTGAACGTTATATAAAAATCAATTATTCGTAAAAAAGGTTGCAAATACGTTTTAATAAATTATAAAATGTTAAAAATATTTTTTCGTCATAAATATGTGTATTAATAAAAATTTTATTATTTTTTACTAAATAATATTAAATCCAAGTGAGATATGTGTTGAACGAAATTGTTTTATTAATTTATACATAAATTTCTTTTTTAGTGAAACTCGCCCATATTATTATGATCAATGTTGTGGAATAAAAACTAGGTTTAAATTATTGCGGCTAGGGTTTGTGAGCTTCGTGCTTTTATGGCTGCTTCTGCGTTCGAGACTAACGGTCCTCACAGAATGCCTACGTATCTCTGTATTAGAGAATCAAGCCAAGAAAACGTAGTTCTAGGTTGAAGGGTCTGACCCTTTATATAGGCTGAGAAGCCTCAGAATTAGGGTAGGGTTAGGAGACTTGGTGGGCAAGTCATCCTTGAGGAAGGTTCTAGACTCCTTCCTTGTAGGAGTCAGTTTCCTTGTATGATTGTGTGGCTTGGAGGCTACTTTTCGTAGGGATAACGTCCTTATCTGACTTGTATCTCCCAGCTGTTAATTACCCCTAAATATTAATTACGAAATTAATATTATAATTGGAGTTTGGGCCCATCTGGTGGGCCCCACGTTTGGACCATTCTAGGTCTAATTAATGCCACATTAAATGTGTCCTTAGGGCTTACTTTTAGCCCATATCATTTGCCCCCCAACTTCTAGGAAAGCTGATCAGGTTTTCCTTTGAAGTTATAACGGTCTTTTCTGAGACTTGGGTCAGGGTTTATTGCTCGTACGCGAGTATTTTCAACAATATCATCTTAATGCAAAGCGTGGAGCGACCGACGCATTTACGACGATGTTAAACGGCACTAGACAGCGCTAATCAGCCTTAAACAATGTTTAAATAATGTTAAACAATGTTTAACTGGCATAAAACGACACTAAACGGTGTTTAATGGCACTAAACGGTGCTTAAATGTAAAATTTTTCCGAGTTTCTGGAATTTTAAGCTTTTCTCTCTCTTTTTTTTTTTTTTTTTTCCAGCTCATTTTCGAGCTCAAACTTCGAGCTCAAAGTGTCCCAGGTCGTGGGCTTCGAGCTCGTTTTGCAGTTGATTTTCGACCAGGAGTCTGCGACCTCAACTCAATGTAATTTCGACCTCGAATAAGTCCCAGGTCGAAAGGATTTCCTATGTTTCTCAGTACAATTTCGACCTCGAATTAACGATCTCAAATGAAGAAAAAACGACCTTAAAAAGGGTCCTAGGTCGTGTGGTTTTTCTTGAATTCCTAGTACAAATTCGACCTCGAACTTACGATTTCAAACCCTGTTATAACGACCTCATATTTACGAGCTCGAATAATGTTTTAAACGATCTCAAACTTAATCCTAGGTCGTTAGGAATTTCCAAATTTTCAAGTTCATTTTCGAGCTCAGAATTTCGATCTCAATTTCAGAGAATATCGACCTCAAAATGGGTTTCAAGTCGTATAGATTTTTGGTGACTTTCTGTTCTTTTTCGACCTCAAACTTACGAGCTAGCCCCAGCATATTTTCGACCCCAAAGTGGGTTTTTACTTGACTTTCCAGGTCGTTTGATCGAGCTCGAAATTGTATTGTCAAATGAGGTCGTTGGTCACGACCTCAGACAACTTTTGCTTAGGACGCTTGTTTTGCTTTTGGGCCTTAATTCTGGGCCTCTCCTCGTGGGCTCTTAATTGACTTTGACTTAGGCTTCAACTTTTGATCAATATGACTTTAGATTAAAACCTTAATTAGGTTCATCAATATGGGTTGGGCCATGACAGGCCTTTAATTGTTTTAACTAAACTTGGGCCTTAACAAGCCTAGTGTTGTTGGGCCTTTTTAAAGTCCACTTTGTGTTGACAACCCATAAGAGTTTTGAACAGGCTACAACCGGTTGATATTCATTTTAACCGGTTGAAATCCCCTAACTTTTTGCTTATATAAAGGCCAAAGTTTTCACTTTCACTTCATCACAAAAGTTTCTAAAAAAAACTCTCTCAAAAGTTCCTAATTTCCTTAAGAAATTTTCTGAGTTTGATCCTCTTTCTTTGAAGATTCAAAGGCATCCTCCAAGTTTTCTGGCGATTTTCCTTCCAATCTTTGAAGATTTGAAGATTGCTCAAGGATTTCTGGGAATTTTTCCAGAAATTTTCCAGTTGTTGTTGAAGATTTGAAGAACACTCAAGGTACTTTCCAGAATTTCTAGTTTTTTAGTTTGAAGATTGCCTTTTTTCTGGGTTTTTCCTTCAATTCCTTTGAAGATTTGAAGATTGTTCTAAAAACTTCTTTGTTCTTTGCAGATTTTCTTTGATCATCATAATTTTTCTTTGAAGATTTGAAGAAATGGCTGAAGATCGTGCTACTCAACGTTTCCAGAAACTGCAAGTGGCCTAAAAAAGAGGTATCACCATTCGTTCTTCCTTCATGAGTTTACAGGATATGATTTTAAATCGTAAAGAAGATTTTCCATCCCTGTCACACCTTGATTCCTATAATCATAGCAACATTTTCCATGACATAGAAAAAATCACTGACTATAATAGGATGTATAAAATAGAATATCCCTATAGGCTTATCCCAGCTGAACCTGGGGATCGATCTTGCCATTGGCGCCCCAATGCACTTTGTATTTACAGGGGTGCCATTGTTGCAGGGGTTCGATTCCCTTTTCATGAGTTTATCCCTAGGCTTTTAGCAGATGTAGGAGTTAACCCTTGTCAACTTCCTCCCAATTCTTGGAGGGTGATCAACTGTTTTCTGGTCCTTTGCCTTAAAAACAAATTCCCTCCTTCTGTAGCTCTTTTTAGGAAAATATTTCAATTTAAAAATTCTGCTGAATCTACCCCGGGTTGGGTTTACATTAGTCACCGTTCTTCTACTCCTCCAATCTTTCACCCCCAATCTATTCCTGACTCCAACCCAAAGTGGAAGAAGGAGTTCATGTACCTGATATGGGAAGGTGGAGATTGGGGCAATGTTTTTCGTAGTACCTTTGGTAAGGTAGTAGATGGAAGTGCCAATGACATTGAGCTGAATGAGGAAGAGACCCTTGCCTACCAGGAGCTCATCAAAGATAATTATTCTACTATGGCTTGGGATCTCCTGAATGAGTTCCAACTTAAGACTTTGGGACTTTCCCGAGTGGGCAATAAGGGTAATTTCCTTTCTTCTTGCATTCCTTTATTTGAATATGATTATCTCATACCTATTATTTGTTTTTTGTTTTGTAATTGCAGCTGCAGCTTTTATCAACAAGACCAATGAGCCAGAAGATGGGGACACTGCTATGCTGAAAAGGGCTCGTTCAGGGAAAGATCCTCGAGCCCCAACAGCCTCGGATGCCTACTTGAGGCCCCATGTGGCTGATGTTGAGGAGGTAGATGGCTCCTCCAAGAGTGCTTGGCGCCCCAACTGGGGTATTAGGAAGAAAGACTCCATTGTTGGAGACTGCAGGCATGCTATGGATTGGTCCTATCACTCCATCACCCCTGGTGACTTCAAGGACTATGTATCTGGCTCCACTCTTGAAGGAGCTGAGAGTGCTGGAGCTCAGGCCTTCGCAGCTGTAAGCTCCTTTCTATCCACTCTTTTATGTACTTGTTTTGTCACCTGAACCGTGGTTTTAACTTTGTCTTTTGCAGGCTAATGCCAACTTCCAGGGAGTCGTATTCCAAGCTAAGACTTGGCGTTCCAACTACGAGACTTACAAGGCCAAGTTTGATGACTCCCAGGATGAACTGGGCTCTGTCAAGGCCACTTTAGCGAGGAGGGAGAAAGAGCTTTTAGAGTCTCAGGCTGAAAATGTCTCTCTCAGGAAGGACAAGGACGACCTGATTGACGAATACCTTGCCTCCCAGGAGTATATGGACTTCATGGAGAAGCATGACGACTCTCTATTCCCTTATCAGTTTACTCAGGGATGGGATGAAGCTCTTGCTGAGGTTACTAGGAGATTTCCTGGCACCCTTAGTGTTTCAGACTTCCCTAGCCCTCATGCTCCTATGGCCTTGGCAGTGCAGGACACACGGGAGGAGGACCCAGAGGATGATGAGAGGATCCTAGAGCCAGATTCCTCTGCTCACCCTGGTGCAGCCGGAGAGGATGAGCATACTGGAGATGCTTAGTAGCTGACATCTTTATCTTTCTATTTATGCACTCTGCCTTCGGGCATGACTTTGTATTTTCGTTAACTTATTTTGAACTAGTTGGTTATGTATTCTGCCTTCGGGCATAACTTTTAAATTCGTAATCCATTGTCCTTAATGCTTCTCAACTTATTTATACTCGCATGTGTAGTCTAGCATTTTGTGCATAAACATCAATGAGTAGGGTTCATATCTTATGCGAAAATGTAGGATAGTCTTATTAATATGAAGAAACGGGCTCAGCCCTTACATAGATACTCTACTTCCAATATCTCAAGTTTTTTAAAAAACTTGGAATGGTTTCATCAACCTTATTTCTACTTCTATTACATAGGCAAAAAGCTAGGTCCTTTTCAGGAGAGCTTAAACATAGTAAACCTTGAGGTTCAATGCATGCCAAGTCCGGGGCACCTCAACCCCGTCCAAGGTTTCCAGTTTGTAAGATCCTCGTCCTAGTGTCTTCTTGACTCGATACGGCCCTTCCCAGTTTGGGGCTAACTTTCCTTTCTGACCAACTCCAGAAGCCTCGATCTTCCTAAGAACCAAGTCACCTTGTTGAAAGAACCTCTCCTTAACCCTGTGGTTGTAGTAGAAAGATGCTTTCTTTTGATGCTCCGCATTTCTGGCATTTGCCTCGTCCCTGACTTCATCAATCAAATCTAAGGCGAGCCTCATGCCTTCTTCATTAGTCTCTGGCTCGAATGCTTCAATTCTAGGTGATGCATGCATGACTTCTAGTGGTACGACTGCCTCGGCTCCATAAGCCAGTAGGAAAGGGGTTTCCCCAGTTGTTACTTTGCAAGTAGTACGATATGCCCAAAGTATAGGCAGTAATTCATCCACCCAAGTATTTCTCGATCGTTCGACCCTCTTCTTAAGTCCATCAAGAATAATCCGATTGGCTACCTCAGCCTGTCCATTAGCTTGCGGGTGAGCTACCGAAGTAAAACGAAGCTCGATAGCATTTTCCTCACAGTACTTTCTGAACTCTTCATTGTTGAATTGTGTCCCATTATCTGTCACAAGGATTCGGGGAATTCCATACCTGCAGATTATGTTCTCCCAAAAGAACTGGGAAACTTGCTTGGTGGTTATCTTGGCTAAAGGCTTAGCCTCAATCCACTTAGTGAAGTAATCAATGGCGACAATCAGAAACTTCCTTTGTGCTGAAGCCATGGGGAAAGGACCAAGAATGTCCATTCCCCACATAGCAAACGGAATGGGAGAGCTGATTGAGGTTAACCTTTCAGGCGGCTGCCTTACAACAGGGGCATGTTTCTGACATCTATCACACTTCTTGACATAATCCTGGGCATCTGCTAACATCTCCGGCCAATAGAATCCCAGGCGGGTAATCTTGTGAGCTAAGGCTCTGCCCCCCAAGTGCTGCCCACAGATCCCTTCATGAACTTCTTCCAATGCTTCTCTTGCCTCTTGGGGCCTTAGGCACTTCAAATACGGGATGACAAACGATCTCTTGTATAAGATGCCTTCAATCAAGGCATATCTCAATGCTCTCACTGACAATTTTCGTGCCTCCAAGGCATCATTAGGGAGCCATCCGGTTTCTAGGTGAGCTTTGATAGGATCTATCCAACAGCCTCCAACATCGATAGGTGCTACCAACTTAGAATTGATGGTCGGGGCCTTCAAGACCTGGAAGTAAACACTACCTGCATAATTCTCTATTTCAGAAGAAGCGAACTTAGAGAGGGCATCGGCCTTAACGTTCTCTTCCCTAGGAATGTGCTCCAGGTAGCACTCCTCAAACTGAGTCATAACAGCTTTCACGACTCTGAGGTATTTTGCCATAGTTTCATCCTTGGCCTCAAACTCACCATTCACTTGCGAGACTACCAGTCTTGAATCTCCACACACCTTGAGGTTCTTGACCCTCATGACTCTGGCCAATCCCAATCCAGCTATTAATGCTTCATATTCAGCTTCATTGTTGGTTGTAGGAAAGTCCAACTTCAAAGCGTATTCAACCGTGAACCCATCGGGGCTTTGCAAAACCAAACCTGCACCACTAGATTTTGTTTTTGATGCTCCATCAAAATAGAGCACCCAATACTCTTTCTGATCAGGTACCAGTTCTTCATCTTTACTCTCAACTCCAGGGGTGGTTACTATCTCCTGCCCCCCGACTTCTTGGTTGCCAATGGTACATTCAACCACGAAGTCAGCTAATGCCTGAGCCTTGATGGCTGTCCGAGGCTTATATGCAATGTCAAATTCTCCGAGTTCGATTGCCCACTTAATTAGCCTTCCACTGACCTTCGGGCTATGCAGGATACTTCTCAATTGCTGGTCCGTCAGGACTTCAATCTTGTGTGACTGAAAATAAGGTCGCAGTTTCCTTGAAGCCGTTACCAATGCCAAAGCAAACTTCTCAATGGTAGAATAGTTCAACTCAGCTCCATGCAACACCTTACTCACGTAGTAGATAGGTTTCTGAACCTTGTTCTCTTCCCGTATGAGGACGGCACTCAATGCTTGCTCAGATACCGCCAGGTATAGGTAAAGAGTCTCTCCGATGCTAGGCTTGGCCAACAACGGGGCTTCAGCCATGTATTTCTTTAATTGTTCAAAGGCCTCTTGGCTTTCAGGTGTCCATTCAAAATTCTTTACCTTCTTTAATGTTTGAAAGAAAGGCAAACACTTATCACCAGACTTGGAGATGAACCTCCCTAAGGCTGCTACCCGGCCTGTCAACTTCTGCACATCTCTTATAGAACGTGGTGGCTCCATGTCTAAAATCGCCTTGATTTTGTCAGGATTGGCCTCAATGCCTCTCTTTGAAACCATCAGCCCTAAAAACTTTCCCGATCCAACACCAAAGGCACACTTAGCGGGATTCAACATCATCTTATGGTGCCTCAGCACTTCAAATGCCTCTTCGAGGTGCTTAATATGATCAGCCTTGAGTAGGCTCTTGACTAACATGTCATCAACATACACCTCCATGGTTTTTCCAATCAAATGAGCAAATATCTTGTTCACCAAGCGCTGGTAAGTAGCTCCTGCATTCTTTAGACCAAACGCCATAACAAGATAACAGAATACACCAAAGTCAGTTATGAAAGATACCTTAGGGATGTCATCTTTGTGCATCTTGATCTGATTATAACCGCTGAATCCATCCATGAAGCTTAACATCTCATGTCCAGCTGTGGCATCTATTAACATGTCAATCCTCGGAAGGGGGAAACAATCTTTTGGACATGCATCATTCAGGTCAGTGAAGTCTATACACATCCTCCACTTCCCATTCGCCTTTTTGACCATCACAGGGTTTGCTAACCATTCGGGAAACTGAATCTCTTCAACAAAACCAGCTTCCAAGAGCTTATCCACTTCTTGCTTAATGGCCTCTTGCCTCTCCGGAGCAAAGTTTCTCTTCTTCTGCTTTATTGTCTTCCTCTTGGGGTCAACATTCAACTTATGAGTTATAGTTGGGGGTCAATCCCTGGCATATCAGCTGCTGTCCAAGCGAACACGTCGCTATTCTTTTGTAAGAATTCTATCAACTTGCCCTTCAAGGGTTCTTTCAGAGATGCTCCAACATAAGTAACTTTTTCAGGATCATTCGGCTCTAGGGGTATGGGAATCAAATCCTCTGCTGGCTTCCCTCTATGCTCTTCATCGTCACGGACATCCATGTCTTCAATTGGAAGGACCTGCCCCCCGACTCCATCGGCCCTCAAGGCGGCTACATAGCAACTTCTTGCCATCTTCTGATCACCCTTTTGTTCTCCGACACCATTCCGTGTCGGAAACTTAACCTTCATATGATAGGAAGAGGCCACAGCCTTAAACGCATGTAATCCAGTCCTTCCAAGGATTGCGTTGTATGTTGAAGCTGCCTTAATCACCAAGAAATTCAGCATCTGAGTCGCCTCCTTAGGCTCCTGCCCAATAGTCATGGGCAACTGAATAGTCCCTTCAACGTTGGACTCCACTCCATTAAATCCGTATATAGGCATGTTTGCAGGGGTCAACTGAGAGTCGTTGTATCCCATCTTCACAAATGCATCATGAAACAAAATATCCACCGAAGCTCCATTGTCTATCAAGACTCGTTTTACTTCTGAATTTCCAATCACAGGAGTTATGACCAGTGGGTCATCATGGGGGAACTTCACCCCTTCCAAGTCTGAATCATCGAAACCAATTACCATCTCAGTTTTGGCACGCTTCGGGGCTTCTCCCACAATGTGCATTACTTCTCTTGCGTATGCCTTTCGAGAGTTTCGAGTTGTACCGGCCGCTGTAGGACCTCCCCAGATCATGTTGATAACTGGCCCTCGGGGCTGCGTGCTACGGTCACGATCATTATCCCTTCTGTCATTGTTTCTCCTGTTGTAATCCCCTCTTTGGGTTCCTTGATCTCCACCCTTTGTGAAATTGTTCAGCTTTCCTTTACGGATCAAGAATTCAATCTCGTCCTTCAACTGTCTGCAATCATCCATGTCATGTCCTACATCTCGGTGGAACCTACAGTACTGATCCTTATTCCTCTTTGCGGGGTCTCCCCTGAGTGGCTTCGGCCATCGGAAGTCTTTATCCTTCTCAATTTCCAACAAGATTTGACTTCTAGGGGCATTCAACCTTGCATAGTCAGAGAACCTTGGTCCCAAGTTCTTTTTTGGTGGCGAATCAGAGTCTTTGCTAGTTCGGGGATACTTGTCCCTAGCATCGTACTCCTGCCCTTGCTTACGCTTTTTTGTATCATTGTTCCCCTGGCCATTGCCTAATGTGACTTCCTTCTTCGTGCTATCCTCGGCCTTGATGTATTTAGAAGCCCTTCGTTGGAGATCAGCCATATTCTCCGGGGGATGCTTTGCCAATGATCTCTTAAAGTACAGGTCGGTGGTACCATGCTCCAAGGCTACCATTGCAACTTTATTGTCCAGATCAGTGATGTTCAGAGTCTCCTTGGTGAACCTCTTAAGATAGTCTCTCAGACTTTCGTTCTTCCCTTGTACTATATACATAAGAGATGCAGAGCTTTTCTCATGCGTTCTTCCGCTGATAAACTGACTAATGAAGGCAGCACTCAATTCCTTAAAGGAACCAATCGAGTTTGCAGGAAGCCGACTATACCATCTTTGAGCCATGCCTGACAAAGTTTGAGGGAAAGCCCTACACTTCAAAGCGTCGCTTGCAGGCTGCAACAGCAGTGCGTTTGAGAACGTTCTAACGTGGTTGGCAGGATCACCCATTCCATCATAGGCTTTGATTGTTGGCATCTTAAACTTCTTTGAGATACGAGCATTCATCACGTCCTCAGTAAACGGAGGTGTGGGATCATCAGGGTCCCCAAGCGGCATCAGATCCTTGGGGTTGCTTTTAGGGGTTTCCACCCTTGTAGTTCTTTCAGGTGGGACGGTAGTCCTTCTTTGCCTCCTTAGAGGCCTCTCCAGATCTATGAAGGGAATCGGTCCTGACGTGGGAGGTGGCAAAGTCTGTTTTGATCTGGCTTGCTCCCTGGCCATATCTTCCTTTAACTTTAAGATCTCGGCTTCATAAGCCTTAATCCTCTCAGCAGCTGTTGAAGGGAGTCCATCATGGATAGTTCGAGTTCTCCCCATAGGCTCTTTACTTGCACGTCGCCTCCTCGGGGCTTCATCACGCTCGTAATCATCGCCAGAAGATGATTCATCCGTATAAGGACCAGAAAAATCGCGATAATCTCGATCTCGAATATACAGGGCATGCCCACTCGGTCCAGCTCCGTAATTGGTCATCCCATACATTGGATTGGTGCTTATGGGGAGATCCGTAGTGTGGATCTGAACCCCTCGTGTAAGGTTGTTGGAGTCTACCATCAGGGAAGAAATCCCCGGGTCAGTCCCTGGAATTATGTGGACGATCGGAGGTAGCGTACTCTCAACATGGGTAGTCGTCCCTAGGGGTTGAGAAACTTGATATGGAACGATAGTCCCAGATGTTGGAGGTACTTGCTCAGATGTCGGTAGCACTTGTTCAGTACGGGGCGGAGCAGAGCTAAGAGGTAGAGCCTCGGTAGCGATTGGCTCTGTAGTGCTTGGTGGAGTTCTTCGTGTTTGAACCATGGTTGATGTCTTTTTCCCACAGACGGCGCCAAATGTTGTGGAATAAAAACTAGGTTTAAATTATTGCGGCTAGGGTTTGTGAGCTTCGTGCTTTTATGGCTGCTTCTGCGTTCGAGACTAACGGTCCTCACAGAATGCCTACGTATCTCTGTATTAGAGAATCAAGCCAAGAAAACGTAGTTCTAGGTTGAAGGGTCTGACCCTTTATATAGGCTGAGAAGCCTCAGAATTAGGGTAGGGTTAGGAGACTTGGTGGGCAAGTCATCCTTGAGGAAGGTTCTAGACTCCTTCCTTGTAGGAGTCAGTTTCCTTGTATGATTGTGTGGCTTGGAGGCTACTTTTCGTAGGGATAACGTCCTTATCTGACTTGTATCTCCCAGCTGTTAATTACCCCTAAATATTAATTACGAAATTAATATTATAATTGGAGTTTGGGCCCATCTGGTGGGCCCCACGTTTGGACCATTCTAGGTCTAATTAATGCCACATTAAATGTGTCCTTAGGGCTTACTTTTAGCCCATATCAATCAACATCCCCAATTTTCTATTCATTCTTTGTTTTAATATGTTTAACATACCTTTTTTCATTATTATTACTAATGCTACGCACCAATCCATAATTATAATTACAATAAAATTAATGTTAGAATTAAATATAAAAATTTAAACTTCATAATTAATAAGAATTATATTAATACCTAAATTTAGGTAAAAAAAAATGTGTCTTAATTATGAAAATTATATTATTCTATGTTTATCAATTAAGTTACTTATAATTAATCATTTTCGAACGAAATTAAGCATTATTGGATATTTATTAATAAATTTTTAAGGGGTGCACTTCTAGAATTATGAGTTTCAAGATATATTAGAACCTAAACAATTATGAGATATGTGATTTAATCTTAATCTCACAATTTTTAAACCACTCTTAACTTGGATCGCTTATTTTAAGTCTTTTAGAGATAAACGATATATACATTTATTTATTTTTACATCTTTTCCGACGAATTAGGAAAAAACGAAATTTTATCATCACTTCTCCTATTTTTATCTCTCTTTTTCTTTCTCATTTCTTCTAATCATTTATATGTTATCATCGTTTTATAGGCTCTCCACGATTGACATTGTAGTCTGTGACGGATTAGGGGTCAGGAGGGGTTCTTGGTCCTAAGATTGAAAAAAGAGTAAGCATTATTTAATTTGTACCAGTTGCTTCTGTTTGGTGAATTCATGTGTAATTTGTAATTTTACGGACAATTGTTTTCCTAATAATATGGTGAAATGAGTTAAAGTTTAAATCCTTTTGCAAGAATAATTATTTTTAGATAAAGAAAATAAAAAAATTGATTATTATAAAAATTTATTTCCTGCCACGTCGCTGGTTGTAACCTTTCAATTCATCTTCTTCGTTTCTATATTCATTTCTAGACACCAATAGTAAATTCACCACGTTTGTGATTTCATCAAAAATTTGGTGAATTGTTCATATTTTTTTGTTGAGTTTTGTGATTTTTATGGTGATATTAGCTCAAATTTGGTGATCTTCATATAGTGGTGGCTTGTAAATATTAATGGCAGTCGTGGTGATGGTGGTGGTAACCGGTGGTAACGTGGTAGTTTGATTTTGGTTATTTCAATTGTGGTTCGTGATTTATAGGCGATTGTCGAAGGTGAAGGTTGGAAGTTTTGACAACTTGGTTCTGGTGAATTTTGTTTGATTATGATTATTTTATTTAAATCTGATGATTTAGATATGATATTGAGTGAGAGGATGTGGTGGTGGAGATGGTGGCAATGTGACCGTATGAATGCATTGATTTTGATTTGATATACTAATTCGGAATGATGTTGGTGTTAATAGTTGATGGCTGGGGTGGTAATTGCCGGAGGTAGCAGATTGTGGTAGAAGTAAAACTAAGAAACGGCATATGACATAGCCTATTTGTAATTCGAGAATCTTACTCAACATAAATTAGTTTATAAAAGTAAATAATAAGTATAAACTTTCAGAGAAATCTCATATAGTATAATCTGTCAAAAGAAATAGGTTAAAGTCAATCTATAGACTTGAAGATTTACTACATTGAAAGATGTTCAGACATCTGATCAAGCCTCAGTGTAAATCTCAATGTGAAAGTGGATTCATTTACAGTTATAGAGGTTTCTACAATGATAGTGAAAGAATTACAGTGTACAGAAGATTTGACGAGGGATTAGAGAAGAAGAGAACCACAACTTAAAGTCAAGAATTAAAGAACATTGATTACAGTTAGTCACTCATGAACCAGACAATACATCGAGTGTCAATAGTGATTCAGTGGAAGCTCTTCATTATTTTCAGTGGTTTAAGCAAAGATTGTGTTATCAAGGATTTAAGTTAATTCTAGGTTAATTAATTAAATTAATTGTATAATTTATTTTATAAATTAATTCAATCAGAATTGATTTATTTTGTAAATTAATTAACAGATTAATTAAATCAGCATTAATCTTAAAAATGAAATGACTATCAAAAGTAAATTAATTTGGAAAAGACTATTAAAGAAATTACACTAGTAAGACTATTAGATAGTCTTACCAAATTCTTTTAAAAGACAGTTTTTTCAACACAAAAGGATAGTCTCACCGAGTTTGGATTGATAATAGTCTTATTGTCAGAATTGTCTCACCGAGTTTGTGTTGATAATAGTCTTGTCGAGCTGTTCAAGAGATAGTCTCACCGAGAGTTAAATGCAATTAGTCTTTCCAACCTTAGGATGGTCTTATCGAAGATTTTTAAGGAATAGTTTTTGAAACAGATAGTCTTGCCGAACAATGTAAACAAAAGACAGAAGATATTTGTTGAAGTACTATAAAAGAAAATAGACAGAAGCAGAAGGACACACACGAAACACACATTAAAGACAGAATAAAAAGAATCCTATCTCTGTCATCTTTAATACCTCAAACTGATCAAGCTTTTAATTCCTAGTAAATTCAGTTCAAGTTCTTTGTAATATTCTATCCGTTAGAACTTGTTTGTTTACTACCCTTGTACTATTTGCGAGTTTTTACTCCTAATTTATATCTCGATTTTTATTAACAAATCTAGAAAAGTTCATGTCGAATTTTCTAATTTGTTTTTATTAACTTGATATTGATTTGTAATGTAATTGTAACAATCCTCAAGTTTAATATAAGTTATATTTAACTTGAACTTTGTTTCTTTTTATTCCGCACAAATTTGTTTCGATTAAAATTAAAATTTATCGGACAAATTTGAAAATACAGTATTATTTGTATTCAACCCCCCTTCTACAAACATATTGGACCTAACAAGGATGAAGATGTAGATAAAAATAATGGAGGAGGAAGATGGATAAGATTAATGGATGATGTGAGATAAAATGGAGCAAATATTGGGTAGGTATGGAGCAAAGTAAGTTAGACAGAGTACTTTTGAATTGGAGGTGGTTTGAATCGGAAGATTGGGTTACACAGATTTTAGATTGAAAAAACTCGGATCATAGAGCCATAATGTTATCTGTTGTTCGGAAAGATTGGGGGGTGAAACCTTTCATGATTTTTGATTGCTAGCTAAATGATGGGGAGTTGTTTAAATCCTTAGAAAAGGAATGAAGGTCCGGTAAATGTGAGAATCTGCATGCCAAATTCAGAAACTTACGCATGAATGTAAAACATTGGAATACTCACGTTAATGGCAATATAGATTTGAGGATAGCTAAATTGGAAAAGGAGCAATTCGAATTGGATGAAGAAGGCATTTAAGATATTAGGACACTGGATCTTTCATGTAAACTGAATAATCTCTACATGGAGAAGGCGAGTATGTTTAAAAAAAATCTCGATTGAAGTGGCATTAAGAGGGAGATAAGAACACAAATTTTTTTCATAATGTGGTTTCTCACAGGTGGAAAAAGAACAAAATTATGGGAGTGTACTGGAATATTACTTGGCTCTCTAATGTCAATCATATCAAGGATGCATTTTTCAGCATTTTCAATCTTTTTCCAGAATCTCTTCGTGGAAGCCTTGTTTTAAATTAGGATCCCTCCCAGTCTCCAAACTCTCTTCAAGGAAACTAGAGTTTCTTGTCAGGGACTTTACACTACTTGAATTAGAAGAGGTTCTTAGACTCAGCCATCGGATAAGGCTCCTAGTCCGGATGGACTGAGTATGGGTGCCATCAAGAAGCTTTGGCCTTTTTTAAAGGAGGACGTGTTCACCTTTGTTGAAAATTTCCAGAGGGGTAGAGGTATCCCTAATGGTTTGAATTCCTCATTTATTACTTTATTTCCAAAGGTTTCTAACCCCAATAAGGTGTCCGACTACCGTCCAATCAGTCTGATCAACTCAAGCATGAAATTGATTACTAAAATGATGGCAAAAAGACTTAAGAAATGTTTGCATGAGCTGATTGTAGAGGTACAAACGGGTTTTATTCGAGGAAGACATATATCTGATGGCATACTGATAGCAAGTGAGGTGGTTAACAGTATCAAATCAAAGCAAAGCAGAGGTCTGATTTTAAAGATCGATTTTGAAAAGGCTTTCGACATAATGGATTGGACATTCTTATTTCACTTGTTGGAAAATATGAATTTTCATAATAAATGGAGAGAATGGCTATCAATGATCTTTCATACTTCTCGTACGTCAATCTTGGTAAACAGGTCTCCTTCTAAGGAATTTGTTCCACAAAGACGATTACGTCAGGGTGATCCTTTATCCCCTCTTCTTTTTAATCTGGTTGCTGAAGTATTACATGTTTTGCTAGTACGGGCTGAGGCTTTATGGATTTTTAAGGGGGTAATTATAGGTTCTAATGGCTTCACCATATCTCTTCTGCAATATGCAAACGATATTATCATTTTCCTCCAGAATGATACGTCCTCAATAAATGGAATTAAAAGTGTGTTGCAAAGTTTCTTCGTACTCACTGGATTAAAGGTCAACTTTCACAAAAGTCAGTTACATGGTTTTCATGAAGATATAGATGATTTACACAACTGGGCATCTATTTTGGGATGTGAGGTTGGAGGAGAGTCTATTAATTATTTAGGAGCTGATATTTGTGCTTCTCCTAAATCAATTAAGTTTTGGGATCCATTGACTCAAAAGCTTTAATGCAAGTTAGCAACATGGAAAGGGAGTGCAATGAATCAAGCGGGCAAAGTTGTTCTCCTCAAAGCAACATTTGATAGCATGCCAATATACTGGTATAATTTGTATCGAATGCCGAAAACAGTTGAGAAGAAAGTTGACAATCTCAGAAAATCTTTCTTTTGGGGGGTGAAATCAGTAGGAGAAGAGGCCAAAGCAAAAAATGTATCTATTATGTTGGATTAAAAAATGTAGACCTTGTTACCCAGTAAATTACAATTGTAGAAGGGGGGGTTAAATACAATTGTATAAGATTTTCGACTTAAGCAAATAATAAACACAAATATGAAAGATTAACATCTTTATTATCACTGGTATAAAACTGTTACAAACTCTCCCAAGAAATTCTGATGTTCTTGAGAGCTGCTAGGTTACAAAATATCTCGTATAAGCGATTACCCTTAAGTAAAACCTAAATTGTGTTTAATATATCACACACCTGCCTTATCAATTAAAAGATATGTTAAATCAATTAACAACTGTTTACAATACATATTCTAACTAATAGCTACGATTTTATAAAATAGGAATCAATAAATCAATATTCCTTAATCTCCGGACTAATATAAATCTATAAGCAATCCTTCTGTAATCCTGATGACTTCAGCATCCAATCCTGATCAGTCAGTAGTCCAGATCCTGACATCCATTGAATCATAATCTAACAATCTCACCCAATTTGTACTTTGTAGAATAAAGCACAAATTTCTTGATTCAATGATGTCAAAAAAAAACAAAATGTCTCAAGAATCTTTAGTAACAGACTATCTTCTTTCATAAATTCTTTGGTAGAAAAGATTCATCTTCAAGAAATTTTGTAATAGCTCTTCTTCTTTATTTTTAAGAATCTGAATTGAATCAATTTCACCTTTAGATCTTTGAGCTCTTCGTCTTTCTCATTGATCTGATAGATAGCTGCTCTGAGATTCTGGATTGAGCTTCTTGGTAACTGTAAGTCTTCTACTAGGAGAAAAGCTAATTCCTCACCTTCAGGATTAAAAGTCAATTGCTTCATACTAAAAGACATTTCTTTTACATCACTTTCTTTTTGCATTTCCACTTCTTGACCTCTTAGGTTTATGTACAGAGGAATATATTCACCATTGTAACCCAATTTTCCATCCAAAATCCTCTTCTTGATATTAATGAGAATCATGTCTGACCATTCTATACTTACTTCAATCTCCCTTTTGAGTAGGTAATGAACATATTTCAGTTCCTTTGTAGATTTCATCAACAATTCCTGAATAGTCAGAATATTCACACTTCCATCTCCTAGAAAATAAATCATTTTCTCCTTCTCATAGTAATCACAATGCAATCTTCAACGATATTAATAGATATAAGTTTATTCAGGTGCTTAGCTGTTAATTTCTCACCAACTTTATCAACCAGGAGATGTTGATCTGTATATGCAGCATTTAGAAATTCAGCTTCACTACATGTTCCAATAGATCCTCTAGTGTAAGGTACCATCTCCTTCCTCTTAGTTTGCATGTCTGCCCACAAAGATTTAGAAATTTCAATATTAGGAGACTGACTTGCAGTCACTTGGCCAGACACAAAAACAACAGGCTTTGTGCCATTCAGAACACTAGCATGCTTCCATTTCTCACCCTTCTTCTTCTTTATCACCTCTCTCGACCTCATGCTCTCTTCTTTCTTCATCTCTCCATAACAATCTATTTAAACTTCAGATATTTTTTACATAAACCTTTTCTTCTCTTGAAGCAACATCATCAACATCTCTTCTAATTTCCCTTTCATTCTACCATCTCCTTATCCTTTCTTCATCAATCTCCAAAATTATGATTATCAGCCACAACAGTAAGAATAATAATCTCGAGTTCTGTCAAGATATCAGCTTCATCATGATCAGGAATAGAGACTTGAACTGTAGCAGGACTAGCAACTTGTGCTTTCACAGCAACTCTTTCTCCTCTTGTTATTAACAGAATTTCTTCTTCATCTAGATCCTCATGTGCCACAACTGAAGAGGTTGATGATCCTGTGGAATTACTTCATTTTTAAAAAGAATCTTTAGCTACTTTATCTATACTTATTCCACTAGACCTTGTTTGTCCAAAACTTGATTGTGTAGGCTTTCTTCCTCTACCTCTCTACCTCTACCTCCTCTGCCTCTTCTTCTACCTGTAGTAGGGGTTGCCTTCTTATTGGAGAACTCTCTCATGAGCTTTTGTTGTTCATTCAAGAACTCTTCTTTACTCAAATATGGAAAGTCTTGAGTTGATAGAGCAAGATCATGCCTAGCATGAAATTGCTGAACTTTCTTATCGTTATGATATAAAGTATCAACTTCACCTGATCGAATTAGTGGTATATTTCTTAAAAAGATGTGGAGCATTTTTCTCTTCCTTAATGAACAACAGATCCTCATTTTCTTCAGGAATTGTTGGAAGAGTTTGTCTTTGATCAGGTATCAGGATTTGATCACCTGTAAGGATTTGCTCTTCAGGATTTCAGATTGTACAATTGTTCTCACAATCTAGCAGTACTCTATTTTTATTGGTGAAAATTCATGTGAATACAGGGAGGTTCACAAGACGTGGCAGGGATGATATTCATTCTATTTAATTGAGTGATAAATTGAGTGATAACAATCAGGATGAGACACATTTTTGTAAAATTTTTAGTACCAAATTTTGTGTCTCTAGAATTTTTCTATATTAATATGTATAAAATTTTATTTTATACAATTTCGAATCGATAAGAATACTTGGGTTAGATCAATATTTTTAATAACACTGTCTTACATGTAAAAATCATCTGGAATGGGACAATTTTTAAATTTAGGAACATTTTAATCTGGCCAATTTTAAATTAAATAGTAAGTTTTAAGATTTTTTACGGACATGCCTTTTATTTAATAAATAAAGACACTTAAAAATCCTATTAAATACCCAAGTTAACATACACATTAATATTTAGTTGAATACCTGTATTTTAGGATTTAGATAAAAAAAATTGCAAAATACTGAAGAATAAAACATATGCCACATGAAAAATAATATTCAAACTGTTCCCTTGATATTCAAACTGGTCTCTTTTATGTACTCAAGTTTATTTTGAAGAGTGAACTTATAATACATTTAGTAGCACATTGTATAAAATTTTTTGTTCCTCCTAATATTTTTTCATAATTTCTTGCATGTCAACTTAATGTGTTTAAAACATTTTGCATATATTTATCAAAATTATGCAAAACATATAAAAATCATGTATTCATTTTAAAGAATGTATAAAAAGTTTAATAAGGGTCTTGTGTACGTGTATTAATCTATTATTGTGTTTTGGAAAATAATTTTGTTCCAATTTTGTTTTTTAACAATGCTAAGGTTTACACAGTATCACAATTTTTTTTTTTTTTGCAGAGATTGGAAAAATTTTAATGTATTTATCTTTGTTATAC
Organism: Kitagawia praeruptora; assembly: GCA_037693485.1. Lineage (NCBI taxonomy): Eukaryota > Viridiplantae > Streptophyta > Magnoliopsida > Apiales > Apiaceae > Kitagawia > Kitagawia praeruptora. The sequence continues at coordinate 100,042,913 of CM075354.1, read as the reverse complement.
TTTGTATAACAAAGATAAATACATAAAATTATTCTCACACGCACACACACATAAACTTTAACCATTACAAATCATCAATGTGATAAAAAAAAATACAAATGACAAATGATTAACATAACATTGCAACATAATTAGAAGACTTGCAAAATCTCTGCTTCATAATCCACAAACTTGAGAGATCAAATTGAAAAGTTGCTTAATAATTAACCTAAATAACGAAAAAAGGGATTAAATTCCCAAGACATGACATAATCACGTTTTTTGGGAGAAATATAGTTATAACTTATTTTGTGAAGAACCACTTATCTAATATATCATCAAGATCATTTTGATCACCAAACCAATCACCGTCATTTACCATGTCATTTCCCTGAAACATCGGCAGCCCACCACTTTGTTGGGGCACCATATAAGATGCAGGAGGAGCAGGAGCACCCACTGGGAGTAATCTCATACCAGGTAGCTGATCAATCCCAACACTTTGTTCAGGCACCATGTAAGATTCATATGTTGGCACAGGAGGACCAGGAGGCACGATGTAAGATTCATATGTTGGCACAGGAGGACCAGGAGTAACATTCACAGATGGTAAAACCACCGCGCTTCTAGACGGGACCCACATGGTTGCCTCTACCTGCATGGTAGATGCAGGCTGGCCTAGCACAGATCCCACAAAAGTTTCATGTGGGGATGCCAAGACAGACATTGATGTTTGCACCATGACTGGATGAGGCATCTGTAATGGAGGTGATGATGGAGCTGTGGAGATTGAGTTAGTACTTATGGGTGCAAAGGAGGATGGTGGGGAACTGGATACAGGGAGACTTCCGCAGGGAGTTGATATGGGAACAGCAGGCATTGAACCGGTACCGGTATAACACCTAATAGCGGGTTCAGCTTCACGGAGAAGCCATTCAATGGTTTCTCCGTTATTGCTGTGACCAAGTTCTTCTGTCAATTGAAAGATTCTTGCAGCTGTTATTGTTGGAATTCTGACTCTAGGCTCTCTGCCATACACTTTGGCGTGACCATCATTCTTAACCATCTTTGATTAATTTGATATGAGTTGGTGTTTACAGTATAGATTGATGAACTAAGAGGAGGATTGCAAGTCCATATATATAACGTCAGTGCTGAACTGTCTCCCACTGTGACCGTGAAATGCTTACTTAATACCAACTTATCATTATGATCTTAATAAAAGTACAAAAATTTACAAACGGTTATACACTTCACGCCAATTATACATGTACTACATGTAGACAACCAATTAACACCATATTATCATTACGATCTTAATTACTAAGGTATAAAAGTACAAAAATTCACAAACGGTTATATACTTTACATAATTATACATGTATTACATTTAGCACATGTTATTAAAAAAACATTTATGAATATATAATTTTTATTATGCACATACACATGTTTACTATGTTTACTAGTGATACATTTAAAAAAAACTATTAAGGATATATAATTTTGTTTAGTTTTAATCTCTCAAAATTATTTTTTATTACTTTTCATCTCTTAAAATTTGATGTTAATTCCTATCAATTCTAATTAATCATTTTTTTTTGTTTTGAAGCACAAAGTTTTGTGTGGTAAAGATTTTTTGTTTTATGCATAAAAGCTTGTATAGTAGAAAGAAAAATATAAATATAATTTGGTGTGCAACTTGCAAGAAAAAGATACTAAAATGGGAATTCTTAAACTTAACATGTGGAAATGATATATAGGCTTAAATCCTCTTAAAAATATACTAATTTCTTTTTCCAATGGTAGCATATGTAAGTAGGTGTAAAACTAATTTATTTAAAAGAGACTATCAATTTTATCTTCTTAAATGTTATACAACAATATTAGTTTGATAAAACAAATGAATTGAGCGCTAATATGTAATATAAGAAATTATTAAAGATATTACTAATAAAATCATACAGTTAAAAACAAAATGTACATATCTATACTATTATATAAAAACCGAAACATTAAAAGTTTTGGTACCTGTTTTTTTGTACGTAGTGAATTTACTTATTTACCCTTCACTATAAAGAAAAATCTATACTATTATATAAATTCCGAAACATTAAAAGTTTGGTTGGTCGTTTGGTTGGTACCTGTTGAATTTACCTAATTACCCTTACTTAATTACAGATAAAATCTTTTTTTATATTTTATCTAACTAAAATTTTTGTTTTACTAATCAATTTCTTTTTTCAGGTTAAACATGTTACCTTTAAAATTTTTGTTTTACTAATCAATTTCCTTTTTCAGGTTAAACATGTTACCTTTTCTTTTCTTTTTAATAACTATACAGTTTCCTTTTTCAGTTAAAATATAATATATTTTATATTTTATCTAACTAAAAAGCATATTATCATTACTATTAACTAATTAATTAATTTTTTCATTCAAATTATCTTTTCTCTTTTCTCTAACTAAAATATCTCTTTTTCCAATTATATCACGAGTTACCTTTTAAAAATCTTCTTTTACATTTTATTTAACTAAAATTTCTACATTACAAATCAACCTACTTTTTCAGGTTAAACGTGTTACATTTTTTTTAATAACTAAGCAGTTTCCTTTTTCAGGTGGTACCTATTGAATTTACCTAATTACCCTTACTTAATTACAGATAAAATCTTTTTTTATATTTTATCTAACTAAAATTTTTGTTTTACTAATCAATTTCCTTTTTCAGGTTAAACATGTTACCTTTAAAATTTTTGTTTTACTAATCAATTTCCTTTTTCAGGTTAAGCATGTTACCTTTTCTTTTCTTTTTAATAACTAAGCAGTTTCCTTTTTCAGTTAAAATATAATATTTTTTATATTTTATCTAACTAAAAAGCATATTATAATTACTATTAACTAATTAATTAATTTTTTCGTTCAAATTATCTTTTCTCTTTACTCTAACTAAAATATCTCTTTTTCCAATTATATCACGAGTTACCTTTTAAAAATCTTCTTTTATATTTTATTTAACTAAAATTTTTACTTTACAAATCAACCTACTTTTAAGGTTAAACGTGTTACCTATTTTTCTAATAACTAAGCAGTTTCCTTTTTCAGGTAAAATATAATATCTTTTATATTTTATCTAATTAAAAAAAATTATAAATACTGTTAACTAATAAATTTTTTTTTCTTTTCTCTTTTCTCTAACTAAAATATTTTTTTCCAATTATATAACGGGTTACCTTTTTCAGCCAAAACAAGTTACCTTTTTTATTTTCTCTAACTAAAACCTCTCTTTTTCAAATTATATCACGGGCGATTCTATTTAAAAAAAATAAAATCATAATATTATAATGCTATTAATTAACCGATTACCTTTTCAGCTAAAAACGTATCATCTTTTTTATTTTTTCTAATTAAATTACTTTTTTTAGAAATATCACGGTAACATTAATTTCTCATTTTCTAAAAATATTACCTGCAATTTTATTTAGTAAAATAACAATTAAATTATAATTACTATAAACTAATCAATTACCATTTTCTCCCTAAAGTATGTCACATTTTAATTTTCACGTTATCTTTTTCTATTTTTTCAAACTAAAATCTCTCTTTTTCCAATTATATCACGGACGGTTCTATTTAATAAAATTAAATAATATACACTCAAAAATATCTCACCATATATTCAAATCATTATTTTTAGTAATAAATAAGAATCGTTAGATCTAATAATAAGATATATTACATGATTAAATTAATTTACTAAAAATTCAAAGTTCATAATTATAATGTTAAATAAATTTTATAAAACCCGTGCTTCGCACGGGTTATAAGCTAGTATATATAATATCTATACTATTAAAACTCTTAAAAAATTATAAAATAATATAATTAATGAATTTGTTATATATCAAAAAAATCTACGTATCGCACGGAAGCTAGTAATAGTTATTAGCAAAAGAAAAAAAAACTCTAACCAAATTTAGTTGCGAATTAGCCCATCATGTAAATATTAAATATTTCTCATATGAACATAACACAATCAATATAACAATAGTATCATAACTAAGATAAATAAGATTATGTAGCTAAATTTCTAATTTATTATTGTTTGATAATTATTTTAGAAGTAACATTATAATTAGGATATAAAATATTGCATTTTTCTACATTTATATTTTTTCTTTTCACCAAAATTTTCTTTGTAAGTTTATGTATAATTAAGAACATGATTAAATACAAACTAGCTTTTATAACCGTGCGATGCATCGATTTCTTTTGATATGTAATAAGTTTTATTTTATGTTATAATTACATTTTTATATAATTATTATTTATAACATTTAATTTTAGTTTTACCTTAAATTATTTAATAAAAATTTAATTAATGATATGCCTGATTTAAAACTTATATTATAAAATTTAAAAATAAAATTGTCGTTGATTAAATTTGAACCTTGAAATTTTAGTATATTAATTTAATCATATAATATATCTAATCATTAGATTAAACGGTTGTGATTTTTGACTAAAAATTTAACGGTCATTACTCGTAGTATAAAGATTTCTATTATATTTTGTTAGTGATTAGAAGATATGGTGTGATATTTTTAGGCATATAATAATTATTACAAGATTATGTTTTAAATTAAAATTTAACGTGTTTAAATTAGGAAAAAATATTACTGATTGGAAGATATAAATTTATAAAATTATAATAAAATTTTATTATGTTATAAATAACATTTATTGTTATGATTTTTATCTTATTATGTTATAAATTTTATTTAATATTACAATTATGTTTTGATATTATCATTATTTTTAATAATTTTTTAATTTTAATTTAATATACTCATATTTACGAATTATACTAATATTTTCTTATTATAAATAATGTATATGGATTTTTAATATATTTTATTAAATAATTGAAAAATATGGTGTGATAAGATTAGTTTTAAATAAAAAATGTAACGTGTTTTAATTCGAAAGAAAATATTAATGATTCGAAGATATGATATCATTCATGTTTTTAGGTGTTTATAAAAGGTAATATCTTCAACTAAAAGTAAATGTGAAAAAGACAATCGACTAATTACAATTTATTATTTTATGTTATTATTTAGTTTAGGTGTCTTAATAGTATAGATATCAAATATTTTTTTCTTTTTAATGAAGAATTATACTAATGTTTCCTTATAAATAAAAACGGTAATGTGTTATAATTCGAAAGAAAATATTAATGATCGATATGATGCGAATAATATTTTTAGTTGATATTTTAAGGTGTTTATAAAAGGTAATATCTTCTACTAAAAGTAAATGAGAAAAAGGCAACCGACTAATTAGCATTAAATATTTTATGTTATTATTTATTTTAGGTGTTTTAAAAGTATATATATATAATATTTTTATTTTTAATAAAGGGTAAATAAGTAAATTCACGAAGTACCAAAAAACAGGTACCAAAACTTTTAATATTTCGACTTTTATATAATAAGTATAGATTTAATTACTTAAATATAAACTTACACACTTGTTTTGTTAAAACACATTTATAACTTATAACTTGGGTTCATTGAATAATAATGTTATATGGAACACACATGATTAAATTGTTCAATACATCAATACCGGAGTATGAAATTTTATTTATTCAATATAAAATATATTGAACTGTAATTAAAAATTTGTTAAATAAATGTTGTATAAATCTCAACTAGGTTCACCAACAATATTTGGGTCTAAAAATATGAAATATTATTAATTTATTACAATTTTCATAATCATGCACATGTAAAATTATTTTATATTTTTGAATTAGAGTATAATTATTGTTCAACTTATAATGGCGAACCCAAATTATTAATTTGTTGAACGTTATAAAAAAAATCTATTATTAGTAAAAAAAAAATATTGCAAATATGTTTTTAATAAATTATAAAACGTTAAAAAAAAATTCGTCATAAATTATGCGTATTAATAAAATTTTATTTATTTTTTAATAAATAATATTAAATCCAAGTAATATATGTGTTGAACGGAATTGTTTTATTAATTTATACATAAATTTCTTTTTTAGTGAAACTCGCCCATATTATTATGATCAACATCCCGAATTTTCTATTTTTTCTTTGCTTTAATATGTTTAACATACCTTTTGTCCATATTATTACCAATGCTACGCACCAACCCATAATTATTAATAGAATGAAATTAATGTTAGAATTAAATATGAAAATTTGAACATAAAAGTACATATTCATAATTAATAAGAATTATATTAATACCTAAATTCAGGTAAAAAAAATGTCGATTAATTATAAAAATTATATTATTCTATGTTTATCAATTAAATTACTTATAATTAATCATTTCTAACAAAATTAAGCATTATTGGTCTATTTGTTAGATAGAATTAAGAGTTTCAAGGTGTATTAGAACCTAAACTATTATGAGATATGTTATTTAATCTTAATCTCATAATTTTTAAATCACCCTTAATTTGGATCGCTTATTTTAAGTCTTTTAGAGATAATCGATATATACATTTATTTATTTTTACATCTTTTTCGACGAACTCGGAAAAAATGAATTTTTATCGTCACTTCTCCCATTTTTATCTCTCTCTTTTTCTTTCTCATTTCTTCAAATCATTTATGTTGTCATGGTTTTATCGACTCTCCACAGTTGTATTGCTTCTTTGACGTTGTAGTCTGTGACGGATTAGGGGGTGCGGAGGGGTTCTTGGTCCTAAGATTGAAATTTGTACAAGTTGCTTCTGTTATTGAGTTGGTGAATTCATGTGTAATTTGTAATTTTACCTCAAAGCCTATGTTCGACTCTCGGATACTAAATCTCATTTCTTCAAATGCTACCGTCTCTTTCTCTTATTGTTCTTTTTTGTTTTTTCTTAAAATTTTCTATGCAAACTTTTTTTTACATGTTTTTAATAACATAAACATATTGAACTATTATCCAATCATTACAATTGTTTTCCTAATAACATGGTGAAATGAGTTAAATTTTAAATCCCTTTTGCAAGTATAATTATTTTTAGATTAGGAAATTAAAAAAAATAATTATTATATAAATCGCCCTCCCCCCCCCCAAAAATTATTTTCTGCGTTCGTCACTGGTTGTAACCTTTCAATTCATCATCTTCGTCTTTATATTCATTTCTTGACACCAATAGTAATTTCACCCTGTTGTGATTTCATCAAAAATTTGGTGAATTGTTCATATTTTTTGTTGAGTTTTGTGATTTTTATGGTGATATTAGCTTGAATTTGGTGATCTATATATAGTGGTGGCTTGTAAATATTAATGGTAGTGGTGGTGATGGTGGTAGAGAGGGTGGTGATAAGTGGTGGTAATATGGTAGTTTGATTTTGATTATTTCAATATGTGGTAAGTGATTTATAGGCAATTGTCAGAGGTGAAGGTTCGAGGTTGTGACAACTTGGTTCTGGTGAATTTTGTTTGATTATGATTATTTTATTTAAATATGATGATTTAAATATGATGAGTGAGCGGATGTGGTGGTGGAGATGGTGGCAATGTGACCGTATGAATGCAGTGATTTTGATTTGATATGACTAATTTAGAATGATGTTGGTGGTAAGAGTTGATGGCTGGGGTGGGGTGGTAATTTCCAGAGGTAGGAGATTGTGGTAAAAGTAAAACTAAGATGGGGTAGAGGATTGAAATACATATGACATAGCCTATTTGTAATTCGAGAATCCTACTCAACTTAAATTAGTTTGTACTAGTAAATATTAAGTGTAAACTGTCACAAGAATATCAGATAGTATAGTATGTCAAAAGAAATAAGTTAATATCAATCTACAGACTTGAAGATTTACTACATTGAAAAAAGTACACACATCTGATCAAGCCTCAGTGTAAATCTCACTGTGAAAGTGGATTCATTTACAGTGATAGAGGTTTCTACAATGATAGTGAAAGAATTACAGTGTACAGAAGATTTGACAAGGGATTAGAGAAGAAGAGAACCACAACTTAGAGTCAAGAATTAAAGAACATTGATTACCGTTAGTCACTCATGAACCAGACAACACATTGAGTGTCAACAGTGATTCAGTGGAAGCCTTTCAGTATTTTCAGTGGTTTAAGCAAAGACTGTGTTATCAAGGATTTAAGTTAATTCTAGTTTAATTAATTAAATCAATTATTTAATTTATTTTATAAATTAATTCACTCATAATTAATTTATTTTGTAAATTAATTAATAGATTAATTAAATCAGTATTGATCTTAAAAATGAAAAGACTATCAAAAGTAAATTAATTTGGAAAGGACTATTAAAGAAATTACACTAGTAAGACTATTAGATAGTCTTACCGAATTCTTTTAAAAGATAGTCTTTCGGCACAAAAGGACAGTCTCACCGAGTTTAGATTGATAATAGTCTTGCTGTCAGAATAGTCTCACCGAATTTGTGTTGATAATAGTCTTGCCGAGTTGTTCAAGATATAGTCTCACCAAGAGTTAAATGCAATTAGTCTTTCCTGCCTTAGGATAGTCTTACCGAAGTTTTTTAAGGGATAGTCTTTGAAACAGATAGTCTTGCCGAACAATGTAAACAAAAGATAGAAGATATTTGTTGAAGTACTATAAAATAAAATAGACAGAAGCAGAAGGACACACATGAAACATACATTAAAGACAGTAGAAAAAGAATCCTATCTCTCTCATCTTTAATACCTCAAACCGATCAAGTTTTTAATTCCTAGTAAATTCAGTTCAAGTTCTTTGTAATATTCTATATGTTAGAACTTGTTTGTTTACTACCCTTGTACTATTTGTGAGTTTTTACTCCTAATTTTTATCTCGATTTTTATTAACAAATCTATAAAAGTTCATGCCGAATTTTCTAATTTGTTTTTATTATCATGATATTGATATGTATTGTAATTGTAACAATTCTCAAGTTTAATATAAGTTATATTTAACTGGAACTTTGTTTCTTTTTATTCCGCACAAATTTGTTTCGATTAAAATTAAAATCTACCAGACAAATTTGATAATACAGTATTTTTTGTATTCTACCCCCCCTTCCCCTTCTACAAACATATTGGACCTAACAAGGATGAAGATGTAGATAAAAATAATGGAAGATAAAGATGGATAATATTAATGGATGATGTGAGATAAAATGGAGCAAATATTGGGTAGGTATGGAGCAAAGTAAGTTAGACAGAGTACTTTTGAATTGGAGGTGGTTTGCATCGGAAGATTAGGTTACACAGATTTTAGATAGGAAAAACTTGGATCATAGAGCCATAATGTTATCTGTTGTTCAGAAAGATTAGGGGGGTGAAACCTTTCAAGATTTTTGATTGCTGGCTAAATGATGGGGAGTTGTTTAAATCCTTAGAAAAGGAATGAAGGTTCGGTAAATGTGAGAATCTGCATGCCAAATTCAGAAACCTGCGCATGAATGTAAATATTGGAATACTCACGTTAATGGCAACATAGATTTGAGGATAACTAAATTGTAAAAGGAGCAATTTGAATTGGATGATGAAGGCGTTTAAGATATTAGGAAACTGGATCTCTCATGTAAACTGAATAATCTCTACATGGAGAAGGCGAGTATGCTCAAACAAAAAATCTCGATTGAAGTGGCACTTAGAGGGAGATATGAACACAAATTTTTTTCATAATGTGGTTTCTCACAGGTGGAAAAAGAACAAAATCATGGGAGTGTACTGGAATAATACTTGGCTCTCTAGTGTCAATCATATCAAGGATGCATTTTTTCAGAATTTTCAATCTTTTTCCAGAATCTCTTTGTGGAAGCCTTGTTTTAAATTAGGATCACTCCCAATCTCCAAACTCTCTTCAAGGAAATCAGAGTTGCTTGTCAGGGACTTTACACTACTTGAATTAGAAGAGGTTCTTAGACTCAGCCCATCGGATGGCCTTTTTTTGAAGGAGGACGTGTTCACCTTTGTTGACAATTTCCAGAGGGGTAGGGGTATCCCTAATGGTTTGAATTCCTCATTTATTACTTTATTTCCAAAGGTTTCTAACCCCACTAAGGTGTCCGACTACCGTCCAATCAGTATGATAAACTCAAGCATGAAACTGATTACTAAAATGATGGCAGAAAGACTTAAGAAATGTTTGCATGAGCTGATTATAGAGGTACAGACGGGTTTTGTTCGAGGAAGACATATATCTGATGGCATACTGATAGCAAGTGAGGTGGTTAACAATATCAAATCAAAGCAAAGCAGAGGTCTGATTTTAAAGATCGATTTTGAAAAGGCTTTCGACACAGTGGATTGGTCATTCTTATTTCACTTGTTGGAAAACATGAATTTTCATAATAAATGGAGAGAAGCAATGATCTTTCATACTTCTCATACATCGGTCTTGGTAAACAGGTCTCCTTCTAAGGAATTTGTTCCGCAAAGAGGATTACGTCAGGGCAATTCTTTATCCCTTCTTCTTTTTAATCTGGTTGCTGAAGTATTACATGTTATGCTAGTACAGGCTGAGGCTTTATGGATTTTTAAAGGGGTGATTATAGGTTTTAATGGCTTCACCATCTCTCATCTGCAATATGAAGACGATATTATCATTTTCCTCCAGAATGATACGTCCTCAATAAATGGAATTAAAAGTGTGTTGCAAAGTTTCTTCGTACTCACTGGTTTAAAGGTCAACTTTCATAAAAGTCATTTATATTTCATGAAGATATAGATGATTTACACAACTGGGCATCTTTTTTGGGATGTGAGGTTGGAGGAGGTCTATTAATTATTTAGGAACTGACATGTGTGCTTCTCATAAATCAATTAAGTGTTGGGATCCATTAATTTTAAAAACTTCAATGCAAGTTAGCAACATGGAAAGGGAGGGCAATGAATCAAGCGGGCAAAGTTGTTCTCCTCAAAGCAGCATTTGATAGCACACCAATATATTGGTATAATTTGTATCGAATGCCGAAAACAATTGAGAAGAAAGTTGACAATCTCAGAAAATCTTTCTTTTGGGGGGTGAAAACAGTAGAAGAAGAGGCCAAAGCAAAAATGCATCTATTATGTTGGAATAAAAAATGTAGACTTAAGATCGCTAGAGGCTTAGGATTAACGTCAATAAGAGAACGTAACTATGCAATACTATTCAAATGGTGGTGGTGTTGTTGCATGGAAAGATATAAATTATGGCACTCATTCATGTTAGATAAATATGGACCAGAATTTTCGATAGGTCTGGCACGCTTGGTCAAAAATGGTGCAACTTCTTACATTTTGCGTGACATAGTATCTGTCGGAATAGATACTTTTGCTGCTAGTCGAATATCTAATAACTTTTATAGGCAGATATGTGATGGTATGTCAATAAGGTTTTAGGAAGATTCTTGGTATGGTGCTACCTCCCTAAGAGATGAGTTTGCTAGACTTTATTCACTACTTATCCTAAAGTTCAACAATGTTAAATCCATCGTACAAGTTTGGACGTTCAATGTTGAGGAGTGGAATACTCTTTGGAAGCGCCCATTAAGGGCATGGGAAGAATCGGAGTTTTATAGACTAAGCAGGATCATTGAACAGGTTGTTCTTGTTAATAAAATGACAAACTTATTTGGCTACACAATAATCAGAAGTTTACCACAAAGGAATGTTATTTGGCAATTGTAACGCCCCCAGATCCGGGGTCAGGAGATTTGGTCGTTACACGAAAATCCTCAAAATTTAATCACGTGTTTAATAACACAATATCCCTTGTAATCATAAAAATTGAAATATAACATCTAAGGCCCTGACTATCCATGATCTTTTTAGGTTATAGTGCTAGAAACAAGAATCCAAATTCCATTAAATAAAAACTTTCTTATTTACAACATTCTCTTTGATCAAATCTTAAACCACTGGTATAACTTCGACAAGAAGTATACCAGGCCAACTAATCTAATACATAATAATAATCATAATTAGATTCTACTATATAAAATAGATCTTACACTAGATCCAGACCTCCCGCATCAAGTCATCTTCGAAATAGTGTCTGTTTCTTCTCTTTCCGAACTGTGCGAATAAGTCTAGCCAACTACCTTACTGAAAAGTTAGAATTTCGAAACAAAGAAGTATGAGCGAAAGAAATGCTCAGCAAGTGTATAGTAAAATATAAATTTTAATAAATCATTGCTAATAAAACAGGCATCTTTTGTCACAAGCTCAAGTCACAAGATAAGTATTTTAAATCTAAAATCTTTCATCACAGGATGGATTAAAAAGGAGTATTCAAACATGATAAACTCACAAGTTTTTCTAGTAGGGATCCCGACTAGCCAAACAACTGGTTTAGCTTTATTACCAACAAGGAAACATCATTACTACACAATATCATCGATAGTTCAAAAATCAATCTAATCATTCTCAACAGTAAATCAATACAGTATATTCTTACTCATCATCATTTGTATCACAATTAAAAAAATAACTCAATTAAACGATAAGTGAGGGATAGTATTACTTGCAATAAAAATTTGGGGAATAATCAAATCATCAAGATATATAATAGTTGCACAAAATATTTCACTTGAACAATAAGTGAAGGGATATAGTCACTTGCCTCTGGTCCTTAGCTATTACGTTGCAGTGCTGCTGCCTTAATCTTCTATCTTACGGCATCATAGTTTTCTATTTTACTCATTTGTTGGTAAGACGAGTTGCGATTGCCACGAGTATGATTCGCCGATATCGGGCCCGCGCGTCAACTTCTATAGTCAAACATACTACGGTAATTCAATTTTCAGATGACAAATCTGACATTCCATAAACGCTTATAAACTCAAATCGAACGTAGTAACCATGCTTACCAATTTTGCCGTTGGAAGAAAAAAATCGAAACCGTCCCCTCTGAACATAAAACTCCCAAAATCGTTTAAACATGAATTTTACAAAAAATGAATTAAACATGAATTTTACAAACAAAGATCCTTTAAATGCAATAAAACTCTTAAAATCGTTTTAAAATACTAAACTCCCAAAATAATTCTCCCAATAATTTTAAAAAACAGCATAATATCATAAGATAATAACACAATGATTTCATGATTTTTAATAACTCCGATGATTTTATAAATTTCAAGAAGATTAATAAAGCCTGTTTTTAATTAGATATAATCACAGAAAAAATGAAATTAAAATATACAGGCTCGCAGTGGCACTCCTAAATAATTATATAAATATGTAACTCACTATACATTTACCAGACGACACATCAAATTGGAACAAAATATCTACAATCTTATTTTCCCTTTATGGAAAAACTAATAAAGTATTTAAATAATAATAATAATAATAATAATAATAATAATAATAATAATAATTCATAAAATTCCAGGTTATTACAGCAATGGTTCAACCTCATCTGTAATCTCCAGTTTGGAAACTGTTGGTTTTAATCTTAAACTAAACTAGCAATATTGCCCGTGCTACGCACCGGCTTTAAATTTAGTAAAATATATTATTCGTTTTTTATTTTATCTAACTTACATGTTATCAATGAATTGTTTTTCAACAAAGTTCTTTGAGTGCATCGAATGAACAAATAATACTACTTTTTAACAATAATAAATTAACATAAACCAAGTGTTACTCTTATTGACAAAAAAGTTTAAATTAACATCTTAAAACAATATATGCAAAAACCAAAAACCAAAAGATTGAAATAAAATGTCAATAGCAAAACCAATGCAAATTAACCTGTTAAACCAAATATGCAAAAAGCATAATCCAAAACATTGAGATGAAATAAGAATAGCAAAACCCATGCAAGGGCCAATCTCTTATTAAACATTGAATTAATCCTAGACTGGAAGCAACAATTCCAACAACTTTGATGTCCATGTATTCAAAGTAGTAATCTCTTATTAAACATTGAATTAATCCTAAAAGTTTTGTTTGTTTGACGATAAATTCATCGACGTTTATAATATTACAGGAAAATGATTTAAAAATTGTAAATACAATTTTATCGTATTAAGTATAATCAAATTAATTTCAATATATATGTAATTTCAATATTACATATCTAAAATGTACTTGATTTGTTTTCATTTATATTTTGAAATAGACTAACTTGAGATATTAAATAGAGAAACGTAAAGCATTGTTTAAAACTTAAAACAAATCAAGTATTTTAATATAGTATTGGAACTACGAAAAACCAAACAATAATTCAAACATAAAAACCAACAGTAATAAAGCAGGGAAACACAAAATCCAAATTCCATAGTAATTGAAAAACTTGAAATAAATTGAAATGATGACATAAGACGAAGATCGCCTCCACACGTGCAAGCTGTGCTAGCTTCAACAAAGAGGCAGCAAACGCATCATTCACTTCTCCTGTATCAAAGGATTAGAGATGTAAATAAGTTTGCATAAACAGTTTAAATATGATATAATAAGTGAAGTTTAATGTGTGAATATATGCTGAAATCAGTTGGTAGCATTACTGTACCATTTTCATTTTCTTTGAGGTGGATTTTGCAGTATCCGGAGTGTATGCAGAAGTAGTCAGATCAATGATATTCTGAAACGATGACATAGTATACCATTAATATGACAATAAAAATAACTCATATAATATAGCAGAAGTATCCAACTAAGTAATAACCATTCGAGATATTAGGCACTTACTCCTGAAAAACTGGAATTTGTGAAACCATCCATAGTCTGCTGAGATGGTGAAGGCTGTGATGGTGAAGAATTAGGATTATGGATGTCTGAAGCATCAGTCACATAGAATAGTTTACTATCAAGCAGAACATTATCAGAGCTTATTTGCAAAGTAAAAATGAAATCTTTTCCGGTGATTCCACATATTGGTGCTGGATACCCACTGGTTAATCCCATCTATACAAATCAACAGAAATGGTTTGTATAAGCCTTAGATTTTTAGGCCTGAATAACATGACTGAAAAGAACTCAAATACCTTTTTTGTTTCAGCAATAAGAGTAGTTGCAGTTCTACCAACTACACGTTTTGCAGCTTTATCCTTGAGAATGAAGTTAAAAGCCTCTGTTGAATCTTCAGCTAACATAACAATCTTGTACTTCTTCTCAGGAACGAGCATAGACTTATGACATTCTGAACACTTGTACCTACCCTCCAGTTTGTAGACACTACCGTCACAAAAGGTACAACTATCATACCACCAATTATCATTCTGTTCAACATTGATGATCTTCACAATGCAGTGATAAAATTTCTGTTGCATATATATGAATAAATCAGTGTTGGATATAAATAAAACCAAAGATAAATTGATAAATTACTTATGCCATATGTACTTTCTAACCTTCAATTCTTCAGTGTTTGTTTTTTCACCCAGCTCTTTCAGGGTTATGGTTTGAATAACTTGAGCAACTGGAGCTGGAAGTTGAGATGGTTCTACATTCTCAGGAATTTTGTAACCTTCTTCCTCTAGCCTATAGTCAATTGTATTACCATTAACTATCTATGAAATATAAGTTCTTACAAATTCAAAACTATTTATAAAAGACAGATTACAATTACCTAATCCTCATAGCATGGACAGAATCAGTATCAAGATTGAGATAAATCTTAGATGATGGTAAAGTACTGATATGAACAGAACCTGTAAGACATGAATAGTTTTACTTAGAGACATAGTGTTCTATACTTGGAACTCTATAGATCATAAAAAAGTAATTTTAAGAAAATTCCAACACAAAATAAAATTCAACAAAACATAATACATACTCTTAAATATTTTTCAGCTTGCAGCTTATAACAATTGCAATAATTGGCTTCTCTTTAATGTTATCATAAAGCTCGTCAGTCGAGATAGAAAGGTTTCCCCAAACACATACTTTGTGAGTGTATCTACATATTTAAATCAGCATAATACTTCAAACATATGCAATCTAATTTGAATTTGAAAGAAAGAAGATCATAAGAATACCGTCCATCCGTAATTCTGAATTTGACAATGTTTCTTTCACCAAACATTGTCTGAATGACCTTCACACGTTCGAAATCTTCAACTACTCCAATGACATCTATAACAGATAAAATGCAGAAAAAAAAATACATGCAAGTAATTGAATTTAGAAAATAATGACAATAAAAGAAAAATGTCTTAGATTGATAACCTGTAGAGTATTCTGGAGTTTCAGGGTTCTCATAGTTGGTCACAATACCGAACAATTCACTTAAATCAATGAATTCGAACTTGTGCATTGGGATCATGAAGTCATCTTCAGGAACGTTTTCAACATAAGTGGAGTTGGAGAAGTTGATGATTATCTTTGAACTGGTAGGTCTTAAACTACCAGAGGCATCCTTTGTGTAGAAATTAGAAATAATGTAAACACATCCCTCGACAATCTCAGCAACTTTCCCTTTCCAGTTGTTGGGATAAACAAAAGCTTGAACATGGCAGTTCTAATTATACAAAAAATGAGGGTTCGATAAGTACTTTGTTAGCTGTGAAATGATGGATTGATTATATTCAAAAGTGATGAGAATGTTATCAGTATACAACTCGTTTTAAACTTACATCATCATCGAGCAGGATAAGATTATATCCCTTCAAAGCATCTTTTCCTCCAGATTGGTATGCAACAGAAGCCCACATCCTAGTCACACGCACCTTAATCTTCCAGTTAGTGCGAGATGTGTCCAGAGAAGATATCTGATCAAACATTTTCGATGCTGTATATGTGAAAACGTGATTTCTTATTATCTAAAAGGAGATAACAGAGATAAGTACAAACAGTTTATGAATGAACAAAATTAGTATGTCAAATAATATTAACTTACGTGGTAATCTAATGTTGTAATGGACTGCAGGAATGATAACATATGTGTAGGTTACAGAGAATCAGTTTTCTTATATAGACTAAGAATGAAATTAGGTATTTAAAACTTGGTAATGTGTATCGGATATGAATGTATTGAGGAGGTGATTAGTCTAAATTCTAACTAACTGATATCTTAAACCGAGAAAATCAAATCAATTTGAAACAAACAGTTTATATACCGCGAAACATTGGATTTGATTACTATGACTTTAAACGTGATTTGTATGGATAGGTTGTTAGGCAAAAAAATCAGAAAGTAAACAAATATAGTATTAATGTACATAATTTTTTATTTTAGTATAGTAATCAATATTTTCGGGAAAGATTAGAATAACATTTTGTTTATTTATGGAAAAATCTAATTTGTTTATATATTAATGTGAATGACATTAACCTTAGTATTTTCCCAAATCAATTACATTTAAGTGTAATATATACGAATGACATTTACCTTAGTATTTTTTCAAATCAATTACATTTAAGTGCAATATATACGAATAGTCAGAAAAATTCTATACAATCATTTTAGTGACACTTTACATGTCTAAGATATCAATTATATTTTTTAGATTCTTGTAGGTCATTTTAGGGCATTTGGTATTGCAGGTCATTGTGAGGAAAAACGAAGGTCTATATATACTACAATAGGTTATTGCTGATCTTAAGGACGATAATCAAGCCTCATTTTACTGAAAGTTATTTGGATGAAAGGACATCCTTTCAATTTAACACATCTGGTCACTTGGTCATTTGTAGACTTTACATTGATTCTGGTCTAACTGGACGCAAAACAATCAATGACATTGAAAAATACTTTACGTGATAAACTCAGTTGAAACAAAAGAAAACCGACATCTATCTTCAACTATTGCTTAATTGAAAAAAAAACCATCGACACATCAAATAAATACATAAAACCTGGAAGAACTTAGACAATTAGATGGAAAATCTTAAAACTTGACAAAATCTTGTAATTATTTTAAATTGGAAAAGACTAACAAACTACATCCAAAGATGTTTATTTCCATAAAAAAAATAACGCAAAAGATGCATTCTTTTCTATTTGATTGTGGAAAGAATATTTAAAACTTCAATTTATTCATATCGTCTGAAGACATATTGCAAAAATATCAAATTGCAAGAACAGGAACTGGGAAACCTGCAATAATGAGACTAAAACAGAAAGGTTAATATTATCAGTCAATCACACCAAACGATAAATTAAATTGGTTTTAAATAAATAAATATATATTACCAATTCCTAACACGCCTAACTGCTTCATAGCCAATGTTAATAAAAAACCGCGATGCATCCAAACTGCTGACTTCAACCATACCTGATTATAAAGATTTGAGAAAAAGATAAGTTATTTACATTATTTTATTGATCTACTTGAAATCACTAATAATAAAAATGTACATATTAAAATAATGATGCACAAAAAAAATATTACCACGAACGACGCGTGGCCGCATGGATGAGAAAATGACAATAGGAGGGGGATCAAAATGTTGTTGAAATAATGGTCCAAAAGTTTCAAAATGATCATCCCAAACAATAACTATGACAGAATTCCTGTGAATTGGAAGAATTTAAAGTAAATAAAATACACAATTACCAAATGATTGTTATAAGAAATAAAAAAATACACAGTAGATTGTTAACCTGCCATCGTAAAGTTGCATTCGAACAAAATTTCTCTCACCACTGGCTGTGTAAATTACTTTAACTGGTTCAACATTGAGAACAGCACCAAAAACATCTAATCATGTATACATTGGTTAAAATATAAAAAATAAACATTATAACTCATTAGTCAATAAAACATTAAGAATAAAGCACAGACAACACCTGTGGAATACACAGGTGTCTCAGCTGCAACATAGGAAGTCGGAAAATTGTATAGATCACTTAGCTCAACCACTTCAAACTTATGCCTTGGTATCATACTGGCTTCCAGCGGAACTGGTTGAACAGTGGTAAAAATTGAAAAACTAATGGACATATTAGATGATACAGGCCTGAGTGTTCCTGTTGCCGCTGTTGTCACAAAATGTTGGAAGTCATAAATATTCCCTTCGAAAATCATATTGTGATAAGCATTCCAGAGAGGATTGTGTACAAAAGCATGAATATGATAATCCTGAAAATAATAAAATAAGCATATAATTAATAACTATTAAACAATGTTAAATATCATGTGTCATTGAAATACTAAAAAAGTATACCTCTGCATCAAGCAAAATCAGATTGAAACCCAAAAGATTTCCATCATTGCCAGTTGAGGGCCACATACGTGTAATACGTACACGAATCTTCCAATCAGTCCTTGTATTGTCGATGAATTCAAGTCTGTGAACCATATCTGGTATAATAAACATTACATGAGTATTCATAGACATTTAAGCTCTATGCGAATGCTGTCATCTCATCTAGTCATATATTGATATATTGTTATAGGATAAGATGAAATGATCGTTCAAATTATAATAAGTAATATTGTAGTTAATCATATTGTGCTTTACTCACCTCTGATAGCAATGTAGGAAAAAATGGGGTATTTTGATTACTTGGTAAGGACTTTTCTCATAGAGATTTCAATGTGAAGATAAGGTGAAATAACCTTTAATCTGGTCGTGATAAATGATACTGATTGATAGAGAAGTATCATAATTATACAAAATCAATTACAATAAAAACAATTTAATAGAAAAATAATCGTTCATAATTTATGACATCTAATCAGATATATTAGAATATCCATAATATTCCATCAAAACATAATATCGAAAAACATTTTAAAAATTTCAAATTTTATATAATTCATATAATTGTGAGCAATTTTTTTTAATTTGACAAATTAAAGGAAAAAATGAAATGTATTTTGGATTGGAGGGATAATTTTGGTATGTATTTTTTAAAAAGAAATTTAACTTTTGAAAATACTAATTTATCAAATAAAAAAATGTATCTAACTTTATATTAATTGACATTCTTGGGAATTTGTGTTTAATATTAAGACTGAAGTAAAACACATCCTTTACTATAGGATATACACAACTTTACATATAAATTATATAACCTAAAGGAGAAAGAAAAGAGTTAAAAATGAATGTTTGCATGAACAACTGGCGGCAACTTGAACCAATTGAAGCAATCGATCAATTCATAACCGCTTCTATCAAACTCCGATCATCATAGTACAGGTATTCTGATTATATTTTGTTAAAGTTTCGGTTCAACATCAATTCGTATGATCGACTTGAAAAATCTAAGGTTTATTTACATTGACAGTTGTGTTTATGTATTCCAGTTATGTTCTACATACTATATGAACTTCTTAATAGGATTAAGATTCTTAATAGATAGTTACTTAAACAAATATCCATATCTGCTATTTTGCAAGATTCAGAAAATGGATTTCGTATTTGGTGTAGAAACTCAATGAATGTATGATAACCTGTAGTTAAGTACATAATCGATAGTATGATTAAGTAAATTAAGACCATTTTCATCAAAACCTAAACTTTTGTATGCAGGAAAATTATGACGAAGAGGACATCAAGTTTGGCTATTGAAAGTGGTATATTATTATTTAATTATATACAATATAATTTATATTATTCACGAAATTAGAATGGGCTAAATTTTCCTTTTTGTCATCGTCCAGGAACATAAATGACTATTTCGAGTTTCCTTTGTGCAAACAACAACCTGGGAACTTTTGGAAGATTTGTAAGTATAATGCAATGCTATGAATATTATCTTGAAGGTAGCTAGATTTACATTAAGTTTATGTTTCCAGTCTGATGTAAATATATTATTGAATGAATTGTAATGTTGATTTAGTCGGTTTCACAAATTATTGTAGAGAATTCCTAAAAGCTTTCACGATGAATATGGAGTTGTACTTCCTTTCCGTTTAAGGCTTAAGTGCAACTCGATTGAGTGGGATGCTAAGTATGATAGAAAATTGAAGATAATCTATGGTTTGGGAAGTTTTATGAAGTATTATGAAATCAAGATGTATGGACTGGTTCAATTCG
This sequence comes from Kitagawia praeruptora, assembly GCA_037693485.1. Taxonomy (NCBI): domain Eukaryota; kingdom Viridiplantae; phylum Streptophyta; class Magnoliopsida; order Apiales; family Apiaceae; genus Kitagawia; species Kitagawia praeruptora. The sequence continues at coordinate 100,022,016 of CM075354.1, read as the reverse complement.
ACTACTGTGGTGAAGATGAGTTCTTTGTTAAAATATTTAAAAATACAGCAATTCAACCTAACTATAGGAAAATGTGTCCATCAAAGTTTCTTGATAGTGAAAAAAGTCAAAATTGGAAGAAAACTGAATATATTGTTGATGATACTTCACTCGAATTTCAAAAAGCTGTTGCAATATGGTCCTTTAATGCCTTTATGGATTATGTGGACTATTTAGAGATGAAGATAGGTACTATGCACATTGATGGAGAACTTCCATATTTGGTAAGCTCTGTTTATATCATTTTCTCATTTTACTATTACTACATTTTTGCCATAAAACTGTTCTAGTACTGTTTAATTATAGAGGTTGAGCAAAGATTTTGAAAAACTTTGGAAAGATTGGGAAAATGGAGCAAAGGTTTTTCTCCGTTTTACTGAAGTTACATGGGAAATTGATGTAGAATGGAAAGAAAATAACTGTGTGTTTGGGAAAAAATGGTTTTCTTTTGCAGAAGAAATTAATTTGGAAGTTGGAGATACTTTGGTGTTATTTAGAATTCCTGAATCAGGATCTTATGCTGTAAATGTCTGCATTTTTAAAGGAAAGGATCAATTAATTGATGAAGGAAGAGGTAATTATGATATTAAGGTCATCCTTTGTATTCAATATCTAGAAACTTAATATCCAAATCGAAAATTAATAGAACTTTATGTTTGCAGAAAAGCATAGAGACCTACACAGGTCTTTTCTAAAAGTTGTATCTCAGCACTGTTTGGATGAAGGAGTAATGGTATATTTACGTTTTGTTCTTTATTCATTATTCCATTTGTTATTCCCAGATTACACACTTGTATAATTGTAGAAGGGGGGGCGGGGGTTGAATACAATTCTTGATAGTTATAAATTTCTGATAAAAACCACAGAAATCTATAAAGAAATAATTGCTGAATAGAAATGGTTCACAAACACATAAAAAATCAGGTGGTTAAATGTACCACCTGAGACTTTTATTTGAAGAAAACCCTGTGATACAAATGTACACAGCTTCTGTTTTACAACTCTTTGCTTCTAAGAATATTCAAGAAACCCTAAGCCAATAAGTCTGTTTTCTTACAGTCTAAAGAGTTGCTACACTTGGTTATATATCCCAAGTTTACAAGTGCTACAGGAATAAGATAATATTAATCTAATTCAAGTTGACTTGCTACTCCACTCCAAATCCACATGTAGCCGAAAGGTTGTCCTTGTGAACAGATATGTCCCATGCACCTTTCTTGTATGTACTATGTAAATGGAATGCTTCTTTCTTCTGTGTTTCCAAAGCATGGCTGCCATACTGCTTTTTTATACCTACTATCAACCCATGTGATCTGTCAGTCAAACCTGTCCTTATCAACTGCTAATTCCCAGCTAGCATAGGATAAAGTGACAATGATTATCCGTTGATGTTGTGCACAATTATCCGTTGATGGTAGTTTGAGCTTTATCCGTTGATCGAGTAGATTTGAGTTGTATCCGTTGATAGAGCCCTGTTCTTATCCGTTGATACACTTTCACTTAGACAGAATTACATAGCATAGCTTATTTACAATTGGCTACCCTATTCTGCCTATCCATTGATGGTCAACATGACTCTGAACAAAAACACTATCAACTGATAAATAGAGATATTGCAGTATGCTACAAAACCTCATCCGTTGATGAGCTACCTGTCAACGAATAGTTATAAAGTCTTATCCGTTGACAGTTACAAAACTTGACTTATACAATTTTGCTTGAATGTTAAGTTATCATCAACTACAACATATTCCTAACAATCTCCCCCAATTTATACTTGATGGCAATAAAGCATAAATTCAGAACCTTGATGATAACAAAACATTCCTAAAGATATATACACTACAGTATGCAAAAATTGTATTAAGCTACAAAAATTAAAAAACAGAAAGCTTTAAGAAACTTATCAGAGATGTGCTCCTTTAGATTGAGCAGATTAATGATGTTTCCTCTCTCTGGTTGGCTGCACCCTTGACATTCCTTCCTTGGCAGAGTTGGACTCAATTTGCACTTGAAGTTGCCTATAGAAGGTATCTTCTTCAACAACTTTTGGATTTAGCTTTAGTTGTAACCATCTTAGGTAATCAGAACTAGCCTTTGACAGTTGGTCTTCTAACCTGAAGAATCTCCTAGTGCCCTCTTCATCCCTGAACTCCATCATCCAAAAGGGTTGAATGTGGATTTTCTGTCCATTACATGGGATCTTCATTTTCTTTGGTAGACTTGAGGGTGAGTTCCATTCTCTCCTTATTTCTTATATTCTGCTGATTATCTCCCTTCTGGCTGTCTCAGAGAACCCTGTGTGTCTCTTGAATGCTGAGAACACTTTGGTCAGTGTATGATAATTCTCTCCAAGAACCTTCTGTAATGGCCATGTCCTCTGACTTCCTCCCTTGTAGACAAACACTAATCTCTCAGGCTGATTCTTGTACTTGTCAATTCCTCTTACTTCTGACAATTCATCCAAATATAGATTCATGCCAGAGTATTCTTCAATTTCTGCCTGATAGATAAAGTCTTCTTTGTTTTCCAAGATTGGTTGTTTGACAATAGCAGGTACCCTAGCAACTTGAACTGGTCCCTTTGAAAGTTGCTTCTTTGGAGCCCTTTTCTTCTGTTTTGGATTCAGCAAGAATGAAGGAACTTCAATTGAATCAAAATTCATTGGTTCTTCTTTGGGCATTATGGGGTCACCATGAAAGTTTACAGTTGGGTCGATTACTGTTGCAGATATAGGTACTGATGAGCCAATGGTTTCTTTTTCTGGAGGGGGTTCTGGAGAAAGAACCCTCTTGGTTTTAGCTTTCCTTCTTTTAGGTTTGGATTTGGGAACTTCCTCAGGTTCCTTCATTTCAACCTCTACCTCATCCATTAACTATTGAGCCAGCCTGGTTTGCTTCTCATCTGAGTTTTCATATTGATTTTCTGTACTTGGATGGGCTTCCCTTTGGATTCTGGAGACTTCTTCTCTTTTAGCTTCCACAAATCTAGGATGGCTGTTGGATATATTTAATACTTTTCCATTCCTCATGGTTACAGCCATCCAATCTCTTACACTCTTATTTGTCTGTACTTTGAACTCCATGATTGTTTTTCCCATTAGCTTTTCTTCATCATTCTTGGGAAATGGATAGTCCAATTGAAGCTTGTTCTTCCCATTTTCCTTTGGTGGTGAGTAGGCTCTGGTTTTGATGGCTGGTTCAAATTCTTTGACAAATGATGGCTCAGCATCATAGAATGTAGGAGCCACAATCTTTGGAGTGAGCACCTTCATGATTGTGGTTGATGTTGTTGGAGCAGAAGATTGAGCATTAAGAAACAGAGATGATGCAATTGATTCATTGATCATCCTCTCTGTCCTTAGAATTCTTTCACTAGTCTCCTTGTTGATCTTTTCCAAAGCTTCTATTCTGGCTTGCCTTTCACCATCTGAGATTTCTTCTAAGCATTGAACCTCAGGCAAAGCCACTTGTTTCTTCACAGGGGAAGCCTTTATCTCAAACTCTGTTGGATTGACCACTACAATTGGCTGTTGCTCCCCCTCAATCTGTGCTATCTCACTACTGGTAGCTTAAAATTGGCCAGTAGATGTTGCAGCCTCTTCTGTGCTTGTTCCCATTTTCATTTTCTCCCCCTTTTTGTTAGCATCAAGGGTTGGGGTTGAAGCTACAAGTAGCATTTCCAGTAGTTGAGTCTGTTTTGATTGATTGGCAATGATAGTGTGCATTTGAGATTCCATACTATCCACTCTGGAGGAAAGAAGCTGAACAGACTTAGCCAGGCTATCTTCTTTGAGAAGTTTGCTAGAAAGCACCTTCTGAGTGGTAGTAGGAGCTAGTGCCTCAATCCTGGCATCTAGTGCTATCTTCATATCTCTAATTGCAGACTTGACCTCCTCCTGTTGTGTTCTTTGAATAACAGATTGCATCTTTTGTAATTTCAAGGAGGCCATGACTTGCTCAAGAACAGTCTTTCTCTGTGGGTTTGCAGTTTGGTGCTCAGCCTTAGCAGATTGATATTGCTTCATGATTTCCACATTGAGATCCCCAAGTTCAGTGGCATTTGTAAACATCCATGCTGGAGTTTCTTCTTCATTGATTTCTTCACCATCTGAACTTTGACTGTCATCACTGCCAAACTCTTCACTTCCAGCACTTGGAGACAGAGTTTGTAAAGCTTCTTTTGCTCTTTGAAGAGATTCTGAGGTGTGCACTAGGTGCATTTCCTTCTCTGCCTCCTCATTGCCCTGTTGTGCCATGACTTGATAGGCAGAAACAGGATGAGTAAAGGTTTCAGGATCCAAAGAAATGGAGTCAATAATTGACTGATATTCTTGTCTAAATTCCATCTCTTTGGAAGCTTCATTAACCTCCATTAACTCACTTGCAATGGCTGAATCTTCCTGCCTTATTTCTCCTGTAGTCCCTTCTCTCCTCTCATCTCTCTTTTCTTGCATCAGGGGCTCCCCCTGGCTCACACCTCTCACACCCTCACCTTCACCTACTAAGGTGGAACTCTCTAGCTCTCCTTTTGCCTGACCGGAAGAAATGGTCAGCCTCTCATTGTTTTTCTCTCCTTTTGCCTGCTCACAAGGCAGCCTCTCACTCCCTTCCCTCATTCCTAAAAGTGTTTCAACTACTACATACTCCTCCACAGTTGACATGGGAATGTCACATTTTGCATTGGTAGAGAGAGTTGTCAACGGATAAAGTGTATCCGTTGATGTAGTAGCTATTGCTGTCAACGGATAATTAGTTATAGACATATCCGTTGATGGAGAAACACTTGTCAACGAATGAAGGATATCCGTTGATGAAGGAAAATGAGTATCCGTTGAAGTGAAAACCAACACTGAATCTGTGGTGATTGATTTTAAGGAAGAGGCCACAGATAGTGTTGTTAATTCAGGAATGGAAGATTGATGGCCCAACAAATCATCTAAAAGATGATGACCACCAATTGTTGAGTGGGGCTTCTCCAAGAATTTTAAAGATGGAGAATCAGGAATTGATGTAGATATCATATCCACATCCAGAGATGGAGTTGGTGATGGTGGATCAAAATATGTATCGATTTGAAGGTTAAGATCAAGGGGCTGTGACTCCACATTTATTGAAGTCACATCAAACTGAGTTTGAGAAGGTACAGTTTCCTGTACAGTGTGTGCACCCTGTGATTCCCCAATGGTTTTGGACTTTACTCTTCTACCATAGGTTTTTGAGAGAGAGTTGTCTGTGTCTCTTGCCCTTTTGTGCAGTGTTCCTGGAATGGAACTTAAATCAGTAGTCACACCCTGTTGAGAGGATGTAACTAGAATTTGGCTTGATGGTTCATTAACAGTCTTTTGAGAGACTGAAATGTTGGTTGCACCTGCCTCACCTTCCTTATCCTTAGGGCTTCTTTGATGTTCACCCTGTCCCTCACCACTCACTACCACCTTCACACTCCCCTCAAGAGTTTTGGTAGTTTTTGCAACAGGTGCCTTTTGAGAGACACCTGAGGTTTGTCTTTTAGATTGTGGTTTTGGAATTTTGGATTTAGTCACTTGGGTAGTAGCCTGTTTGGTCACAGCTACAGACTCCATTGTGACAGTGGAAGGCAAAGAAATTTGAGTAGAGATAGGAGTAATAAGATTAGAAGCTACCTGAACAATTGGTGGATAGACCAATTGCACTCCTGCATTCAGATTCATTCGAATCAAGTCACTGAGGACTTTCTTCTCCTGAACAAAACAATTGAACTTGCTATCCGGGTTAGCAATGGATAGCTCATTCTCAGATACATGCAGTGCTAGGAGCATAAAAAATCTAGCAAAATAAACATTCTTGCTCCTAGTTTCCTTTTTACCTAATTTAGCTGCTATCTCATACATGACTAGTGTGCCAAAATTATAGAATTTATCAGTCAAAAGCATAACTAGCATGGAATTGGTAACAGCATCAAAGTTACTAATCTTGCCAGAAAAAGTTTTAATGAAGGCATCACAAAGATAACTCCATTCTTTAACCATACCTTTCCTAACAATTTTCCCTAAGTTCTCAGTACTAAGGGTATAATTCATGGAATTAAGCATGGTAACAATTTCAGCATTACTGGGTACACTCAGACAGTTATTCTCAGGCAATTTTAAACAAGCAGTTAACACATCAGAATTAACTACATAATTTTTACCCTTCAAAGAAAAAGCAAGTGTACCGTCTGTGCCATTGTACTCAGCAGATGCCCACACCTCTTCAATTACCTCATGGATTAGAGGAGTGGTGGCAGTCATAGCATATGACAGTTTGCATTTCTTCACGAAATTCATCATGATGTGATATACTTCTGGAGCGTTCGCTGTGTCAACAAAGGCTGTGAAATTGTTCTTCTCATAGGTAAACCCAGTGGAAGACATCATCTTGACAATAGGCGCCATTGAAGTGCTTGAACTTTTGTTGCAGAGAGAGTTTTAGTGAAGAAGATGCAGTTAACTTATGAGATTCTTGAAAATGAATAAAGGTGAGATGTGAGAGCACAAGACAGCCTTTTATATTTTCCAAGAATTAAAAATGAAATAATTAAAAGTAATTACCCCATTGCACAAAAGTAACTGTCAAATAATAAATGAAAAGAAAAGAAGTACAGCCGTGACTAATTATGCACGTTTACCAACGGCTATAAAAAGAAATATGTATATCAACGGATAAAGATTGGACGGTTGAGAAAACAGTTTATCCATCGATGACGTGGACAACCTGTTATCCGTTGACATACGAAAATCTAGTAATGTGTTTATACTACCAACGGATAAAAGGATATCCGTTGATAAGCAAATTTTGCCTTAAACAAAATTTCTGCTAAGAGTTATTCTGAGAGTTTTTAATTCTCAAGTAAATCAAAACACATTTCTAGCTGCAATACAGTATGATTAGATATCACTGGGAATTATGAAAAATTAAGCATACCTAGTTCACCTACCAACCTTGTGAATGAGGATTCATCAAGAGGCTTGGTGAAGATATCTGCAAGCTGCATTTCACTTGGCACAAAGTGCATTTCTACTGTACCATTCATCACATGCTCTCTAATGAAGTGGTATTTGATGTCAATATGCTTGGTTCTCGAATGTTGCACTGGATTTTCTGTGATGGCAATAGCACTAGTGTTGTCACAGAAAATTGGAATCTTCTCAATTTTTAGACCATAGTCAATGAGTTGATTTTTCATCCAAAGAATATGTGCACAACAACTTCCAGCTGCAATGTACTCAGCTTCGGCTGTAGAAGTGGAGACTGAGTTCTGTTTCTTACTGAACCATGACACAAGCCTGTTCCCTAGAAATTGACAGGAGCCTGTAGTACCTTTCCTATCAATTCTGCAACCTGCATAGTCTGCATCTGAATAGCCAATTAGATCAAAGCCAGAATCTCTTGGGTACCAAATGCCAAGGTTTGGTGTTCCCTTGAGATACCTGAAAATTCTCTTAATAGCAATCAAGTGAGACTCTCTAGGGTCAGCTTGAAATCTAGCACAAAGACATGTGGAAAACATTATATCAGGTCTACTAGCTGTTAGATATAGAAATGAGCCTACCATGCCTCTATAGCTTGAGATGTCCACAGATTTTTCCTTAGTATTCAACTCAAGCTTAGTTGCAGTGGCCATAGGTGTTTTTGCAGAGGCACAATCCATTAAGTCAAATTTCTTTAAAAGATCATAATTATATTTTTTTTGACTTACGAAAATTCCCTCATTGACTTGCTTTACTTGTAAACCAAGAAAGTAAGTTAATTCACCCATCATGCTCATTTCATACCTACTTTGCATAAGTTTGGCAAACCTTTTGCAAAGCTTCTCATCTGTAGACCAAAAAATAATATCATCTACATAGATTTGAACAAGTATTGAAGAACCATTGACATTTCTATGAAATAAGGTTTTATCTACTGTACCTCTAGTGAAGTGATTCTCCAAAAGAAATTGAGATAAAGTGTCATACCAGGCTCTTGGTGCTTGCTTCAAACCATAAAGTGCTTTCAAGAGAAGATATACATAATCTGGAAATTCTGGATCTTCAAAGCCAGGAGGTTGATGGACATATACCTCTTCTTCCAGTTCCCCATTTAGAAAGGCACTTTTAACATCCATCTGATAGACTTTGAAGTTGGCATGTGCTGCATAGGCTAGGAAATTCTGATGGCCTCAAGTCTTGCCACTGGAGCAAAAGTTTCATCAAAATCTATTCCTTCTTCTTGAGAATAGCCCTTTGCCACTAATCTAGCTTTATTCCTCACAATTATGCCATTTTCATCAGTCTTATTCTTGAGAACCCATTTGGTACCTATGATACCTCTATCATCAGGTTTGGGCACAAGCTTCCATACTTTATTTCTCTCAAATTGGTTTAGCTCTTCTTGCATTGCTAAGACCCAATCTGGATCTAGAAGGGCATCCTCCACTTTCTTAGGTTCCTCTTGAGACATGAAACTACTGTATAGGCATTCTTCTTGTGTGGCCCTCCTAGTTTGGACTCTTGAGTTTGAGTCACCAATGATTAACTCAAAAGGATGATCTCTGGTCCATTTTCTTGAAGGTGGAAGGTTTGATCTAGATGAGGTTGCTTCATCTACGTGAGCATGATCTTGTTGATTGGATATTGAGTTATGACTTTGAGAAACTCCCCCTGAGTTTGTTGTCCTTGAGGAGTTATGAAGTTGACTGTCAACAGATGCATCATTTTGTCTATCAATGGATGCTCCATTTTGCCTGTCGACGAATACATGAGAATGCCTGTCAACGGATGCATCTGATGATCTAGTATGACTGTCAACGGATGCTTCATTTCCAGTGTTAGCATCACTTCTAGTTGGACCAACAACTCTAGGTGAATTTCCAAGGCCATGATCTTCATTTTCCTCATCATCATCAATGTACATTCTTCCTTCTACCTCATTCTCAAATCTCAACTTTTCATGGAAGCCTTCATCATTTAGACCTAGAATCTTTTGATCATCAAACACAACATGTACAGATTCTATAACAATGTTGGTTCTTAGATTGTAGACTCTATAGGCTTTCCCTGCTGCATATCCAACAAAGATAGCTTCATCTGCCTTTGCTTCAAATTTGCCCAAGTTATCTCCATGATTTCTTAGCACAAAACACTTACATCCAAAGACATGAAGAAAAGCTAACGTTGGTTTCTTGTTGGTGAATAATTGATAAGGAGTCATTCCTCTAGCTTGATTGATCAAAGAAATATTCTGAGTGAAGCAGGCAGTGTTGACAGCTTCAGCCCAGAAATATGTTGGCAATCTTGATTCACTTAACATTGTTCTAGCTGCTTCAATGAGAGTTATGTTTTTCCTTTCAACAACCCCATTTTGTTGAGGTGTTCTAGCAGCAGAAAACTCATGGACAATTCCATTCTCTTCACAGAAAATCTTCATTGTGGAATTTTTGAATTCAGTGCCATTGTCACTCCTGATTCTTTGTACTTTTACTTCAGAACCATTGTTTACTAGTCTGAGATGATTGATGATGATTTCACTTGCACAATCTTTGGAGTGCAGAAAGAAGGTCCATGAAAACTTAGAAAAATCATCCACAATCACCAGGCAGTATTTCTTCTTTGAAATGGACATGACATTTACTGGACCAAATAAGTCCATATGCAGCAATTGAAGGGGCTTAACAATGGATGACTCTGTCTTGCTCTTGAAGGATGATTTCTTTTGCTTCCCTAATTGGCAGGCATCACACAGTCCATCTTTGATGAACTCCAATTGAGGGATTCCTCTAGCAAGATCCTTTCTTACCAAATCATTCATGACTTTAAAATTTAAATGAGACAGCTTTTTATGCCATAGCCAACTCTCATCCTTGCTTGCTTTGCTGAAGAGACAAGTAATGGATTCTGAGCATACTGAGTTGAAGTCAGCTATGTAAACATTTCCTTTTCTAAAGCCTGTCAGAACCACATTGTTGTCTTCCTTGGTAGAAACAACACAGGCTTCTTTAGTGAACTTTACTTCATAGTCGTTGTCACAAATCTGACTGACACTCAGCAAATTGTGCTTCAAACCTTCAATTAAAGCCACTTCTTCAATGATGACATTGTCCTTTGTAATCAAGCCATATCCCTTAGTATATCCTTTGCTGTCATCTCCAAAGGTAATTCTAGGGCCAGCTTCCTCCTTGAACTCTGTGAGCAGGGTTGAATCTCCTGTCATATGCCTAGAACATCCACTGTCTAGGTACCATAGATTCCTCTTATTTCCCTGCACACAATCCAAAATACAAATCAAGTTGATTTTGGTACCCAAGTTTCCTTGGGTCCTTTCTTGTTAGCCTTTGGTTTTACACTCTTAGCAATCTTCACTTTGGGTGTAGATGCTTGAGTGATAGGTTTTGACAGATGCTCATTTGCATAAATATTTGATGCATGCATTTGTGAAAAATTGGCATACATATTATCCATGCTAGGAATGCTCCATGACATTTGTGGCATATTCACAGATTGAAAATAAGGATTAGGCACATATGGCATGTTCACATATGGATTTGAAAAACTAGCATTCTGATACAAACCAGGCATTGCAGGCATACTTGGCATAGATTGAGGTACATGAACAGGAGTCCTTTTAACAGACTTGCAATTAGAAGATAGGTGATTGACACTATTGCAATTACCACAAGTTTTCCTAGGAGCAAACTTGTCAGGAGAATAATTGTTTTTCTTGTTAATGCCTATCTTACCATTCCTGTTCTTTTTCTTTTTACCCTCAGTCTCTACCTTTTCATTAACTGATTTACCAACAGCCTTTTTGTTAAGCAAATCACTTGCCTTAGCCTTCTCACTTGATTTGGCTTGGCTACTTTCACCAGAAAAAAAGTTCTTGGCTACTGGACCATACTGATTATTCAGTTTCTTGAGTTCCTTCTTACTAACAGACTTTTTGCTAGTCGACGGATACCTCTCATCTGTTGATGGTTCATCTGTCAACGGATGATCACTATCCGTTGATTCACAATTAGTCTCTAGATCCTCAAGGCAAGGTTCTAGATCCTTTTTCTTTTGAGTCCAGGTATCCCTCACAAATGATTCTATTCCCTGGACTTCTATTATGTTTTGAGAAATATTCCTACAACTTTGAAATTTAGCAATTATTCCTTGTTCTTTTTCAAGCTGGTCTCTTAAAATCAGTTCTCTTTTTAACACAGCTTCAAGTTCACTTTTAGCATCATTGCAATCAACTCTCATTTTCTCAAATTCTAGAAATTGAATTTCTAGGACTGCATTTCTATCACTTAAGAACTGATTAGTTTCTTTAATCCTATTGTTCTCTTTAGTAAGTGATTTAAGAGTAACACTCAAGTGATATAGTTCAGTAGACATATCATCTATAACACTATTGCATTCCTCTTTGGTGAGCTCAGAGAGATTAGTAGAAAATACCTGATTGCTAGCTGAACTTGCTTCCTGCTCAGAATCAGCCATTAATGCAAGGTTGACAAACTCAGCATCATCATAAGAATGATTTCCATCAGCAGCCCAGTCCTACTCTTGGGTCATGAATGCCTTTCCTTTCTGTCTGAGAAGATCAAAATATTTCTTCTTGTAGTCAACAGTTTCAGTTGGCTTTCCCTTGTTCTCAGATCTAGGCTTCCTACATTCACTTATCATGTGACCAGCAATTCCACAATTGTAGCATTTAATTTTGGATTTATCCACATAATTGCTTGTAGAAAAATCCTTGTTAAATGGCTTGGCCACCCCAGAGTTTCTTCTGAATTTTAGCTTAGAGAATCTCCTAGATAGAAAGGCTAGATGCTCATCTATCTCATCCAATTCATCCTGCTGAAGGACACTCATTTCTTCAGACACTTTTTCCTAGCTTTTGCTTGATTCTGCTCTAACTTCACAAACCTCCCTGTTTGGTGTAGATTTAGCAGCTTCAGTCCTCTTCTCCTCCTTCTGCTCTAAGTTGGCAACAAGTGCAACTGTCCCACTTTTCTTTTGGACCTTCTCAATTTCTTCATCCTGTTCCATTTCTAGTTCATATGTCTTTAAAGTTCCATAGATCCTTTCAAGAGTAAATGATTTGTACTCTTGAGTGTTTCTTAGAGAAACAGTCATTGGCTTCCACTCTTTGGGCAATGATCTCAGAAATTTGAGATTAGAATCTTTCACTTGGTAGATTCTTCCATACAATTTCAAGCCATTCAGTAGCTTTTGTAATATACTAAATGTGTCATTCAATGTCTCTCCATTCTTGAAATGGAAGTGCTCATACTGTTGGATCAGTAGCTGCATCTTGTTTTCCCTTACCTGTTCTGTACCTTCACAAAGGTTTTGAACAATGTCCCATACTTCCTTGGTGGTAGTACAGTTGATAACATTGTCAACCATGTCTGTTTCTAAACCATTAAACAGAATATTCATGGTCTTTTTATCTTTGTGAACTTCTGCAACATCCTCAGTACTCCACTCAGAAACAGGTTTTGGGATGTACGTGTCTGGTGCATCTGCAGCAAGACCAACTCTCGAAGCAGCCTTTATTGGAACATGAGGACCCTTCTCAATGCAATCTACAAAGCCTACATCAATAGACATGAGATGTAGTAGCATTTTTACTTTCCAGTGAAAGTAATTTTCCCTATCAAGAACCGGTATCTTCACTCCATAATCCTTCTTAGACATGTTGGAAGTGTGTTGATCTTTAAACTTCAGATATATTAGAAGCTTGCTCTGATACCAATTGTTATTCCCAGATTACACACTTGTATAATTGTAGAAGGGGGGGGTTGAATACAATTCTTGATAGTTATAAATTTCTGATAAAAACCACAGAAATCTATAAAGAAATAATTGCTGAATAGAAATGGTTCACAAACACATAAAAAATCAGGTGGTTAAATGTACCACCTGAGACTTTTATTTGAAGAAAACCCTGTGATACAAATGTACACAGCTTCTGTTTTACAACTCTTTGCTTCTAAGAATATTCAAGAAACCCTAAGCAAATAAGTCTGTTTTCTTACAGTCTAAAGAGTTGCTACACTTGGTTATATATCCCAAGTTTACAAGTGCTACAGGAATAAGATAATATTAATCTAATTCAAGTTGACTTGCTACTCCACTCCAAATCCACATGTAGCCGAAAGGTTGTCCTTGTGAACAGATATGTCCCCTGCACCTTTCTTGTATGTACTGTGTAAATGGAATGCTTCTTTCTTCTATGTTTCCAAAGCATGGTTGCCATACTGCTTTTTTATACCTACTATCAACCCATGTGATCTGTCAGTCAAACTTGTGCTTATCAACTGCTAATTCCCAGCTAGCATAGGATAAAGTGACAATGATTATCCGTTGATGTTGTGCACAATTATCCGTTGACGGTAGTTTGAGCTTTATCCGTTGATCGAGTAGATTTGAGTTGTATCCGTTGATAGAGCCCTGTTCTTATCCGTTGATACACTTTCACTTAAACAGAATTACATAGCATAGCTTATTTACAATTGGCTACCCTATTCTGCCTATCCATTGATGGTCAACATGACTCTGAACAAAAACACTATCAACTGATAAATAGAGATATTGCAGTATGCTACAAAACCTCATCCGTTGATGAGCTACCTGTCAACGAATAGTTATAAAGTCTTATCCGTTGACAGTTACAAAACTTGACTTATACAATTTTGCTTGAATGTTAAGTTATCATCAACTACAACATATTCCTAACACCATTCTTTCCAACTCTTGAATGCTTTTCAAATTTACTAAATAAACATTATTTCCATTGATAATGTAAATGTAATGCCTAACAGATTGTACCAAAAGGAATCAGTGACAAATACGGAGAAAAGCTTGGTTCTATAAATGAACTTAAAGTTTCAGGAAGAAAATTCTCTATTTTATACAATCGTACTGGTGGTTATCTGTCAAATTTTCAGAACATAATTGAAACGTTCAATCTTCAGAAGAAGGAGACTATTGTTTTCACAATCAATGAAAGCAATGTGATGTATGCAAGGATTTACCAATTGGATGGTAAAGAGATAGCTTATGAGAATCGATCTGTCGATAAAGCAGTGCTTGGTCAGGCAATCTGGTTTTGGGATGTTTATTGGAAAATTGAAACAGGTTAGTTCACAAAACACTTTTTCTTATTTAAGAATGTCAATTGAAAAATTAGTCCACATTCACATGTACATAAATGTTACGAACTTGTAATTGTTTTACAGAATTGGAAGAAAATGTTGTTAGTGAATACTTATCAATGGAGAATGTGGAGGAATGCCAGAAAATGGAATGTGTATTAATTCTAAAATCTCAAACTTGTAGGACAATTATAAGAATGCCAACAATAGTTATTTATATTATACTAAACATTGTGTTCTCTATATTATCTTTATGTACAGGTGAATGTTTCGAATGGAAGATTTCCATCATTTTTTATTTTCTTGGAATGTAACAATAAGATTTGCAATGAGCTGGTATGAAATAAACCAAACATGTTTTTTTACATTACATACAGACTTCTAGTATTGATCACATACAACTACTGATATAAAATATGATCAGATGTTGCCAGGAAAGTTTATAATGGAATGTCATGAAAAAAATACCAAATAATGTCAAGTTACAGTTGCCAAATGGACGCGAATTCCATGTACATTACATGAAGAAGGAAAATTCCATTTTCCATGTAGCTTCTTTTGTGAAGGAATGTAGATTTCTGTTTGGATCAATTATGGCTTACTCTTATAAGGGAAATGGAATTTTTCTTGTGCACTTACTAAGAGACGATTTCTGTGAAGTTGATTATCTTCAAATTAGAACTATACCAAGGGCACCTGTGTATGATCAAGGTCTGATACAACTTACACTTGATGCTATTTTATTTTATAACTATCTTTTTTTTTGCTAAATTGTATATATATTAGAAAAAGGAAGAAACAGAGGGATTAACCCAAGCTCCATGACAGGCCATAGATAGGTCTATCTAAAAACAATCTGAAATGGCCAGATTGTAGGTAGAAAGCAAAAACAAAACCAAACAATCCAAAATCAAATAATCAAATCAGGCCTGCTACAAACTATATTAGAAAACCAAGATGAGCTGGTAAGCTTGGCTCTAGTGTCAACAACAATACCCTCAAAAAGCTTCCTCGGGGAAAGAACACCTCTGTTATGCATTCGAGCATTCCTCTCGCGCCAGATGAAGTAAACAAAAATTTGAACCATTAATAACAGCACTCGCCTCATCGACCCATCTCGAATACTTAAAATACCCTGCTGAAATTCAATCCAGGAGTGTCCATTGATTCCCAAGTTAAACAACGATAGAATGGACTTGATTACATGTCTACTATACGAGCATTGAAGGAACAGGTGATTATCAGTTTCTCTTCCTCCCACACATAAGAAACACTGCTGGTCTGACGCAATTCCAAACCTCGCAAGACGAGCTAGTGTGTTGAGTCTCCTATGGCTTAACAACCACTGATAATGTGCATACCTGTCTATCTTTAGTTGATGCCAAACTGCACGGAACCAGTGGACTGGCTGACCACGATGTCTGATGCTATCCCAGACATGCCACGTTTTAACCTTTCTAATATCCAACCCATTCCATAGAATCTTATCCCGCGAGGCAAGATCGATTTCTGGGTAATCAAAATTAAGCAGCCAATTCGACAGTGAAGGATCTAAGTGGTGATATCTACGATTTGGTTGAGGGAGACACCAAGCACCCGAATTTATAATATCACTAACCATAGAATTTCTATTCAAGCCACATTGAGAAATAATATGGGCAGTGGCATTACCTGCAAGACAAGAGGTGCGCCACCAAGGATCAAACCAGAGAGAAATCGTAGAGCCATCACCAATAGAGTAAGAAATAAACTGGAGAGCAGTGTCACGGAGCCTCAAGACCTTCTTCCAGATCCATGAACAGTCCGTGGGGATTTGAATAGCCCAGAAATGTTTACGTCTAAGGACAGTTCGATTAACCCAAGAAGCCCATAACGTAGGGGCGTGCTTAATGATCTTGAGCAAGTGACAAATAATTTGAGCCTTGTTCCACTGTGAGGGGTCTTTCAAACCAAGACCACCTTCCTCCTTAGGTAAGCAAATAGTATCCCAATTAATTTTAGCACCTCCTTTTCCATTAATGTTACCTTTCCAGATAAACCTTGTGAGCAGAGTTTGAACTGTGCCATGGATAGTAGTAGGCAGGAGAAAATGATTGGACCAGAAAGCCTACATTGCAAAGAGAACAGACCTGACTAATTGAACCCTTCCTACCAGGGACAAAAACTTTATGGTCCAAGTAGAGATTCTATGAGTGATTTTCTCTATGAGGGGCATGCAGTCATTTACACAGAGTTGAGAAGATATGAGAGGCACCCCTAAAAACCGGACTGGGAGGCTACCTCGAGGGAGACCAAATTGATCATCAAACCAATCAGTAAGAGCAGGACCACATTTGCAGAAGAAACTCGTACTCTTCTGGACACTAGGTGTAAGACCACTTATCACAGAAAAGGTATGCACCGAGTCCATAATGTGAGAGATAGAGACCTGATCACCATGGCTAAAGAAGAGCACATCGTCTGCGAAGAATAAGTGAGTGAGATCTAGCTCCTTGCAATGCCAATGATGCTTGAAACCTGCCGGCTTATGCTTCAACAGTTGAGAAAGCACGTTCATACATATTACAAATAAGTAGGGTGACATAGGGTCACCTTGCCGAATTCCCTTAGTTCCCTTAAAATAACCATGAATCATGCCGTTGAGTTTAACAGAATACATTGCACCACAAATGCATAATTGAATCCAACGGACAAATCTAGGAGGAAAATGCATTTTGTGAAGAACAGCAATGATAAACTCCCATCGAATAGAGTCAAAAGCCTTATGAAGATCAATCTTGAGAGCACATCTTGAAGTCCCTGATTCTCTGTCATAACCACGAAATAACTCTTGGGCTAGAAGAATATTATCAGATATGTGCCTACCCGGAATAAAGGCCGACTGGGCAATATCAATGACATTAGGCAAAACAGCTTTAAGTCTAGTGGCTATGATTTTAGAGATGCACTTGTAAGCAGTGGTGCACAAGGATATAGGTCGAAAATCAGTCATATGAGCTGGCGTTGCAATTTTAGGAATTAAAGCAATGTTCGTAGAATTAATACCTTTATGCATGCTAAAGTCATTAAATAACGAGAGGACAGCCTCACAAAAACATTCTCCAACAATGCTCCAAGTGGCGAGGAAAAATTCCACATTAAACCCATCAGGACCCGGGGCCTTGTTCTTACCCATATTTTTCAAAGTTGTATAAATTAGCTCCCTAGAAACAGGGGCTTCCAAGATAGTAGCTTGGGCATCGGAGATGGTTGGAAGAACAACACCCTGGAGATCAATGTCTGGAAAGGAGACCGGGGAACCAAGAAAACCTGTGTAGTAATCTACAGCAACCTTAGCACAACTACTCTGACCATGCACCAAGTTACCCGTATGGTCCATCAAAGCAAGAACTTTGTTATGATTCCAGTTGGATTTGCACTGATTGAAGAAAAAACTGTTATTCCCATCGCCTTTGGCTAACCAATTCACTCTGGATTTTTGCAATAATAAAGATTCTTCCTCGATAATAGCCTGATTTAGCTTAGAAATGAGGTCAGCTTCAGCAGCAATAAGCTCAGTAGTCGGAGCACCTAACAATTCATCTTGGGTCGCATGGAGAGCAGCTCGAGCTATGTTGACATTAGAATGCAAGTTGCCATGCTTTTTATTAAGATCAATCAAAGCCTGCTTAACAGCCTTTAGCTTCCTGCAAAGAATAGCCATAGGATCCCCAAATAAAGTAGTAGAGTTCCAGATATGTGATATAGTTGATTGGAAATCAGGGAGGTCAATCATGAAATTATAGAACTGAAAGGGCTTACTAAAGCGATGCAGTTGCATAGGCACCGTTAAGAAAAGCGGATTATGATCCATGATACCTCTGTTTTTTACCACAATATAAGATTCTATGTGAGTAGTAAGCCAAGCCCCATTTCCAAGCACCCTGTCAAGACGCTTATAAATAGGGTCTCGAGGACGTTTATTAGTCCAAGTAAAAAGATCACCAATAGTCTTTAAAGTGCATAATCCAGCATCAGATACGCAATCTTTGAAAGCTTGCATGTCAGGAGTCCAAAGCTCCCTCCCACCACTAACCTCATTAATACTAAGCATACAATTAAAATCCCCTAGACAGCACCAGGGAAGATTCGTGGAACTGAGAATGGTCAGATCATTCCATAAAGGAACACGGTTTGATGCCTCATTAAAAGCATAAATGAAAGTAGCCAAAAAGGTGATACTCTTCTCAAGAAAAGTTACAGTACAGGTGATGTGTTGAGCTGATTTCGAGTGCAGAGAAATATTCCAAATAGAGGGATCCCAACCCACCCAAACTCTACCATTATAGTGATAGTCATAGTTGAATAACCAGTTCCAAGACCTTTAAAACAGCATTAAGTAAGATTATGCACTTTAAAGACTATCCTAATTTTACTTAATGCTGTTTTCAGTATGCATTCTACTGACATTATGTAATTTTTGAATAGATGATATCAATGGAATTGGCTGGAAGTTTCTTTTCTCTGCAATTAGTCCTGCTATTGAGACTAGACAAATTGTAAGATTTTTTAAAATGTATACATCTTCCCATTTGGTTTAATTATTAAAGTTTCCGATAGTTTACAATAACTATCGGAAACTTTAAGTAATAAGTACAACATATTAGATAATAATTCAAACTTAAATTTGAAAATTATGAAATTCCTCGAAGATTTTGGAGACGATTTGGAAAACTAATACCAGGAACTGTTTCTTTTCATCTAAAAAATGGATTAGTATTCAACGGTCAATACATACATAGTGAAAGAAAAATGTCTGGTCTGCTTGACATGATTGGAATGAAGTACTTGGAGGAAAACGATGTAATATTGTTCACCTCTTGCGGAGCTGGAAAATTTGAGATTACTCTATTTGACAATGCAAAAGTTGAAAAAACTTTAAATTACAACTTGATTGAATCAGGTATGTTCTTAGTGTGTAATTCAGTATTATGTTGTAAGTTAAATAGTATCGATTTGATCTAATCATTTTGCATTTTTGTAGAAAAAGAAGTTGTGGAGGATTCTGCAGCAATTGTTACTGAAAATACTACTGCAAATGCCACTGTTGATGCTGAGATGAATGATGCTGCTTTGGACAATATCAATGAACATGCAATAGTGGATGTTGAAATGAATGAGGCAGCAGTCACATTTACTTCTGTGATGACTTGGTCAAATGTTAATAACTCATCGCATGGAGTGGTATAATTTTCTACTTACTTTGCATGATACTGAATTTCTTATGTATAACTGCTCGTAAATGATAAGAACTGAAAGTTTAAAACATGATTGTCTACTGCAGTATATACCTGCCAACCTTAAAACCTCGGAATCACAAATTCAAATCTGGTGAACGTGTGACATTAAGAACAGAGAATGGGAATTGGGAAGTGGGATTAGTCCTCTCTAATGGAATTGCAAGGATTTCAGCTGGTTGGAACAAATTTGCAGAGAAAAATAAACTGAAGATGAACGAAACTTTAACATTCAGATTCTTGGAAAATGAAGCTGGATTATTATTTGACATTGGTTTTCCAGGACGTAGTTAATTTAGTTTGTGTTCCTACTTGTAACGGGCATACTTTTTAAAGTAGTACACATCACTTCTATCGTACATTTCCTAAGACATTTTGTTTAAGACCATTTGTATTGTTTTTGTGTTTTAAGAAACTTCAGAAATTTCCCAATATTAAATACCTGGTTACTCTACAATTTAAATTTATCAATGTTTTATTACTAAACAGAATTATGCATTTTTAAAAAATGCATATAACAATTTAAGTAGGAGAATTTGGAAAACAATTACGACTATATGAAAACATTAAACAATATGTTTACCGTAAACAAAATTACAATTTATTCAAATGGAAATTTGAAATTGAAACGAACAAAGAAAAATGATCAAAATACATCTGATGTCGCTTATTTTGGAAATTATTTCATTGGATGCCTCATACTAAAACTTTCCTTGACCAATCGCAGTTGCTTAATATCCTTGTTCAATTAGCCTAATAAGAAAAAAATAACATAGATATAGGTCAAAATGTTTAAATACAATGAAATAATCAATCAATTCTAACTTAAAATTACAACCTTTGGCGGATATGATTAACTGGATCATACTGAATGTTGGCATAGCATCTGGTATTTAACGAACTGCTGACCTGCAGAGATCCTGATATTTTAAGTCATTATTAGTTACTAATACAACATTACAATTTTTAAAAAAAACATATATTAGAAAAATAGACTTCAGAGTGTAACCTCTAAATATGCGTGGCCTCATTGTTGTCAAAATGACAATGTTTGGGGTATCAGTATTGTTTTCTATAATTGTATTTAGAGCAGGAATAATTTCGTCCCAAATATTAACCTTCACAGAGGTCCTGTATTATAATTGAAATATGTATTGCATGGTAAGGACTTAATAATACTTTGAAAAATATAATAAAAACGAATATACAAATGAAAAACCTTCCATCAAAGATCTGAAATCTTTGGAAGTGTTTGTCGCCAAGAAAAGTTTGTATCATCTTAGGGTATTCCAGTTTCGTTATGATTCCAGCAATATCTATAGAATATATGATTGTATCAAATACTATAATTGAATGCTATTGTAGTGAATGAAAGAAAAAATATATACACGATTTGTTCACAAACCTATAGCAGCATTGACATTCTCAGGAGGATTAAGTACAATACAATTGCTGGTAGGGTCGTACAACTCTTCTAAATCAACCAATTCGAATTTGTGCATTGGTATGTTAATTACTTCATCAAAAAATGGTTGGACCACAGTTAAATGTGTTAGCATGATAGAGATACTGGATGATACAAGCATGACATTTCCTGTAGCTTCCATAGCTGTAAAATTAGTGATCAAATATATATTGCCTTCCACAATTACGTTCTGTAGAGCATTCTAAATTTCTTGATTCACAAAGCCATGTACATGGTAGTCCTGTTGTTTGGAAAATTACAAAAGTAATTGTACTGCAACTTCAAATATAAACGTACTTAACAACATTTTAAATACGTCATTTTACCTCTGAATCCAGAAGAATAATATTGAACCCAATGAAATTGCCGTTAATATCAATTGCAGGCCACATGCGTGTTACACGAACCTTTACATTCCAATCATTCCTTGATTGATCTACATCTTCCAATTTATCAAACGCCATCTGATTGTACATTGGTAAAAATAAAGTTAATAATTTATTTGTAAGAACGTACAGTTCAAATATGATTAAATATGATTACTAATATGAAGCAACAGGAAAAACATACTAACCTTTAGCTCTGCTTACAAATGTTAAAACTTAGCCTTTATAAGATATAGCCTTTATAGTGGTGCTGGGTAAATGTCACAATCTATATTTGGTAAAAATATGCCGCTATACAGGGATGGTTTAATCTGATAAGATCATAAATGAGATATGATTAATCAGGTTAGTAATTAGACGATATGATAATGATAGGGTAGTTAAGTTAGAGATATGATTAGGAGATGCTGATTGATTATGAAATCATTAATTTTGGTTATACAAAACATATTATTAGATAGTAAGGACAACAATTTATTTGGTTATTTTTAAATGGAAAAAAGTAATTTGAAAATTCTTTTGTCGGCATTTTACAATAATTAACAATTATTTAAAGAGGTTGATCTACAACTTCTAATTTATCAAACTCCATCTAATTGTACATTGGTAATAATTAAGTTAATAACAATTTTTGTAATACTAATTAAATTGTACGAACTAATTAAATTTATCATACTCCATATGATTGTACAATTTTACCAAGTTAATAATAATTTGGTTCTGAAAATATAGTTATATATAGTATGGAGCCCATTTAATTGGTTATTTTAAAATGAAAGAATCATTTTTAAATTCTATTGTCGGTAATTACAATAAGTGACAATAATTTAAACATTTAAATTATTCTAAAAAAATATGACGAACAATCACAACAGTTACATATATGCCAAATTTAACTAAATTGATAATCTCATAATTTTGAACGTGCAAGTTATAAAACCAACCACTATCTTTGGTGGTCAAAGAAATGACCATAAATCATATACATGCAAAGTTTTAAAGAATTTATAATGGATTAGTATAGAACGTGGCAGTTAAAAAACGAACCCATAACTTTGCCAGTTAATCAAATGTCTATAAATCATAACGGAGATACAAAATATTCTATCATTACATTTGCATATTACTTATTATCAAAACTAATGAGTTCAAGATCAGCAAAGAGGAGAAGGTACACAAACATCAAGTCATTGTTGGTTAATGACTTGACTAACATCAATCTTACTTCTGCAGATCTAAGCGAAGACATTCGTTCAACAAATGAAGATTTCAGTCTGTTTTTCAAGAGCATGGAGGATAGGCAGACAGAACTATTTGCTCGCACTCTTGGAATTGAGGAAAAATACATGTAAATATCCATCTCAAAATTTTATTCTTAAGAGATAGACCTGTTTTAAAATTATGACAATATGCGTATGGTATTTAAAATGTAGGAATATAACAGAGGTGCTGACAGGAAAGCAACATGTATCGGCTGGTCAATCTTCAAATCAAGAAGTTCAAGTTGACAGTTCTTATGCAGGAAGAGAACGAAGATTTGTAGAAGATACCCAGACATCTCTTGTTGGACATGTGAAGCAGTTTAGAGATCTTTTGGAAGAGATGTTGTTAGAAATGATTGATGAAAACAGTGTTTGGAAGCTAAAGTCAGAGAACAGAGTTTAGCTGGAAGCAGTCAGAGTTTAGTTAAACACTGACTGGAAGCGCAAACAGAGTTTGTTAAACTCTGTAGCGGTATTGTCTGAAGAGTCAACAGTGTTTGAAGATTGATTCAAGATAAATATGGAAGCAATATCTTTGAAGATTGGAAAGCTGTCAAAGAGATTGAGTTGACTTGGAAGACTGGAGCAATCGTGATTGATATCAATTGTATAGCTTAATTATAGGAGAATCAATTACTGATTGTACGAAGCTGTATGTTCTATAAATACAGTTAGGTTAACCCTAGAAGGGTAATCGAACATTGAGAAATCTTTTGATTGTAACCTAAGCAGCTCTCTGTGATATTTACATCATTGAGAGAGGAATTATTAATTCCAAACAGTTTTTAATTGTTAAACAGTGTGTTCTTGTTAAGTTACTCATACAGTATTTGATTGATTATTGTGTATTCGACCTAACAAGTGGTATCAGAGCCTAATCTGTTATTTTATTACAGTTAAAGATCCAAACACAATAGTAATCAATGGCAGAGATACCTCCACCAACTGAGAAAACCCCTACTACTGTTAGTAGGTATGAGACAATAAGGGTTCCTATACTTAGGCCATCAGAGTATGCAATTTGGAAGGTGAAAATGACCATGTTTCTGGAGGCTACAGATCCAGAATACCTTGATAGAATATATGAAGGTCCTCACAAACCAATAAAATTATCTGCTGCTGCTGCTGGTGAGGAATCAAAGGTCATTCCAAAGGAAAAGAAAGATCTAACTGCTGAGGATCTTTCATCTATTGCAAAGGATGCAAAAGTGAGACATTTACTTCACAGTGCATTAGACAATGTTATGTCTAATAAAGTGATTAATTGCACAACTGCAAAGGAAATATGGGATGCACTTGAGGTTAGGTGTCAAGGAACTCCTGCAATCAAGAAAAACAGAAGAAACATACTCACTCAGGAGTATGAGCACTTTGAGGCAAAGTCTGATGAAACCATGACAGAAACATTTGACAGATTCTGTAAACTGCTCAATGATTTGTCATTGGTTAACAAAGAGTATGATTTAGAAGACTCAAATCTCAAGTTTCTTCTTTCTCTACCTGAAAAGTGGGATGTGAAAACAACCACTATAAGAGATAATTATGAACTTGGTGAAACAGAGATTGATGAAATTTATGGACTGCTCAAAACCCATGAATTAGAGTTGGAGCAAAGAAACAAAAGATCAAGTAGAAAGTCAAAGTCTGTTGCTCTTAATGTTGAGGAGAAACCATCAAAGAAGGAGGCATCAAGGAGAAAGGCAAAAGGAAAAGCCTTAGTCATACATTCAGAGAATGAGTCATCAAACACTGATGTTGACTCAAACACTGATGGATCATCTGATTCTGAAGATGATGAAGAGATGATGCAAATGGCTGCATTGATGGTAAAGACCTTCAAGAAGATGGGATATAAGAACTTCAAGAAGGGAAAGAGATTCTCAAGGGACTATTCAAAGTCTGACAAGAAGAATTTCAAGAAAGCTGAGGGAAAGGACTTCAAATCTGGAAAGAAAGATAAGTCTGAGATTCAATGCTACAAGTGTAAGGAAATGGGACACTATGCTCCTGAGTGCAAGAAGGGTAAAACTGAAAAGGCACTCTACACCAAAGGCAGAGATTGGGCAGACACTTCAGATTCAGATGAGGAAGTCAACTATGCTCTCATGGCTACTACTCAGACTGAAAATGATGATCTCAAGGTACCTCCAACTACCTATGCTTATAACACTGATAATATAACTGAATTGAGAATTTATCTTAAAGCATTGCATATCAGTTATAGGGATCAGACTTTAGAAAATGAAAGGATAAAGTCTGAGTGTTCTCAACTCAAAGAAAGAAATAAACTTGTTGAGGAACAGCTAGAGAATATGAATAAAATTCAAAAAGAGAGAGATGATGCAGTGTTTATTGAACAGGAGTTGCTAGGTAAGTATAAGCAACTAGAATCTGAATTGGAGGATACTAAACACATCATTAAAACTTGGACACACTCTGGTAAAGACACTCAAGAAGTGTTTCAGTCAGATACAGTAGGTCTAGGTTACTCTGTAGGAGATGAACTTAGATTTGAAAATCAGGTAAAGGTTAGACCACATTGTTCATCTGAGGGTAATGTCATGGGAACAGGTGGACCTAAGACTGAAGCACAGAAAAAGGCTGTTAAAGAGTCATATGCTAAAACTTTTGTTAAAGAGGCTAACATTGGTTTAATGACAGATAAACAACTCAAGCATAAGCTTAAGGAGATAAAATCTGTCAACAAACAGAGATTGCCTAAGAAAAACAAAAATGGAAAAGTAGGCATCACATCAGGAATTAAGCCAATGCTTGCTTCATTAGCTCCTAGAAAAACATGCTTTAATTGTGGTAGCACTAATCATCTTGCTAGTTTCTGCAGTAAGAATAAGAACATTAATTCTTTGCCTTCTAAAACTGCAGTAAAGAATGATTATGTGAGAACTAGACCACAGACTTTATGCAAACACTGTGGAAGTACTTGGCATTCTATTTACACTTGCAGAGATTATCATGCTATTTACTATAATTACTATGAACCCAAGCCAAATTTGAAATGGGTTAAAGTAAACTCTGCAAATGTAAACTCTGAAAAAGTTAGCTTAAACTCTGTTAATGAAAATTCCGCTGCAAAAGCTAACAGATTTAAGAAAGCCAAAGGATCCAAGCAAGTCTGGATCCTTAAAACTAATAATCAGTGATTGTTTGTGATTGCAGGGCACCAGGGTTAGTACCCTAGTCGTGGACAGTGGATGTTCAGGACACATGACAGGAAATAAAGCCCTGCTATCAGAGTTTGAGGAGAAAGCTGGCCCAGAAGTTTCCTATGGAGATGGCAACATAGGACATACACTGGGATATGGCAATATTAATCTTGGAAATGTCATCATCACAAATGTAGCTCTGGTTCCAGGACTCAAGCATGATCTGCTATCTGTGAGTCAAATCTGTGACAGAGGATATCATGTGGATTTTCAGCCTGAATATTGTCAAGTGATCAGTAAATCTACAGGGAAAGTTGCTCTAGTTGGAAACAGACACAATAACATCTATGAAATCAAATTGTCAACAAACACTGATGGCAAAGCAGTGTGTCTGTCTACAAGAATGTCCAGTGAAGAGAGTTGGAAATGGCACAAGAAACTCTCTCATTTGAACCTGAACAACATCAATGAGCTAATCAAGAATGATCTTGTAAGAGGTCTACCAAAGTCCTTGTTGAATGTAGAAGGACTGTGTGATTCTTGTCAAAAGGCTAAACAGAGAAAAGTCTCCTTCAAAAGCAAAACTGAGTCTTCAATTGTTGATCCTTATCATCTACTACATGTTGATCTTTTTGGTCCAGTGAATGTGATGTCTCTTGGAAAGAAGAAATATGCATTAGTCATTGTTGATGAATATACCAGATTTACATGGGTATATTTTCTTGCAAAGAAGGATGAAACTGCATTAACACTGACAGAACATGTAATTCAACTGGAAAAAGGGTCAGAGCATCAAGTGAAGATAATCAGAAGTGACAATGGAACTGAGTTCAGGAATTCATCAATGGAAGAATTTTGCAAGAGTAAAGGGATAAAACAAGAGTTTTCTGCACCTGGCACTCCACAACAAAATGGTGTAGTGGAGAGGAAGAACAGAACCTTGATAGAAGCTGCCAGAACCATGCTAGATGAAGCAAAGTTGCCAACATATTTCTGGGCAGAAGCAGTTCAAACTGCTTGTTTTACTCAAAATGCAACACTGATCAACAAGCATGGTAAAACACCATATGAAATGGTGAAGAAGAAAAAGCCAAATCTAAAATATTTTCATATTTTTGGATGCAAATGCTTTGTGTTGAAGACTCATCCTGAACAGTTGACCAAGTTTGACCTAAAGGCAGATGAAGGAATTTTTGTTGGCTATCCACTGTCAACAAAGGCATTCAGAGTTTATAATCTGAGAACTAGAGTGATCATGGAATCAATTCATGTGTCATTTGATGACAAGAAAATAACTGGACTTGAAGATGTCAATGAACATGATCAATTGCACTTTGAAAATGAAGATTTATTCTCTGAAAAAGTAAACTCTGATCAGACTGATTTGACAAACTCTGTTCATCTAAACTCTGAACCTCTACTGGTAAATACTGAAGAAACTCTTCAATCAGAAACAAGGGAAGAACCAGTTGAGGGGGAGCATGAAGAATCACATCAAAGTGATGATTCAAACACTGATAGTGACTCAGTTGATAATTCTGAATCAAACTCTGTTGATTCAAACTCTGTTGATAATTCTGAGAAGTCACATTCAGGGGGAGCATCAGAAAATGAAGAAAGACACCAAGAAAATCAGGAGAGCATGGATCAAGGGGGAGGATCACATGATGACAGAAGCAATCTGCCTTCTGCAAGAAAATGGACTAAATCTCACACACCTGATTTGATTATTGGTGATCCTGATGCAAAAGTAAGGACAAGAAGTGCAACAACAAATGAATGTCTGTTTCATGCATTCTTGTCACAATCTGAGCCAAAGAAAGTGGAAGAAGCTCTTAAAGATACTGACTGGATAACAGCAATGCAAGAAGAGCTAAATGAATTTGAAAGAAATGAAGTGTGGACCCTTGTACCAAGGCCCAAGAACAGATCCATTGTTGGTACTAAATGGGTCTTCAGGAATAAAACTGACAGTGAGGGTGTTATCACAAGGAACAAGGCAAGACTGGTTGCAAAAGGCTACTCACAACAGGAAGGAATAGACTATGATGAAACATTTGCTCCAGTAGCTAGATTGGAGGCAATCAGAATCTTTCTTGCATATGCCTCTCACATGAAATTCAAAGTATTTCAAATGGATGTAAAAAGTGCATTTTTGAATGGAAAACTTGAAGAAGAAGTGTTTGTGGAACAACCACCAGGGTTTGTAGATCCAAAATATCCAGACTATGTCTACAGGTTAGACAAGGCACTCTATGGACTTAAGCAGGCACCAAGGGCATGGTATGAAACCCTTGCCAAATTTCTACTAGAAAGTGGATTTCACAGAGGTACTATTGACAAAACTCTGTTTTACTTCCAAAATGGTAGTGACTTGCTTTTAGTTCAGATATATGTGGATGACATTATTTTTGGGTCTACTAATGATAAACTCTGCAAGAAGTTTGCCAAACTCATGCAGTCAAGATATCAAATGAGTATGATGGGAGAGCTTAGTTATTTTCTAGGCCTACAGGTGAAGCAAACAGATGATGGAATTTTTATAAATCAAGCAAAATATACCAGAAACCTTCTCAAGAAATTTGGTATGCTTGATTGTTCATCTGCAACAACTCCCATGGCAACTGCAACAAAATTGGACAAAGATGCAGGGTCATCAGTAGATATGACAAGTTACAGAGGAATGATTGGTTCTTTACTTTATTTGACAGCTAGCAGACCTGATATCATGTATGCAACTTGTTTGTGTGCAAGGTTCCAGGCAGATCCAAGAGAATCACATTTAACAGCAGTAAAGAGGATATTCAAGTACCTCAAGGGCACTATGACTTTGGGGCTGTGGTATCCAAGAGAATCAGAGTTTAAACTTCTTGGTTACTCTGATGCAGACTTTGCTGGATGTAAGATAGACAGAAAAAGCACCAGTGGAAGTTGTCAATTTCTGGGTGACAGACTTGTTTCCTGGTACAGCAAGAAACAAAAGTCAATATCTACATCTACAGCTGAAGCAGAGTATATTGCTGCTGGTAGCTGCTGTGCACAGATTTTATGGATGAAGAATCAACTGCTGGATTATGGATTAAGGTATACCAAGATACCTATTTACTGTGATAATCAAAGTGCTATTGCAATGACAGGTAATCCAGTGCAACATTCAATGACAAAGCACATCAGCATAAGGTATCACTTCATCAGGGAGCATGTAGAGGAAGGCAACATTGAACTTCACTTTGTGTCTACAGAACAACAACTTGCAGATATCTTCACCAAGCCATTGAGTGAAGCTACATTTACAAGACTGGTCAATGAACTAGGAATGGTCTCTAGTTTTGACTAGAGATGTTGGTTAGACTCAAAAACTTATTTCTAAAATATGTTGCTCATGTTTCTGCAAATTGTTAAGTGCTATGTGAACCTTAGTATTAAACTCTGTTATGCATGCTTATGTTTAAAACTTTTTAAACTCTGTTAAGCATGTCTGTCTGTTAAACACTGTTAACATGTTAGATACACTCAGTGAATTCAGAATTGATTATTGTCTGAATGAAAACACCAATGAAGAAAAATGTATGAAGCATGATTCTCAGCAAATAAATCATGATTCTTTCTGAGTCACTGTAATCTAATCAGACTTTGTGCAGTAAATCAACACAGCATGATACTGTTTCATATTTATAGCATCTCTTAGTTTATTCAGTCCTAAACTCTGAGTCTATGAATATTGTGTGCATTGCCTCTCATAAATAATTTTGGTTATTGATGAACTCTAAACTCTGATAAGTGACATTCTGTTTCCAAAGGTATGGTTCATGATGATTCTTTGTTTGTACTTGTGAAAACCATAAAACTTGAGATGTGTCATTGATTAGTTTGGTGAGTTCAGATTCATGTCTACAACCTGTGAGAGTTTGAGCCAAATCAGTGATTGATATATTTTCTATCAATCAGTATTTATTGTTGTGTGATATTCATCAGGTAGTATGTTTCTCTAGAACTTGAATTAGACCATTTTGAGACTACATGATATGTGTGTGCATGAAAATGATAAAGGCAATAGGATTTACCATTCTTTCAAACACTGTTCAAAATTCTTTTGAACATTATACAAACACTGTATAAACACTGTTCATAAATTCCATCCTTAGTAAACCCCTTTGAGCCTTATTAACTGCTCATTTTTCTTATTCTCTGAAGTGTTAAGAGCAGTTATATTTTTTTTTCTCTCAAACAGATGAGTATTTCTCAAGAAAAGAAAAGTTTATTCAGTATATATGCTAAATAAATAAATAAATAAAAAAAAAAAAAAAAGAGAAAAAGAGCATATATACTGATCTTATACAAATATATACTGTGACTGAACACTTTGTTCTATTAAGATGTTCAGCTTGAAGTCACTCATGAATAAAACATCTTTTTCATCTGTTTGATCTTATCTTATTCCAACCCTGAATAAAGTCCTTTTGATTTGTGAATACATGTACTCAAAGTAGTGTAGAATTGGTGGACATTCAAGCATATGGTAGATTCTGCTATTTCTGATTGAATGTGAGTGTAAACACTTCACCCAAACACTTGTGTGCATTGAGAGTTTGTGAGAATATCCAGTTCATGACTGTTATTCACTGAATGAAACTCTGATTTCTATCTCTTGATCTTTTTGTCTTCAAAGACTGTGTGCTTTCTTGGATAATCATGGACATCAAAGGGAATAGAAGTTTTCAGATTTCTGTATTACAGTAACTACAGAGTTTAGCATTCATCAAACAATCAGTGTTTAATATGAGAGTTTGTGCATTCAGTGGTTATTGATTTTTGTTATGGATTCTATGAAATATTAGATGCTCTAAAAATTGATTTCAGTAAACTCTGCTTCACACACACTTAATTCACAACTGTGCAATTTTTGAAAGGGTATTTAGTGATAAAGTTGGATAATTGATAAACACTGTTGAGTTATGTTAAGTACTCTGAGGTAAAATCTCATTGAGATGATTTGACTATTTTGCAGTAATTGGGGTAGTTGACAACTGTTAATTCGTGTAAGTGTCGTGATTATAGAAATGACAGCGGTAATTATTAAGTAATCCATTGGTTGTTTGACGCGTGTCCCATGATTGTGTCCCACTCACACACTACTCTACAACAGTTGCGCGCTTTTACTAAATAAACGATTGAGTTTTAATTTTACTCAAATCGTCTTTAGTCTCTTACTCCATATCGATTCACATTCACCCACTCACAGTTACTTGCACACTCATTCACTTTCACACTTCTCATATACTCTCCTTCACATTTTGATAAACACTTACAGTGCATACACATCTTTTCTCTGAATATCTTCGTATCAACTTGTTACTGATGGCAACTAAAGCGTTTGATGCAGCAGGGTTAGTTTTTCTCCCTAGTAACTATGCAGCACCATTGGAGAATGCAAATGCTCCACAGGCATTTCATTTGTTCCAAAATTTCTTGAATGATTCTGAGATAGGGAAAGCTCTAACAGCACCACCTACACTATCTGCTTCGCAAATTGCTACTTTCTGGACAAACTCTGTATATGATGATGGAGAAGAGTCTGGCACTCCCACAATAACTTTCACTCATGATGAATCAGAGTATATTATTACTCCAACTACTGTTAGGGATGCTCTGGATTTTGAGACACACACTTCTTACAGTGTTGTTGGTCATGATCGGTTGAGGACAATGTTGGAACAAATTGGATGTGCAGGAAACTTGAACAAGATAGGGTCTTTGAGACGGCCAAGTTTGAGAAAGGAATGGAGTTTCTTTTTCGATTGCATAACAAGGGCTTTTGGAAAGAAGACAACAAACTGGGATGCACTTCCTCTGGATACTCTCCAAATTGGTCATGCTCTACTATATGGAGGTAACTTCGATTTTGGTAGACTAGTACTAATAAACTTGGGAGAGCGGTTGTCTGAATCTACTACTGTTTATTTTGCTCGTTTTTGTCAACTGCTATTTACTGCCTGTGTGCCTAACATTCCAATTGATGAAGCTGATGTTATGCAGCCTTTTCAAGTTGCTAAGAGAATGTTTTCTGATTTGACAAACAAAGATGTCACTAAACAGCAAATACCTGAGATGTTTATGCCTTTAGCCTTACAAAACTATGTAAACCAACCCCAAGAACCTCAATCACCACAACAAATGCCTGAACCAATAGACACCATAAACTCTGAACCAACACCTACAACACCCTTAAACACTGAACCTTTAAACACTGAACCCTCAAACACTGAAAACTTAAACACTGAACCATTAAACACTGACACCTTAAACACTGAAACCTTAAACCCTGAGCCAGCACCTACTGAACAACCCAAAACCAAGCCAAAAAGAAAGAAACACACCGCCCAAAATACTAAACACTCCAAGGCTAAACAAACAACACCTGAAGCTGTTTATACAAGAAGGAAGAAACAGAAAGCAAACAGACCTACACTTTCACCACCAAGAGAGAGCTCAAGTGAAGATGAAGAGGAGAATGTGGTGCCTCCAATCAAGAAAAGGAGATTAATTCTTTCTGATTCAGATGAAGAGAATCTTGTTGAAATTACAGTGAATGTTGCTATACCTGCAGAGGTTAAAATGCCTGCAGAGGATATTATGACTGACAAAGTTGAAATACCTACAGAGGATAAAATGCCTGTAGAAGAGGATAACAGAGATGGTTTTCTACCAATGGATAATATTTTTGACTCATTTGAACCATTATCTGATCCTATCTCACCTATTGTTCATACTGAAGCTCCTTGTGTAGCTGATGAGCTTGCAGTAAAAGTTCCTGAAGCTGAAGCATCACCCACAGAGCTGGTATCTTCTCCTATTGCAGACAAAGGTAATGAAGTTGATCAGGCAACTAAGATAATCTCTGAATCTATGCCTGTTGAAGCTACAAAGGCAAACTCTGTTGCAGAGCCTGTGCAACATGAGGTGATTATTGAAAAGGTTGCAGCAGTTATTGCAGAAACTGTGGCTGACACAGCTCAGCACAGTGATTCTTTAAAGGATGCTCAAGTTCAAAATGCAAGTGCTGAGAGTAAATCTGAAAGTAGTGCAAACTCTGATTCCTTTGTGAGTGCACAAGCACAGACAGATAATAAGCATACACCTTTTAATCAGCCTTGTCCATCTCATGCAGTTGAAGTAGAGCATCTTGCTAAATCTGCTGAAAATTGGTATAAACAAGACTGTATTTTTCCAAAAGGGAGAGCATCTGAGTTTGTTAAGCAAACTGCCAAGCAAATTTCCAATCCAGAGATCTTATCCTGTTTAAAGGCAACTGTGGTACAAGTCAAGACTCTGGAAGGCAATTTTGCTGAAACTAAACAAGAAATTGCTTCCTTGAAGACTGAGATTCAGTCAAGAGAATTGAAGATGGATAGAGAGTCTAAAATAAAAGCTGTTCAGCTGTCTAAAGTTCAAGACACTCTCTATGCCAGGCTAGGAAAAGTTGAAGAAAATCAGACTGCTTTATTTGCTAAGGTTGATTCAATTGCAAACTCTTTAGAGCTCATTACATCCATACTTATACCTGATGATGTCAAAAAGGGGGAGAGAGTGACTAAGTCTAAATGCAAAGTTTCTCAAACTCTGACTCAAAAGGATGATGCTGGAGATGGAGGGGCAAGTGAAAAGAGCAAGGTCTTAAACTCTGGAAAGCAAACTCTGAGATCTGGCAAATCTTTTGAATCACAGTCTGTTGGAATAAACACTGAAACTCAAGGTACTTCAAAGACCAAGAGTTTGGAATTAACATCAAACCCAAAGACTGATGAGGAGTTAGCTGTTAAGCTTTTTATGGAAGAGAATGCAGAAGGAGTTACTTTAGAAGATGCTAAAGCTGAAGAGAAGAGTTTACAAGAAAAGCATCTGAAAGCTCTAAAGTCTGAAAAAGCAAAGAAGAATATGAAAGTTGCTAAAGCTGCAAAGCCTGTTCTTAAAGGCATTCAAATCAAAGAAACTGTTGGTACAAATCAAAGAATGCAAATATTCAGAAAACCAACAGATGCAGAAGCCAAGCAAAAGCTGAAAAGTATAGTTACAACCTCTGTTGATACACATGTTGTACAAAAGAATGAAGACACAACCTCTGTTGCTGCACAAGTTGTGACCACACCATTATTGTCTTCTCAGTTGAAATCAACATTTAAGAGGGGTGCTCCTCATGATCCAAGACTAGAAGCTACAATTCCAATGGATTTTACTGATGGTAGAGCTTTATCTGGTAAAGTTGGATACAACAAAGAAGGTATAGGCTCACACAGAGATAAAAGGCAATATGTTGGTCCTAGAGATCCTTCTTCACTGTCTGTTCCAGGTAGTAGTGTCACTCAAGAGAGTTTGGACAAACTGGAGTCAGTACAGCTTGTATATCAGAAGAGTCTAGAAAAGGATTTCTTGCTATATTTCATGGCTGATGGAACAGTATTTAAAGTCTCTGAAAAGGATATTGAATTGAAGTATGCTGAAGAACTTGAATATGTCCTATATGTTTTCAGAGTGAGAAATCAAAGAGCTCAGTCAGTTGCAAATGTGCTTCAACAAAGAATGATTCAAAACCTTGCAAGAAGGCAAATGAAATTCAACAGCAAGTATGTTCCTAAATACAGAGATTGGAATGGCAATCTGATTGAAATGGAGAAGGGAACTACAAAACTGAAGACTGATCTTGGGATTACTGTTCTGGATTTCAATGCAAAATCTGAAGAGGTGAAATATATCAGGTTGGGAAATGAGATGAGAAGAAACAAAATCTACGATCTTAGAGCTGCTATCTATCAAACTGATGAGAATGATCCTCAGTTGAGAGAAATCAAAGAAGCTATGCAGATAGAGCTTGAAAATGCTGAAAGAAGGTTGCTTATAGACTATCTCAGAACAATGCCTGATTTACAAGAGATTAGAAATTAAAGTCTGTAAGAATTTTCTTATTTTCTGTAGAATTTGTTAAGTAAAAGCTTAAACTCTGTTTGTATGTTAAACACTGTAAACTTTGTATTTGTTTTGACATCATCATTTACTGTAAAACTTGTACATTCTTGCTAATGGACAAGTTGGGGGAGATTGTTAGAAATGATTGATGAAAACAGTGTTTGGAAGCTAAAGTCAGAGAACAGAGTTTAGCTGGAAGCAGTCAGAGTTTAGTTAAACACTGACTGGAAGCGCAAACAGAGTTTGTTAAACTCTGTAGCGGTATTGTCTGAAGAGTCAACAGTGTTTGAAGATTGATTCAAGATAAATATGGAAGCAATATCTTTGAAGATTGGAAAGCTGTCAAAGAGATTGAGTTGACTTGGAAGACTGGAGCAATCGTGATTGATATCAATTGTATAGCTTAATTATAGGAGAATCAATTACTGATTGTACGAAGCTGTATGTTCTATAAATACAGTTAGGTTAACCCTAGAAGGGTAATCGAACATTGAGAAATCTTTTGATTGTAACCTAAGCAGCTCTCTGTGATATTTACATCATTGAGAGAGGAATTATTAATTCCAAACAGTTTTTAATTGTTAAACAGTGTGTTCTTGTTAAGTTACTCATACAGTATTTGATTGATTATTGTGTATTCGACCTAACAGATGTTAACAGGATTCAAAACATTTGAAGCAAACTGGACACAAAAACTAAATGACTGGTTAACCAAAGTTGGTGAAGTGGAAGAACAGAGGGCAAAAATGAGCGTTGGACTTGTGGATTTCTCACGTAATATATAGTTCTCTTAAGAATCTCAACCTATAGATATGCATTGCTGCTAATTAGATATTCTATGTTGTCTCAAACTTAATGTTTAGTTATTCTCTTAAATCTTAGGAACATGTTGGTGTAATCTTCCTAATTTCTGTAGTATGATACTTTAGTTCATGATAGATTTTACCATTGTCCTATGTTGTTAAATTTGGAATTGTGTAGTTTAATTTGGAAAACACTAAAGTTCACTTTGAAAGCTGGAGCACTAATGCACAAAAATAGCATACATCATTTAACCTTAAGTACATTAAAACAACATGGATAAAACATTATCATGAACTAAACATTGACATACTTAAGGCAAACATTCTTCATTATCTTTAATCAGATAAATTCTTGAAATATCAAAATAGTCAATACAACATGCATCCATAAAACAATATGTTCGAAAATTCATTAAAATAGTAGTTAGACAAATTGCATAGAAATAAAATGTTTAATCAACAACAGAAGACAGGAGAATCTTGAACAACAGAATCTGCACTTTGCAATAAGCACAATCGGTATTCCACATGTGTGACATTGTCAAGAGATTTCCATATACTTTACTCTCATGGCAAATATAACTTTCAATAGTTTTATCGCATAGTGAGTTCCACAACTCATCTCCAACAGGATGACCTTTGAGTTGATAGATGGGTTGTTTGTTTCTTGCATTTAGGCAAAACTTGTAAATCGGCAAGAGATGATCCTTCTCAAATAAGTAACAATACATTTCTTCGAGATATTTAATAAGTTCTATTATCTTAGATCTCAAATGTGTCTGATTAAGCAATTCATACATCTCTTGAACAATCTCATCTCTGTGAAAAGTCATATTTATTGCTTTAAAGAAAATGAAGCAAAAAGAAGAAGGAAAATGATTACCTGATAGAGAGGAAAGTACATTAAGATGATGAGGCACATTTTCATTCAAAAATAAGCACCGAATGGAATTGTAATACAGAGCTTGATCAACATTATATCTAACAGCAAAACCAATAAAACCATGATACTGGTCACGTGTAACTTCGATAGGATGATTATGGAACTGGTACAAAGAATCCCAATCAAGCCTTTCCAGAACATCTCTGATTCTAGGAATAGTTTGCTTAGTCACCCATGCCATTAGACACTTAACAAACCTATTAAAGTCTCGTATATCTATTATCATGAATGAAAAGAGCAAGGCAAGAATATCTGAACGAAGATTCTGAAACATTTTGATTACAGGTATAGAAGATTGATTGTCTAAAACTTTTGATAGAAGAGTTAGAACTGAAAGAGCAAATGACTGCAAACTATATCTTGGAGAATGGGAGAAGATGAAGTAAATGTATATGTTTTGTCAGTTCGCATGAAAAGAGAGTTATCACGACTGTTGATCTTCTAACAGTTTTTTTATCCTTTTTATTTCATGTAGTGTAATAATGTAGTCTATATTATTAGATTACCTATGTACATCCTTAACGTCTAAATCTAAACTTAATCATGACTTGTGTAATATAAAATTCAAATCTATTAGATTCAATGAATTGTTTAATCATGACTTATTTTATTTATGTATGCTCTTCTATTAATATTATTGTTTTTTACTACTGCTAAAAAAATAACATAAAATCGTTAATTTGTTTAAAATTGTCATAATTTTAGAACATATAAATTTGAAGATATAAATTTTTTAAAATTAAAACAAATGCATCATAAACAAATTACATCTATTATCATAATTTTAGAAGGTCTGAAAATTAATCACGATAACAAACGATAAGCAAATCTTCAAAATCAAAATTCAAAAAGATAAGCAAATAGCTAAAACAATATAGTAATTAGTCAATACAGTTCAAGAACTGTTAACTCGTTAAGTTAATATAGTAATGTATGTAAAATAAAATTTTGAAAATAACTTTAATTTTTATGTTTTACATGTTTGAATAACAAAATGTTAGTTTCATTTAAATATATATAAAAAATCATTTTCCATGTCTCTATCATATTTAATTATAAGAATTATTATTCTATTAAGGTATTGAAAATTCATCATAGAAAATAGTACAATAATTTAAAGTATAAAATTATGTGTAGCTTAATATTAATTTCCTTGGATATCAGGATAAAAAAAATAGAATAATTATTGCATAAAAGAATGCGAATATAAATATATTTACTAAAATCTTCTATTATTTAGTTTAATTGATTACAACTAAATGTAACTAAACTTTTGCTCTTACAAAATATTTTTCAATTATAAAGTAAAAATTATAAATCAAAATAAATTATTATAAATAATTTTAATTTTAATTATTGTATTTACTATTATAAATATTGATATACAATTATTTATTATTGTTTAATATATTTAAATATGAGAAGCAAAATAGCTTTTTTCTATGATATGAAGGTCTTGAGATTACCTCACTAGATATAATTAGAGTTGAGATGCAAGTCTTTTTTAATATAAAATAGTAATGAAATTTTTGTAAATATATATAATATTATGTAATTACAATAACAGTCTCGTATAGTGTATTTATATGGAATATTTTTTTAAACTCTTAAAATTTAAATTTAGGTAAGGTAACCTCAAGAAAACTATTGTTTTCTATTATTCTGCAAACCACTCTCCTCTATCTTAGAATTTGGAATAATAACACTAATTTGGTTAAAGTGTTCTACCTTAGTTCATTTATTTTTAATTTACACAAATACACATTTACTATTTTGGATGTGAAATATTAACATAAAATGTTTGTGTAAAAAAATGAATTTTAGAAATAATTTTGTCACACGCAACATCTCATTTATATTAAAAAAAAGAATAAAATTTGTAATTTTAAACAATCAATTTAATATTAAAAAAACAATAATAAAATTTTTAATTAGTTCTCTAAAATTTTTAGACATGTCATAAATTTTCATAATTTTAATCTCAAAACTACTTTCTTTTAGAACATACTCCAACATTTTTTTTTCTCTAAAATTATTCAACATTTTTATGTAATAAAAAATGGTCTTGTAAATTTTAAAAGTAAAATATAAAAAAACTTATTATTATGAATTTATCTAATAATCTCTTTTATGTAAATAAATTATATAGTAAATATAAATAAATTATCTAATGGTGTTGTTTTCGTTTTGATTTAAGGACTTATTATACCACGCTTAGTCGTGATGCCTGCAAAGTCAGGATCTACTACAATTCTAACTGATAACATTGCTATGGGCAATGTGCAATTGGTAGGTAGCTGTAGGCATTGTATAGTCCCTATAGTCCGTACGTATTAAACTGATTTTACCAAATGCTGCTCAGTCACTATATGCAAAAGTCATACCTAATGGCTGCACCTGTAACTTATGATGTAGATGTGGATAATGCAGGCTTTGTAGTTGGCAAAAGATCATTATAAATATGAAGCTGAGGGAAAGTGTGCATATCATTAGCACCACAAATGCTCCTACCTTCCTTATCATACGGAGCAGCAATCAAGATCTGAATTGGAGATAACAATTTCATTTTGGCACTTGCCTGAGTGAAATACTCACTGCACACCTAAAACTGTTGTAAAAGTTTAAAAAAAAATTGAAGCACACAAACAGTATAAGCGATTTGCTCGTCCATACAAATAGTAATATACTTTTACATTTAAATTTCAAATGTTTCATCTGAATGAAATCTAATCATGTCCATGTTACAGAACTGCTGCTGCACACCATGACCTATGTAAATCCATCATGTCCATGTGCTGATATGAATGTTAGCAGCTCAAATTTAAGAACTTCGACGTCCTTCTGTAAACCTGTACCCATGGCCTTTGTCTTGAAGAATGTGGTTTGTCATTATCAAAAGATTTCTCGTCTGATTTATCGTCACACCTATTATTGTCAGGTGATGAGATATTCTCCTCTGTATGAATCAGGTGGTCACATGATTCAAAAGAGTTTCCCGCTAATATGTTCTCTGTATAATCTCGAATTGCACATAAATTTGATGGAAGATCTTCGTATATAACCTAAATTTGGAATAACTTTAATTAGACAGGCCAGGAAGAAAAGCTTTAGTTATGAATTTGCAAAGTTAAAACACTTGGATAAATTATTCTTGAATATAAGCCAATTAGAAAAAGAATGGCCTTTCCTAAAAATCAGTTATAAAAAATTAAGGGAGTATCACAAAAAATGTAAAGATGGAGTAGGTAAATAACTAAGTCTTGCTAACCTCTTCCATTATAGCTTCAGAGAGGAAGGCATTTTGTGCATTTTTGACTCCACGCTGTACTTCAGCAGTGTGTGTGCTTTATACCAATTTGCTCTAATAACCATTTTCCTGAATGAGTCGAAGTCCCTTTCAACCTACTCAAAACCGATCTCATGTTCGAGTTTTTCGCATAAATCTAAAATTACACGTGCATGGAGTACCATATACAATAGGCCTTTGCATCCATCCTGGACAAATGAACAAACAAAAGACCTTGTAAGAAGAAGTTGGATTATCATGCCATCAATGGGTTTGCTTTGCCGCATATTGCCATAGTAAAGGAGGGCTGGGGGTTTAAAGTTAAACATGTTTGGTAGCTAGCACCAGTTCTGAATATGAAAATACAAACTCACAATTATTAACTACTGAAGGCACCAGTTCTGAATATGAAAATACAAACTCACAATTATTAACTACTCATTATTCAACTTTCGTTGTCTTGATGGGGGCAGAGCTTATGTAAGCTACGCAGTTTTGGTTTAACACATAAAGAGATAAAGACCATCAATTTTTACTCCTGAATTTAGATATTACTTTTAGTCAATATAATTACATCCATAATATGGTAAAAGATTATACTACAGAATTTCATATAATCAAATCAGTTTAATATGTGATATGATTCGTAATCAGCTTTCGAATGTCAAAACAGGGTGCCTAGGTTGAGCAGGAGTCGCTCGGTTGATTTTAGACACAAAAAAGGCCAATGTTGAGTAAATAAGGTAGTCAGAACATTTAGAGTGAACTATGTAATTGTAAAGATATAAGCATGGATTTCATACCGCAATCAGCTCCATTGCAACTCCAAGTACCAATTAACAGTCAACAAACCTGAGATGCACGCAGATACAAAATTGATCATTAGAGCAACAATGTTAACCGTTAGTTGGAACTGAACAAATTTTTGAATATTAATATATACAGCTCGACCCCATTTTGCCACGTTTACAATAGTGGAGAAGTTGTCATCCAATATGATGACATCTGCAGTTTCTTTTGCAATTTGTGGAAAACTTCTTAAAAGTTAAGAACTAAAAACAACTATAAAAGAGGCACAAATGAGACTTTGATAGCACTGGATCATATGATTATTATAATCAGTTTGAAGTCATGTATTTTTTATAATTAGTTAAGTATATGATTATTAAAATTTCACAAATATGAACATACCCGGACAAAAAATGTAGGAGTAAACATCACATATGCATAAGTAACTATGGTACCTTGAGAACAATCACATTCAAACATCGCCTGAGAGTTAGTAGTAGCACCAGAAAGAAGATTGAAACCAACTGAATATCCTGCATTAACATTGCCTACAACAAAGCAGAAATGACAGAAATACCTGAAATGAGGTATGATATTATGACAGCAGATCCAGCAAAATCCCTAACATGTTTTCTCTACAGCTCCCAGAACAGACCTAACACCAAACTACATAATATCAAACCAGATTAAGGATTTGGTCATCTTATTCTGGCTCCTATCACACATTTCGTGTAGCTCTGATTCATCACTTGATCGCATCACTTGATCGTGTCAAGAGACGATTTGTCTCTTGACCACTGCTATCACCAGTTACCATCTTTCACCTGCGAAATGATAATTGACACAACAATCATCAGTTAACGAATTCAACAGTAACATTATGTATAGAACTATCCTTATGTCATAGTAATAAAAAATGTCTGGACTAAATTATCGATATACTATAATTGCCTGTACGCGTTGGCACACACTGTGAAAAGGGTAAACTTTAAAAATTATAATATACATGGAAATACAAACCTGAGAAAAAAACAAAACGATGCTTTAAGATTTGGCCGAGAAAAGAACAAACAAACATGTACACTAACACTGCATTAGAAAAATTATAAACATCGATAACTCACTATAAAGTCTAAGAAATAGATGAAACAATATAAATCAAATCATAAATAGATAATAGATTTATAGATGAGGCTATCAAAATCAATATAAATGTTTAGTGCTCAAGAAATTATACTTGATCTGCTGAAACCCATATCCTGAAACCCATATCCGATTACTGAAATAATACCTAAATCAGAAACATGAAAAACATTGTCAGATTGAGCATATCTACAATAAAAATTAATGAATTAATTAGTGATACACAAACATTCAAAAAGAACACAATATGAAAAGAGAAACATATGTATCAAACACATATATAAACACTTTGATATAACACACACACCAAACAATATATATATAAATTAACATACTTTGTTTGAATCCAGGTGAATGATGTAAAATTGGAAAAATATGATGCTTCTCTTTTTCCCAAATTCAGCTTTCTGCAAAAAAGAAGATAATAATCAAAACACCATAAATTAGACAGATAGAAGAGATGCGAATGTTTTGAAATACAAATTGAAACACAATAAGATAATAATCTTGTTATAATGAATATACATATACATATGTAATCATATACATATACCAAATTTGTGTAAATGTTTGTAAATCATATATTACAAACCGTATGTAAGATTAAAACTCCGTAACTATTCTTTTTCCCACTCTCATCAATCTGCGAAAAAATAAAAATCAATACATGATTAGAAAATATATGAGTATAAAGGTTAGAATCGAATATATCAACAACTAATTGAACACGGGGCTGATGTTTATTAAGACTAAGAATACATGAGAGACTTATAACCATGATATTTGGATATGAGAAGATGAACATAATACATGTTTTAGCCTAATTCAAAAAAAAAACCTGTCACGTAATCATCGGCTGAAATGGTGGATCTTAATTCGACAGTTGTTTTGAGTGTTGAATGTAGCGTGTTCACCTATATTGTACGTGT
This sequence comes from Kitagawia praeruptora, assembly GCA_037693485.1. Lineage (NCBI taxonomy): Eukaryota > Viridiplantae > Streptophyta > Magnoliopsida > Apiales > Apiaceae > Kitagawia > Kitagawia praeruptora. The sequence continues at coordinate 99,979,428 of CM075354.1, read as the reverse complement.
ATTGATATATTGGATTTGAGAAATATGGATCGGGTCTGGTGGATCCTATAAAAAATGCCTAGCTTCTTTGTATTTTAGAAAGTTGGATCATACCCATTTAAAATTTGGATAATCCATGTTTCAAGTAGATTTACCAAAAAGGACATGAGAGTAGTGTAATTTCAAATTTGGAAAGGATAGAAAATGTCTTTTTCCAAATTCTTTGTGTTCAAGAATTAAGATTATATAGATAAGTATTTTATTTGTCGGTTTATTTATTTAGGTAAATAAATTATTGTTTTGACTTAGTCATGTGTTGCCATAGAAGTTTTAGGTGTTTTATTTTGAATAAGTCTGGTAGTGGAGTTTGTTTAGGAATGTGGTTTACTGGTTTCTATTTTGTAGCCACGCTGTGTGGTAGTTTTCTGATAAAAGCTCTGTACTTAGTTCTGAAATAATATGAAGTGAGCTTTGCTCTTAACGTTCATGTTTCTGAGTGAATGGTTTGCTTTACATATCATTTAAATTGATACAAATATAGCAGGTCATGGATCATTTCATCTATCAGTTGGTATCAGAGCTTGGGGCGGGGGGGGAATTCAAGGCTTAACAGCCTTCCCTTCGATCCTTGAGGAATAAGAAGGTGCTGCGACAGAGAATGAAGAACTGGTAACAGCTGGCAAGTTACAAAAGAAGCAGTGGATCTGTTTGACAGCATGGCGAGTGGCGGTGTAGTTGCTGATAGTGTTACTTGGACAATAATTATTGATGGGTTATTAAGTGCTAAGTTGCCGGTGAGATGTGCACCACATGGAGAGAAGTGCTCCAAAATCAAAGATATGTTGATGAGAAGTGCATCAATCGAAGAAAACCATGGAGAGAAGTGCTCCAAAATTAAAGATATGTTGATGAGAAGTGCATCAACAAATGCAAGTAGATGTTGGTGAGAAGTGCATCAACAAACCCAATGTTAGATGGTGGTGAGAAGTGCATCACAGAAACCCAATATAGATGGTGGTGAGAAGTGCATCACAAGACGAAGAGAAGTGCTTCCTAAGTTTAAGATTAGGGGGGTGAATGTTGGTTTTAATCTTAAACTAAATAAGTATTTTATTTGTCGGTTTATTTATTTAGGTAAGAAAATTATTGTTTTGATTTAGTCATGTGTTTAGGTGTTTTATTTTGAATAATTCTGGTAGTGGAGTTTGTTTAGGAATGTGGTTTACTGGTTTCCTATTTTGTAGCCACGCTGTGTGGTAGTTTTCTGATAAAAGCTTTGTACTTAGTTCTGAAATAATATGAAGTGAGCTTTGCTCTTAACGTTCATGTTTCTGATAGTGAATGGTTTGCTTTACATATCATTTAAATTGATACAAATATAGCAGGTCGTGGATCATTTCATCTATCAGAAACTTCTCTGGAAGATCATGGCTCCTCCAAAAGTTTTGATTTTTCTATGGAAGGTGGTGCATAATATATTACCTACTAAGTGTTTTTTTACTAAGAAGACTTAGCATGAATCATATTTCTTCTACCTGTGACTGGTGTGGAATGCGTGATAAAAATTTGGAGCATCTATTTTTTAAATGTGAAGTGGTGACTTGGAGTTAGGACTTTCTTAAAACATGGTGTGATTGGAAACAACATCATTTTTTGGATTCCAATCATGAATTAGTTGGCCTCTCAGTGGTATGCATACTAAGGCATGGCATGTCATAGTGGCTTCGGTATTATGGACTATTTGGTTAAGCAGAAATGAGTTAATTTTTCAAAATTCTCGTATTAAACGCGAGAATTGTATTCAGCTCATTAAACTGAGGACGTTTAATTGGCTTGGTGGAGTAGGCATCTTGAGTGATAAATTATCTACTATCTGGGATATCAATCCTATGGGTGCACTACATCTACACTTGTTAGATAAAAAATCCTTGTACTGGGTTAATCTTCACAAAATTTTTGATTATATCTGCTCTGTAGATGGCTCATTTCTAAGCAACTCCTCCCTGGTAACCGTGCTGGCATTGGTGGTTTGATGAAAGATAGCTCTCATGCAACTAGGTATTTCTTTTCAGGGCCATTTTTAGCTTCTAGTGCTTTGGAAATAGAATTGGTGGCAATATGGTTTATTATTCAAGTGCTTCTACGCGTCCAAAGTGAACATATGAAAATTGCTATTTGTTCGGACTCTTTAGAGGCTTTATCATATTTTAGACACAATTGGATCCATGAAGATATGCATTGTCTATTCCATCCCTCAGTTAAATTTGAATTTTCGTATATTCCTTGGGAATATAACCAAGAGGCTGACAAACTGGCAAAAAGGGGAACACAACTCATGCATTTAATTGGTTCATGGGTTTAAAAAGGTGGACTATTTTTGGTTATCCAGTTCTTGACGATTGTTGCATGCAAAAGGGAGAATCTTTGCCTTGGATACATAATTTATCTGTCATTTTCAAGGTGCATGCTCTCTAAGATGGCTGGGAGTTCTCTTTTTCTTTTTCACGTTGCAGTAACGTTTCCTCATCTGTGTCATATACTAGTTCTTAAAGATTTGACATCCATTTTCATTTTCTCTATTAACTCTTCCTTTCTATTTCTCTCCACTATGAACAATTTGTGGTTTCCTCCGCCTAATAACGTCACTAAGATCAATGTACATGGGGGTGATTGAAGAACTTCCTATGTCAAATGGTAACATGAATGGAATAGGTATAATTGCTCGCGACAATGATGGTAAGTTTTTGTGGGGTATTATGGGCCTTCTTCATAGTATGGAGGGCTTTGAATCTCAGGTCTGGACCATTCACTTGGCAATGAAACTTGTGTTTGTAAGCATGATTCCTCATGTTTACATTGAATGTGACAATGTTGAGGCGTTTGAAATGCTTGTTGAGCAAGACGAAGAAGAATTGGAAGAAGAAGTTCTCACTTTAGCAGTCCAGCAAATCATTGTGTTGTACGCGGAGTATAACAAGCTCAGAGAAGACCCTTCAATGCAAAGGAGTTGTAAGATTTATTCTATCTATTCTACTAGAAACAGGGCTCCTTCATTCATGGCTGAGTACGCTCTGAGGAATTGTTCATGGCTGGTGGAAGTAACCACTCCCTTTGGCAATCTCGTGGAAATTCTGGACATAGACAATGGTCTTGGACCACACGTTCCTGCTTTTGATATCCTCCCAAACTTTGGCATTGGTGAAGTCGAGCAAGCATTATCGTAGATTACGGCATCTCCAGACTCCCTCAACATGGCTCAAGTGCAACACTCCTGTAAAAACCTTGATTTTTGTAACATTTTTAAGAATATAATATCATATGACATTGTGAATTTGGGACTTTTGAGTCACCTAGGTTATGTGATGGAATTGATTATCTGAAAATTTATGTTGTCACATTCATTGTGTAAGAGAAAGGGAAGATTGTTGAAGGCGAGAGATCTACTTCTAGTAAGATTTATAAAAACTTGGGATTTGAGAGTTATTAGAGTATTAAAAGATTTTAAGAGACTATGACAAGAAGTTATGGATATTTAAGGAATTTACGCAATTAAGTACTTAAGGAATTACAAGGAAAATCCCTACGCGACAAAATATTATTACGAGGAGTTTTATTATAGATACGTCAAGAATTAAGGATTACGTAACGAAAATTGGTTGGGTAATAAGACGAAATAATATTCCAGGCAAGATACCATGCAACCATTAAGTTAGAAATGCTAACTAGAAGTACAAAAAGCAAACTAAGTAGAATGGGTTAGTAGTACATCTAGCCATGCTTTAAGTACAAGGGAGACATGGCCTAACCTAGGGCTAGCTAGTAGGGTGGAGACATGTGATTACTTATCATCTAATACACCACCAATATATCCATACACCACACAATTATTTGACCAAACAAAAATAAAAGAAAAGCTCTTTTTCCCCCTTACCAAACTGCTCTAATCAGAGCAGAAAAATAAGAGAGGAAGAAAAATCATTTTCTCCACTTCTACTCCTCTATAGTTCACAAGATTAAAACCCAAGCTTCCCCTAGGTGTTGTGAAGGTATGTACTAAGTTTCATAATTTTATTCAAAGTGTAGCATGGTGAGAAAAATGGTGGAAGTTGGAGATGTATAATGGCTAACCATAACTTTTGTTTTAGATCTTGAAGTTTAAGGTTCATCTAAGCTAGCTAAGGTGTTCTTAAGGCTACCCAAGCTCGTACAAGGCTTCCCTAGGCTCAAGAAAGGTATAACATCCTCTCACTTTTAGTTTGTGTCAAGATTTGATGGATCTTTTAAGGTTTGAAAGTATTAGTGTAAATCTTGGAGGTTTTGGACTTTTGATGGTTAGATCTTGAGATATTATGCTTGTATCCATGTTGTAAGCCATGTTCATGAGTTATGTAGTCATATATGTGTTAATGGTAAGGATCTTGATGGTTTTGATGGTAGATATGATGTATAAGTTGAGTTCTTGAAGGATTAAGTAAAGATGTGTGCTGAGTAAAAAGTCTGGGAGTATGTACTGTCTTGTAGTAGGCTTTTGAACCCCTTAAACTTGTCTCCCGAGGGTCTAATATCCATGGTTAGAAAGGTATTTGAATGTAGTTTCCAGAAATATAAAGTTCATGACTAGGTGATGTGTAGATTTTGAGTTATGACCAGAAGAGTGAGGAGTGGTTCTGAAATCCGGACTGCACTGTATGGTCTGTTTGTAAACTGTCTTTGGATCCTCAAACTTTCTGCAAACATTATGAAAAATTGAGGAAAACTAGATCTTGCAGTGGTAGAGGTTACCCAAAAAGAATTGGATTAAAATATGTATTTTTCAATTTTATAAAAATGTTAGAGAGAAGTGCGTGCGAGTGAAAAATCACGTAGGAGGTTAGTTTAACGTAGTTTTAAGAGTACTCACTTGTGTTTCAAGTTTGAGGAATGGATTCGAGTTGAATGGGTAACGAATGTGATAAAGTGATGACATGGTCATATAGGAGGGTTAGTGGTCACAAATTGGAGTCGTTAAGTTGGTCTTACATCCTTAAAAACCTTACGATTAAATAGTATTGTTAAGGTACTAACGTACGAATATTGATTATGTATAGATCTTCGTTCCACGTCGCGAGCTCGACCACCCCAACCTCACCAAGGCAAGTTTTCCAACCCTAAGTATTTATTTTCAAAAGATTATATTCTTGATTTTACCTATGCAAGTTTACTTTTCAAAACTTATATATAAGGATTTTCACTATTGTGTTTATAGCTTCCAAACGTATTATATGCTTATGCTTTACGAGATTATGTTGAAGTTTGAGATATATGCATATGTGTTTGTACACCCTTGAACTTAGAATGAAAGTGTTTTCTTCGGACAACGACTCTAGCAATAGAGGTCGTAGCGGTCCAAATATACTATTGACCGGGGAGCGGTATATTGTTGTATCGTGATTAAATTGCGAAAACCCGAAGAGTCATTCGGGAAGTATCGTATACCTAAGTAATTATTATTTTTACGTTGTTAAAAATACTCAAAAATATCTATCTTGGATTAAAAGCTTATTTTAATTAAATAATTATTTTATTAATTGTTTATATTAAACCTCAAAATATTATTTATTAATTATCGTTCATTATTTTAAAGACAAAACTAATCCAAGATACCTTTAGCGTTTTCAAACTCGAACTCTTTCCCACCCAAAACATTTTCGAAAACCCCCGGTCAGGTTTTGCTTCTTGTACGTTTTTCAAGAATTATCGGTCGACTGAGGTCGAACTTCAACTACTCGAATTTTCTATCAAAATGATTTTTGAAAAGAAAAGAAAAATGGGACTCTGGCAGGTGTGGGAATCGTTGACGAACGATTCCCGGGATGTGTAAGCGGCCGTGAGCCAGGCGGTCCATCAATTATTATTCCGGCCCAGGTGTTGCCGAAGGATGATTACGGATGTAGTTTTCATCGAGGGTGATTACGGATGTAGTTTTCACCCGAGGGTAGTTACGGATGTAGTTTCTATCCTTCTACTAGTAGAGAAGACCCGCGGATTATTGGACTTGGATGTGACGACTGATCATCGTCAATCCCTGTCAGGTTTTATGTTTTCTTCAAGTCCCATCCTCCACTTTGGAAAAATACTCAAACACTGCTTCTTGGGCCTAAGTGCCAAGTTGCCGATAGTGTGGTTTTGATAAGAAAAATATTGACATCGTGCAGTATCTAGAACTGCAAGATTTTTCTATAAAGATTGGCACGTGTTAGTGCACTCTTGCAATTATTTCAAAGAATGAAATGTTTTCGAATGAGAAACCTTCTAAGCTAATGGAAGGAAAGAGGTTTTGCAATAATGTATTCCCTGTACAGTATGTTAACCGTAGAGTGTTTTGCCGAAGAATGATATACTTATATGTATATATTTTCAAACTTGAGATAGATTGAAACGGGAACCTTATAAAGGATTCATATGTTATTCTTAAAGCTCCTTAGCGAGTATAAATGTTTTATTCAAACTCGAACATATATATTGTCGAATTATGTTTTGAAATCTGAGATATATACCCATAGAATTGGGAACGTTTTCGAAATAAACCACATTATTATTTTTCAAAATGGCGAACTTGCTGAGCATTATGTAGCTCATTCTTGCTTTATAAAAACTTTTCAGAAAGAGAAGAATTTGGTCAGTTAACTCCGTACCAGCAGAAGAGGAATGGAAGGTTTATCCTGAGATGATTTAGTTCCGGATAAATACTACAGAGTAAGCCTGATAGGTTTTCAACTGTAATAGTAAGACTCGTCTTCAAGTGTAGTTGTATAAGTGGAAGTGCGTAAGATTCTGGATTGTACAGATGAATTGTAATATTTAGTGTTACTTTTGATTATCGTTTCTGAGGCTCTAACTTGTATGTGCGTAAGATTGAGGTCTGGATAGAGGTATTGTTGAGTTGTAAAGTTAATACAGGTATGATATGGTTGGATGGTGACGTGACGACCTGAATCTCTGACCTCAGATTTGGGGGCGTCACAGAAATGGTATCAGAGGGATAAGTTACAGTACTCAGAAACGAGAGTGTTGAGAGTTAAGTCTAAGTAGGAGAATGACATCAGAGATTGTAGTAAACTTATTATTGGACTACCAGAAGAGGTACTGGTGAGTAGAATGGACTGGAGTGTTTACAGGAGGTATTATGCTAGGGTCGATAGAATCCTTAGAGACCTTCGGAATGATGAATAGAGGTTTGAGAGTCGTACATGACCTATCATAGGTAATGATATAGGAAGCAGAGCAAAATCTCAAGAGCAGCTGAGGTAGAGGCGATATTGCCAATATGATCGGATGACTAGGCTGGCATAAATTTTGTGGCCCATAGTCCTCCACAGTTTAGAAGGCGGCATTTTAAGAATTAAGAAGTTTAGACATCCCTACATAAGTAAGGGTACTTAGTACTTGAAATAATGAAAGTCTTTTACTTTCGCTATAAGGCCAGATTTTCGATAAGTAACGGGTTTACCTGAAAGGTGGTTACTATGCCGTTGTGGATTTCATTACCCTTGATGGCGAATTTTACATGTGTTATACGAGAATGTTATCATAAGACGAGCGTGCTAGATAATTCCACGCATAATTCGGACGCTAGAGCATGGTAGTTCAACTTAGAGAACAAACAAGTGGGATTAACAAAGGGACTCAAGAGAAGTTGAATATGGTTGCAACGAGCGATACAGTGATCTCAAAGTCTACCAAAATAAAAGACCAACGGGTCTAGAGTGGGATCCTTTGATAGAGATGTTAGCAGGGACTACGCATATATGTATTGTAGACCTCAATATTTTTGGTATATGTTCACATACACACACCCGCCACTAAACCTATGGACTGCACTGAGATCCCTGAGAGATCTCTTTGATCTGTTCCCAGGGGGAACTGGCCACTTGTGATTCATGTCGGAAGGCATGAAGTAGGACCCTATGGACTTAGCAGGTGTCCCCGAAATGATGTGAAGTTTGGTCTTCAAGATAAAGCACGGAAATGACAGATATATTTGTGAAACCCCAACTCGATAAATGACTTTAAGATGATGATTGAGAGACACACTAGTTGGTGTCTTGTATTACGAAGACGAAGAGATGGAGTTACCCTCATAGTGGTGATAATGAGATGCACGAATGATTATTAACTTATTTTGGTAACTACCGGCTGGTGCACTACTTCATTTTAAACTTTTCATTAACCATGTTACCTTGATTAGTTTATATCAGGTAATCCTTCTAGCTTTCTACTTCAAATTTGTGGAATAACAACCAGTGATATACTCTCCCTAAAGCAGGACTTATCCGAAGTAATTTTATTTGACCCATGAACATTCTATTCAAAAATTTATGACGACCTTGTTCGGCTCAGGCCTATTTACACTTTCTTTCAATTATCCAAGGAATGCTCCATGAATACTTCCTTAATTATTCGACGAATATTACTTAACGAATATTGATGTTTGATTGCTTCTTTCATACTTGCACTCTTCAATTGAGCTCATAAATATTTAACAAATTATTGAGGACATGGACGATCTAATGTCCAGACATCCTTCATGAATTCTTTTCTTCTAATCAAGATGAGATTGTACATCATACATGGAAATCATAGTAAGGATATCATTTTGATATTGGTATTCTAAATTTAATTCTACTGTAGGATCTGATAAAGCATGTGTACGGAGGCACCCTTGGGTGGACCGTTTCACTGGTAAGTAATATTTGATGAGAGGTTATCGATTGTTCCGATACCTAGAACATTCTCTTCAGATTTTATAGTTTTCTTTTTCAAACTTAATAACTTCTTATTTCCATTCATTGTCCGAGTAGCCTAAAGTTCTTCAGTGGCTACGATGTTGAAATTCCGTTCTAGCCAATTGAAACTGGCTAGTCGATATGTCAATATGAATGACTAGTTGATTGTTCTAACTAGTCAAAATTGTAATGTTGTGAAGAACACCTAGCTAATTGTCCTAGCTAGTGGTGATGTCTCAAACAGGTGAACTAGCAAATTTTGTCTAGCTAGTTGCTACTGTTTCTTGAAAAAGACTAGTTATTGTTTCACTGGTCCAACTCCCAATTTAATTCATTCAGAAATTCCTCAATGCATTTTGCATGTGGTAAAGTATGATAATGAAAGTTTTGACGAATAACTTGATTGAGACCTAGTGAGGTCGCCCACTCAACTTGAATTCTACCCATCTTCGTATCAGACTTTATGTCACTTGAATATTCTGTTCTTTCATTCATGTAATGAAGATTCATTTGAAACCATAGATTACTTGAATGATAAACTGCTTCATTTTTATTGTCATAGAGTATAATTGCTTTCGATCGGTTGACCTTTATCGATGGGACTTTTAGATCCTCTATTTTTTAAGAGGAAAAGTATTCACCAGATGTAAGAATTGTATAAAGACCGTCTTTATGACTTTTGTATCCAACAATCATTGCCATCGTGCAACATTCTCTATGATATCACATTACAAAATTATCAGGACATGAAGGAATAAACCTTGTTGTATTCTTTTTGTCCATCCTTACATCTCCGAAAATCGAGACTCCTAGTATTTGGAACCATCAACATTCTTGGAACATCCAATGTGGAATTCTTATTGAAATTATCTATTGGACCTTGTTATTTTGAAACCATTCCTTTCAAAAGTGATTACCCTAAGGTGAACGGGAGGTACAATTGTGAACCGTTGCACCAATATGAGATCAAAAACCAAATGTTGTAATTGTGCAGCCAGAGCATTATGCCGAGTGATTATTTAAAGTAGGAATAACATGTCGGGGCATACCACAAGGACCTTTAATATTAGTGTGAGGAAGGTTATAAGAAATGATGAGGTGGTTGGGAGCACGCCCCTACCAACCATCGTCAGGATGTTATATTAATGAATTCTGGAGTTACCAAGCCTTTTACTGATCCATGAAATGCAAATCGATTGCGATGTAAGACATATCCTTAGAGGAAACTAACATGGAAGTGAGATGGACAAGAAAGGAAGAAATATTGTGGCAAGAATGTGAAGCTTTACTTAGCTTAAAGGGATTGATGCACATAGAGAGACATAAAGTTTAAAAGGCCCTAATAGCAAATGGATGCATGGATATATCCAAATGATCCTTCGAGATTACCACCTAATCAACTTTATTGGGAATCGCAGTAGCATGCAGGCCTCAGGCTGATTGGCGTCAGTTGTGAAAGAGGACGAGTGTATGACATCTTACCTATATCATCGAGAATCGATACCCCTAACCGGAGATGTAGGAATTGTTGACCAGTTAAAACGCGTAGTTGTTTTTCAAAAATAAGGTCGAAAAGCGGGTTTGACCAACTCAAGATTGACCTCTGTACTGTGCCAAAGTTGGCATTTCACACTAATATAAACGTTATAAAATTATGGTAGTATCGTTTGAGTGGACTAATGAGTCAGAAGCATTTATGGATTAATGAACAAAGCTTTGGAATGAAATGAGATATTAGCAACAACCTCGTTGTTAGCTATACTTGAGGATAAAAAGAGGACTTTGAGAGTCACGATGATGCATCTTTCAAGAGTTTAAGTGGTGTGCTGATGCAGTAGAAAGGGGATGATAGCCTTTACTTCTAAACAATATAAAGGTTACAGGATAGGATATACTAACCGTGAGTCGGGGATTAGTCATGATAGCGTTCACGCATAAATCTAAGACGTTAACCTTATGAGAAAAGTGTGAAATTTTTCCACAAGTGCCATAAGTATATCTTCATATTAGAACTAAACATAAGAAAGAGAAGGTGACGAAAGGGAGCAGGGCGTATAATGGAGAAATTTGTTATTACCCAGGAAAGGCCAGTGTGGTGGCCGATACCTATAGAAGGGATTATTTGAAATTGGAATTCAGTCAGTATTGACCAAGAAAATAGAGTATATACAATAAAGAATAATGTTAGAGGAAAATGACTAAATTATGGGGAAGGACAAACATGTATAGAGAATTAAGAGAATGTCTGGCAAACGGATATGAAGAATGGTATTGGCAAACTATTAAGTACAAACGTGTCACGTCAAAAGCAGAATGATAGAGATCTAGTGGATTAATTCCGCATGTAGAAAATCTTGAACGTGGACAGAATTATAATGGATTTCATAAGTAGGTCGCCGAAGACCGAGCCAAGAGATGGCCCTAGTTGATTTATAATTGTTGAACCAAGTGATTTACCTACGAGAGGCTTTCCATTTAGAAGATTATCGATTTATACACGGAAGAGAGGGTGGTGCAATATAAAACTTCTGCAGCGATTACGCTAGATAAAGACTTAAGGTTAAACTTCGAATATTGAATGTGCTTTCAAGTATATTTAACAAAGAGATTGAGCATATGTACTAATTTGATCTGTGGCTTATGGATAGGGAAGAAGAATTATCCAGACGATCAAATTTATATTTAGTGTCGTGCCTTAGATTTCACGGGGTAGTCGAGAATAAAAACTTATCCATGAAATGAATGTTGTTATCACGATCGTCACCATGCGAACGTAAGGACGTTTCTTGTAAAGCGTACTGCGAAAGAAGAAGTTTCGCTTTTCTTGCGTTACGAAGAAGTCAATGAATGAGGGATATAGTAGCTAAACTGGTTCGACGTATACCGAAGACTATACAGTATCCATAGCAAGTGGTAACGGCTGACGGGAGGCAACACATGCGTGCTAATCAAGCCAAGGAATATGAGGAATACCGTGCATATTGGCGTTGTCTCATATTATAAAACACGACCACAAAGTATTCACGGGCCAACGATACAAGGACTCAACACGGATACTATGAACAAGGTAGAAGAGGAACGTATAAGTAGTGGGATAGAAATTTTCATTCATAGAACAAGCGATAAGGAATACAGGTCGAGGAGAGCATGCGTTGAGAAACAACATTAAAACGTTGGTGAGACCAAGGTGAGAGAACAAAAGGGTTGAAGTGTCAACCTGAGAGTTGGAAAGGGTAAAGTTGGAATTGTATCCACAACTATTTTCCTTAGGTTCTTAAGATAGAATCCTTTTAAGGAGAGGAGACAGCAATAACCCTAATTTTGGTGAATATTCGAAACCTGGATGAATAGTAATTTTAGGGGTGGATGGAAAATTTTTGCAATCACAATATGTACGAATTATTAATTGAAGATTTCGAATTGATATTACGTCTTTACGGTGCAGACGAGTGTATGTAAAAGTCATTAGTTTTTTTTTTTTACGAAACCTATCATTTAGAATGGTCAAATTTTATGAGATATCAAAGGAGTATGAGGTGGGAGACTTCGTGATACTAAAGGAATCTCCCTGGAAAGGATTGATGCGGTTTGTTAAGAAAGGGAAGCTAAGTCTGAGGTTTATTGGACCTTCTGAGATTTTGAGGCATATTGGAAAGTTAGCCTACGAGTTAGCCTTGCCCCAAGCTTGTAGCAAATTCATAATGTGTTTCATGTGTCTATGTTACGACCCTACCACATCGACTATCGGCATGTGATAGAGTACGACCAAGTGGACCTACAACCAGACTTGACCTATGTGGAGCAACCCGTGGAAATCATGGATAGAAAAGGACAAGTGCTAAGGAACAAGGTTGTTAAGCTAGTGAGAGTTTTGTGGAGGAACCAGAATGTCGAGGAATCAACATGGGAGTTAGAAAGCGCGATGCGTGAAAAGTACCCTCAACTGTTTTCAACCTGATTCCGGGACGGAATCATTTTAAGGAGGGGAGGCTGTAAAAACCTTGATTTTTGTAACATTTTTAAGAATATAATATCATATGACATTGTGAATTTGGGACTTTTGAGTCACCTAGGTTATGTGATGGAATTGATTATCTGAAAATTTATGTTGTCACATTCATTGTGTAAGAGAAAGGGAAGATTGTTGAAGGCGAGAGATCTACTTCTAGTAAGATTTATAAAAACTTGGGATTTGAGAGTTATTAGAGTATTAAAAGATTTTAAGAGACTATGACAAGAAGTTATGGATATTTAAGGAATTTACGCAATTAAGTACTTAAGGAATTACAAGGAAAATCCCTACGCGACAAAATATTATTACGAGGAGTTTTATTATAGATACGTCAAGAATTAAGGATTACGTAACGAAAATTGGTTGGGTAATAAGACGAAATAATATTCCAGGCAAGATACCATGCAACCATTAAGTTAGAAATGCTAACTAGAAGTACAAAAAGCAAACTAAGTAGAATGGGTTAGTAGTACATCTAGCCATGCTTTAAGTACAAGGGAGACATGGCCTAACCTAGGGCTAGCTAGTAGGGTGGAGACATGTGATTACTTATCATCTAATACACCACCAATATATCCATACACCACACAATTATTTGACCAAACAAAAATAAAAGAAAAGCTCTTTTTCCCCCTTACCAAACTGCTCTAATCTGAGCAGAAAAATAAGAGAGGAAGAAAAATCATTTTCTCCACTTCTACTCCTCTATAGTTCACAAGATTAAAACCCAAGCTTCCCCTAGGTGTTGTGAAGGTATGTACTAAGTTTCATAATTTTATTCAAAGTGTAGCATGGTGAGAAAAATGGTGGAAGTTGGAGATGTATAATGGCTAACCATAACTTTTGTTTTAGATCTTGAAGTTTAAGGTTCATCTAAGCTAGCTAAGGTGTTCTTAAGGCTACCCAAGCTCGTACAAGGCTTCCCTAGGCTCAAGAAAGGTATAACATCCTCTCACTTTTAGTTTGTGTCAAGATTTGGTGGATCTTTTAAGGTTTGAAAGTATTAGTGTAAATCTTGGAGGTTTTGGACTTTTGATGGTTAGATCTTGAGATATTATGCTTGTATCCATGTTGTAAGCCATGTTCATGAGTTATGTAGTCATATATGTGTTAATGGTAAGGATCTTGATGGTTTTGATGGTAGATATGATGTATAAGTTGAGTTCTTGAAGGATTAAGTAAAGATGTGTGCTGAGTAAAAAGTCTGGGAGTATGTACTGTCTTGTAGTAGGCTTTTGAACCCCTTAAACTTGTCTCCCGAGGGTCTAATATCCATGGTTAGAAAGGTATTTGAATGTAGTTTCCAGAAATATAAAGTTCATGACTAGGTGATGTGTAGATTTTGAGTTATGACCAGAAGAGTGAGGAGTGGTTCTGAAATCCGGACTGCACTGTATGGTCTGTTTGTAAACTGTCTTTGGATCCTCAAACTTTCTGCAAACATTATGAAAAATTGAGGAAAACTAGATCTTGCAGTGGTAGAGGTTACCCAAAAAGAATTGGATTAAAATATGTATTTTTCAATTTTATAAAAATGTTAGAGAGAAGTGCGCGCGAGTGAAAAATCACGTAGGAGGTTAGTTTAACGTAGTTTTAAGAGTACTCACTTGTGTTTCAAGTTTGAGGAATGGATTCGAGTTGAATGGGTAACGAATGTGATAAAGTGATGACATGGTCATATAGGAGGGTTAGTGGTCACAAATTGGAGTCGTTAAGTTGGTCTTACATCCTTAAAAACCTTACGATTAAATAGTATTGTTAAGGTACTAACGTACGAATATTGATTATGTATAGATCTTCGTTCCACGTCGCGAGCTCGACCACCCCAACCTCACCAAGGCAAGTTTTCCAACCCTAAGTATTTATTTTCAAAAGATTATATTCTTGATTTTACCTATGCAAGTTTACTTTTCAAAACTTATATATAAGGATTTTCACTATTGTGTTTATAGCTTCCAAACGTATTATATGCTTATGCTTTACGAGATTATGTTGAAGTTTGAGATATATGCATATGTGTTTGTACACCCTTGAACTTAGAATGAAAGTATTTTCTTCGGACAACGACTCTAGCAATAGAGGTCGTAGCGGTCCAAATATACTATTGACCGGGGAGCGGTATATTGTTGTATCGTGATTAAATTGCGAAAACCCGAAGAGTCATTCGGGAAGTATCGTATACCTAAGTAATTATTATTTTTACGTTGTTAAAAATACTCAAAAATATCTATCTTGGATTAAAAGCTTATTTTAATTAAATAATTATTTTATTAATTGTTTATATTAAACCTCAAAATATTATTTATTAATTATCGTTCATTATTTTAAAGACAAAACTAATCCAAGATACCTTTAGCGTTTTCAAACTCGAACTCTTTCCCACCCAAAACATTTTCGAAAACCCCCGGTCAGGTTTTGCTTCTTGTACGTTTTTCAAGAATTATCGGTCGACTGAGGTCGAACTTCAACTACTCGAATTTTCTATCAAAATGATTTTTGAAAAGAAAAGAAAAATGGGACTCTGGCAGGTGTGGGAATCGTTGACGAACGATTCCCGGGATGTGTAAGCGGCCGTGAGCCAGGCGGTCCATCAATTATTATTCCGGCCCAGGTGTTGCCGAAGGATGATTACGGATGTAGTTTTCATCGAGGGTGATTACGGATGTAGTTTTCACCCGAGGGTAGTTACGGATGTAGTTTCTATCCTTCTACTAGTAGAGAAGACCCGCGGATTATTGGACTTGGATGTGACGACTGATCATCGTCAATCCCTGTCAGGTTTTATGTTTTCTTCAAGTCCCATCCTCCACTTTGGAAAAATACTCAAACACTGCTTCTTGGGCCTAAGTGCCAAGTTGCCGATAGTGTGGTTTTGATAAGAAAAATATTGACATCGTGCAGTATCTAGAACTGCAAGATTTTTCTATAAAGATTGGCACGTGTTAGTGCACTCTTGCAATTATTTCAAAGAATGAAATGTTTTCGAATGAGAAACCTTCTAAGCTAATGGAAGGAAAGAGGTTTTGCAATAATGTATTCCCTGTACAGTATGTTAACCGTAGAGTGTTTTGCCGAAGAATGATATACTTATATGTATATATTTTCAAACTTGAGATAGATTGAAACGGGAACCTTATAAAGGATTCATATGTTATTCTTAAAGCTCCTTAGCGAGTATAAATGTTTTATTCAAACTCGAACATATATATTGTCGAATTATGTTTTGAAATCTGAGATATATACCCATAGAATTGGGAACGTTTTCGAAATAAACCACATTATTATTTTTCAAAATGGCGAACTTGCTGAGCATTATGTAGCTCATTCTTGCTTTATAAAAACTTTTCAGAAAGAGAAGAATTTGGTCAGTTAACTCCGTACCAGCAGAAGAGGAATGGAAGGTTTATCCCGAGATGATTTAGTTCCGGATAAATACTACAGAGTAAGCCTGATAGGTTTTCAACTGTAATAGTAAGACTCGTCTTCAAGTGTAGTTGTATAAGTGGAAGTGCGTAAGATTCTGGATTGTACAGATGAATTGTAATATTTAGTGTTACTTTTGATTATCGTTTCTGAGGCTCTAACTTGTATGTGCGTAAGATTGAGGTCTGGATAGAGGTATTGTTGAGTTGTAAAGTTAATACAGGTATGATATGGTTGGATGGTGACGTGACGACCTGAATCTCTGACCTCGGATTTGGGGGCGTCACAACTCCCCTCCAATCAATTTTCCTCTCTCAAACAAAGAATGCTAAAACACCTTCCACAAGCCTGTTGCCTTTCTGTTGGAATTGAAGTTATGTGTTTATCCAATCTGATCCCAGTGTTTTCTTCCCTCTTTTCCGAGTGTTGTTCCTCCCCTTTTTACTAAGGCCTTGAGGGATTATTTATAGCAATTACAAGTGGGCCTTAAAAGAGGTATTTTCCTATACAAGTGGGCTATGGTGTAACTTGAGTAAACTATGGCCCAACATTTGTCCCCCGAAATAGTTAGAAGATCTTTAGATCTTCTTTTGTCTTGAAAGTGTACGTGGCTTTAATAAGGCTGATTCTTCAACTCGTTACTTGGAGATTGTACTCAGAAAATCCAGACAGTACCTGGCCAACGCGACGATGTTGATTGCTTGGATTTTCTGAGTACAATCTCCAAGTAACGAGTTGAAGAATCAGCCTTATTAAAGCCACGTACACTTTCAAGACAAAAGAAGATCTAAAGATCTTCTAACTATTCCGGGGGACAAATGTTGGGCCATAGTTTACTCAAGTTACACCATAGTCCACTTGTATAGGAAAATACCTCTTTTAAGGCCCACTTGTAATTGCTATAAATAATCCCTCAAGGCCTTAGTAAAAGGAGGAGGAACAACACTCGGAAAAGAGGGAAGAAATTGGATAAACACATAACTCTGATTCAAACAACTATAAATGAACCATCTCCATTATCGGCACCTTTAATGGGGGTGGCTTCTGGTGACTCTACTGAAAAAGGCAAAGGCATCATGGTGAAAAATGAAAGCTCGCTCTCGCACGGGGTGGATACACATAAGTTGTCTATGTCAGGAGCTTCTACATCCACTCTTACTCTTGGTGACACATCACAGTTAGGTAGTATCTGTAGCTAGAAGGAGTTTGTCGATGTTATTTTAATAGACTAGCATGTATCGTTTAACAGCGATTCTATTTGTCTTAGTGGGTTCTCTAGCTTTTAGTTTTAGTCCTGGTTTCCTTCTTTTTGTCTGGTCATTTTGTTAGTAGCAGTGGTCCTTTGGATTTTCAGTATTGTGTTTGCAAGTGTCGTTAGGCTTCCTGCCTATCAAAACAAAAGGTATGATTAGATCTCACACATTTAAATGGTTCGATATTATTAGATTTCATATTTTATTTAGGAGAAATTCTCATTAGAAGATGACTTTGTCTTTATATATAAATTTTTAAAAACTAAAATGATGAATTTATTACATTTTTTAAATTTTATTTTTAAAATCAACTAAACATATAAAGTGAAGATGAAAAAATCTTCAAATGTAGCAAAATAGGTAAAAATAGTAAAAATGAATGATTTATCATTTAATTTACATAATTTTCTCAAAAGATTTATAGTTGGATCCTCTCTCAAAACATAAAATGTTGTAGATTTTGTGTATTTATGTTGTGTAATATATATTTAATTATTTATTTGATTGGGTGTTTACATGTGTTGATCACTACAAGAATTTCCAGTTATACCAATGGAATTTACCAACAGATTGCTAACAGTTTGAAAAACCAAAAATATGCCAACAGATCCCTAACGGATCATTAACGGATATTTACCAACGGAAATATCCGTTGGTAAAATAGAGGCCAAAAAATATTGTCAACGAAAATGGTAATGGTTTACCAACGGATTTTGCCAACGGAATGCTAATGACATTATAACAGTTTAGTAACGGAGTAGTAAGCCCATAGCAAAGGAATTTGCAATTTCTGTTCCGTTAGCAATTGGTTACCATTTTAGATCGGTTAGGTGTATTCCGTTACTAATCCGTTGTAAGAGTAGATAGATCTGTTACCAATCCGTTGGTAATATTAATCATAAAATTTAATTTATTTATTTTACAAACTAGTTAAAAATGGGGGAAAAAATAAAAAAATGGAAAATTATTGAAAGTTGGGTAAAATTCACCACACAAATAGTGAGTATGACTACTTTGGTGTGTATGAATTTATGTTCAAAACTTGGCCTTTTTTCTATTTTTATTTAAATTTTAATTTATTTTACAAACTAGTTAAAAATAGGGAAAAAATCAAATAAATTTATTTTTTTCTGAATTTTTGGCAATAATATTAAAAATGATGGATCTTGATTATTGTACGGTTGGGTCATCTATAAATATTTTTTAAAAAATCAAAACCCTAAACCATGACGAAATCCTGTTTAGGGGTTTCAGTCAAAAAGTACTAGTTGACCGTTAAATTACCAATCCAAATACATTTATTTTTTTCTGAAATTTTGGCAATAACATTAAAAAGGATGGATCTTGACCTCCCTAGGGTTGGGTCATCGAGAAATAGTTTTTAAAAAAAAATCGAAACACTAAACCTTGACGAAACCCTGTTTAGGGGTTCTATTAATCAAACTACTAGTTGACCGTTAAATTACCAAACCAAATAAATTTTTTTTTCCTGAAATTTTGGCAATAACATTAAAAAGGATGGATCTTGACCTCCGTAGGGTTGGGTCGTCGAGAATTTTTTTTTAAAAAAATCGAAACACTAAACCCTGACGAAACCCTGTTTAGGGGTTCCATTAATCAAACTACTAGTTGACCGTTAAATTACCAAACCAAGTAAAATTATTTTTTTCTGAAATTTTGGCAATAACATTAAAAAAGATGGATCTTGACCTCCGTAGGGTTGGGTCGTCGAGAAATATTTTTTTAAAAATTGAAACAATAAACCCCCCCTAAACCCTGACAAAACCCTGTTTAGGGGTTCCAATTAAAGTATTAGTTGACCGTTAATTTACCAAACCAAATAATTTTATTTTTTCTGAGCTTTTGGCGATAACATTAAAAAGGATGGATCTTGACCTCCGTAGGGTTGGGTCGTCGAGAAATATTTTTTAAAAAACAAAACACTAAACCCTGACGAAACCCTGTTTAGAGGTTCTAGTCAAAGTACTAGTTGACCGTTAAAAATTACCAAATAAAATAAAATTAATTTTTTCTAAAATTTTGGCAATAACATTAAAAAGATGGATCTTGACCTCCGTAAGGTTGGTTCGTCGAGAAATATTTTAAAAAAAATCTAAACACTAAAGCTTGACAAAACCTTGTTTAGGGATTCTAGTCAAAATACTAGTTGACCGTTAAATTAACAAACCAAAAGAAATTATTTTTTTCTGAAATTTTGGCGATAACATTAAAAAGGATGGATCTTGACCTCCGTAGGGTTGGGTCATCGAGAAATATTTTTAAAAAAATCGAAACACTAAACCCTGACGAAACCCTGTTTAGGGGTTCCAATCAAATTACTAGTTGACCGTTAAATTACCAAACCAAATAAATTTATTTTTTTCTAAAATTTTGACAATAACATTAAAAAGGATGGATCTTGACCTCCGTACGGTTGGGTCATCGAGAAATATTTTTTTAAAAATCGAAATCTTTAACCCTAACGAAATCCTGTTTAGGGGTTCTAGTCAAAGTACTAATTGACCGTTAAATTGTCGAAAAATATTTTTAAAAAAATATAAATAACAATCTGTGACAAATCATTAGTTACGAGTAATAGTCAATACAGTACTCGTATTAATAATATTAAATATTATTATAATATCCGATTAATACTCCGATTAATCCTTCCTATTAATCCCCGATTACCCGATTAATTTTAAATCGTTACCTCAACCGATTTATACCGATTACAGATTTTCATAACCATGATTACATGTACATGCATAAATATTTTTTTAAAATAAATATATGATATTTGTTTAATTTTATGTTATAAAAATCTTTTATTTTTTTGATAAATCTGTTATTAAAATCTTTAAAAAAAGTGAAAAACTGGAAAAGTGGGCGGCATTTTTCCCGGTACATTTTATTAGAGAACAAAACTTTCCCCCTTAACAAAAATAACTTTCCCCCTGATCCAAAATTATTACAAGCCCTTTCCCCCCTTAAACGAAAATCACTCTCCCCCGCTGCTCTACTCTCTCTACTCTCTTCTCCCTCGCTCTCAACTCCATGAAATTTCTTTTACTTTCTTCTCTCTTTTTTTCTCTCTATTTTCTTCTCTCTATATCTAATTTGTTTTTTTACTTTGCAGATGATTACTATAGTTACAAACCCTAGAATTTCAATTACTCACAAACCCATTTGCAAAATCACAAACCCTAGCTAATTAAACTCATTTCAAAGCTGTATTCATGGTAAGGAAGCTCGATTTGACTTTCTTTCTTGTCAATTAACTTTTTTTCTTCGAGTTTATGTTTGAACTTTGAAAATTGATTTTTAATTTTTTGTCTTTCAACAAATTCGGTGCCGGCGGGTCAAGCTGATGCTGTTACTATTTGCGGTGCCAAAACTCAGGTCTCTCCCCCCCTCTCTCTCTCCCCGTGTGTGTGTGAATTATGTTGTAAGATTGTTTAAATCAAATGAGATTTCTTCAATAGTGTCGATGAGCATTGGATTTAAGGGAGATTTGTAGTTTTGATGCTTACTGTTATGTTAGTTGGTAATTAGAATGTGGAACTGTTATAGATTTGTTCGGTAGTGTTGATGAATATTGGATTTAGGGGAAGTTTTGCACTTTTAATGATTACAGTTATGGTAGTTGGTAATTAGAATGTGGAGCTGTTATAGTTTATTTCTGTAGTGTTGATAATTATTGAATTTAGGGGTAAATTGTAGTTTTGATGGTTATTGTTATGGTAGTTGGTAATTAGAATGTGTTTGTTGTATGAAAGTGAGTTTTGTATTGGTACAGTCTAATCCGTAGAATACTGTGGGAGTGTTTGTAATGGAGGGGAAAGGGGTTCGTGTTCTAGTTACTCCTACCAGCAATCTTGGCAAGATCTTGGCTTGTATGCACGGTTAGTTTCATTTTGTCTTGTTCAGATAGAACATAAGTGTCTTTTGTGTACCTGCTTACTATTTAAAAGGTTGTGTTACTAATAATTTGTTGATTTTCATTCAGAAATGTGCTTGTTAAAGGTGGTGACCTCCCAGCTTCATCAGATGCCGTTGATATTTTCTTTGATGGTGTGTTATATACTCTTTCTTACTTAGACCGTCGATGAAGTAATCATTTTGTGCTTCTCTGTGGTTGTTCTTTATTGTTCATACATCAGTCAGATTCTGTTATTTAGGTATGGAGTTCTATGAGTTGCGATCCTTATGGATACAAACTCGAAACAGTCATGGAACCGGTTGTACTTTGGCTTCATGTATAGCAGCTGAACTAGCAAAAGGTTCGCAGATGTTGCCAGCTGTTAGGGTAATTAATTTTATTAATCTAAATCAAGGGCTTAAGTAGAAACGAGTAATGTCTGGGTCAATCAAAGATTACTTAATTGACACCATCAAGTCATTTGTACACTAGGTCTTACTATATATATAATGATTACTAAAGTTTGTTCTTAGAGCTGTCATTTATATGGGAGAGAAGCTGTCATTTATATGGGAGAGAAGAAAGACATACATAATCGAACAAATTAACACATTCTTTCTTTTGTCTTCCCTTTTTCTTATTTAAAAATTAAAATACATAATAGGAGCTCCCATCATATATGAACTTGCATATTAAGAACAGGCAGAAAGTGGCAGTTTTTAGTATGATCGAGATAACATTCCGTAACTAATCATCTTGCTATCTAGAGTGACATTTTCAGTAAAAATATATTAGATGTGCTTAGTGCTTACTTTCATGCAAGTGAGGTGTGTGCGTGTATCCCAATTTCCAGTAGATATGAAAACCCTCCTCTGCCACCTAGTGACTCCAACGGGAAAGCATATGTTGACTTGCCACTTAAACCATCTGAAGAAGATCTAAATGCCTGGCCTCACAGGTATGATAATGTGTAAAGGGTTTTTTTTTTTGGATTAATATTGTGACCTCATTATCTATAATCTCTAGTTTTGAATTCCGTCTGAGAGTGTCTTTGGCTCATGATGGGAGACTCTCATTGATATCACGCATTAGAAATATCAATTGCAAGCCATTCAGTTTGTCATTCGCACATAGCTCGTACTTCTCTGTATCTGTATCTGACATCAGGTATTGTTTGATCAGGGTCATTGTCATTAAATCAGTAACCAGATTAATACTTTTGCTATGTAGCAAGAAGATGTTGTCATTAACAAAAAAACTATGCTCATGTAAAAAATCAATTAGTGCATGCTCTGCCAATTACAGAGGATAACAAACAATCTTTATCTGAACCTCGGACTTTGTTGCAGTTGCTGAATGGTTATTATGCCGGAGGTCAAGCTGCACAGGAACAAGAAGAAAGGATAAAGAAACTGATTACCCAATGGAATAGCTATTCCTTTAGTACCTGTCAGGAATAAATTTAAAGTGGCTGCATTGAAGTTTTTGTTGATACTCTATGGTAGTATTTAAATATAGGGTAAGAGTGATCTTGTAACTCTTAACCCCATTTTGAATTTGTATAATTATATACTCAGATGTTGGTATTATATAAAAAAGAGGTTTGTTATCTTTTGTTTGCTAGTATCATTTTATTTTATTTTATTTTATCCGTTGGGAGTGTTTCTAAATTTAACAATGGAAATACCATTGGCAAATGGTTGTTAAACTACCAACAGATTATCCATTATAAATTTATAATAACAAAAATTCCGTTGGCATTTGGTTGCTAATAATACCAACAGAATATCCGTTACGAAGTCGGTTGGGTTATGGTTGTTTTAAAAACAATAATTCCGTTACTAGTCTGTTGGTATTCCGTTGTTAAGTTTAGTAACGGAAATAAATCCGTTGTTAGAGACTTCCCAACGACGTTTGTTCCAACGACCATATTCTGTTAGCATTCTGTTAAGAAATCATTTTACTAACGGATTTCAGTAACTTGCCAACGGAAATTTCTGTTGGCAGAATGGGATTTCTTGTAGTGGATTCCATGTTGTTCGCGTTTCTTCGATGATGATGATAGATCATTTTAATTTTCATATTTATTCACTCTTGAACCATAAAAAATTGAATATTTTGTCTCCTTTTGCTTTGTAACATATCTTTATTTATATTACGGACGGTTACATGTATCCATTCCATACGATGATGAACAAATTATAGGATTGTGAATTATGAATTTATGATCAGTTTGTAGATGTTGTATGACACAGGGACGGAACCAGAAATAAATATTGGGGGGCCAAATTTTTCGGTCATCGGAAAATTTTCAGATAACCGGAAGATATCGGAAAATTTTCATAAAAAATAGGGGACTAAATGAAGATTTTTGTGAAAAATAAAGATTTTTGTAAGAAATAGGAGACTAAATGAAGATTTTCGTAAGAAATAGGGGAGTAAATAAAGATTTTTATAAAAAATTTGGGGACTAAATGTAGATTTTTAGAAAAAATGGGGAATTAAATGAAGATTTTCCAAAAAAATAGAGGAACTAAATGAATTTTTTTGTAAAAATAGGGGGACTAAATGATTTTTTTTATAAAAATGGGGGACTAAATGAATTCTTTTATTAAAATGGGGGACGAAATTCAAATTTTTTGAAAAATATATATAATTTTTTTTAACATTTTCAGATTTTTGGGGGGATGGCCGCCATCCCGTGCCCCCGCTTCCCTGGTATGACACATGCTAAAATTAGAACATAGTAGGTTGAATGTATATCAGCTCGATTATTTCGATTGAACATCATTCTACAAAAATGTGCTACGTTACTTCCGCATTGTTTGTGTCTTTAATCATTAAACCATTATAAAAAAAATATTTTTAAGTAAAATGTTGAAATATCATTGTTATGAGATTAATTTCAATAATTAGTTGGTTGAGTCTATTTTTTTCAATTTAATTGATATTATTATTTTTATTTTAAAATTTATATGTGTTAAATTTTAAAACACTCATTTAGAATTCTGAAGTATATGATATATGAAAATATTGATATTTTAGTTTTCAAAATTGTTTAACAAAATAGAAAATTTACTAAAATTTGATAACATTTTATAATTTAACATTTAAAAGTAACTTGTGTATTGTATACGTATAAGATTATAAATGAATCAAACATGAATGATATTTTATAGAACTCGAGCAATTTTATATGCAAAAGGAACATCGTTCAAAATACTAGCAATTAAATTTTTTTATTTGAATTCGATAACATTTCAAACTGAAATTATTGAGTTCAAATTCGAAGTGATCTCTACTCAAAAAATAATCAAAAAGTTCAATTTTTTTTACAACCTTAATTGTATATGTTCTAAATTTTTTATTATTAAATACGAACTCAAGTAGTTTCTTATAACGAATTGAAGAGTGTTCATTCGTAACATTATTAAACATATTGTGTTGCTCGAACTCGAGTTATATCAAACCTAACTTATCGAGTTCGAACCAGGTCGGACCCGAAAAACTTATCGAATAATTTTAAATGGGTATGTTTACAAAAATAAATAAATAGGTTTTTACTATTGATAAATGAGTAAATTCATATAATAAGATAAAACGGTATTATAATAATAGGTATACTCTTTACACTACAACAAAAACTGCATCATACAACACGTTTCACACAACGGTTAATCAAAAAACGGTTGTCCCGAAAAAACAAACAACGGTTAATGGCCTGTCCTCGTAAAAACGTTGTCAGAGTCTTTCTATTACAACTGTGTTTGGTGTTTTTTGAAACCGTTGTCTAAGCGGTATGCTCTGATAAAATTAGACAACAGTTCTATTGTAAATATGTTGTGTGGAACCATTTAATACAACTGTGCAGCACCGTTGTATGTGACAACTTCATATTATCTTCAGACAACGCTTTTAGACAAAACCGTGGTGTAAGTTAGACAACAGTTTATTAGAAGTGTTGTTGTATGGAACATTAGACAATGTGTCTCAAATACCGTTGTCAGAAGGAAAGTTGATAGACAATGGTTATTAGCATTGTGAGATAAATGGGTATCATACAACAGTGCAAAATACCGTTGTTTGAACATCCTCTTTAGAAGACGGTTATAAACATTGGTAGAATAACTGTTGTCTGTTTAGTAAGGATACAACGTAGAATAACCGTTGTTTAATGGTTTTATAAAACCGTTGTGTGAACTACTGGGAAATTTGAATTGAAATGGGTGGGAAATAATGAAATGTTTAGTGGGAATAATGAAATAATTTGAATTGAATTTGGTGGGAAATAATGAAAATTTTGAATTGGATTTGGTGGGAAATTATTAAATATTCAGACAACGGTTTTCTGATAAAAACACTGTTGTGTGATAGTAAGCACAACAATGGCTTTTCATAAAAAACCGTTGTGTAATGTTTAACAATTTTAAATCGTTAAATAACAGTTTGCGTGTTTTACTACGTTTTTGTTAAAATCTCGTAAAACCTGACCTTTTTATTTTTCAATTATTGTTTCCCAACACTAAAATAAGTGTTTACTAACATTTGTACGGTTCGATTGTCGAAAAAATCATTCAAAAAATTATTCAGTGAATCTGGATCGTGCCCCGTTACAAGAAGCAACACTATTAATTTACTACGTTTTTGTTAAAATCTCGTACAACCCGACTTTTTTATTTTTCAATTATTTTTTCCCAACACTAAAATGAGTGTTTACTAACATTTGTACGGTTTGATCGTCGAAAAAATCATTCAAAAATATTATTCAGTGAAACTTGATCGAGTCCTATTTTAGGAAGCAACACTTTTACTACGTTTTTGTTAAAATCTCGTACAACCCAACCTTTTGATTTTTGGATTATTTTTTCCTAACACTAAAATGAGTGTTTATTAACATTCGTACGGTTTGATCGTCGAAGAAATCATTCAAAAAAATTATTCAATGAATCTTGATCGTGCCCCGTTACAAGATGCACCACTTTTAATGTACTACGTTTTTTGTTAAAATCTTCTACAACCCAACCTTTTTATTATTCAATTATTTTTTCCAAACACTGAAATGAGTGTTTCTTAACATTCGTATGGTTAGATCGTCGGAAAAAACATTCAAAAAAATTATTTAATGAATCTTGATCGAGTCCTGTTATAGGAAACATCACTTTTCCTACGTTTTTGTTAAAATCTCGTACAACCCGACTTTTTTATTTTTCAATTATTTTTTCCCAACACTAAAATGAGTGTTTACTAACATTTGTACGGTTCGATCATCGAAAAAATCATTCAAAAAAATTATTCAGTGAATCTTGATCGAGTCCTGTTATAGGAAGCAACACTTTTACTACGTTTTTGTTAAAATTTCGTACAACCTGACCTTTTTATTTTTGGATCATTTTTTCCTAACACTAAAATGAGTGTTTATTAACATCCGTATGGTTCGATCGTCGAAAAAATCATTAAAAAAAATTATTCAGTGAATCTGGATCGTGCCCCGTTATAAGAAGCTACACTTTTACTAAATTTTTGCTAAAATCTCCTACAACCAAACCTTTTTATTTTTTGATTATTTTTTCCCAACACTAAAATGAGTGTTTATTAACATCCGTACGGTTTGATCGTCGAAGAAATCATTCAAAAAAATTATTCAGTGAATCTTGATCGTGCCCCGTTACAAGAAGCACCACTTTTAATGTACTACGTTTTTTGTTAAAATCTTCTACAACCCAACCTTTTTATTATTCAATTATTCTTTCCAAACACTAAAATGAGTGTTTCTTAACATTCGTACGGTTAGATCGTCGGAAAAAACATTCAAAAAAATTATTTAATGAATCTTGATCGAGTCCTATTACAGGAAACATCACTTTTCCTACGTTTTTGTTAAAATCTCGTACAATCCGATCTTTTTATTTTTCGATTATTTTTTCCCAACACTAAAATGGGTGTTTATTAACATTCGTACGGTTCGATCATCGAAAAATGCATTCAAAAAAATTATTCAGTGAATATGGATCGTGGCCCGTTATTGGAAGCATCACTTTTCCAACGTTTTTGTTAAGATC
Organism: Kitagawia praeruptora; assembly: GCA_037693485.1. NCBI lineage: Eukaryota > Viridiplantae > Streptophyta > Magnoliopsida > Apiales > Apiaceae > Kitagawia > Kitagawia praeruptora. The sequence goes on along the minus strand of CM075354.1, from coordinate 99,952,018 downwards.
TCGTACAACCCGACCTTTTTATTTTTCGATTATTTTTTCCCAAAACTAAAATGGGTGTTTATTAATATCCGTACGGTTCGATCGTCGAAAAAAGCATTCAAAAAAATTATTCATTGAATCTGGATCGTGCCCCGTTAGAGGAAACATCACTTTTCCAACGTTTTTGTTAAGATCTCGTACAACCCGACCTTTTTATTTTTCGATTATTTTTTCCCAAAACTAAAATCGGTGTTTATTAATATCCGTACGGTTCGATCGTCGAAAAAAGCATTCAAAAAAATTATTCAGTGAATCTGGATCGTGCCCCGTTATAGGAAGCATCACTTTTCCAACGTTTTTGTTAAGATCTCGTACCACCCGACCTTTTTATTTTTCGATTATTTTTTGTTGAGTAATGAACACGGTAAAAGAATACAGAGGGGGGGGGTGAATGGATTCTTGAACTTTTCTTGGGTTGAGTCTGTGTAGCAGATAAGTGCCTGTGTGTGCAGAATTAAGGTGCGGATAAATAAACAACACAAGACACAATATCACTTTAATCTAATGTATATTAGATAAAGGTTGCTACAATCTGTGAATACAAATGATAGTATTCTCAGCTTCGTTTTTCTCAGAGAGATATATCTTACAGTGTATGAAAAACTTGACTCACAAAAGTTACTAAGTTATGAAGTGAGGCTGTGTCCTTATAGAACATGGATACAGCCTGCTTACTACAAATAAGGTAGCTAAACAAATTACTTTCTAGTCTGTCTATCCTTTTTGAGTAAGCATCCAAACGGTTACAGATTTGACTTTGCAAAGCCTGTTTAGATCCACTTCTTTAGCTCCTTGTCTCTTCTATATCTCTCCAAGCTTCCTTGTAGGCTTTCCAAAGCACGTTACAGATTGTGGTCCATAAAGTGCATTGGCTTGTTGCAGGTTTCTGACTTGTACAATTTCTTCAGTATTTTGTCTCCAAGAATGTATTCGAGAAGTGACTAAGTAAGTGATTCGAGAACTAGAATTGACTTGATCGATAACTCTGAGTTCTCGAATACTGTTATAAAGACATATCGAACCACTTCTCGAATAGCTCTTTTCCATCAGGATTCCTTGAGTTGTCGAATAGAACATTTGACTTATCGAATCCTCGAGTTGTCGAATAGCTTTCTGAGTCCTTGAGATATCGAATGGAACTTTGACTTGTTGACTCTTTGAGAACTCGAATACCATCTTGACTTGTTGACTTCTTGAGTTCTCGAATAGAGTAGTAGACATATCGAATCCCTGAGATATCGAATGAGATATCGAACAGTGTATTCAGAGATATCGAATAGTGTCTTGAGATATCGAATCTCTGACTTCTCGAATGCTGGACTTCTCGAATAGACAAATATACTTCTCGAATTGGTACTTAGGCAAATTCTTCATTTCTTCAAATCCCAACTGTGATTATTTGGCAGTCTTTAACTCCTTGCTTGAGGCATGAACCATGGAACTTCTTTCAAGCATTATTCTAGACTCTATTTGTACAGTTACACAACTAGGATTTGATGCCTATTACAAGTACAATACAAACAGAAACTCTACAACTAGAGGTTCCCTCAGTTAAGAGGTCATGTAAGTAATGCAAAGCATTACAAACAATTAGGCTTGTTATTAGATGAGTACAGGCATGCCTCTGTAACTAACAATCTCCCCCAAATTGTGAGTGAGACCCTTAGTCACAATTTCATGTCTGATAACAAGCCTAACATACATAAAGATAAAACTTTAAAAGTACAGGTATGTATTTTGATTGAACACATAAATGAAATTACAAGATAAATACTCTTACAGTATGATGAGGTACTAGCCATTTTCTTTTGATTGCATCTCCATTGCTTTGGCTTGTAGATCATCATATGCTTTCTGTTTCCTTTCTTTCTCCTTTCTTGCAATCTCATCTACTGCTCTCATGATTTCTGTCATAGCATCCAATTCTTCAATCATAATAGAGTTTTTGAAATCTTCAAGCACTGGCTTCAGAATGTTGGCAGGATAGTGACTGAGTAGGTTCATTCTTATATTGACATTATCTCCATTTCTCCTCCTATACTTCACCACATAGGGATCAAACTGAACTCTACACAATCCCTTTGCCCTTAGCTTTTCTGCTTCAATCTCCAGTCTATCAATTTCTTTCTCCCTTTCTAACCATTTCTCATAGCAGCCCTTTCTTATCTTCTCAGCATAATCTTTCTTCATTTTTACAAAGTCAATCAATTCCAGCTTCCATACTTTCTCCACCTTGTCCTTAGAATCCAGCAATGCAATGATTCTTTCTATCTCATACAATTTACCCCAATGTTGACAACCCCCTTGTTTGAATTTCATTTCTTTCCCATCAGTGTACTTGATTACAAGGTGATCATCCACAATTGCAGCATAGCATATCTTTTGAGCTCTTAGAAATAGCAGTTGCTCTTCATCAAAGTCTTCATCAAGTGGCTGGAGCTTTAATCCTGGAATGATTGTTAGGGCTCTAGATTTGGATAGCTTCACTCTCCTTGCAGTATGTTTGAACTTTATCCTTTTGACATGGTTGCTTGGCAGAAATCTTTGACCTTGGTTGGTAGACCATAGTAGTATTCCATTAGCAGATTGCTTTCTGAAACATACACATGGTTTCTTGACTTGAATCTTCTTCTTTTCTTGAGATGGTAAGACAGTTGCAGAAGCCATAGATGTAGATTTTGCTAGGTCACTACTAACAGTATTCACCCTAGACTTAGAGTCTTGTGTTGTGGTGAGATTACTGCTAGCATTGCCTAAGGCTTGCTGTCTTCCACTCTTTCTCACATATGTTTTACCCTGGTCATCATCATCCTTTCCATCCTTGTCCCCCTTTTTCTTCTTATCTTCATCACCCTTATCTCTCCTGTGATGTCTTCTCCTCCCATCACCTTTGTCTTCAGAATCATCATCCTTATTTCTCCTAGGTTGAGCCATCTCTGGAATTTCACCAGTTGCAATATAGGTTCTGAGGATATGCAGTGCCTCACTTTCTTCAGCATTTCTGGCTCCAACCTTCTTCTGTAATTGATCAATGATAGCAATGATCAGTCTGTGATTTCTGGAGGTGAGATCATGAGGAATGACCAATTGCTTGATATCTTCAATTCTGGTACCAGACTGATAAATAATCGTCCATGGCTTCTTGATCACTTCTGGTAGCCTTGTAGGTTGACCATTCCTCAAATCATCAAACAGACTCTTGCTGTTCTCATTCTTTTTCTCAATGAGCTCAAGTATGGCATCTATCTCTGAGTGCTTTAGGTCTTGTAGAGTCTGGTATGTTAGATGCCATATCTTTAGTTTGGAAACCATCACTATCTCCTTGACCCATATATTGTTGACTTTCTTGGGGATGACAGTGATGTAGTCTATCTGCTTCTTCACCTCCCTCAGATAAAACTGAGTGTCACCAACCTGTTCCCTTATGGCTTTCAGAAACTCCAAGAAGGCTTTATCATGATAAACATTGGAGTTAGCAACTTCTTGTAGCTTGGCCTCAGTAACAACTTTGACTTCTACAGGCTTGGCACTCTCAGATATAGAGATTTGAGGTTTGTCAGATGGCATACTCCCTGCAACCACTGTGGTAGTTATGGATTGCTTTTGTCCTCCAGGAGTAGTGATGTGCACAGTTGGTAAGGTGACAACTGGCAAGATAGATGGAGGCTCATCTACTTTGGCTTTTCCCTTGCCAGGCACATTTGCTAGAGACTTAGAAGCCCTTTGTTGACCACCCTCTTTGATTACTATGCCTTTCTCTCCCTTTGTCTCCCCCTTTGAATTTGAGTTCCTAGCCTTCTTCTCCCCCTTAGGCTTGTTGTCAGGCACAGAGGCTGTAGAAATGTCCTTTGGGATTGAAGATTCATCAGGTAGAGAGAGACCCATATGCTTCATCATTGCAGCTAACATGGTTTGTTGATGCAGAAGGACATCAGCTGTGGTGGATGCTTGAGTGTCCAACTGATCATTTAGCAATGCAACCTTGTCTGTGAGATGAGCATTGGTCTTGGTGAGAGTGGCTACCTCCTGCTCAAGAGTGTTGACCTTAGTGAATAGCTCATTGGCCTTAAAACCAGATAAAGATTGATCCTGCAGTCTCTTCACTTCATATTTAGACAATTCATGCACAGGAACATCAGTCACTAGCCTATCTCCATAGAGATTCTTGAACATTATCCTCAGCATGGCATTGGCATCTGTAGTCTGGTCAGATAGATTCTGAAATTTATGCCCCAGACCTGTGACAGCATCTTTTAGCACAGCCAGCCCATTGTCCATCTGAGTGCAGGTAGAGTTGCAGTGTTTGATGTCCTTGAACACACTGTCCAGTTGAGGAAATTTAGCATCAAAGGCCCTCTTGACTTCTGCTACTGAAGTGGCTGTCTTATCACACACCCTGTTGACTTCAGTTTTGACTCCCTTGCCAAGATAGTGTGCAGCCTTGAGGAAACCCTTGTAGGAGTCATTTACAGCTTCATACACTTCACCAGGTGACAGGGATTTTGCATTGGAGCCCAGTGAAGTGATGTATTCCTCCCTGAGATACTGAAGTGCTTCATCGAGAGTAATATCATATTTTCCTTGCAACCAGGCATCTATGTTGCCATCTCTCTCAGCATCATCAATGATCTTTGACTTCTGCACTTCCACATCATCCCTATGGCATAACAGAATAGCCTCATAATCTGGATTTGGCATGTCTGCAGTGAGAAGGTGCTGAGCAATCTTTGTGAACTCAGGAATCTGATCCACAATTAAGCTTTGAAGTGCTTCAACCGTCAATTGTTGTGGAACAGACCCTGATCCTGAAGCACTGTCATGTTGCACAGGCTTCAGCCATGTTGACATGAAGTCAGAGCTAGAGCTAGGCAAGCTAGTCTCCTCAGTTACAGATGCAACTTCTGTAACCGGATGGATTGACTCTACTACTGGTGTCACCACAGAAGTGGGATGAATTACACCAGCAGTTGACACAGGCACAGAGTCTCTAGTAAAAACTAGGGGAACCTCTGTGTTTGTGATGGTGTCATTAGGATATGCCTCAGCATGCATTCCCTCACCATCTAAATGTGGGTTCTGAGTGGTGAACAAAGTGTCATGCACTAAGTCACTTGAAATTATTGGCTCATCAAGAGAAAAGAATTCTTGATGATCAATACCTTGCATCTCAGTTGCCTGAGTTGCAGGTTCCAAAGAAATTTCAGAGATAGATTCTGGAAGAGAAGTGTGTTTTAGAGTAGATTTTGGCAACTCCCCCTGAGAGATAGAGGGAGTTTCAAAAGTGATGTGCTCTCCACTCAGTGTTGTGCCAGCCTTATCACTCCCATGTGCTGACTCTATACAAGAAGGTGCATTGGGGAGGATGCTTGATTCTATAGGTGCACCCTGTTGAGAGGATACACCTAGTGAGCTGTGTGCCCCTGATTTTACAACTTCAGCCATTTGTGTGACTGAGGAGGTGGTCTTAGTTTTCTTCTTCTTTGTTCTGTGTAAGGGTGACTCAGGTTCCTCACTCCCTAGACCTAATTCAACAGCTAATGCTGCTTCAGACAAGATATTTAAAGGTGCAGACATTACTTCCTTTCTCTTCTTTTTACTAACATCACCCTTTTGAGAGGATGATGCAGTTGGCTCAGTAAGAGGTAGAGTGTTTGGTTGAGAGGGTTGGTTAGCAGGCCCTGGGTTAGCATTTTGTTCTACTTGCTTGGGCTGTGCTAACTTAGATTTTGCATCAAATGTTGGCATGTTGTGGGGGTAAGTCTTAAACAAACTCTCCATATGGGGAGTTATGTTCAGTCTTACATCCACATCATTCCTAGTTTCCAAGTTACCAAAAATGAGTTTGGTCATGGACTTAGGATAGCCTATTTTGTTTTTATCAATCCCAGGCAATTCAATCAATGAAGCATTTTTATAATTAAGTACAGATTGAATAAAGCGAGGGAAGAAAATATCAGTACCTCTCTTGGTTGTGTTCTTACCAAGTCTCCCATATAATTCTTGAAGTATGATTTGGCCAACATCTATCTTCTTTCCATAGGCCAAAGCATATCCAATTTGCTGCACAGGTGCACTGATTTGGTCAAAGCTTGATTTCCTGGCAGTGAAGACTTGGAGAAGAGTTGCAAACACATAACTCCACTCCTTTCTCAGATTCTTTCTGTTTAGCTTTCCAAGATTAATCCCATCTGAGTAGTTTATGAACTCAAAGAATTCCTCCAACTCTGCGTTAGTGGCCATTCTGTCAAATGACTCTTGTTGTAGGCCTAGTGCTTGGTTCATGTCTGCAGTAGTGATAGTGATTTCCTTATCTTGAACCTTGCAGTAAATGACATATGAAGTGATTGCGTTTTCCAGGGCTACAACCTCCACAATAGCAGTACTCCAGAATTGTTCCAGAATATCTAGATATAGAGTTGGGTTGGCTGAGAGTGCATCCTTGATATATGACTCAGCCATCCATTTCACAAAGCACTTGAAATTTGCATTGGGTGCTTCAACATCACTAGTGAGAGCGATGAAGTTGGTGTTGAATTTTACTGTTGCCATTTGTGTAGAAGAGAGAAAAGAAATTGAAGGTTGAAGAAGAAATTTGGCTTTTCGTAGCTAGGGTTTCAGGGGTTTAGAGAGTGTAGATGCTTGAGAAATCGAATGAAATGAATCGAATAGATGTGAGATTGTATAAGTATGAAGTGCTTGAATTGTCGATTAGCAGTTTTGTATCGACAAGTCAGGCATTCGAGAAGTAGAAAACAACTATTCGAGAAGTCAAGAATGGCTTAATCGATAACTCAAGCAGATAGAAACTCACAGCTGGCAGTTATCTAACTTAGAAATAATTCTAAATTAAATAATATGTGTTTTTATGAGTGAATTAAACTTTTAGACAAAAAGTCCAAAATCGATTAAAATTCAGCGAGAATTCAGCCTTTTCAAATGATTCGAGAACTCAAATATAGTGTTCGAGAACTCAGTCATTCGAGAACTCAGTTACTATATTCGAGAAGTCAATCATTCCTCTATTCGATATCTCAGAAAGACTCTATTCGAGAACTCAAGAGTACTCTAATGAGACTTATTAGAGATGTCGAATAGTGAATCATTCGAGAAGTCTGACTTATCGAACTATACCCATCACTCATAAAAATTTGATTTTCACTATCTTTTTAAAATCTACCAGACATATTCATTGAAAAATATTCTAGCAAATCAAATAGTGATTTTCTCAAAATTTCATAGAAATTTTAAGTTAATAAAAATATGATTTTCAACATATGCAACAGATTTGAAATATTTATAAATCATATTTCAGCCAACACTTACTTCAAAAATATTGAGGATTTAGATAAAGTAAGTGTTTACTGCTGCAACAATCTAGATGATGTATTCACTTAGCCAGAATCTGAAGAATTCAGCATTCCAATCTCACTTACCAACCTTGTGAAGGTGGCTTCATCTAATGGCTTAGTGAATATATCAGCTAGTTGTTTATCTGTAGAGACATAATGCAACTCAATGGTTCCATTAGTTGCATGTTCTCTTATGAAATGATATCTGATGTCAATGTGCTTTGTTCTAGAATGATTGACAGGATTGGCAACTATAGAGATTGCACTTGTGTTGTCACACATGATTGGAATTCTTTCCAACACAAGTCCATAATCTCTAAGTTGATTTCTAATCCAAAGCACTTGAGCACAGCAACTTCCAGCAGCTATGTATTCAGCCTCAGCTGTAGAAGTTGACACAGATTGTTGTTTCTTGCTATACCAAGAAACTAACCTTTGTCCAAGAAACTGGCAGCTTCCTGAGGTGCTTTTCCTATCCACTCTGCATCCAGCATAATCAGCATCAGAGTAGCCAACCAGATTGAACCCTGTGTCCTTAGGGTACCATAATCCCAAGTTAGGAGTGCCCTTCAGATATCTAAAGATCCTTTTTATTGCAATCAAATGTGATTCCTTTGGATTTGATTGAAACCTTGCACACAAGCATGTAGCAAACATGATGTCTGGCCTACTTGCAGTGAGGTAGAGTAGAGAACCAACCATGCCTCTGTAGACTGAGATATCTACTCTCTTGCCTTTAGCATCTTCATCCAATTTAGTGGCAGTGGCCATGGGTGTCTTGGCAGGTGAACAATCTTCCAAGTCAAACTTCTTCAATAAATCCTTGATGTACTTGGTTTGACTGATAAAGATACCATCCTTCCTTTGACTGACTTGCAACCCTAGAAAGAATGTCAACTCTCCCATCATACTCATCTCATATCTGCTCTGCATGAGTTTAGAGAATTTCTCGCACAGTTTCTCATTTGTAGAACCAAAAATGATATCATCCACATAGATTTGAACTAGGATCATATCATCACCATGCTTCTTGTAAAACAGTGTCTTGTCCAATGTGCCTCGAGTGAATTGATTTTCAAGAAGAAATTGTGATAGAGTATCATACCATGCTCTTGGAGCTTGCTTAAGTCCATACAGTGCCTTAAGCAATCTGTAGACAAATTCTGGGAAATGTGGATCCTCAAAGCCAGGTGGTTGTTGCACATAAACCTCTTCTTCCAACTCTCCATTTAGAAATGCACTCTTGACATCCATTTGATAAACTTTAAAGTTTGAATGAGCAGCAAATGCCAAGAATATTCTAATGGCTTCCAATCTAGCAACAGGGGCAAATGTCTCATCATAATCAATGCCTTCCTGTTGAGAGTATCCTTTTGCAACCAGCCTTGCTTTGTTTCTTATTATTACACCATCTTCATCCATCTTATTCTTCAGAACCCATTTTGTTCCAACAATGGTTCTATTCTTTGGTGCAGGCACAAGTTCCCATACTTTGTTCCTTTCAAATTGATTCAGCTCCTCTTGCATGGCAATAATCCAATCTGGATCCAACAATGCATCATCAAGTTTCTTAGGCTCAACTTGTGATAGAAAACATCCATAGAGGCACTCATTTTGAGTTGCTCTCCTAGTCCTTACTCCTGCATTAGGATCTCCAATGATTTGCTCTGCAGTGTGTGATCTATCCCATTTCCTTGAGTGTTCAGCCTGATTTCTCACCCTTGATGTTGCTTCATCATCCTCATCATGATCATCCTCATTTCCTCCCCCTGTGAAGTTGCCATTACTCACAGGTGTGTCTTGGATGCTTGTTTCTTCACTATTGATTGGCACAAATTCTTCTCTTGTATCATTATTCACTTGAGTTTGTTGAACTTGAGTTTCAACTCTAGTTTCAGTCTCTTCATCAGAATCATCTAGATTATCAAACTTCAATGGATCTTTGTCTTCATCATTGGCTTCTTCTAGTCCAGGTAGTTTACTGTCATCAAATGTTACATCTGTGCTTTCCATAACTTTCTTTTGACTGATGACATAAACCTTGTATGCAATTCTTTCCATAGAATAGCCAAGAAAAATTCCTTCAAATGCTTTTGCATCAAACTTTCCAACATATTCAGAATTGTCCTTAAGTACAAAGCATTTGCTTCCAAAAGTATGAATGTACTTCAGTGTAGGCTTCTTTCCAGTCATCAAGTTGTAAGGAGTCTTTCCAGTGTTTTTGTTGATGAGGGTTCTGTTCTGAATATAGCATGCAGTGCTCACAGCCTCAGCCCAAAAACATGTGGGCATTTTTGCATCAAGTAACATTGTTCTAGCAGCCTCAATTAGAGTTCTATTCTTTCTCTCAACAACTCCATTTTGTTGTGGAGTCCTTGGAGCTGAGAATTGCTGAGAAATGCCATTCTCTTTGCAGAATGCTTCAAGTGTGGCATTTCTGAACTCTGTTCCATTATCACTCCTCAATGCAATCACACTTGCATTGTTTGCCTTTGCTTCCTTGTCAACTTTCTTTATATGCTCAATGATTACTTGTGGAGCCTCATCTTTTGATGCCAGAAATTCTACCCATGTATACCTTGAAAAATCATCAACCATTACCAGGGCATACTTCTTTCTTCCAAGCGACATTATGTTGACAGGCCCAAACAAATCCATATGGATGAGTTGTAGTGGCTTGGTTACAGATGTCACTGTTTTTGACTTGTGGCTTGATCTCTTCATTTTTCCTTTTTGACAAGCCTCACACACTCCTTCTTGGCAGAATTCAAGTGTGGGCATGCCTCTCACTAACTCTCTTTTGACTAGAGAATTAATGGCCTTAAAGTTCAGGTGTGATAGTTTCTTGTGCCACAGCCAACAATCTTCATTTGATGCTTTTGAGTAAAAGCAACAAATTTTGTCCTTGTTTGCAGAGTCCATATTGGCTACAAACAGGCTTCCCTTCCTTACTCCAGATAGAGCAAAATCACCAGTCTTCTTGTGAGTGATCAAACATTCATCTTTGTCAAAATTCACTTTGAATCCTCTATCAGTAAACTGACCAACACTTAACAGATTATGCTTGAGCCCCTTGACTAGTGCTACATCTTCAATGATGACATTTCCAACTTTCAGCTTGCCATATCCCAATGTGTTACCCATGCTGTCATCTCCAAAAGCAACCATTGGGCCAGCCTTTTCCTCATACTGTGATAGCAGGGCCATATCACCAGTCATATGATTTGAGCATCCACTGTCCAAAATCCACATGACCTTCTTCTCACTTTCTTTGCCCTGCAAACACAAAGGTATTACTTTTCCTTTGGTACCCAAACAAGTTTGGGTCCATGTGACTTAGAGACAGTTTTATCATAAACAACATGCTTGTTAACTTTCTTAGTGTCAGTCTTCTTGTCACTGTTGGAAGTCTTAGAACCTGAGGTTTCAGACTTAGGTGACAAAGGTACCTTCCTAGCTTTAGGAGGACTTGAAGACTTTGACCTTGTGTAGTGTGTGTGAGAATTGTGACTGATACAACCATCAATGAACTGTCTTCTTAAATTAAAACAACTAGTCATAACATTCATATTGCATGGCATACAGTCAAATTTATCACAGAAGGGTGCATCTCTATGTCTTAGAGGCACAGAACAATCATAGAAAGGTTTAGACACACTACCAACAGGTTTCTTGCATGCATGAGTTAGATGATTGGTACTGAAACAGTTCTGACAAGTTTTTCTAGGGGCATTAGGCATATAAGCATAGTTGTTATCCTTGTTAATCCCTAACTTGCCATTTCTGTTCTGTTTCTTTTTAGTCACTTCCTTTTCTGATTCACTCTTCCCAGCTGATACAAACTTAACAAACTTCTTAGGTCTTGGCCTATCAACTACTGGCTTCTTGGTCTTTGACTTGACACTCTCACCTTTAGAGGATGCTTGCTGTTCACTAGATTGTGCCTCTTCCTCATCATTCAACATTTGCTTGATGAGTAAGGCATCCTCATCAATTTCAAATGTTGATTCCTTAAAAATTGGATTTTCAGTTTTTCTCAAAATGTGAGGCACTTTCTCATGAACAGCTGTGTCCTCTTCAATGACAGCATAGCCTTTCCTTTGTTTGAGAGAGTCATAGTCAAGTCCAATAGCTGCTTTAGGTTTAGCTTCAATTTTCTCACAGTAGGATTGCACTAAACCAGATGATTTCTTGAAAGTTTTAAGTTTGAATTCATTCTCAGCTAATTCATCCCTAAGAGCCTTCTCTACTTGACTAGCACATAGAACCTTGTTCTCCAAATATTCAACTTCTTTCTTAAGGTTTTCTACTTGCATAGCAGTTAGCTCAAGTTCCTCATTCTTTTTGGTTAATACTTCATTTCTAGTAGACAGTTTAGCAATCTCCTCATTAGCAGCAGTCATACTAGTATGAATATTAAACATTTCAACAGATAATTGTTCAATCATGGATTTGTATTCAGAAACAGACATGTCTATAGTAGTGAGAGATGGTACCTGAGAATCAGATGAAGATGAGTCATCCTTGGAGTTGGCCATCAAGGCATAATTGCAGAATTCTTGTTCCTCTTCATCACTCTCAGAATCATCCCAACACTTCCCTTCAGCTATGTAGGCCTTACCATGTGTCTGCTTTTTCAGAAGGGCCTCATACTTAGCTTCTAGCTCAAGATAATCTCTATCCTTCTTTTTAGGCTTCTTGCATTCACTGGCAAAATGCCCTAGGTCATTGCATCTATAACACCTTACAGATGACCTATCCACATAACCGGTTTTGAACTTATTTCTGTTTGGTTTCACAGGTGCCTTGTTCTTGTTGGCTGAATGGTTTTGAGTTTTGGGTTTGAAGGGTTGATTTCTTTTAAATCTGATGTTTGGAAATTTTCTGGCCATGAAAGCATATGAAGTATTTTCCATCCCATCAAGTTCTTCCAGAGTGTAAAACTCCTCTTCTTCTTCCTCCTTTTCTTCAACAGGTTCACTCACCCCAGCTTCAGTTTCTTCATCATCTGCCACCTCCTCTATCCTTAGTTGGCTTGTAGATGCTTCTAGGTCCAGAATGGATTTGTTGACAATCAAGGCACATGATGTGTTTATCATCCTACCTTGGTTGGCTTGGATAGCCCTCTTCTGAAGCAACTCAAGTTCATGAGTCTTTAGGACTCCATAGAGTACATCATAGGTGACTTTGTTCAAATCTCTCTCTCTAAGGGAAATGACTCTTTGCTCCAGATGATTTGGTGAAGACAACAGAAATTTCATATTTAACTCCTTGGTGCTGTAAACCTTTCCATTCATCTGCAACTCAGTAACTAGCTTGTGAAACCTTTCAAACATCTCAGTGATGCTTTCCTTGGGCTGTGCCATGAAAGCTTCATACTGTGTGACCAGTATCTGTTTCCTGTTTTCTTTAACCTCATCAGTCCCTTCACACAACACCTCAATGTGATCCCACATCTCTTTAGCAGACGTGCATGATGCAATGTTTGCAAACATTGACATATCCATGGAATCAATGATGAGCAACATGAGGTGGCTGTCAAGAGCAACCTTCTCCCTTTCTGACTCTGTCCACTTTGATGGATCCTTGGCCTCATAAGCTCTAGGGATTGTTATGGTTCCAACAGTCTTCTCTGGTATCTCTTGTTGTGGAACAAAAGGACCATTCTTGAGAATCTCAGGATACAAGGGATGAGAGGCTTTGATGAACAACATCATCTTTATCTTCCAGAGGTTGAAGTTTTCTTTATCAAACTTAGGGACCTTCACCGTTCCTGTAGTCTTTGGTGTATTCGAACTCATGATCGTTTCTCTGTTTTTGAATAAACAGCCCGCTCTGATACCACTTGTTGAGTAATGAACACGGTAAAAGAATACAGAGGGGGGGGGTGAATGGATTCTTGAACTTTTCTTGGGTTGAGTCTGTGTAGCAGATAAGTGCCTGTGTGTGCAGAATTAAGGTGCGGATAAATAAACAACACAAGACACAATATCACTTTAATCTAATGTATATTAGATAAAGGTTGCTACAATCTGTGAATACAAATGATAGTATTCTCAGCTTCGTTTTTCTCAGAGAGATATATCTTACAGTGTATGAAAAACTTGACTCACAAAAGTTACTAAGTTATGAAGTGAGGCTGTGTCCTTATAGAACATGGATACAGCCTGCTTACTACAAATAAGGTAGCTAAACAAATTACTTTCTAGTCTGTCTATCCTTTTTGAGTAAGCATCCAAACGGTTACAGATTTGACTTTGCAAAGCCTGTTTAGATCCACTTCTTTAGCTCCTTGTCTCTTCTATATCTCTCCAAGCTTCCTTGTAGGCTTTCCAAAGCACGTTACAGATTGTGGTCCATAAAGTGCATTGGCTTGTTGCAGGTTTCTGACTTGTACAATTTCTTCAGTATTTTGTCTCCAAGAATGTATTCGAGAAGTGACTAAGTAAGTGATTCGAGAACTAGAATTGACTTGATCGATAACTCTGAGTTCTCGAATACTGTTATAAAGACATATCGAACCACTTCTCGAATAGCTCTTTTCCATCAGGATTCCTTGAGTTGTCGAATAGAACATTTGACTTATCGAATCCTCGAGTTGTCGAATAGCTTTCTGAGTCCTTGAGATATCGAATGGAACTTTGACTTGTTGACTCTTTGAGAACTCGAATACCATCTTGACTTGTTGACTTCTTGAGTTCTCGAATAGAGTAGTAGACATATCGAATCCCTGAGATATCGAATGAGATATCGAACAGTGTATTCAGAGATATCGAATAGTGTCTTGAGATATCGAATCTCTGACTTCTCGAATGCTGGACTTCTCGAATAGACAAATATACTTCTCGAATTGGTACTTAGGCAAATTCTTCATTTCTTCAAATCCCAACTGTGATTATTTGGCAGTCTTTAACTCCTTGCTTGAGGCATGAACCATGGAACTTCTTTCAAGCATTATTCTAGACTCTATTTGTACAGTTACACAACTAGGATTTGATGCCTATTACAAGTACAATACAAACAGAAACTCTACAACTAGAGGTTCCCTCAGTTAAGAGGTCATGTAAGTAATGCAAAGCATTACAAACAATTAGGCTTGTTATTAGATGAGTACAGGCATGCCTCTGTAACTAACATTTTTTCCCAAAACTAAAATGGGTGTTTATTAATATCCGTACGGTTCGATCGTCGAAAAAAGCATTTAAAAAAATTATTCATTGAATCTGGATCGTGCCCCGTTATAGGAAGCATCACTTTTCCAACGTTTTTGTTAAGATCTCGTACAACCCGACCTTTTTATTTTTCGATTATTTTTTCCCAAAACTAAAATGGGTGTTTATTAATATCCGTACGGTTCGATCGTCAAAAAAAGCATTCAAAAAAATTATTCAGTGAATCTGGATCGTGCCCCGTTATAGGAAGCATCACTTTTCCAACGTTTTTGTTAAGATCTCGTACAACCCGACCTTTTTATTTTTCAATTATTTTTTCCCAAAACTAAAATGGGTGTTTATTAATATCCGTACGGTTCGATCGTCGAAAAAAGCATTCAAAAAAATTATTCATTGAATCTGGATCGTGGCCCGTTATAGGAAGCATCACTTTTCCTCCATTTTTGTTAAGATCTCGTACAACCCGACCTTTTTATTTTTCGATTATTTTTTCCCAAAACTAAAATGGGTGTTTATTAAAATCCGTACGGTTCGATCGTCGAAAAAAACATTATAAAAAATTATTCAATGAATCTGGATCGTACCCCGTTATAGGAATCATCACTTTTCCAACATTTTTGTTAAAATGGGTGTTTATTAACATTCGTACGGTTCGATCATCGAAAAATGCATTCAAAAAAATTATTCAGTGAATATGGATCGTGGCCCGTTATAGGAAGCATCACTTTTCCTACATTTTTGTTAAGATCTCGTACAACCCGACCTTTTTATTTTTCGATTATTTTTTCCCAAAACTAAAATGGGTGTTTATTAATATCCGTACGGTTCGATCGTCAAAAAAACATTATAAAAAATTATTCAGTGAATCTGGATCGTACCTCGTTATAGGAATCATCACTTTTCCAACATTTTTGTTAAAATCTCGTACAACCCGACCTTTTTATTTTTCGATTATTTTTTCTCAACACTAAAATGAGTGTTTATTAACATTCGTACGGGTCGATCGTCGAAAAAAACATTCAATTTTTTCAGCATGTTATAAGGAAAAAAATCGACGATTAACTCGGTATATAGTTATAGATTATTAAAAGGAAAATTAATAAAAAATGAAATTATATTTCTAGAGACCAAAAACGGAGCGGTAATTTTCCCCCCAAAACAAAAATATTCATGGTGTTCAACTCCCCCCAAAACAAAAATAATTCACATCTTATCAAATCCTTACCGAATCTGTTCCTCACATGTCTCCCTCTCTCGCCCCAATTATTCACAGCTCCCCCTCCCAATTATTCAGATCTGCCCCCTTTTTTTCACATAAACGCCTCACCTCACTCTTACATCTCTCTCTCCCCAACATCTCTCCAGACTCTCTCTCACCATCTCCAACTCTCTCTCGCTGCTCACCACACCAGCCCCCCTCTCTCTCTAACAAACCATCTTTAAAAGAACCCCTAGTTTTCTTGATTTAAAAGAACCCCTTTTTTGTAGTTTGTTTTGATTTTGTAAAAATTGGGTTAATTTTCTTGATTTCATTGACCCTTTTTTAGTTTGTTATGGTTTTTTAATTTACATCTTAATCGAATTCTGGGTGAGCATCTCAACAACATCCACAAAACCCTTCAGGTATCACATACTCTTGTGCCTATATCTACATCTACAATTGGAGTATGTTTGGTTTGATACTTATGAGCTGCAATTGGAGTATGTCAAGGTGGGTGAATCAAATTTATTGGTGCTTTAATTTATTGGATTGAAGGTTGTTAGTTAAAGTTGTATGTATATGTTTGAATGCGAAGATTGACTGATCTTTACCCCCTGAGATCCGATGCGAACAATCAGTTCTGAATTTCTTTAATGTTTTGTTCTTTTAAAATAAAATTACTAACACCTATTTGTCTTTCTGTAGTCCGTTGAACTGACAAATGAAGGTGTAGAGTTTCTCAAAGAGGTCTTTTCCACATTCGACATCGATGGTGTAAGTTCTTGTTTCTGCTGCTAATTGTCAGCAGTTATGATTTATGAATGCTTCTCTCTGTAAAGTGTGAACCCTCAGTAAGCTGCTAGATCTGCAGATAGTTATAGATAATTTAGACCTAGGTATTAGCTCCGACTATTTATCCATTATGAACTCTGTTTTTTAAATGTTGCTTGTTCAAATTTGTGGAGAGATAAAGGAAGTGAAATCAATCATGATTCTTATGGATGATATTGTCTTGATACGTTTCTCTGGTTCTTAGTTTAAATCGTGTTAAAATTGAGTTTAAATTTGTGTGGAAAATCTGGACAGAGGACAGTGTTCCTGTGTCCCAGTTTTTAAAACTTCAAAGAAACACTTTTTTCCCAAGCTTCAGTAACATAGTTTCCTTGTGACCAGGTTGCTGGTAATACTTTACATATATTGATTTGATTCGTTACAAGACATAAAATGATACGCATAACTCATAGGTATAATAGAGTTAGTTGTTACTATAGTATGTGTGAACATGTTATAGCATAACCAGAATTTAGTTTTCTCAGACCAGCAACCACAGTTTCTTGTGTAAGAATCTAGTATTTTTTCTTGTGAAAGAATCTAGTTGTTTCTTGTGAAAGAATCTAGTTGTTTCTGTAGAAGGTTTGCATCCTTTTTGAACTGCAAGTGGAGTAGCGTAGTTGCTTTATTTAATACACGCAGGTGCTCTTTTAATTGCATATGCAGGAGTTAAGCATATATATATGGTTTGCTCACTAAGTTTAGCACAAATTTTAGTGTGATAATTATTTTTAGGTTTTGCAACACCAACTAAAGTCGCTATGCCTGATTAACTACTAATGTCTCTCTCTCTCTCTCTCTCTATCTGTCTATTTGCCAGTGTACAATTGATGACTAGACAATAGCCAGTATACTGGATTCTAGATAGTGAAGGTTTTTGGTATTCTAGACAATACTCTATTCTACTACTGGTTTTGTGTTCTTTGATAGTTTAAATTGACAAGATTATGGAGGTCCAATCTGCTTTGATGTTGTATTATATCGAATGAAAAGGAAATAGTGAGGCTAAATAAATCAGCTTTACCATGGGAGTTCGCTAGTTTATGCTTAGTTTTGTCTGCCGTATTCCAAGTCAGAAGAAAAGTAAGATGGGTACTTATTGGCTACTGCCTCATAGTAACATATAGAAGACTGCGATAATGTTATTTCCCTCAATTTAATATTTTGATGTTACTCATAATTTACAGTGCATCCATTGTTTACTTCTCTTAGATGATGAATTGATATCTCCCTGCATGTGCAAAGGCACCCAGCAGTTTGTGCACCGGATGTGCCTGGATCATTGGCGCTCAGTTATGGCGAGTAGTCATGGCGTAAAACAAAGTTTCAACTCTTTGTGGCCAAAGATTTGTGCCTTGTGTTCTTGGTTGTACAAGGAGTATTAATCAATGTGTGGTGCATATTGCACAGGTGAATAGCATGAGCCAACTGTTGGGTGTTGCAGCGCGTTAAAAGAAATCCGTGAAGCGACCAAGACTCCTGTTTGCATCCTCGATTTCTGTGGGAGTTTCTTAATGTATTTGTGGAAATTTAGCTATAATGTAAACGTTTCTAGCAACTAGCTTTCCTAGAGATTTGTTAATAATATATGGTTGTGTAATGAATTGTATTAAATCTACAATGTTGATATTGTTTTTAATTTATTTAATTTGGCATGGTCAATGCATTGTCTAGCTTAGTTTTCTTTTCGTAAATAAATCATTGTCTAGTCTAATTTTAGCAAATGAAAGGGTTTTTAATAGCCGTTGTGTTTGTTAGAAAACCATTGCATTATGCTGTTCCAGTAACGGTTCTTATTACACAATTGTTGTGTTACGTAATTTTTAACAACAATTTAAAACTGTTGTGTTACCTTCTTCTACCAACGGGTAAAAAACCATTGTCTGATTTCAATCAGACAACTGCCTGATATACAACGAAAAAAATGGAGGTTAGACAACGGTGAAAAACAGTTAATTGAGAACTCTTGCATAACATCTATTACATGTTGTTTGTTAGTTAGAAAACCATTGCGTTATGGTGTTTCCAGTGACGGTTCTTATTAAACAACTGTTGTGTTACGTAAATTTTAACAACGATTTAAAACTGTTGCGTTATCTTCTTCTATACATCGGGTAAAAAACTGTTGTCTGATTTTAAACAGACAACTGCCGGATAGACAACGAAAAAAAAGGCAGTCACACAACGGTGAAAAACTATTGTTGGATCGAGTTTTTCTTGTAGTGTTATAAAAATAAAATATTGTAATAATAAATATAATCTTTAGTAATAAAGAGTATGTATTAATTACTATTTATTTAATTATGAATTTTAGATTAAAAGAGTGATAGATCGATAAACATTTATGCAAATTAGCTTATAGTATATAAAAGTATAATTTTGAGTGACTTTAAATTAAAAGAGAGGTAAATTTGTAAACATTTAATCATTTAAAAATGTGTACTTTATAAATTTGTTAAATCAAGTAATTTTTATATTTAAATTAGACACGTTAAGTAATCACGATTAGTAAATTTAGGATAAGATTAATTTAATTGGTCCAAATTTTATTGAAAAATTCTAATTGCGTCTAATATATATTTAAGAAAATAAACTAGTAATATATCATAATACTATAATTTAGATTGATTTTAATAAAAAAGAGTGTTTGATTAATATGTATTAATATAATTTTAAAAATAAAAATATATGATAGATATTAATATCAAATATACATTTTTCCTATCGTTAGAAAAGAGTGCTTGATATTAATATTTGTTATAGGGAGAATATTGTATAACAATATTTGTGGAGGTTGCTGGATTTATGGAGCAAAATACGGATATTCTGCTATAAGAAGAATTAGGATTAGGCTTTGTGTATATAGATGTGGCTGAGTTTGATAGGTGATTTTCAGGGGTGAACTGTTTCTCTCCCATATCAAGGTGCCTACGTACCCTATTTATAGGGATCAAGCCATACGTAGTTCTTGGGTAGCAAGTTAACTAGCCGGGCTAGGGTTTTAGAAGATAAGCCATGGCCCAAGCCCACTAGATTAGGGCTGACATGGCAATGAGTCATGATCCATGGTTTATAGAAGGAAACTGATGGTCTCGCATGGACAAGGATGTGACCTTCCAAACGAAGCTAGTAAAGAAGCAGCACGGGCTCGACATGCGATATCGAGGGATCGAGTCATGCGAGGCGGTCCCAAGTATGTACAGATACTCATATGATCTCGAGAGATCTAGCTATGAGCCTTCTAGCAGGAAGTGAGATAACGATCCCATATTAGTTTGTAAAGGCGATCCCAATGAGAGGAGATTCCGTTTCACTTACAGATGTAATGATAACACGAAGCGATCCCTTGGAGGAATATGCCAGCGAGGCGATCCCTTAGAAAGGATCAAGAACGAGGTGGCCCTATAACTATACTGGGCTGATTCCAGTAGTGGGCTTCAATGACCCAATCACCATCTTCGAGGCCCATTGTAGATAATGAACCGTTAATTCAGCTAATTAAATCATGATAATTATTATGCCAGATTTGGGCATAACAACTACCCCCCGAGTTCATGTTGTCATTGAAAACGCGATGTGGACTCAAAAGCTCAATGTATGAAACCGTGAAGCGAGGCGACGATTTTATTATAGATATGACTGTTGAAAAGGTCGTGACCCCCCTAAAGAATTTGAAGGGGTGTGACAGTTGTCATGTCTCAAGATGTGTGTTGGATGGTTGAGATCCTAACACGTGTCCCATGACCTTCTCTCTCCTGATGGCTATATATACGCCTGTCGCAATCATTACCTTTTTCATTCTTACAAACACATTGTCGAAGTGCTGTCAGTTTGCTCCAAGATCAAAAGCAAGAAATTTTTCAAGTTCGATCACAAGCGATCTCCAAGTTCTTCAGATTTCTTCAACCTTTCTCCAGAAAAGTGAGTCTTCATCCTTCCTTGATATTTAAATTGTTCATATTCATCATAATTGTATATTTAGATAACTTTGATTGTTAGCGATGCGACCCCATTCGACTGCGATCCCACATAGCTAATTTATCCTTGCGACCCCAGCCTCGCTTAGATAGAGTACCGATCCCTTGTTAGTAAAACATAACACGTTCCTTCCTTCATTAGAGTAACAACCCCATTTAGAGCTCGTGAGCGATGTGAGGACACGTAGAGCCCTTCTGTCGTATTATTCTTTTCTCTCTTTATTCCCTTTTGACTTCTGTAAGGGCACACACTTAATTCTTCACATTCTTTTCAGATGTCAAACGACGATAGCTCAAGGACGCCATCTCCACTCCAAAACATACATATTAGCGAGGCGGCTGCTGCTAATATTGCGAGAGCCGCAAGCACGAGTGAGAACTCATTCAAATTGTACTTCGATCCCTTATGGTCAAACGAGGATTACACTAGAGAGGTGCCTTTAGTTTCATGGCGAACCAAACAAGCTTCAAGCTCTCGAGACCAATCCTTAGATGTTCTCCCAGCCCAACGTGAGCCTGAAATCGAAATGACAGATACTGAACGCGAGTTGGAAAAGTTTAAGAAAAAAGGAGAGGAATTCAGCTCGCAGGCAGCACAAATTCTTGCTAGAATGCCTCCTACACTTGCTAGGATGCCTCCTACACAAACCTCACCCATCCTTTTAAGTGATTCTCCGATAGACTCATTAGGCGATGCCTACTATGATATGGAAGGAGGGGCAGACAACGAGGCCAACTCCGACGATGATGACTACGAGGAGCCGTCCTCAGATGACGGGGGCCTTGATGAGGTGGCCAGAGTTGTAAATTTCAAAGATTATGATTACATTCCTGAGGCGTCGCCAGAGCCCTATGTGCCGACCCCTCAACCAGAGTTAGAGGGGGTCATATATGTGAAAGGGCCTCGTCCTGAGGATATTAAGCCTGGCTCGAAGGTGAAGCCGGGTGAACCTCGCATCCTTGCGTGCCGAGACATGTCTTCAACTTTGACAGAGAAGACAATTAGAGAAGGGGTGAGAGATTCCGACCTGAAGGTAAAATTATCCTTCCAAAAAGAAGAATGCGATGCTATCGCTTCAATAACGAAGAGAATGGTGGCAGGGTCCCACGCATGGTATTAACGATCCCCCTTATGAAGATAGGTGTCTCTTCGCCCCTCCATCCTTTCATCAAAGATGTTTGTGAGACCTACTTCCTTGCTCCCATCCAGATAAGCACAAATGGGTATAGGTCCATGATCGCTCTTTACATTCTCTATCACAAGCTTGGATATCCCCCCATGGATGCGAAGACCATGGTCTATTTCCTTCAGCTGAAACGATGTGGGGCCAAGGATTTTGGATGTGTGTATTTTTCTATATGGCCAGAGTTCAACAAGAAAAACCTCCTTCCTGGGGGAATAAGTAATGCCGGCTCGTGGAAGGAGCCATTTTTGTATGTACACGAGGTCCCCCGAGTGAAGACAAGCTTCAACTATTTGCCTGGTGAGATATTTATTCAGGTCGTGCTTTTTTTCCTTTTCAAATAATTTCGAAATTAACAACCCTTTTGGCATCGCAGTTGGCCCAGTTCGTACTGTTTTGAAAGGTGAAGAAAAGAAACGAGCCGATGAGGTGCTGACCAAATCCACCCAGGAAGAAAGGAATATCAGGGCCCTTCTCTCTTTGGAAAACCTGATTGAATGTGGATTCCTTAAGGAAGGAGTTGGAGCCACCCCTGAAGTGGGGCCTTCTACCGCGAAGCGGTCCTTGCGGAAGAGGAAAGTGCGAGAAGAGGCCTCGTCTTCTCACGCCGAATTAGTAGATACTGAGGGTATTCAATAGTGATTTGACCCACAACTGTTACATATTGCATCATGACCTTCATTCTCATAAATGCATAACTTTTATGTCATCGCATTTTATTATTCTGTCTTTTAACTTGTCTTTTTCCTTTTGTAGGCATTTCGGATGGTATAGCTCCCCCCTTCCTTAGTGCCAAGAAGGGCGCTAAGACACAATCTGCCTTGAAGGCTCCTGCAAAACCAATAGCTCCTCTCAAGAAGGTCGTTAACGACCCCCCAGCCAAATCAAACATAGCTGGGGAACAGGCTCTAACTTCTCCTGAACAGATTCCTTCAAAACGACCCAGGACAGATGGGCTTAGGGATGGATCCTCTCGACCACCTTCCGGGGTCGTTACTGCTACTGCCTCTCAACATCTATTTGCAGCGCTGGGGACCCAGTATTCTGATGAGGCTGAGACCTCGGGGTGGTGGAAGGCACCTCCTGAAGAAAATGCTAACGCCTTAACCAAGTGTTTAGCCGAGGCCTTCATCCGTCAAGCCGCTCATACTAAACACTTCGCTCAACTTGACAAAAGGATTAAGGTTCTTGAATTTCAGAAGGTTAAAGATAAGCGATCCCTGGAGGAGACATTCAAGAAGAAACTATCCCAGGACACTGCTCAGATTCGAACAGATTTAAAGACAGCTCGCAAGGAGAGAAATGATTTTGAAAAATCTTTCAAGGAGCTGCAAAAGTCCAGCGAAGAGGCCATCAAGAAGAAGGATGAGGAGATCGCGAAGCTAACCAATGAGCTAAACGCTGCTAAAGCCACTCTGTCAACCGCTGAGGATGCGTTCCTGGTCAAGGGGCAAGTTAGCTTTATGAAGGGATGCATCAGAACGATCCCTGATTTTGACTGGGATCAACTTGGCCCAGGCAATGCTGACTTCGCTGAGACTCTGACGAAGGAGATCGCGGCTGAAGATGCTGAGGAGGAGTGGCTCGCGGAGGAAGCCAGGATCACTGAAGAGGCCAGGGTCGCTAAGGAGGCTCAGCTAGCTGAAGAGGTAGCCAAAGCCAACCAAGACAAAGCTGCTACTTGACTTGTAACTATAATTTGCAATCTTGAATTTTGGGATGCGGGCTCCCTTTTAATGCCTCGCAAGTTGTAACAATAATTTTTACGCTGGTCCAAGAATTCTGAGATCGCATAGCGATCTGTTAACTTCATTCTGTGTTTCCAATATAATTGCCTTTGTTCCCATGTTAATTGTCGTCGTAGAAGTGTTGTGTTTTTCATTTCTACAAATCTTCATGTAAATTATCTTCGCTAGTTTAGATTCCTTTTACTTGTAATAGGTAGCTTAAAGTGCGATCTGTCCCCTTGAGATCGCTAGATGCGAACTGTTGTGGGTCGCATTTGAAAGGCAGAGTGTATAAACTTGTAACACTATAACTAATGTAACTCAATTAAAAGAAAAGATACTTCACCAGAAGACAATCAAGAACAAGAAGTCACAAGAAATCAACGCTATATGAAGACAAGGTAATTAATACAATTGAACATGTTAACTATGATCAAGCCAAGAAGAAATCATTGAGAGAAGTTCAAGTCAAAGTTGTTCAGGCCTCAGTGATTTGAGAAATCGAGAATCAAGATCATAACTATCAGTATCAACAAGACCAATTGATTTCAAGTGAACAAGAAGGAAAGCGAATATTGGAAAGCCAAGTTACTAAGTGAATATGGTAATTTATTCAAGAAGCAGAAACACTATCAAGACTAGTCACTTATGAACCAGACCAGTGCATCAAGTGTCAGGACATTGATAGCAAGTTTATGTCAGTAATAAAGATCCATGTTCAAGAGCTTGCTGAAGAATAAAGAAGACATGAAGATATCACAAGCTCAAGATGTGCATTGAAGTTTCAAGTTGAAGACCAGAATATTTTCTAAGTACTAAATGTTCTGGATGGCCAAGTAGAATATTTCTAAGTAGAAGTTCGACTTAGAAATTTCGAGATGGCTAAGTAGAAATTCTCAAGTAGAAGTTCTACTTAGAGTGCAGCTTCAACATGACACATGGCATCTTCTGATTGGCAGATTTCCAAGCTTTCAAGATAAGGCAAGATTTATGTGGACATCATTGGGCCACGTACATCTTAGTCTTTGAAGACTACAGGACATAGATTACATATAGTATAAATAGAAGCACTTGTGTAATGTTTTAGTTAGTGAGCAATATTGAGAAAAACACAAGAAAAAGAGAGAGAGTATATTCACAGAGCTTAGAATCATTCACTTCTCTCTGAAATTCTGTTATACTTTGTAATGAATGTTGTAGCAACCTTTTCAAGTTATATATAAAGAAATATATTCCTTGAATCTGTGTGTTCATTTATTGCATCGTATTTATTGCTTCTCATAATCGAAAAGTTGTATTCACCCCCCCTCTACAACACATTTGGACCTAACAATTGGTATCAGAGCGGATGTTTAACATACAAAACATAGATCCTTGTGTTTGGTAGAAGAATCGTGAGTTTTCATTTTCTAGATCTACTTTTCATTTTTTCGAAAAGTGTGCTTTAATTCGTTTCCAGTGAAAACTCATCAGGGAAAAATTATTTAAATACTCCAGGTGTGATTATTTGGCTTGGGTGTATTTTAATTAATTTTTGTGAATTAATCTGGGTTCATTGATATTTGGTGTTCTTGAGTGTTCATCATCTGTTCTTATCAAAGAAGATAACCCAACAACTTTTTGATCTCCTTTTTCAAACAAATAAGATAGTCAAAAAGGTGTTTTTGTACTTTTGATTTGATAATTATTCCTTGGCCGAAAGTGTACAAGACATACTCAGTGCCTAGCAAGTGGGTTAGTTGCTTTCGGTGTGTAAAGTATCAAAAGTCAAAAAGGTGATATTGTTTATTCAATATTAAAGTAATCTGCAGAAAAATTTATTCTAAGGACAAAAGTTCTACATAGAATTTCTACTTGAGATTTTCTACATAGAATTTCGACTTGGACAATTTCTACTTGGTGAATTTCGACTTGGACAATTTCTACTTAGAGAAATTTTGACTTGAGCAAAATTTCTACTTAGAAAAATTTCGACTTGGCAGAAGTTCTACATAAATATTCTACATAGCCTAGTCTTGGGTACTTAGAATTTTTTTAGTGACAAGATTTGAAATGGCTCCTAAAAATTCTTTCAAGATCCCAATGTTCAACCGAGATCACTATGAAGAATGGGTTTTCAGAATGAGACTCTACTTAGAGACAATTAACCCTGAGTATCTGGAAGTCCTTGAAAAGGGTAAATTTGTTCCAATGAAAGCTATTCCTGAGCGTACGGAAGGAGAGGAGGTTATACCTGCTCGGTCTGAGCCTAAAAAGGCAGCGGACTTTACGGATGCTGACAAGGAGCAAATAGCTTATGATACATCTGTAAGACAAACCTTGATGGAATCTCTCGATCATGAAATGTTCAACATAGTCAAAGGTTTGAATACAGCAAAGAAGATTTGGGACAAGATAGAAGTTGTCATGGAAGGATCTGCAGAGGTTAGAAGCAACAAGACACTTATACTCAAGATGGAGTATGACACCTTTAGAATACGAAAAGGAGAAAGCATAACAGATGTCTATCTACGATTCAGTCAGTTGGTATTAGATTTGAATCTGAGAGGTGTTACTCTCCCCATGGTTGAGACCAATACGAGATATCTGAGGAACTAGCCAAAGAGCATTGAACATAGGGTCTACGCAATCAGAGAAACCAGAGATTTGCATACAACTTCTCTGGAAGAATATTATGGAATTCTGAAGACCTATGAGCTGGAGACACTTCAAGATCAAGCATGGGACAATGATTCAAAAGGAAAAGAAACTGCATCAGGATTAGTTGCTGATGAGGAAGAGTCTAAGAAGGCAATGGTTGCAGCAAAGCCTAAATCATCACCTGCACCACATCAAGTTGATAATGATGACGAGTGTGCATCTAACAGTGATGATGACTACTTCACCCAAGAAGAGCTGGACAACATGGACGATAGTGTTGTGGCATACATGGCAAGGAAGTTCAGCAATATGAGATTCAGAAAGAGCAACCGACCACAGAGAAATTCTTCATCTTACTATCGGGCTGCTAAGGGTGGTGGTAGTTCATCAGGCTACAAAAGCAAAGGCAAGAGTACCAGCTACAAATCTCCGTTGGATTTCAAAATGAAGTTCAATTGCTATAATTGTGGTGAACCTGGACATTTTGCCTCGGACTGCAAAAAGCCTAAACAGACTTATCCAAAAGAGACATTTGAAGCCCTCAAAAGCAAGTATGAATCGCTGGTGAAAGAAAAACATGGTAAAAGAGCTTTAGTAGTAACAGAAGGAAGAGCTTGGGATGATTCAGATGAGGAAGATGTTACTCATGTAGCAAACTTTGCGCTCATGGCTGAGACATCAGAGGAACCAGAGGGCATTAAGCAAAAGAGAAATAAAGTTATATGGGTGCTAGACAGTGGAGCATCGAGGCATATGACTGGAAACAAGTCCCTGCTTACAGAGTTGGTTATGAAAGCTGGCCCTTATGTTACCTTTGGAGATGACAGCATAGGTGTGACAAAGGGATATGGCAAACTGAAAACTGGCAATGTCATCATTGAAGATATTTCCTATGTTGAGGGATTAAAGCATAATTTGTTGAGTATCAGTCAATTCTGTGACAAAGGTTACGAAATTGTCTTCAACAAGAAAGGTGTATCAATCACTCACATCAAGGAAGGTTCACTGGCTTTGAGAGGAGTTCGAAAGGCAGATCTTTTTGTTGCAGACATGGATTCAGCAAATCAGAATGAAGTCACCTGTTTCTACAGCAAAGCTTCGGATGATGAAAGCTGGTTATGGCACAAAAAGTTATCTCACTTAAACTTCAAAACGATGAATGCTCTCGCGAGGCGAGAATTGGTGAGAGATCTACCTCAAATGGAGTTCGCTCCGAAAGGACTCTGTGAAGCCTGTGAAATGGGAAAGTCGAAACGAGCATCGCATAAAAGCAAAGAAATTTCTAATATTACTGAGCCTCTGCAACTTCTTCATATGGATTTGTTTGGCCCAGTGAATGTCCTATCTTTGTCTAGGAAAAGATATGCATTGGTAATCGTGGATGACTTCTCCAAGTATACATGGGTATTGTTCGCAATGACGAAAGACGAAGTACCTTTCCTAATCATTGATCACATCACTCAAATTGAGAATGTTTCAACACTTACTGTGAAGACGATTAGATCAGACAATGGCACTGAATTCAAAAACGCAGTGCTAAATGACTTCTGTGTATCTAAGGGAATACGTCGTCAGTATTCAGCCCCGAGAACTCCACAACAAAATGGAGTAGTTGAAAGGATGAATAGAACATTGGTTGAAGCAGCAAGAACTTTGTTGTATGATTCGAAACTTCCTCTGTATTTCTGGGCAGAAGCAGTGAGTACCGTGTGTTACACTCAAAATCGATCCTTGATCATAAAAGATAAAGAAAAGACACCATGTGAACTAATGAACGGAAGAAGACCAACAATCAAATACTTTCATGTCTTCGGAGCAAAATGCTATGTACTTATAGATGATGAAAATCTAGGCAAGTTTGCAGCAAAAGCTCGTGAAGGAATCTTTGTTGGTTACTCCACAGATGTGGTAGCAGCTTATAGGGTGTTCTTAGTAAATGATCGAAAAGTGACTGAAAGCTACAACGTCAGATTCGACGATACCAAACTCTCATCAATTTCAAGAGATTCTAGTGAACCTGAGTCCCTAAAATTTCAGAATCTGGACTTAGAAGAACTTGAAGATGAACCTGAGTTGGTTGTCCCATTAAATGTTCCAAGTGTACGTAAAGAACCTGAGTCTAGTGAACAAGCTAATTCTACAAGATCAGGAGAGACTTCTTCAGTACGAACCGGCAACAACTCAGGGGGAGTAAATAGCAGCTCAAGGACTACTGTTCAAGGCTCGAGTCGAGTTGACTCTAGTTCTGTAGGAGCTGGTACTAACTCAGGGGGAGTTAGTGAAAGTGATCAAAGTAGTCAGCACCACAATTCAGAAAGCCATGCTGAATCATCAAGACAATTTCCAAGAGAACGGGTATGGAATAGAGACCATCCATTTGAATTAATTATTGGTGATCCAGATGCTGGTGTGTCTACTAGAAGAAATGCAAGAGCTGACCTGGCTAATATTTGCTTATATTCTGGGTTCTTATCCAAGCTTGAACCTAAAGAAATAGAAGAAGCTCTTGGTGATGCTGATTGGGTGATTGCAATGCAAGAGGAACTCAATCAGTTTGAAAGGCAGAAAGTTTGGAAACTGGTACCCCGACCAAAGAACAAATCAGTAATTGGAGCAAGGTGGGTATTCAGAAATAAAATGGATGAAAACGGACTTGTAACACGAAACAAGGCTCGTTTGGTTGCAAAAGGTTATTCTCAGCGAGAAGGAATTGATTATGATGAGACCTATGCACCAGTTGCAAGACTTGAGGCAGTCAGGATGTTTTTGGCATTTGCAGCACATAAGAACTTCAAGGTTTTCCAGATGGATGTGAAAAGTGCCTTCCTGAACGGAGAGTTAGAAGAAGAAGTGTATCTGGAACAGCCGCCTGGCTTCATTGATCCAGAACTTGTAGATTTTGTGTATCTTCTCTTCAAATCTGTCTATGGCCTCAGGCAATCCCCAAGATGTTGGTATGAAACCCTATCCGTATTCTTAATTGAAAGTGGTTTTACTAGGGGAGTAATTGACAAAACATTGTTCTATAAGAATGTGAAGAATGATTTAATACTTGTTCAAGTCTATGTGGACGATATTATCTTCGGGTCATCGAATGAGCGCTTGTGCGAGAAATTTGCTAAGCTAATGCAAGACAAATACGAGATGAGCATGATGGGAGAGCTGTCTTTCTTCCTTGGATTACAGATCAGTCAGAGAAAAGATGGTATCTTTATCTGTCAATCCAAGTACGTCAGAGATTTACTCAAGAAGTATAATCTAGAAGATGCATCAGCAGCTAAGACTCCCATGGCAACAGCCACGAAGCTTGATGAAGACAAATCAGGTAAATCAGTTGACATCACAAGCTATCGAGGTATGATTGGCTCACTTCTCTATTTAACTGCAAGTAGACCCGATATAATGTTCGCGACTTGTTTATGTGCAAGATTCCAAGCGGATCCTAGAGAATCACATCTCATAGCCGTCAAAAGAATTTTTAGGTATCTCAAGGGCACACCAAATCTAGGAATTTGGTACCCAAGAGATACAGGTTTTAATCTAATTGGCTATACGGATTCAGATTATGCAGGTTGCAGGATTGATAGGAAAAGCACATCTGGTGCTTGTCAATTTCTTGGCAGAAGATTGGTGTCCTGGCAAAGCAAAAAGCAACATACAGTATCTACTTCTACTGCTGAAGCTGAGTACATTGCTGCTGGAAGCTGTGTAGCTCAAATACTGTGGATGAGGAACCAATTGAAGGATTATGGCATGGAGCACAAGAAAATTCCAATTATGTGTGACAACACAAGTGCTATTGCCATAACCAACAATCCTGTAGATCACTCAAGAACCAAGCACATCGACATCAGGTATCACTTCATAAGAGAACATGTCGAGGAGGGAACTGTGGAGCTACATTTTGTGCCCACAATGCAACAAATTGCAGATATATTCACCAAACCTCTTGATGAAGTAACATTCAATAGGTTGGTTGGTGAATTGGGAATGCTTAACACAAGTTAGTAAAGCCTTCTATCTGTAAAATCCATGGTTATGTTTATATATGCAAGCTATTTAATCATTATGTGTTTAGACTTTAAAATGCCTAATTAATGATTATTATAGGGTGCATATAGTGTGATTTTGCATGAATTCAGTGTGTTTTAAGTGTCTTTTATAGCACAAATCTGTGAATTTATGCTTGTTAGATTGCATGATCATAGGGGGAGTTAAATTCATAATATTCTAAATATTGCGTGATTTTTAGATGAATTTACCTATGATTTTCATGTAATTAGAGGCCTTAGAATTATCAAGGAATGTTTTAATTATGTCATATATTAAAAATCCTTGAATTGATATTTATATTAATTTGACAAAATTAATTGTTGAGTTTTTCAAAGAAAAATTGTCAAATTATTCTAAGTATCTTCAAAATTTCGAGTTAATCACTATCTCGAAACTCATCTTGAAATTCTAGTTGAATTTCGAATTGAGCTTCCAGAGTGAAGTTTTGAAAATTCTAAGTCTGGGAAGAATTTCGAGTTAGCCTCTATCTCGAAATTCATCTCGAAATTCGACTTAGGGATCGAATTTGAGTTACCAGTGTGCCTATTTATTTTCTTCAAAATATTCGAGATAAGTTCTATCTCGAACTTTATCTCGAAGGTTGAGATAAGGTTCCATTTTTGGAGATATTTTTGAAGAGAACTGAGAATAACTTCGAGTTAGTCTCTATCTCGAAACTCAACTCGAATCTCGACTTGATGTTCGAGATAGAGTTCTCAGTTTGTCCAAGGGGATTTTTCGAGTTAACTCCTAACTCGAAACTTATCTCGAATTTCTACTTGAATTTCGAGATAGGTTTTCCTAAGTACTGTTGGTGGTTGTTTACATGGTCTTTAATGATTAAGTGGTAATTGTTCGAATTAGCATGGATTTTTCGAGTTAACATCTATCTCGAACTCTATCTCGAAGTTCGACTTAAAAAAAAAGTTCGAGATAGACTTCGAGATAGACTTCGACTTAGACTTCGAGATAGAGTTCTCCCTGTATGTACTTAAGTTTTCATACTTTTTAACAGGGGCATTTCTGTCATTTCACATTCATGTCTATATATACATCTCTAACTCGATCTATTCTTTCACTTTTACCTAGTTCAGTTTTACAGCCGCCCCATATACATACAGGCGATTTCATACTTTCAAACCATTGTTCGTGATTTTTGTGACTAATCTCATACGGACAACGAATTAATGCCCATTTTTAGACTGCTATCTTCTGTGTGTTATCATTAATCACTGTTCTTGTGTATTTGTGTAACGGTTCATTTTTCTTGAGATATATACACACACGTATATACACACAAAAGTTCACAGATCTCATACACACGATTTCACTGGTGTATACACATTCAACTTCACTGATATACATACACGTATATACATCCCCATTGCAGATTCAGTTATTGGGTTGTTGTTATTCGCCTCTTGTAGTTTTAATCCCGTAGTTTAATTTTTCCAAAAGGGGACTATTGTTGTTCTTGATAAATTAAAAGGGATAAAATTGTTAATTAAAAATTAATTGTTTTTCAGAAATTAAAATTAAAATTCACATTTTTTTTTAAGAAAAACTTTTAATTATAATGGCTCACCAATTTTCACTTGCCAAAAACAATTTTTATAATATTTCTACGGAAATTGGTGATCAACTCCCACGCTTTAAGTCTTGGATACGATTTCTCAATTTGTATTCCAAAGCTAGCGATGCTTTTACTGCTAAACCTACACTAGTACATGATGCTTTACAGCAATTATGGACTAGTGCAGTTTCTTTTGGGAGCAAATCTACCCCCTTTGGTTTCAGGTTTACCTTAGCGGGTCAGGAATATGAGGTGACTGAACAAATTGTCAACAAGGTTCTGGGATTCCCCATTAAAGATGCTTATGATTCCCCATTAAAGATTCTTTGAAGAAATAGGGTGTTATCCTCCGACTGGCCGGATCACTGGAAACATCCAAAAACAATTTCTTCATGTGGAATGGAATTACTTTTTCGAGGCCATTACAAGATGTTTTCGGGCACGAGAAAGCGATTACCATCAAATTTCCATTCCCATGCAAAACCTTGGAATTGCCCTAGCAAGAGAGCTGGATATCAATTATGGACGAATAGTTCTCTCTGAGATAGTGGCTGTGATGGGATCTCCTGCAAGCAGAGACCTCAACACAACAGATGTTGTCTGCTGGTTTCCTCGGTTCTTACAGATGCTGATTAATCATTTAATACCGAAGGATGCTCTTGCAATTAGACAGAGTTTTGCCAGAAGTCAAAAATCTGCACCACTAGGGATGGGCACTAAGTCACTTTCAACAGTTGAAAATCAGGATAAACATCATGGAAAACCGATGTCTATTCCTGATACCTTACAACAGTGGCTTACATATGATGAGGGAGTTACCACCTTGATGGAATTCTCGCAAGTTTCATCACATGCTCAGAATCGGTCTGCTCATGCTGAGGCATTTGAAGAGATTCCTGATTAACAAAGCGGAGACGAACAAGGTAATGAATCAGGTAATCTCTCTCGACATTCTACTCATTCCTCTTCCTATGTTTCTGATTCCCAGACCCAAGAGACTGCTAGCCCGCAGGATCTATCCCAGGGTGAGAGCTATATTTCTAATTCTATATCACCCCAGTCACCGGAATCCAAACAGCCAGCACAAGTAAATGTAGGATATGATGAAGAGAGTGAACCCGAAGAGCAGCAACTCATTCGAAAGAAACCCAAAATTTCTCATGCTGCTACTTCTAAATCTCAGTCAAACCCTAGAGTGTCACACGCAACCACTCCACCTCACGAGAGTGGTTCACCCCTTGAACAATCTGCACATAGGGATTTTGATTTTGATGATGATTTTGTACCTCTTAAAGATACTGTTGCTTCAAGAGGACATGAAGCTTTAAAAACTTCAACCGTACCTTCACCGGTACGTACTGATGCTACAAAGAGGATCGGTTCTGATGTTGTACAAGAACACTTTGTAGCCTCTCAGCCTGAGATTCCAACTCAGGAACAAATAGTATTTGATCCCATAACTGCAAATTATTTTGCTTATCCAGTTTCTGTAGGTACTGCTTCATATTTTGGATCATTTATTGAAGATATACACGAGCGTGAGACAGGGAGTGTGTGTGAGAGGTTAGGGAGAGAGGGACCTTCATTTTTAAGGCCCGAAACCGAGCGCCAAATACCAACAGAACGAGAATTAGAGCGAGGTCACCTAAACCAAACACCGTCCCTTAATACTGAAAATCTTGAAACTCGTATGTCTTCTATGGAAAATCAAATGAAGCAGTTTGGGCAGTCAATGGGGCAGTTAGGGATGAACGTTGGAAACAATCAAAGGGCCCTTGACGACTACGCAGCACGAATGGCAAGTCAAGCTACAGCTTTTAATGATTTGACAAACAAGGTAAATGACTTGGGCCATGCTGCTGGTGTCTTGGGAAACACTCTGAATGACAGGATGGGAGCAATGGAGCTTACAATGGATACTCTGGCTGTGGAGATCAGTAGAGTTATGTTCGCAATCAGAAGTTTTGTGCCCCCAGAGTGTTTCGCGCCGCAACAACCTCCCCCCGATGCTGGTACAGGTGGTGCTAGTGGAGCAGGACCCTATGGTTCTGGTTTTGAAGACTCTTACGCAGCTGGTGGATCTGGAGACCAGGGTGGAGTTCAGGATAACTCACCTAAGGGGGAGAGTATAAAGGAGACGAGACAGCAGGGAGTTCAAATCGAAGACATTCAAGAACAAGCTGATCTTGTAAAAGAAATTGAGCCGTCTATTGATGAAGAGGCTCTGAGAAGGAAAAAGGGTAAGGCAATAGCGATTGAGCAAGATGAGCCATTCGTTGATCTGAGTCATCAAGAAAAAGTACAGGAGGTACTTGACTCAGATTCCGATATGGAAGACGCACCTTTGAAACATGCTATAAAGAGATCATTGAAGGATCAAGGTGGAGGTGCTGGAATGTCTTTCGGATTGCCTGAAGAAATTACTGTTGATGAAGAAACCCTTAAATCTCAAAAGTTAGCCTTGGAACAAGCTGAGTTCTTTAAAATGAAGGCAATGCAAGAACGTGCTGTATTTCTAGAAAAGAAAGTGGAGCTACAAGGGAAGCAGTACGATTATGAGCTTGCAAGGCTAGCTGATCCTCAGATTGATCTGGACAATAGAAGGTTAGGGCAGAAGTGGGATGACGCGAGAAAGATATTGATGGGACCCTGTACAAAGGAGATCATAACAAGGAGGCAGATGATCTGTTCTACAACCTAAATTTGTAGAATCCAATGGCTGCTGACTACATAAGTGCTTTAAAGAGATTAATTTCTAAAGTCAGGGTTGGATACAATTCAACGCAAAAGGAGTGGCAGGTTATTTTGTCTTTCACAGAAGGAGTCCCAATGTCTTTCATGTATGTGGATGACCAATTCATGACGAGAAGATCTGCATCAGAGTTGTTCTTGCTAGCAACAAAAATTCAATACTCTCATTCTGAGAATCTAAGCATTCTGTATAGGGATCAGTTAATGCGGCTAGCAGAGGACAAGGGTCCAGAATTCTCAGCATATCCAAATGTTGTCCGGATGGTGGTTGACAGTAAAATGAAGAGGGTGAGCTTGGAGGAAAAGGACTTAATGGAACTTTCAGTGGAATCTCTTAAGGCCGTCTGTAGGCAAATAATGAGTAAGGGATTCGCTTCTGAGCTTAAAGATAAATCAGTGAAGATCATTGAAAGTGTCATACTCAAGAAGAGCAATGAGGTGTGGAAGTGTGATGTCATTGCTCCAAACCCTCTTGATAATGTGAAGATTGAACCAGAGCTGATAGAGAGGAATTGGAATATTCTTCAAGCAATGAAGAATGTTGATGAAGCTCTGAATCTTCCTTCTGGAGCACTTGAACAAGGAGAGATAAGGGAGGCAGTTGGTGTTCCAGGAAGAGACAGCGTATACTGGATACATTCTTTTGCTGATAATACAGCTGATGCCTTAGTATTCATAGATGCAGACCAGAAGCAAACACTCTTGCATATGAGTAGACAATGGCTGCAGCAGACTCAAGATGCTGCATTTCTGGAGAAAGTGTTATATGTGTTCAAATGGGAAGATGTGGAAGTTAAGTATGTGAAAGAAAAGCAGAGACTCGTGAGTTACCTGTCTGATGTAGTAGTGGAAAAGAAGCGAATGGAGCAAGATGCGGCTAGTGTCCACAATACTAACCGTGTCAAAGGCTATCCCAAGATGATCTATTGTCAGTTTAAAGCTGATAAAACTCATAGGAAACCTCGGCTTATAATGAAGAAATTTGAGGAAATTCCAGAGATCAGGACTACTCAGGAGGTGGACAAACTCAGAAGGCTTTTCAAACATCCTTACCCAGAACCCAGGAACCCTCTAGAAATGGAAGCAGTAAGTTTGTTGAATGATAGGTGGACGCAACTTCATGATCCAGTATATAAAAAACAAAAGCAGCAGGAGGAGAAGCGCAGAAGGCAGAAAGAAGAAAAAGACCAAGCTGCTGAAGTTAGGAAAAGGAAACGGAATTAGGGTTAAAGGTCAGAGTGGTGTGAACTTGAAGTTGGAAAAACTTCATGTCTTTCGGTTGCTTTAACTCACTTGAGGAAAATTCATCTTAGAATGAATCCAATAAGGTGATATAAGTTTGACTAAAAGATATGAAATAATCCAGGTGATAGGAATCATTCAAATGATCTTTAATTCGAGGTTCGAATTCTGTTTCTAGTTTAAGTTCTTTGTATTGTTTTCAAGTACTTTTCAATTGTATATTTTTCAAGAATGTAATGTTAATTATCTTTTCTCGTCTCTTGTTTAGTTGAGTTATCCTTCATTAATTTGAATGTCATTGTTAGACAATCAAATTGGGGGAGATTGAAAGGCAGAGTGTATAAACTTGTAACACTATAACTAATGTAACTCAATTAAAAGAAAAGATACTTCACCAGAAGACAATCAAGAACAAGAAGTCACAAGAAATCAACGCTATATGAAGACAAGGTAATTAATACAATTGAACATGTTAACTATGATCAAGCCAAGAAGAAATCATTGAGAGAAGTTCAAGTCAAAGTTGTTCAGGCCTCAGTGATTTGAGAAATCGAGAATCAAGATCATAACTATCAGTATCAACAAGACCAATTGATTTCAAGTGAACAAGAAGGAAAGCGAATATTGTAAAGCCAAGTTACTAAGTGAATATGGTAATTTATTCAAGAAGCAGAAACACTATCAAGACTAGTCACTTATGAACCAGACCAGTGCATCAAGTGTCAGGACATTGATAGCAAGTTTATGTCAGTAATAAAGATCCATGTTCAAGAGCTTGCTGAAGAATAAAGAAGACATGAAGATATCACAAGCTCAAGATGTGCATTGAAGTTTCAAGTTGAAGACCAGAATATTTTCTAAGTACTAAATGTTCTGGATGGCCAAGTAGAATATTTCTAAGTAGAAGTTCGACTTAGAAATTTCGAGATGGCTAAGTAGAAATTCTCAAGTAGAAGTTCTACTTAGAGTGCAGCTTCAACATGACACATGGCATCTTCTGATTGGCAGATTTCCAAGCTTTCAAGATAAGGCAAGATTTATGTGGACATCATTGGGCCACGTACATCTTAGTCTTTGAAGACTACAGGACATAGATTACATGTAGTATAAATAGAAGCACTTGTGTAATGTTTTAGTTAGTGAGCAATATTGAGAAAAACACAAGAAAAAGAGAGAGAGTATATTCACAGAGCTTAGAATCATTCACTTCTCTCTGAACTTCTGTTATACTTTGTAATGAATGTTGTAGCAACCTTTTCAAGTTATATATAAAGAAATATATTCCTTGAATCTGTGTGTTCATTTATTGCATCGTATTTATTGCTTCTCATAATCGAAAAGTTGTATTCACCCCCCCTCTACAACACATTTGGACCTAACAGCATTGTTGTAAGTAGTTTTGCTTTTCTCAAATTGTTGTCTGAACGGGAGTAGCCTCGCATTGTTGTGCTGAGCTAATCCTTTAAAATGTAAAATTCTAACAAACAAACAAGTGAAGTTTGAATACAAAAATTTAAATAAACAATAATGAATGTAAACGAACTCATTTATTGCCATAGCAGGGATGAGGCCCTAAAGTTGATAAGTAGGAATGTCTCCATATAATACAAGGTAGGGGCGAGGCCCTAAAGTTGATAAGTATGGGCGAGGCCCTAGAGTCATTACATCATAAAGGGGAGGTGTCTATATGATCACTACCCCCCAATACTTTGTATGAATTTATTCATGCTAAGTAGTAGTAATGGATAGAAGCGAAGCCTTTACTGATAGTATTTTCTCAAGTGTTCCGCGTTCCAGGCTCGCGGAATAACCTTGTCTTCCATATCAGTGAGATAGTAGGTTCCCTCTAACAGAGTTGCATAGATCTTGAAGGGTCCTTCCCAATTAGCACCAAAAACTCCATGTCCCGGGACCCTAGTGTTGGGCATGACCCTTCTGAGCACTAGGTCACCTATACGTAGGGGTCGCACCTTGACCTTTCCATTGTAGTACCTTGCAGTCCTTTGTTGGTAAGCTGCGAGGCGTAGCTGAGCCTCGCTTCTTGTTTCTTCAATCATATCCAAATAGAGCCTATGATTGACTTCATTAGACTCAGGGTCGTAGTGTTCCCTTCTGAACGATCCCGAACCAACCTCCACCGGGACCATGGCCTCGCATCCATAGGTCAAAGAAAATGGAGTCCCTCCAGTAGTGGTCCTTGGGGTCGTGTTGTATGACCACAGGACCCTTGGTAATTCTTCAGGCCAATTACCCTTGCTTTCTTCCAGCTTCGCTTTAAAGTATGCTTGATTATTTTGTTGATAGCCTCAGTTTGACCATTTGTCTGAGGATGGCTAACAGCTGAAAAACTTTTCTTGATGCCCAAATTCTCACAGAATTCCTTCATCTCCTTGCTGTCAAATTGTTTCCCATTATCTGATATGAGTTGATAAGGGATCCCATAGCGACACACGATTGCTCTGTATACGAAGTCCTTTAGCTTCTTGGCAGTGATTGTTGCAAGTGGCTCAGCCTCGACCCACTTGGTGAAATAATCTAGTACCACCACTGGGTACTTAACTCCCCCTTTAGCTTTGGGTAATTCTCCAATTAGATCAGTACCCCACATAGCAAAGGGCCATAGGCTCGTGAGCGAAGTGAGTTGAGAGACCGGTGCGTTGCTGAAGTTAGCGATCCTCTGACAGGCATCGCATTTCCTGGAAAACTCAAATGCATCCCTTTTTAGTGTGTGCCAAAAATACCCTTGACGAAGTATCTTCTGAGCCAGCGAACTACCCCCCGAGTGATTTCCACATATACCTTCATGGACCTCTCTCAAGATATAGTTACATTCATCACCGTCTACAAATCTTAGGAGTGGAGTGTTGAACCCTCTTCGATACAGGGCCTCGTCATAAATAACATAGCGAGCGGCCTGATATTTGACCTTCCTTGCTTTCTTTTTATCCTGAGGCAGTATCCCCTTCTTCACATACTCCCATATGGGGGTCATCCATGTTGGTTCTGAGCTCGCAACTTCCATAATAAACTCTTCAGGGACACTAGGCTTGGTCTGAATTTCCAATGGTATAACCCCAAGTAAAGTGGATTCGTGACGCGAGCCCAATTTTGCTAGGGCATCGGCACCTTGATTTTTTACCCTCCTGATAAATTCCACCTTGACCTGTTTAAACGATTTCATCAATCTCTACACACATCGCAGATAGAGCTCGATTTGGGCCCCCTGGCCTGCCAACCGCATCCAATGTGGCCTGTGACTAGCACAGAATCACTGTATGCATTAAGATTTTCAATTTTCATTTCAATTGCAAGTTTGAGGCCAATGATCAGGGCCTCGTATTCAGCTGCATTGTTAGATGCTCCAAATGTGAAATGAACTACACTACGTATCTTGCGACCCTCGGGAGTAACAAGTTTGATCCCTGCTCCAGCTCCTTCCTTATTAGAAGCACCATCCACGTAAAGTTCCCACCACGAGGCCGAATTTTCAGTTTTGACCTCGCTACTGACCTTTTCAGGGATCGGTATGAGAGCCCAAGAGCCTTGTTCAATGTAGGGAGAAAACTCAAGTATGAAATCTGCTAGGGCCTGACCCTTTAAAGGTCCTCGTGGCTTATATTCAATGTCAAATTGACTCAGTTCCACAGTCCACTTCAAGAGCCTTCCTGATGTTTCTAGCTTGTGCATCACTTGCCTTAGAGGATAAGATGTGCGAACCTCAATTTTTTGAGCCTGAAAATATGGCCTTAATTTTCGCGAGGCCAATACCAAGGCATAGGCGAGTTTCTCCATGTTTGTGTAACGAGTCTCTGCATCTAACATCCTTCGACTAACATAGTAGACAGGATACTGAACTTTTTCCTCCTCGCGAACTAAAATAGCACTAATCGCATACTCTGACACCGCGAGGTATACAATGAGTGTCTCTCCCTCACGAGGCTTGGAGAGCAGAGGTGGCGACCCCAAATGTTCCTTGATTTTTTGGAATGCCTCCTCGCACTGCGGGGTCAATTCAAAATCCTTTCCAACCTTCTTGATTGCCTTGAAGAACTCTTGTCACTTGTCTGATGATTTTGAAACAAATCTATTAAGGGTAGTTATCCTCCCTGTGAGACTTTGTACCTCCTTCACATTTCTGGGCG
The DNA here is from genome assembly GCA_037693485.1 of Kitagawia praeruptora. NCBI lineage: Eukaryota > Viridiplantae > Streptophyta > Magnoliopsida > Apiales > Apiaceae > Kitagawia > Kitagawia praeruptora. The sequence goes on along the minus strand of CM075354.1, from coordinate 99,912,137 downwards.
ATCTCATTTCCATTAAGGCCTTTATTTTTGCTGGGTTGGCCTCGATGCCTCTGTGGTTGACAATGAACCCTAGGAATTTCCCAGATTCGACCCCAAACACACATTTTTGGGGGTTGAGCTTCATTATGTACTTCCTTAGTATGTCAAACATCTCTGCGAGGTGGGTGATGTGATCCCCAGCTTCTTTAGATTTTACCAGCATGTCATCTACGTACACTTCCATTGTTTTCCCAATTTGTTTCTCGAACATCATATTAACGAGTCGTTGATAAGTGGCCCCAGCATTGAGAAGACCGAAGGGCATCCCTATGTAACAGTAGAGACCCCTATCAGTGATGAACGAGGTGTGTTCCTGGTCAGGGCCATACAATGGTATTTGATTGTACCCTGAATAGGCATCCATAAAGCTAAGAAGTGCGTGCCCAGCTGTTGAATCCACCAACTGATCGATCCTTGGGAGTGGGAAACTATCCTTAGGACAGTGTTTGTTGAGGTCAGTAAAATCCACACATGTTCTCCACTTTCTATTGGGCTTCTTCACAAGAACAAGGTTCACGAGCCAGTCAGGGTAGAAAGATTCCCTAACAAGGCCGACCTCAAGGAGTCTGTCAACCTCTTCTTTAAGTACCTCGGCTCGCTCACCACTTATGGGTCTCCTCTTTTGCCTTATTCCTTTTTTGTTTGGATCCAAGTTAAGCTTGTGGCACATAACACATCTAAATTGGCTTTCAGAAAATTGACAAGCCTCTCGCGCAGCCCAGGATCGAGTTGCGACCCGACCTTCAGTACCTTGGACGAATCTTTGGCATCAACCAGGATAGAGATGGTATCTTCTGCGGCCCCGACTCGATCAACATATTCTGGGATGCGAGGATCCAAATCGAGCTCGAATCCGCGAGCCGTGCTGGACTCTGCCTCATTCCTCCTCGCGACTCCATTTTGTGGTGGAGCCGACATTGTTTCTGTAGCTGGGGTCGCTCCCACATGACCATATTCATCTATTATTGCAGTCTCCCGAGTTATTCCATTAGGCAGGTCCACCAAGGTTGAAGTTTCCTTGCGAACCCACTTCCCCTTTCGGGCTCGCACTACAGCTTGTTCTAGGCTCTCCTCCTCATCACTTGCCTCTTCAACGATCCCCTTTTGGAGAACCAACACAGGCTGCGAGGCCTCCAAAATGAGGGCCCCTGGGATCGGTTCCACCTGAATACCCAAGCCTTCAAAGTAATCATCTTGGAGTTCCTCAATTGATATTATATTGCATTCCATTTTTCCTGACACAGGGCCACCTCCCTTTTTTGCTGCCTTTAAAGCATTGTTGTAACATTCACGAGATTCATGTTGAATTCCTTTTACACAACCAACTCCGTATGGGGTGGGAAACTTCATAGAGAGATGGTAGATAGATGTCACCACCCTCATTTCTTTTAGGATGGGCCTTCCCACGATGGCATTGTAAGCAGATGGTTGATCTACTACCATGAAGTTAACGATCTGTGTGGTGATGCAGGGCTCGTCCCCTAAAGTAATGGGAAGCCGAACGAGGCCCTTCACACTAACAGATGCTCCAGTGAACCCATAAAGGTGCCCCACCGTGGGTATGAGATCTTATCAACATATCCCATCTTTTTATCAACTTCGTATGTAAGGATGTTCACAGCACTTCCATTATCAACAAGGACCCTGTAGACGTTCTGGGATCCAATGCGAACTCGAACCACAAGTGCATCAGAGTGGGGATGATGAACCCACTTCGCATCTTCCTCAGTAAACATGATATTTGTATCCTCGCCTTTGAACAACTTTGGGGGTCGCTCTTGTAGATGGTGCACATTAGTGAGAGGTTGCTCCTTGGCCTCGCGTGCGTATCTCTCCCTAGCTTTGTTACTTTCTCCCCCAATGTGGGGGCCTCCAATGATTACATGAATACTTCCAGCTCGCTCTTCCTTGTCTTTGCGAGGTTCATCTTGCCTCTCATGTGGCACAGCATGATACCCCAAACCTGGTTTAACCGAATCATTTTTATGTTTCTTTACTTCACGAACCGCCCATTAAGTTAATTTTCCCTCTCGGATCAACTGATCAATTTGCTGCTTAAGCTGCCAACAATTATTAGTATCATGCCCGGCTTGTTCATGGAAGGCACAATATTTGCTTGTGTATGAAGTTCCTCCTGAACCCATTGGTGTGGGTCTCTTAAACACCCCTTTGTTTGCATTGACTGCATAGATGTGATCAATCGAGGCAACCAGAGGGACAAACTTGTCTTCGCTTCTTGTGGAGCGATCTCGAGGAGAGGATCGCCTTACGAAGTCACGATCCCTCCTCTTCGGGCTTGGGCTGCGATCCCGTCTTCGCCTTGGGCTCAGAGAATTCTTTCTTTTCACTCCCCTACCTCTATTTCCACTGCTTCTTTCACTATTTCTTTTGAGATCTGCTAGTGATTTCTCTACGCGCTTGAAGGGCTCAGCGACCCTGTGCAACTCCGAAAGTGTGCCAGGGGTTTGCTCCTGTAGCTTCTCCCAGAATTTAGTTCCTTCCCTCACCCCAGCAATAAGGAAATTCTTCACAGCCTCGTCATTTGCACCTCGCACGCGAGGCACTTCAGCATTGAACCTCTTGAAGTAATCGTGCAGAGTTTCTCCTTCCTTCAGCTTTATGTTTGCCAATGTGGACACGGGAGGTGCATAGAGCATTGAAGATTGGAACTGTTTGATGAAGATGTCCATGAACTGTTCCCAAGAATCTATGACAACTAGGGATCCTAGCTTTGAAAACCATTGCTGGGCACTTCCCCTTAGCGAAGCTGCAAACAGCCTACACCTAGCTAACTGGGATACCTGATACACGTCCATCTCATTATTGAATCGAATAACGAACTCGGCTGGATCAGTCTCTTCATTATAGGTCATGTCAGAGTGATGACCTCGAAACACTGCAGGTAGTGGAGCAGTGCAAATTTCATGAGTGAAGGGTGAGGAGGAGCCCATATTGCTGAAAATCCCTTTCTCATTATTCATCACATCCAATGCCTTTTTCAACTCCTCCAGCTTATAATCCCCGATCCTGACCTCTTTGTCTCCATCCTTCTTTTCTCCAGTGCTCGCATGATGAGATTGAGTCTTCTTTGGGATGCTAGACTCTTCTTGATCATTCCTATGATCTTTCTTCTTACGTTCCTCCTCTCGGTGTTGGGACCGCTCGCGATCTCGATGAGATGGGGGTCTGTCATCGCGATGATGGGACCGCTCACGCTCTCGACGGGGAGAGGGGGGTCTGTCATCGCGGCGATATGATCGCTCGTGATCTCGACGAGGAGACAAAGGTCGAGAAGAGCCTTTGCTTTTATTTTTATGTCCTCCATCCTTGTTAGTTTTGAGCTTCACCAACTTGAGACAGAGATCGTGCTCGCTGGGTTTCTTTCTAACGCGGTCAAAGACACTAACGGATCTTCCTTCAGATGAGGCGGGCTTCGTCTTCGACCCCTCCTTATCCATAGTAGCTTCCTCCTCGCTCCAGTCGGGGTTCGTTTGGTCTGTCACCACATCATCAAAGTCCCCAATTAACTTCTTGGTGGGACCCTTGCTACTTTCTGCTTGATGAGTTCGATCCCCTGTCCTTGTATTCCTCTTGAAGCCTCTAGAACTATGTCGCTTCTCCATTTTGGCCACCTTTTCCTTTACCTCGATCATTTGATCACCGAGGCCTTTCAAAAATGACATGACTTCGCCAGGCAAGGCCACTTGTTGGACAACAGGGGGTGTTTGCTCCTTCTCAAACTCATCCTCGATCCCCTCATTACGCGCCTCGCTCTCTGGTGGATTCTTGTTCTGGGGGTCGTCCTTATTTCTCCTATGCGATCCCAGAGTCTCTCCTTCCCCATTTTTCTTCTTGTGTGATTTAGTCATCATTCTCCCAATCAATGACTAAGCCCCTCCTTCTAGCGCCAGATGTTATAGGGAGAATACTGTATAACAATATTTGTGGAGATTGCTGGATTTATGGAGTAAAATACGGATATTCTGCTATAAGAAGAATTAGGATTAGGGTTTGTGTGTATAGATGTGGCTGAGCTTGATAGGTGATTTTCAGGGGTGAACTATTTCTCTCCCATATCAAGGTGCCTACATACCCTATTTATAGGGATCAAGCCGTACATAGTTCTTGGGTAGCAAGTTACCTAGCCGGGCTAGGGTTTTAGAAGATAATCCATGGCCCAAGCCAACTAGATTAGGGCTGACATGATAATTAGTCATTGATCCTATCCATGATCCATGGTTTATAGAAGGAAACCGATGGTCTCGCATGGACAAGGATGTGACCTTCCAAACGAAGCTAGTAAAGAAGCAGCACGGGCTCGGCATGCGATCTCGAGGGATCGAGTCATGCGAGGCGGTCCCAAGTATGTACAGATACTCATATGATCTCGAGAGATCTAGCTATGAGCCTTCTAGTAGGAAGTGAGATAACGATCCCATATTAGTTTGTAAAGGCGATCCCAATGAGAGGAGATCCTGTTTCACTTACAGATGTAATGATAACACGAAGCGATCCCTTGGAGGAATATGCCAGCGAGGCGATCCCTTAGAAAGGATCAAGAACGAGGTGACCCTGTAACTATGCTGGGCTGATTCCAGTAGTGGGCTTCAATGACCCAATCGCCATCTTCGAGGCCCATTGTTGATAATGAACCATTAATTCAGCTAATTAAATCATGATAATTATTATGCCAGATTTGGGCATAACAATATTTATTTATGAAAATCAATTTATAATATAATATTATAATCCTTATTAATTTTATATTGAAATAGTACTTTATTAATTAATATTTTTTTTATTTAAAGAACTATGTAATATATATATGTGTGTGTGTTTAATTAAATTTTATATTTTAATTAATATGTTTAATTAATATTTTATATATAATGTTTAATTAATATTTTAATTAATATGGTTAATATATATATATATTTATTTATGTTTAATATATATATATATATAGGGTTGGACTCCATAGCAAACACCTTATATAACAAACAACAAAGAACACCTCATATCTAATAGATCCATTGCCCTGGCGGGGCCACCCAATACAAAAAGTTCTTATTTTTTTAGGCTCTATCCATCCAGCAAAAAAAAAAAAAAATTGAAAATTTACTGTTCATCGATGACGTCATCGATGAACAGTAAATTTTCAAAATTTTTTTTTTTTTTTGCTGGATGGATAGAGCCTAAAAAAATAAGAACTTTTTGTATTGGGTGCCCCTGGCGGGGCCAATGGATCTATTGGAATAAATGATTTTATAGTGTTCTTTATTGTTTGTTATATAAGAGTGTTCTTTATGGAGCAAAAGCCTATATATATATATGTTTAATTAATATATATATATATATATATGTATGTTTAATTAAAATTTTATATTTTAATTAATATATATATATATATGAAATATGTTTAATTAATATTTTATATGTAATGTTATTAACGAAACATGGTTAGTAAAATAGTAAAATGGGATAAAAATCATATATGAGAAAATTATTTAATAGAATGGATCGGTATTGCCAAAACTCAAAATCGACCCGAAATTGATTCGAGTTTAAAAATCAAATCCAAACCCGAATCCAAAATCGAAAATTTTGGGTTCGGTTGTACCCTTTCAGGTCGAAATGGATCAGGTATCTATTGGATCTATACAAATTGACATCCCTAATTATTGTTTGACTACACTATTATTATAGTTTGATTGCCATGGTTTTTTTTATAAGAATCAACTATTTCATTTTTAATTGATTTTTTTTACTTTTAAATAATTATAATTAAATGTATACATTTTGTTCTATTAAATTTTATATTTCTAATGTTGTGTTTGAATTATTCTGTGATAGTATAATTTAATCAAATTAAAATACTTAATTGAATGTTTGCAATTTGTATTATTTCCCAAGTTTTAAGAAATTGAGAAAATAAAATGTTTGTAATAATTTTCTAATAGAATCATTTTGCACTAATAATTTTCTAATATTAACTCTCATTCAAGAGGCTTGTACGTGAAATTGCTAAAGATTTCAAGGTTAGTTTTTGCAGTTCTTGCAAATTACGTATGTGTCTTTTTTCCTTTAGTCATTGCCTTTTTTTTTGTAAAAAGCAGTATTCTTGTTTTTGTTGTTGCAAACTAATTGACATTTCCAGAGCCATGCCGTCCAAGCTCTCTACAAGAGCAGCTGAGGCTTACCTAGTAAGCCTGTTCAAAGACACTAACTTATGCGCAGCATTACATGCTAAGCGTGTGAATCTAATGTCTAAGGACATTCAGCTGGCCAAGAGGATCCAGAGGGAGCGCGCTTAAGCTGCTTATTCCTGTTCTATTGGTTTCCACCAATATGTTAATTTAGGCCTAAGACAATTGTTTCTTTCTAGTATGAAAATTGTTCAGGTATAGGGATGGCAAAAAAAACCGATTCGACGGATACCCGATCCAATTCGATCCGATTGGATCTTACCGAACCCAATTTTTTGGATTTGGATTTGGATTTGATTTTTAAACCCGAAAGAGTTTGGATTTGGATTTGGATTTGGATATTAGCTATATCCAACCCGATCTAAACCCGAAAACCCGATCCAAACCCGAAACCCGAAAAAAACCCGATATATATACATATATAAATTATAATATATATATTATAATTTATTCCTTAAAAATAAATACCCGTTACTTAGTTAAACTAGGTAATTTTGTTCAGGCAATTTTGATACACATGCTGTGCTACTATGAAATTTCTTAGTTCAGGCAATTTTGATACACATGTTGTGCTACTGCTAGTCTTCTAGTCTACACTCTGCATCTGAATATTTATGTGGATATTTATTTGTAATTGTATTTTAATTTTTATGTCTTTAGATATTAATAGTGGTGTAACTTGGACTTAATTATTTTCATGACTCTGAAATCTAGATATTTATTTGCTATTGTAATTTTAATTTTTATGAAATTTAGCTTAAAAAAATATTACTACTTTTTTACAAAGAATTAAAAATTTCGGGTTTGGATAAAACCCGAACCCGATCCAAACCCGGTGGATCGGGTTTGGATTTTGAATTTCCAAATCCATTTGGATTTGGATCGGGTTTGGATTTGGATATCACAGATATCCAACCCGATCCAACCCGTTGCCATCCCTAGGTAGCAGCGTTTATGGAACCAATATCTAATGTCTTGGAACCAGTGTTGTAAAAAGCGGGAATCGGACTTAATCGGTGGAGTCACTGTACAGGGATTAATCGGGGATTAATCGGGTATTGGAGGATTAATCAGAATGATTAATCGAATAATCGAATTATTAATCGGTTCGGTAACCCATGGAACAGGGATTAATCGGTGATTAATCGTGATTAATCACCGATTTTTAGAACAGAGCTTGGAACTAGTAAAACGCTTATTGAAAAAAAATACACATCTATACTAATATATAACTAGGTAACAAAGCCGCGCTACGCGCGGCACAAAAATATTTTTAAAAATTAAACACATAACACTATTGTTTGTTAATTTTATTATTTGAAAATTAATATGATAAATTAAAAATTATGTGAAATGTAATTAAATTTGAATGTTTAAAAATTAAAAAGAGAAAAGAATTAGGTGAAAAAAAACATTTTTCAGTTAAATTCTTGAATATTAATAATAATAATAATTTTGAAGATATTGACGAACCTATTTTGTCACATAAAAAATGCTTTTGAAATCCAATATTGACAAACATTTGCAAAGTTTGACATTGAATAAGTAAAAATAACATTTGTGAATCTTTTCTATTTTCGATGGCATCATAAAAGACGTGATTGCTTAATTTGTTATTAAATTATTTGTTAGTAAAATTGATTGTACGATGAAAAGAATTAGAATGTAAATGTGATGAGAGGTGTGATTGATTTCACTTGTCGATATATTTGGTTTTATGACGAAAAAAGTAAAATTCAAATGTATATTGTAAGTCATGCTTCATGTTTTTTTGGAGTGATCCGACACCCGTATCTCTACATTTAATTAATTTTTCAGAGCATTTTATAAGAACTGTTTTGTTTGTAACATTAAAATTAAATTCATGGACACATCAAAGTGATACTCACATATTCTAATATTCTTTTATTAAATTTTATAATAAATTTGTACATATAATTGTTTTTAAAGCCGATGCTCGTTTTATAACACCCTTACTTAATGCTAAAAAAGTGAGAATTTGTTTAAAATAGCAAAAAACAACTCCTTAAACACCTTTTACTTTTTTCCATACCAAACTACAATGTCAACATAATTCCTATAATAAAAATTTGTAAATATTAAATATAACTAATTAACAGTTTTAAACAACGTCTCCCATCTCATAACATACATGCATGATTAATTAATTAGTAATAGTATAAGAATGTGTTTAATTAGAATATTAATTTTTCCAACACAAAATAATCAAACAACGAATGGGTAATTTTTTTATTAATTTAATTGACGAAAAAAAGGGTCCACTTGATTCAATTTAATCGAGTTGGTCACACCCCGTGTATAATTTGTTCAGGTATAAATGTAAATTCTACGATATTACTTTTATTTAAATTGTGGATGTTAATCAAAAATATATATATACTTATGTATCTTATCATGATTCTCACGATCATTGATTACGAATTTATCGAAAAGTTAAAATCGTCTATTAATTATTGCCAAAAAATTTGCAATGATTTTAAATAAGGATTAGAAATGACGATAAAAATTATTTTATTTTATTGTTTTACCATAAAATATTGGTATTTTTATATAAATCATTAACATTTTATAACAAAATAATAATAATAATATTCTAATAAAATTGTTAAACTTTTATATTAAATATGAAATAAAGTGTATTTAATATATATTTAACAGGTATAATTAATTATTAATTAAATGCAAGAAAATTATTTAAATAAAAAATAAAAAAGTTAAAATTCAAGAAAAATATTTTGAAGCTTCTGAGTGCAAGTCTTTCCAGTTTCCTGCTACTATAATAAATTTTTATATAAAAGCACCGTAATAGATAAATTAATTTCTATTATTCTTAAAAATTGATTGGTCTCTTATGAATATTCTATTAAAAATTAATTTAAAAATAATTTAGATGAATTATTAATTGGAAAAATATTTTCATTATATATATCTAAAATTTTGATAATCTTAAAAACATCACAAACATATAAAAATAAAAATTACAATATGAACGTAATATTTACAATCAAAAGTTACAAATATTGAATACAACTTAATAACGTTTTTAAAACCGACACTCCTCTCATAATATACATGTTCAATAATAGTTTAAGAATTTATTTAATTTGAATATTAATTTATTTTGACACAATATAATGAAACAATGGGCATATAATTTTTTTATCAATTTAATCTTTCGATAAAATGGTTGAGTTTGTTCAATTTAATTAGTTTGGTCATAACTCATGTGTGTGTGTGCATGATTTATTTACAAATTTCAGGTATTAAGTAAAGATCCATGTACTTCCATGATTTACTACGATTCCACAATCATTGATATTAAAGATTATTTGAGAAGTTGGTTAATAATGTTTTTTAAAACCGAGAGCCCTCTTATAATATACGTATTCAATAATAGTATAAGAATTTGTTTAATTACAATAAAAAATTATTTCAACACAATATAACGAAACAATGGGTGTATAGCTTTTTTATCAATTTTATCTTCCGATAAATGTCTGAATTTGTTAAATTTAATCGATTTGATCATAACTCATATATTATTTATTCATGTGCAAAATTGAAAATTTATCTGTACTGTTTGTATACAATTCTAGATATTAAATAAATATCTTGTACTTCCATAATTTATTACGATTTTCACAATTATTGATAATAAAAATTGCTTGAGAATTTAAGATCGTGTACCCTATAATAATCCGAAAAGAAATTATAGTGATCTTGAATAGGGAATAAAAAATAACGCAATATAAACAATTGTTATTCGTCATTTTAACTAAAAATAAACATAACCATATATAATTAATATTTAATATTGAAAAAATAACCATAATGTTCAACTAAAGTTTGCTAATTTTTAAACAAATTAAATAGTGTAAATTTAATATATGTTTAATAGGTGTAATTAATGACTAATTAAAATGTCATTAATAGCTATTTAATGCAAAAAAAGAATTTTAATGAAAAAAATCAAAAAAATGAAAATTCAAGAAAAATACCTTGAACTGTTCTGGTGCATTTACGATCTCCAGGCATTATAATATATATAGATCAATTTTATCTTCCGATAAGTGACTGGATTTGTTAAATTTAATCGATTTGATCATAACTCATGTATTATTTATTCATGTGCAAAATTGAAAATCTATATGTACTGTTTGTATACAATTCCAGATATATTATTTATTCATGTGTAAAATTGAAAATCTATCTGTACTATTTGTATACAATTCCAAATATTAAATAAATATCTTGTACTTCCATAATTTATTACGATTTTCACAATTATTGATAATAAAAATTGCTTGAGAAGTTAAGGTCGTGTACCCTATAATCATCCGAAAAGAAATTATAATGATCTAGGGAATAAAAAATAACGCAATATAAACAATTGTTATTCGTCATTTTAACTAAAAATAGACATGACTATATATAATTAATATTTAATATTGAAAAAATAACTATACTGTTCAACTGAAGTTTGCTAATTTTTAAACAAATTAAATAGAGTAAATTTAATATATGTTTAATAGGTGTAATTAATGACTAATTAAAATGTCATTAATAGCTATTTAATGCAAGAAAAGAATTTTAATAAAAAAATCAAAAAAATGAAAATTCAAGAAAAATACCTTGAACTGTTCTGGTGCATTTCCGATCTCCGTGCATTATAATATATATAGATAAGCAAACTAGGGGATAATTGGTAGTTTGGTTGTTTGGTTCAACCAACCATTAAAAGAATATTGACCGTTATATATTTAGTTAGATATTTAGTAAATAGATGATAGCCGTTAGATCTAATAATAAAGAATAATCTATATTTATATCCATTTTCTAAAGATCCAAGGTTCGAATCCCGTCAACAACAAATTTACATTAAAATTTTATATTATTAGTTCTATCAATACATATCATTTATTAAATAACTATTATTATTAATAATAATTTTATTAATTAATATTACAAAGTTAAATTATATCCAAAAATTATTTTACTGTATTTTATTTAATCATATAATTTTAAAAGTATTTAAAAGTAACCGTGCTTTACACGGGCTATAAGCTAGTATAATTAGTACTCCCTCTGTCTCTAAAAAACATTTCCCATTTACTAAATCGGGACTATCAAAATACTTTTCCCCTTTCTATTTTAAGCCATAAACAATAATATTCAATACCCACTACTCCACCCACTACTCCTTAAAAATAATATTCAATACCCACTACTCCACCCACTAATCATTACAAATAATATTCAACACCCACTATTCCACCCACTACTCCAAAAAAACAATATTCAATACCTACTATTCCACCCACTACTTCTTAACAATAATATTCAATATCCACTACTCCACCCACTACTCCAAAAAAATAATATTCAATATCCACTACTCCTTAAAAACAATATTCAATACCCACTATTTCTTACAAATAATATTCAATACCCAGTTTTTCTTAAAATCCGTGTTTTTAGTCAAACGGGCAAAGTAAAAAGAGACGGAGGGAGTATGACTTAACTTTTTAAAATTTCCGAGTTGGTACAATTTAAAAAAAAAAAAGAACTATTCAAACTAAATCTTTTGGAATGACCAATATATCACCCGAGGGATTAAATTTCAGCTTGAACTTTACTGAACCTCAGTTTGCAATGTATTCTGTCTTTCATTTGCATATCAATTTATCGAGTAAAAGAAAAATCACAGGAACTCTTATTTAGCTATAGAACTGTCAACAAGTACAGTCAAGAACAATAGCTATAAAACTGTTAACCAGTCCTTTTATTAAGTTGATGCAGGAGCTCGTCAACTGTTCCGGATTCACATAATTATATCAAGCACTTCCAACAACACAAAGCCATTGTCCGACAAACAGTGCAGCGCAGTTGACATTGGGATTGATGGAGCTAAACTCAGCATCTGACAAGGCAAAACTCTGAGCAATGCTAAAGCAAGTGTCTCCGCTTCTCACTCCAAACACCGAATCACATGTGGGAACTGATGCTTTTGCAAGCTTCCCTGTTAATAAAAACCAAACTCATGAACAGATTCGCAACACAAAGATAAGAAGCGTTATTCTGAAGAGTTAAAGTAACTATGAAATATGGATCCAGATACTTACTGGGAAGAACTGTCCTGCTTTCAGCAATGGTAAAGACGAGAAGAAGAGCAAGTGTGAGGACGAGCAAGGCACTTTTGTTGTTGCTTATCCTGGCCATTTTACTACTTGTTCTCGGAGTAAAGCAGTGAAGCCTGATAATAAGATACCTGCGCGCTTTCTTTTTTCTGTGTCATTGCTTCCGGAAACCCTTCATTTATACTTCACTTCCAGGAAAGAGACCAACAAGTAAGCCAAAAATCATTGTTTCCGTAGGTTTATACCGGCCCTCTTGTGACACAAAGCGATTTCACCAATTAGATACCCCCGACTTGAATCCCCGTTTAAAAATTTTATCTAACCTACCAAAGAAAACATTATTTAGGCAAATATGATTTACCTTGCAAATTTAATTTCATCAATGCATCTTAATCAATTTTCTTATTCTTCGTATTTTCTTATCTTCTCTGATCTATAAAAAAATATTAAAGAATTTCAGAGCAAATCGTTTGGTCATACAGACGTTTACCCCAGCAAAAATTGCATTGACAGGCTTCATAGCATTAGATGTACTGTTATGTCCTGTTTTCCAACAAAAACAGATGCATCTGAAAGAGCAGCCAGAGTCGAATACATACTGATTAACAAGGAAATTGAATAAAATTTTCCTGATCCCTCTGAATAAGCAAAATTCCATATGGACAATATGTACAGAGGAATATAATGGTTAAAAAAATAAACTCAGTATTACGAGTTCTCTAACAGTTGCTTGATTACAGTACTGCGCTGAAGAATATCACATACTACAGTGGGAACACGGTTTGGGGAAGCAAAAGAATCAAACCCTTCCTTCCTTCGTTGTCAAGTTCTCTGTCGCAGCTGCATTATTCCTTACAGAGGCCATCCTATCTGGTTAATGCCCTAAACTAGAATATCCAGCAGAACCTGAAAAACAAGATGCAACTAATCAAAATAACGTATGCAGTCCTAGGTAAAGTACCAGCTGGGGTACCTGCCAAGATGAACAATAAGAAGGCATCTGCATGCACAATCAGAATCATGGCTACATTACTACGTGCAAATGTTTAGTGACAATGTCTTGACAAATAATAAATATTTACATCATTAAAACCGAGATGTAACATATTACATAAATTTAGCCTAGGAAATTTCCGTGAAAACCTAAACACAGCCCAATTTACATCACCAAGCAACATTTAACCTAAATACTAATGCATGAACCTAATACGGATAAAAACTGTTTCAGTTTAGCTTTAGGAAATGAAGATTTTAAGTACATATTTAATCACAAAACCATGTTATTAACTTGCAACAATAAAACTTGGCTATTCCATCCTTATATTTTACCAAAATGCTTTAACTATCCGTTGCGTGGATTTATACTAATCAAAACAAGAATTTCGTTCATTTAAGTTACATATCATACACTGTACCGAATATGATAAACATATAAAATATACCCCATTCCAAAATACTTGGCCCATGTTGACTCCAGAAGTCAATTTTACACATTTCCACATTTCAAATTGATAAAACCTTCATCTAATCTTATTATTCATCATATAATCTGTTAAGTGATACAGATTCCAGCTAATCAATTTATTATTCACTGTGAATTAAAAAGATGGATGTGCATCAGTTAAGTAAGAAAATTAATCAAAATGGGTCAACTCATTTGAGACGGAAAATGTAGGATTTGAATACCCTCAAAACATCTTGAATCCACATGCAAGCACATGTGTCTTACAATTTTTTAAATAGGAAGAAAAATCACTTTGAGCCCCACCTGATCTTGAAATATTAGTTTAAAAAAAATAAAAATATTCAGCACCGTGTCTTACAATTCTGGTTCCGCCACTGTATATATAATGATATAAATAGCAACATATAATCCTTTTCAAATAATTCTAGATTCTAAAGCGGCTATAAATGCTACAGCACCTCACAGCAGGAAGAAATCAAACACAGCCTAAGTACATAGGGACTGGTACTAAAATTGGCTGAGATGATTGTTTGTCAGAACTTATAGCAGGTCTTTTGTGCAAATAGGTTTAATTTTGCAGTTGCACACATCTCAGGTCCATAAATTAACATAATGTAGAACCAAAAGTATTATAAAAATAATAATAGTAGTTGCCGACTGAAAATGTTTGGAATCGTGTGACAAAATTTTACCTCAGTTATCTAAGTTGAGCTTCTTTCCAGTAAGAATGCGAGATATCTGGAGCCCCCTGCTGAAAGCTTCATTAAATAAGATCCTTGTCTGCATGGCCTGAAACCCAGGCATCCACGAAAGCAATGCTAAAGGTGCCATAACTATTACCCCCAGAAGCACTTCATAAACCCGAGCCAAGGACACAACAGTGTCCCAAGCCACAGTGGATTGCAGAAAAGGTCTGAGCACCTGGGCAATCAATATAATACCCCATCCCGTAGGGAGAATTGCCAACAAGCTTGTAAGAAAATCATTTACATTGAAAGGAGTAAGCTGCAGCATTAGAGTAATCACAAGTACTACTATGAGAATGACAAGGAGTTGAATCAGGCGATAATAGATGTGGTCTTTTGCGGCATATTTATCTTGAGCATATGCAATGGCTATGTAAACCGCAACAACTGCAAATACATAAATCCAGGACAGAAGGTAAACACCAATACTTGTGTTAGTACCAGTAACTTTCAGTTGGTACACAATGCCATACTGAAAGAAAAAGAAACGAAGATCTAAGATGATTTCCAACAGCTTTCCCCAAAGCCCAGTCGTTCTTAAATGGTCTTGTTCTTCATACCACCATGTTTCCCAACTCTGATCTGCTTTTGAAAGAAGTCCACGCTCACACCATATCCATTTCATAAAGTCTCCAAAATCATAGACAGTCTTCAGCCAATCAAAGCCTGATGGGTTAAATATGAAAGGAGCCATTATCCATGACACAACAAGAAACCAACTAGAGATATTTAGAATAATGTACACAAAGGTGTTCGTAGCCAATGGGCTATGAGTAGCATACACTATCAGAATTACCCCAAGTTCAATTGCTTTCACAAAATGGCTGCGAGCATATAGTCTATAGTTCTCAGCGAAGCTCTTGTGTTGCACAACAAAACCACGTCCCGTGGCTCTATACTTGGCCCCCCCATGAAGAATAGTCCTGCCGAAAAAATGAGTACGAGTTCCCATTGAGAAAGTGTAGAAGACTGAACCAAGCTGCAACTGCATTGTCACAAAATCCCACACTGCTGGAAGGAATCCATGCTCCAGAGAATTCTCCACAATCATCGGAAGGGCAGTGAATATACCCATCTGGATAATGAACTGCTGATTTAGGATTGCACCAAGGGATTTATTGTTGGTAATGTCATCTTCTGCTGCTCCTTTTGCTGCTCTCTCAACACCACTGAGTGCAAGATATAGACGACCCCACAAAAATGTATAGACCATTACAACCACCATCATTGTGTTGAAAAAGAATCCAACAGTTGTATAGAAGAATGAGAGCATCCGAAAGAAGTCAAGTCTATGACCCAACCTATATACATCTCTGCTCAAAACTTGTTCGCCATTCCCACTAGCAACTTTAGCTTCAAACATAGAGATCTGATTTAAACCAACATCCCTTCCTTTACCCACTTGTATGTACTCATGATGTGTCACGTTGCCACCTCGTAGTGTGCAGTTAAAACCAGCAAATATATCCTCACTGATATTGATCACCCTGGAAGCTTTGCTAATGCCACCTCGAGTAATGAACCAGAACCTATCGAAAACATCTGGATGACCATAGTGCATCCGTACTTTAAGAGGGTTTGCCAGAACTCGCTGTCCCAATGTTACAAAGCTCGTCTCCTGAGCAGACATGAACCAAGCAAGTGAAGAGACAGAGCCCGTAAAGATATTTTCTCGAACTCCTAAGATTGTTGGCTTCCGAACACCATAACATTTTTTAAATTCCTCCAACAGGTTACGCATCTTAAGTGCTTCCTCAAAATAACTGTCTTGGTTCATATCAATCGTTTGAAGTGCCTCACCTCTTGTGAAAATGATGGCATGGTTCTGATTCTCAGGTTTTCCTTCTCCAAGCTTCAAAGGACCGGGCAACCTAATGCGATAGATCTCCACTTCTTTCTTTAGTTGCTGATCAAACTTTACAAGAACAGAGTAATACTCCACCTCATCTCTCCTCAAGACAACCTCATCAACATAAGCAACACGAAGCGCCTCATTGGTTTTCATTAGATACAAAATATCCTCAGCACGAGCATTTTTCGCTTTCTTGTGAACACCATACATCTGACATGCAATCACATACGTGAATTTTATCATAGCACATCCAAACTCATTTCCTTTAAGCAGAACACTTACTCCACTAGTGGCCCTGTTGAGATTTCGTGAAGCTGGTGGCATACCACTGCCTAGACCATCCAAATTTACTGTCTGACGCCGAGAACCCCAATTTGCAATTTCTTGTGACCCGTGTCTAATATCCATCTCAGATGCACCGTCAAGATAAGCAAGCATCTTGAGGGCTCTATAGTAATACATCATTCCCCTAACGGTACGTGACAGAGTCTGCCCTCTGTATGATACCCAGAGGCGGAGATCCCTTGATTTTTCTGTCCAGATTTCTTCAGCATTCTGCATTCCTTCTCTTCGCATTCTTTCCATAAAATGCACCCACTCGTCTTCATATATCTTCTGGAGATAAAAAAGGGTAGAAATGCCATCCTCGTTTGGACTTCTAAGATTTTCTTTTCCATAGATTACCTCTTCATCATAATAAGGTGTGAGGACGCTAAAAGCCATCATTTTTTCAACCTGAGGGGCACGTGGCATGTTCATAAAGAGGGAATTGCTAAAAAAGGCGACGCGTCTTCTTGCTTCAATATTTTTTGGGACGTTAAGCATCCATTCTCTAGAAGTAAGGATGGTACGCAAACGTCGTAGCTGCCTTATAAATAATGCATCCTCAACATGAGATAGATCAACAGCATTTTCAAACGGCAGCCCCGCATCATTGCCCAGATGTGAACATGCCAAACCTTCCTGCTTCAGTTGTAACATGGACTTCTTTTGTTTTGGAAATTCTCGAATAGAAATCTCATACAATGCCTGTAGCACATCTACTACCTTACTTATTTCTTTCTTAGGCATCATGAGAAGTTCAATGAGAGATATCAACTGTTTGTGGATTTTAGGTAGGACAGTCGTCTTGAATGCCGATGTGAACTGTTCAATCTGAATGCGGTGTTCCACCTCCATAAAGAACTTTGTGACAATAGAGTGCTCCTCTGATCCATATTTAACTATCTCAAGAAGTATGTACTTGATGCTATCATAGGCTTCAATGACTGCACATCGCCTATACTCATTTCTGCATATCTTAAACCATATCCACCTATCAGGTGCATCTCCAAGTTCACTTGCCTGGAGAAGTGCAAGGAGCAGCTCATTGCAGAGAAAGCAGCATGGCCATCGAATAACATTTATATCCCAACAGTTGGGTGGCAATTCCATTAGTTCCAGTTCATGATCGCTAATGAGATCTTCTTCCCTTAAAGTTATGATGATCTCATTCCATATCAAGGCAAACCTAGCAGCTTCCACCTGGCTCCATTCCATCTTCTTGTAGGGTTGCCCAAGTCCATATCGTAGCTTCACACGCTCAACTGCATCCCGAAGCTTGTGGAGGAAGGTGTCCTTTAAATTCATGGGCTGATCATCTGGCATCAGATTAAATTGTAATGCACTTGCAAAGAACTCAAACCTAAGCCTTAGCTGACCAAAATTACGAATCTCTCCCAAATGTGAGAACAGTCCGACTGATGCCCCGTAAATAGAAGAGAAAACAGCATACCAGATTTGCAAATCTACTAAATAAATCAAGATGATTGGAGCCCACAATAAAACTACCGCTATTCTGTTGGTATTACTGAAAAACTCATGCCAATTGTACTGAACATTTTTCATTCTCAAAAGAGCCCTTGTTGGATCAACCAGGGGTTTAATTTGAAGAAAGTAACTGAATGAGAATTTTGAAGCCAGGACAAAAATCCAGAACATTGTGTACTTAATGTTATCAACTAGTCCTTCCCTTAGTCCACGACCAACAAAGGTTCGTGACTGAAACCACCATGTCACCAGGTTGAAGATTCGCCAATTTGTTGTCTCCACAAAATTCCGAACAAACGGAATGATAAATAGAAGCAGTGCAAGCAACTCTGGGATGATATACACTAGCGCAGCCTTAAGAAACATATAAATTTTCTCATTTGCCGCATCAGACCACCACCCATCAGAATTCTTTTGGTACCAGATCAATCCATAAAATACAGAAAACACACTAGTCCAAGTAACAGCAACCAAAGTTTTCAACACCATTCTCACAAGAAGCCATTTTCTTTCCCTAACTAAACTATACTGAGTACCAGCATCAAGAATAGATTGAATAACTCGGAGACCAGCCCACGTAATGAAAATAGTAAGAACCTCCACTTGCACATGATCTTTCTCCAACGCCTGCCAAGGATACTGTGTACCTTCCCAAGCAACAATCACGGAAGCTTGAAACATCAAAATCAACATTACCCACATCCTATCAAAACTCCTAAACAAGTTCCAGAAGGTCCTCTGCTCCACAAACCCCGTCTTCCCTACTGTCTTAGTCCTCACCCCCACCCTCTTATCATCCTCATCATGCAAGAAAAAATTACACGAAAGATCGATGGGCCATTTCAAACTCTTGAAGCACCTCCTACTCCAAAAAAATTCATTTAAATCATCATAATTTCGCCAAGCAGAATGCGGGGCAGTCCCATTTCTACTCCTATCTACCTCACCCTTAATCGTCTCATAAATTGGTATAATAACATGACACAGAAAGGCATTCTCCCCATGTATCGCAGGCACAAAAGGTCTACCAGTATTTTCATCAATAAAATCATCATCTAAAATTTGATTCAATTCACGAGCCATATTATGATAAATATAACATAAACATTCCGGCATGAAGCGGAGATTCCCCGCTTCACCCCAAATCAAAAGATAGAGACATACATACAATAATTCCCTCCGATAAACCTCCGGATTCTGTCTACCCAAGTGCAACCTAACTTCAGATTTCAACCTCAAATAAGAACACCATGAGCTGTAATTCTTAAGCAGCTTCTTTCGAAAGTTTCGAAGCACACCAGGGTCCAAAACATCAGCAGCAGAAGGAGGAGGTTGCAAACTCATTTGAGAATTAGCAAGATGAAGCACTAAATGCTCTCTTTGGTTCCTTACATTATCTCTTTGAAACCCAAAATAAGCACCCAACAAGTCCATCAAGTCCATATCATCACTCCACTGTGTAAAGGGTGGCTTTCTGATTCCTCCGACGGCGCGTAGAGAAGCTGCGGCGGCGCGTATTTCAGGGTACCTCAGAGATGGGTGGTCAGCTATCAAGTTATGAATTGGGATAATATTATAAGTCTCCTCAATCCTCGGACGCGGCGGCGCGTGGGGTTGGCCACGGCCGCGCGTGGGGACTGGCCGCTGTCTCAGATTCATTGCAGAATGACCCTTTTGGGAAATGAACAAACCCTTTTAACCTCAAACACAGAACTCAACTGCTCAACTCAAACAAACTCAAACACTAACACCATATATACACGCATGTTTGTATATATATGTGTGTCTATATCTATGTGTTAAGGTATATACTGGTGATGGGCAGTGAAAAAAGGAGAAGCATTTTTAGGGGAAAAGGCAGTGAGCTTTGAAATGTTTGGTAAGTGGGTTTTGAAAATGGGAGGATTACATATATTATTGGGGTGTTTATGCGTGGAAAGCACGCGCTGAGGAGGAGCGTGAGAAGAGATCTAGTGAAACAAAAAGTAGTTAAATAAAATAGAAATTTAAGGAGTCAAGTGGAGCTGAAAAGGTTAACCCACTGGTCAGTTATTCTCTTAAATACAATCTTAAACACTTAAAAACCATTAAAACTCATTTAAAACCAAACGACACGTGCAGCTCATATGGTATCTATCTTTTTCTTGTTTGTTTACTTTGGTTTTCACTTTTTAGTGGCAGTAAAAAAGTTTTTTTTTTACTAATTGATTGATGTATATTAAAGACAAAAAGTAAAAAAATTTACCAGTTTGGTTTTAAAAAAAAAAAATTACCAGTTTCTAACTTTTTATGCAGAAAAATTATAAATTATTGATAAAATTGTTATCATAATGTTAAGTAATCAACTCATCTAAAATCTTAAGGTGTTAGAGGAAGTGTTAACACAAAATCACGCAAGCGTACGTGGTCACAAGTAATATATGAATAAGTCAAATTCGTTCCCACAGATATCCGATTTAGGTTTCAATTCAGTTAATGCACCTATGCAACAATGTATGGTTTTTATTCACAGTTAAGACAACTAACAAATTTGGGTTTGATTAACTAAAATTAACTAAGAAGCAAATGAATAAACTCAGTATTAATTAACTAACAAGAATTTACATCGAATTACTTCTGCAAGAGAAAACATGGGATCCTAACTTCATTAAATACTTCGCTTAAAGTTGATGCCTTTAATCAAAGTATGTAACGGTTATGATATCTGATCAGGCAACACGAAACAAGTATAAGCTACCTCTCAGTATACGAATACCAAACTACTCATACATCCACAAAAAATATAGAAGATGGGTAGACACCAATTATGTTTAGACCTTATATCTCTATAAGATTTGAAAACATAACGGTTGAAGAACAAGTTATCCACTAAGATCACATAGGGCAGCATTATATTTCTCAATTTACGCTACAAATCATGATGTCAAAACATACATAATCCTATGCTAGCATGGCAAGTTCTAAATCTCAAGATCCACTCTCGCTTCACAAGAGATTAACAATTTAGATGTTAGCTACGCATCTAAAAACAATAAGCACAGCCATACGAGGATATCACGAATTCATCACACAAAAATCTTTAAAGCGATCAAACTACTAAACTACATAGATAAATCCGTTAGAATCTCATGACAACGATTAGTTCATAATCGAACCGTTCGTCACCATGGGATCTGATGAAAACATGTTAGTAAACAAAGTATTAACGATTACAAATAAACTAAAGTAATGAGTTAAGAAAACAAGTTAGGTCCGTTAAGATTGTAGAAGGGGGGGTTGAATACAATCTTTATCTTTTTATCGAAATTTGTCCGTTAAATAAAATTTAGTTTAGACAAATTTGAGCGGAATTAATTGAAACAAAATTCAAGTTAAATATAACGATATATTAAACTTGATGGTTGTTACAAAATCAGTACAGAGTATTATCACGTTAATAAAAACTAATTAGAAAATTCGACATGAACTTTTCTAATTTAGTTAATAAAAATCGAGATAAGAACTAGGAAACTTAATTCGCTAGTAATACAAGAGTCACAAATAATTAAGTTCTATTGGATCAAATATTACAAATGAGTTGAACTTGATTTTCTGTGAATTAATTGAGATGGTCAGTGGCTTTAAAGATGAGAGAGATGTAATGTTTTGCTGCTACTGTCTTTAAAACTTTGTCTCGTATGTTGGAGTGAACTGCCTTCTGTCTCTTTTATGGAGATGATGTTGAAAATATCTTCTGTCAATTTTTAACACTTAAACAGACTATCCACAGACTGTCTAATGGCTTGCAGACTATCCAGGGGACAAATAGACTACCGGTGTGACTATCTGACTTGATGCAGACTACCGGTGTGACTATCCATTCTCTTGCAGACTACCGGTGTGACTATCTGGCTTGGCAGACTACCCAATTCTTTCTCCAGACTATCAGAATGACTATCCTGATAGTCTTTAATACATGATTTTTCTGGCAGACTACCATGCAGACTTCCTGGTAGACAATCCCTTAGCAGACTATCAAACTGGACAGAGTATGCTGAGCAGACTATCTCCTAGACTATCTTAGATAGTCTTTTAATAATAAAACCATAGTCTAAAAACACTTCTAATAGTCTTTTAGCAATCTATATTAATTCTAAATTAATTAATTCAATAATTAACTTAATAAATAAATTAATTCTTGAAGAATCAATTTATTAATTAAGTTAACTAAATACTTTAAATTAATTAATAGAGAATTAACATAATTCATTTGATAATCTAACCTTCACTTTTAAACCACTGAAATAAATAAAGAACCTCCACTGAATATTTGTTGACGCTCGATGCACGGTCTGGTTCATGAACGACTAACTTCAACTTCTGTTCTTCATTTTGACTTTAAGCTGTGGTCAATTTCTTCTCTCAACTTTCTTTAAATATTCTGTACTGATACTGTCTCTTGTCACTTGTAGAAATCTCTGTCCTTTAGAATTAAATCCATGACTTTGAATACCACACTGAGGCTTGATCAGTAGACTGAACTTCTTCCAGTGTAAAATATCAAAACTATAGATTGACTTGTAGATTTGTTTCTTCTAATAGATAGCATCTTCTGAGATTCCTGTGACAGTTAATGTTATTTACTTATTACAATCTACTTTAAGTTGAGTTGGATCCTCGAACTACAAGTAGGCTGAGTCATATGCCTTTCAGAAAACAAATCCGAATCCAGAGTATCGCCTAATTTAGAAAAATACAAAAGTAGATCTAGATCTCCGAATGCTGTCACGTCCTTCCGGGAATCCGTCTCCAAGTCTGTCTCTCTATCTCTAGCTCTCTCCGTGTTTATTCTAAGTGTTAGTACGTTTTATGTTGAGAGATGGTGTTTATAAAGGCCCAGGTGACTTGCACAGCAAGAAAAATACAAACAGATTCGGAATAGAATTTCTGCTACTTCCGCCCTAGTGCGCCCGCGCCAGTACCCCGCGCGCCCGCGCCTGACCTCCTTGTTCATTTGCTGATTTTCTGCTTTTCTTTGCTTTTCTCCCGATTCTTTCGCCAGCTGACTTTCTTCACTTCTTAACCTCAAAACCACCATTTTAAACATATAAATACACTCCCTGCTTCCAATTAGTATTCTTGCATAAATGCACTAGAAACGAATCAAAAATACCACATACTCGAGGTCAAATCAATCAATTTAAGCCGGAACGAGGCATTCCAAGTGGATACAAAATCCACTTATCACAACCCCAAACTTAAACTGATGCTTGTCCTCAATCATAAACAAATATAACTAAATACAACTAACTAGTACCATTTCTGTAGGTGATCACGGTTGCATTTGGCATATGCAACAAGCCCTTTAAACCCCTAGGTAGCCCTAGTGGACGAGTGAGGTCTCGTGAGGGCCTCTAGCGAATGTACCCACAAAATTCATCTAGCTCAAACAGACTCGACTCCCTAAAAATGCATGAATGCAACTAAATGAAAATGCAAAGATCCCCTCGGACTAACCAAAACCAATCAACAAGCAAATATCTCAAAGAATGCAATACGTCCAAATAACGGTATATCCATCTACAAAATCACGTGCATCAACCACCACTAGTTCTCTTCCACATGTTGAGTCACCTGATCCTTGCTTTCACAATTCTTCAATCTCTAGAAGAAAATCACGAATATCATCCAAATAGTTTACTTGGTTAATCAGGCGATTGAAACAATTACGATGACCTCTTCCATCTTCTTCTATCTCAAGTCCGAACACAGGATTGATCCACGGTGCAAGCCAACCGCCAAACCGCACGTAACTTTGTCTCTTCCCGCTTTAGTAGTCTTCTTGTTAGCAAATCCTTCATTGTACTCTGCCATACCAATTGAACCTCGAACTTTCCCTCAACCTCATCCATCACGAACCCGAACCTTGGTTCTTGATACCAGTTGTTAGGTTAGGGGACTTACACAATCCGAGATTCACAAACAACCAACATAGAGCACACACACCCATGTCGATTAGTTGACAATATCCACCAAATTAGCACAATTATTAATAATACATCAAAACAATAACACATTAACGATGTTCCAACCCCGATACTTGAGCCAACAATGCTCAAGCATCTCCCAAACAATATCTAAGACTACACCTCTTAAGTATTCACCTCATGAACAAATAAAATATGACTATGTATATATAGCCACAAAGACTTACCATATATACTTATTATACAAGTATTTTAATTCTTGACACCTAATTACTCAACTTAATGATCAAGATATAACATATATAATAACTGTATACACATACAATTATTATCTTAACCATATATATCTTGGACCACTAAATCTATAGCATCATATTGGGTTGAATTTCAACAAAATGCAATATTTGCACCCTCATTTATAATCCCAAATGCAATTTTTACAACCTCATCTACAATTTTTGGTCAAATTTAATTTTTTTATAAAAAAATTGGATTGTTTTAATAATTTCCCGAAATAACGAGAGTACGCTTACTCATTCCAAAGAAACATATAAATGGAAAGTCATAAGGAGATGGTGGTCCGCCACCTTCCCAAATTCCAAATTTATAAAATGTTAGAATCTAATTTTTATGATAAAATGATTTATTCAACATTTAGATAATAATTAAGTTTAGTCCCGTAAATATAGAATTATTAGGATTATATCATAAAAGATCGTAGTAACTATTTATAACTAGTAATAAATTATGTATAAATATGTTTAAATATAAAAATTCAAAGTTTTAAATTGTTCCTAGATTTATTACGTGGTAAAACATGCGCTCATCTAAGGTACTCCCTCCGTCCCTCTTTAGTTGGCACATATGTGAAAAACACACATATTTTAAGAAAATTTTAATTATGTAATTTGTTTCGATATTTGTCCTTAATCTTAACATTAAATGATGAGTTATAAGTGTGTATATTAAATATAAAGTCCAACATTGGTATTAGAAATAAAGGGGTATATATGGAAAAATTGGTAAAAAAAATGTATTGGAACAAGGAATATTACAACTATTTAGGAACAAATTTTTTTTGCAAATGTGCCAACTAAAAGGAGTCCAGATCCTCTGTCCCCTTCTCCATGCCCCCTTCTGTGTCCCTTGTATTAAAAGTGCCCCTAGCGGGGCCCATTTTAAAAAAAGAATATTTTTATTTCCATTTTCATTACAATGGGCCCCGCCAGGAACACTTTTTTATAAAAGAGACACAGAATGAGGCATGAAGAAGGGGACCGAGGATTCTCACTCAACTAAAAGGGGAGGGGGAGTGGAATGACTCCAGCTTTCTTCCAGAAGCACGGGTCTATAGTTGGGAAGGACGTTGTTAATCTAATGAGGGATTTCTTTCGGTCGGGTGACATCAGTCCAGAATTAAATCAGACTAATATTGTGCTTATTCCAAAGAAGAAGCAGCCAACTGTTATGGGGGATTTATGTCCGATAGCTTTATGTAATGTTCTAATGAAGGTGATCACAAAAGTCCTGGCCAACGATTGAAAGTGGTATTGGATATGGTGGTTTCTGACACTCAAAGTGCATTTATTCCGGGACGTCTAATTTCAGATAATATCATGATATCTTATGAGGTAATGCATTACCTAAAACGGAAAAAAATCGGGAAGGATGGGTATATAGCCTTAAAGTTAGATATGAGTAAGGCATATGACCGCATCGAATGGGATTTTCTCAAATCAATTCTGTTAAGAATGGGATTTAGTTCTTGGTGGGTTAAGCTTGTCCTTAAATGTGTGTCTACAGTGTCTTATAATATAGTGCATGGGGAAAATGAGATGGAGGCTATTATTCCCACTCGAGGCATTAGACAAGGAGATCCATTGTCTCCTTATCTTTTCATTATATGTGCGGAGGGTTTTTCTGCTTTGATTAGGAAATTTATGTGTAATCATTGGATTCATGGGATCAAGATTTGCCGAAAAGCTCCATTAATAACCCATATGTTATTCGCGGATGATTGCTACTTGTATTGTAAGGCGGATACGGATGAAGCCACGAAATTTCTCCATCTGTTAGCAACTTTTGAAGAAGCATCAGGTTAGAAGGTAAATAAGGAAAAATCCTCAGTATTTTTCAGCTCAAATGTGATCCAGTATAATAGAAGTATGGTCTGTCAGTTATTACAGATGCCTGAAGCGGATGATCGTACAAAGTATTTGGGGCTTCCTAACATTCTAGGCAAGAACAAGTCCAGTGTACTGGGATATTTAAAAGGAAAAGTGGCAGAGAGAATTCGAAGTTGGGATGGCAAATCTATTTCAAGATCAGGAAAGGAGATTCTAGTTAAGTCTATTGCTCAGACACTCCCTTCGTTTGCAATGAACGTTTTCTTGTTACCTCTAGAGATTACAAAAGACATAGAGAGAAGCCTATCCAAATTCTGGTGGAAAACCTCTCAAAATAGCAGCTCGAAGATTAACTGGATGAGTTGGGATAGAATGGCAAAGCATAAAGGTTCAGGAGGCTTGGGGTTTCGAAACTTCAGAGATTTTAATCTCGCAATGCTAGGGAAGCAGGGATGGCGTCTTATGACTAATCCTGACAGCCTAGTGTCAAGGGTTTATAAGGCCAGATATTTTGGAGAAACAGATTTTTTACACGCCAAATTGGGAAACAATCCCAGCTTCATATGGCGTAGCATAGTAGAAGCTCAGAACCTGCTCAAGGCAGGAGCTCGATGGCGGGTGGGAACAGGTGAAAGAATTCAGATTTTGGAGCAGCCATGGTTGCTAGATAAGCAAAACCAGTATATTACTACAAATTCTCCAGCCTTCGCAAATAATACAGTGGCGTCTCTGATGTGTACCGATAGGAGAGAATGGGATATAGAGGTGGTTAAAGATGTGTTCAATGAAAGAGACCAGAGATGTATATTAAATATCCCTCTGAGTGAAGGTAATGGAGAAGATGTGATATACTGGAATCTAGAAAACAACGGTTGCTATTCGGTAAAAAGCGCTTATAAATTGCTTCAGGAGCAAAATGGTGACTGGAGACCTAAAGATAACGCGTCCATCTGGAGAGATATGTGGAAAGTTAGAGCTCCTCCGAAAGCTTTAAATCTGGTATGGCGTGCATTGTCAAATTGCCTTCCTACTTTGTCTCAATTGCAGCATAAACGAGTTCAAGTGCAAAATAGGTGTCCGGTATGTTCAAATGATTCTGAAACTATAACTCATGCCTTGATTGTATGTCCGTTTTCTGAGTAGTGTTGGAGGATCTTGAATATAAACACCAATGGCATTGAGACATTGTCTTTTTCATCATGGCTGAAGTATGTGTTTGCTTCTTGTAATAATGACCAGCGTGCAGAAGTGGTGACGTTATGTTGGGCACTCTGGCGAGCCCGAAATGATGTAGTCTGGAACCAAAAATATTCTACGGTTATCAAGGTGGTTGCTGCAGCAAAGCAGTATCTTACACAGTGGAAAACGGCCCAAGGCAGGACATGTACTGCTCTTCTCCAACCTAGTGCTGACGGGGATGGAGCCATTGCTTGGGTGAAACCTAAACCGAACATAGTTAAGATAACAGTTGATGCAACCATTTTTGAGGACCGGGAAGAAGCAGGTGTTGGACTCATTGCAAGGGATTCTGTTGGGGAGCTCATTCAAGCAAAAACGAGTGTGCATCAAGGCGTAATCTCACCAACAACAGCTGAAGCCGTAGCAATTAAAGAAGCACTAAGTTGGATCGACAGCATAAAGTGGTCAGAGGCAATTCTGGAGTCTGATTGTCTCATTGTGGTTCAAGCTCTTCGCAGCAAAACACCAATGAGGTCACACTTTGGTCTAGTAATTGAGGAGTGCCGTAGTTTATTGCGTCAGCTAAACAATATTGCTTTGTATTTCATTAAGTGGTCTGCAAACATGGTTGCCCATACTCTTGCTAGGGAAGCTTGTTTATATCCAGGTCGTTATTTTGATAGGTTCTCTATTCCTATCAAGGTTAAACATTGTATGGAGTTGGATTTGAAGGTTTAATATATTACCAGCTTTTCGCCAAAAAAAAAAAGGGGAGGGGGAGTAATAAACAAATAAAAATAGGGTAATGCTAAACATAGCCCTTAGGGCTATGATTAAGCATTAATGTAAGTGGATAAATGCACTTAAAATGTTAATTTTGTACTTAATACATCAAGTTTGCACGAATTTCAATATAATTATTTAGCATTTGGGATGTTTTTATTAGTGAAAATTAATGTGAATGCAGGGGGTCCACTATTATTACTTGGGAAATTAAATTGATATTATAAAAGGATATTGAAAAATCAAAAATCAATTAAACAACTAAAGTCAATATTGACAATATGAGAATATTTAATACTTAACCATAACCCTTAGGACTATGGTTAGCATTTCCCATAAAAATATCATACTCCCTCCGTTTCATATTAGTAGTCCATTTAAAAAAAATTACGCATATTAAGAAACTCAATTATTACTCCCTCCGTCTCATAAAACACTTCTACTTTCATATGTCGGGACTGTTCATAACAAGAGACAAATTACTAATTTACGTCTAATCTATAAGATAAAATATAGTAATGAGTGATCTTGTTTGATTCGTATTTGTGAGTACTTTAATACAGTGAAGTTTTTATATTTAATACTAATACGAAATTAAAGATATTAACCATTAAAAATGTGCGTTGGTAAACGTGTCGAGTCAAAATGGGAAGAGTTTTTTGAGATAGAGGGAGTAATGATCTAATTCCATATTTACCCATATTTATTGTATTGGTTGGATAAATAAGTGCATAAAGTCAATCTTGGAAATGAAAACTCAAGGGTAATATAGGAAGTTTAAGTAAAAAATTGCTTTGAAAGTAGGAATGAAACAACTATTTTGAAACAAAATTTTTCTTGAAAGTGAATTACTAATTTAAAACAGACGTTTCACCATGGAAAAACGAAAATTGAAACACCCGTTACAAAATTGTAATCCGGGCCTCGCACGCTACTCAGAAACATGTTTTTATGAGTATAAATTTAAATGCCAGATTCGAATGACAAAGACACGTGAGTAATTAACGTGGTCTTGAACATTCGCTTTCTATCTGTCTTTTCCCACTGAATCAAACGGCACTCAAATGAATCCACGTGTTTCTGGACACTGATTACTCTACATAACATGATGATAAGATGGATTACCACATCACCTTGTAAACAATCTCACGTCACGGAACTAAATTGTGTTTCACTCAAATAATCCCTTTTTATCTTTCTTATTCTTGTACTTTGATTTTTAACTACTTTCAATATTAAGGATTCCAAATATTATGGCAAAAAAAAAGATTCCAAAGATTCCAAAGATTAGGTGTTTCTGCACAAATTTTAAAAGAGAAAATGACCATATTACCTGTAATTTGTCAACCTTTGGCCCGGTTTACCGATTGGCGGTATTTTGGCCCTGACTATCTATGTAACACGTCACATACATCCGCGTATCTTTAAAATTCTCTCAGATTCTCATGACCATAAATCTATCTGTGTATATGTATTCTCATACATTATTATAGTCTTTGCCTTATTTTGTTATCCGGAACTTGGGATTGGATCATTGTTTACTGGAATACTGGTACCCTGCTATACATATCTATTTATACATGTAATATCTGGAGTAGTCTATAACTTGAAACTTCCAATCAATGTTCAGCATCTACACCTGTAAACTATGACATTTATCAATGATGTATTCACAATCAGAAAAAAGGAAAACTTGGATTTAGAATCTCAGAATCTGTTGTAGGTAGCTTATAAGGATGATACGCCGTCGTATGTGACGCGTTGCTTTGAAACGCTATACATCTTGGCATGGCTTTTTGGACACGACTCTGTTACTAACGTATTTATTGATACACGCTTCTATCACAGACGTATCTACTCATATGTTATTGTTACTGCCGTGTCATATCAGTAATTTGGGCCACGAATCATGGCGGTCGGTATTTTGGTATTCTTTCCCTGAAAAAAGGGCATATCGGGCCAACACCCATTTTAAAATACATAATTAAATATTTATTTTTACAAATTTCTTTGCTAATTGTAATCTTAATTATATATTTTATTTAATTTTCTTTTTAACAAATTTATTTAAAATTATTATACAAAAATGAAAACTTGATAAGAAAAATTACTCACTCCGTCCCAAAATATATGTTCCTTTTGAAAAATAAATTTATCCCAAATTACATGTTCCTTTTTTTTTTCAATGTAAATTTAAGGATAGTTTTACAAAATTATCCATACATTTATTGTATCCAAATGACACTGGACGTTGTTGGGCCTGTTGCCTACTTGGTTGTGCTGAATTGTTCATTTATGTATTCCAAGGTTACTGGTCCAACAGGAGGAGTGCACACTTTTACTACTTTTTATTTCTGAATTGTTTTTTCTAGGAATGCTCGTGGGTGGGCGATGATTTTTTCTAAAATTATGGATCAATCCACATTCCACACCAAATGTTCTAAAAATTGCCGGGCGGATTTAGATGGTGAGCATATTTTCTTGCAATTAATCGGCTAGGCGGCAATTAATCAGAATGATTAATCGGAACATTAGTCGGATGTATTAAAATATTATTTTTTATATAATTTAATTTTAGTATTTAAAAAAATATTTTTTATAAGTAAAAATATAAAAATTTACATTTTATCATTAAATATGATGAGTGTTTTATGTGTAAATTGTATTTTTTTTATTAAAAATTTATATTTTTAAAGTTTAATTCTTAATTTGACCGTTTTTTATAAGATTTGACCGATTAATCCCGATTAAATTCGATTAATCGCCGCCTAATCCCGCCTAGGCGCCTCCTAATCAAAAAAATGCCTAATGACTGATTTTTGTAGATTTTAGACGTTTAATGGTCGTCTAGCGCAGTTCCACACATACAATTTTGTTAAAATTTTAAATCGCGATCGAATCGTCTAACTCAAAAGTAAATAATGTTCATGAGATTATCTCAGCAAACTTACCTCACCTGAGATAATGCTTATTTTTAATACAAATTTTTAATGCTAATTTTGTAATAAATGAACATATCCCCCTGTATTTACAAAAATAGCCATATATTTGTATTATTCTTCTTATTACCTCAGGATTCTTACATAAGGTAACCTCAGGAAAAGCAAGTCCAACTCAAAAATAGCATAAACTGCAATTTGTATGGTTCATGCAGTCTAACAATACCTCAGGGTTCTACCTGAGTTTAAAACAATTCACATACAAATCAAAGGGTATTTATGTAAATTACTAAAAAAATTGATAGTTACAAAAATGCCCCTACAGGGTCCCTTACTTTATAGTACAAATCTTTTATAACTAGTAGAGATCCCTGAGCACAACCTCAGTCCCATTTTTCTCTAGAAATTATAATAAACTGCAAAAATTGAAAATTACAATAAAATTGAATAATTCTTAGAAGTTAAATTACAGGAGACTCAGAGCATTTCCAACCGATCCCTCATCCCCATCCCCAAAAACTTACTAAAAATAGTAAATCCCCAAACAAAAATAGTAAATCCCCAAAATTATCAAAAAAAAATTACATCTCATTCTCCATTTTCCATCCCCATATCCCTATATTCTTTTTTATATTACTTCTTTCTCTCTCTTTCACTTACAATTTTAACTACTAAAACCCACTTACTAGTTACTACTATAAATATTATTTTATATTATTAGATGAAGAGAGAGAAGATTTGCAGATGATGACCAAAGTCCCCAAAAATGGGGATTGAAACTTTGTCTGCAAAATTAAACCTCAAAATGGGGATCCGGATGGAGTTCATTTTTTTTACTAAAACTGATAATATCATGCAAATTATAGAGATGGGGAAGGGATGGGGATTGGACTGTGAATGCTCTCAAACATGTGTTTGAAGCTGATTTAATCAAACGGGGGGTATACACTATGTTTGTCCAGGTTAAATCATCTCTATTTACGGAATATATTTCACTCTCAGTTTTGTTCTCTTAGGCCAACTCCAAATGTGATTCAAATTTGGATCATCAAATGATCGAAATTAATTTGGATGGGATCCAAATTCTATTTTAATCATAGGATTCAAACATAAATTCAAATTTAATTATCATTATTATATTCATATACTCTCTCCCTCCCTTTTTAGTTGGCATATTTTGCAAAAAAAAAAAAAATTCCCAAAATAGTTTTCACATTCCTTATTACAAATTTACAATACATTTTTTTACCAATTTTTCCAATTATACCCCTACATTTCTAGTACCAATCTTTGACTTTATATTTAATATACACACTTATAACTCATCATTTAATGTTATGATTAAGGGCAAACATGGAAACAAATTACATAATTAAATCTCTCTTAATATGTGTGTTTTTTGTAAATACACCAACTAAAAAAGGACGGAAGAAGTATTTTAATTTTGAGTATTTTTAAAAAAGATTAATTCATTTCATTATAAATCATAATAACAAGGTCAATAATAACTAGATTATAACTAAAATACATTCGAATAAAAATAAAATGTTACAAAATACATTCAAAATAAATAAAATGTTACTTGAAAATAAATTAAAAGCATTAAAATAGTACATAAAAATACTGTTAGAGGTCCAATCTCTTTATGGGCCGAACCAATGGCCCAATGTCAAGCCCAAGGAATAAAACAACCTGTTCTACATGAACGGTCACATGGCTATCAATGGCCGACCGTGGCCATGATGAAAGGTATTTTACCTTTAAACGGTCACATGGCCCCATGATCCAAAGAATATTTGATACTCTGGAAAGCAGATCTACATCTCAACAACTGCAAAGAAAAATAAGTATAAAAGGAGGTAAGATTGTTCATAAAATCGATAACTACATATACAACAATACAAATTCTCTACGTTTAAATTACCTTACAAAAAACCGACTAACTTATTCTCACACCGGAGGTGAATCGGGGGGCTCCACCCTCGCATTCTCTTTCTGCAGGTCCTACCGAACGAAGCCTGGGAGAAAACTGGTCGTAACATTTGGCGCCGTCTGTGGGAACGTGGAGATATACTCGTATTAAAAGACCTACCAGAAAACTATGACGATTGAAGAAACGCCCATCAATGATAACAGCACCGTGGCTGGAAACAGTCGTTCCGTTCCTCCTATATTTCCAAGGACTACCCCACCCATTCCCCCAAGGCTGCTAAACTTTGATGAAGAAGGAAATATGCCAACTCCTGAGGAACAACAAGAGATGCTCGCGAAATGGAGAGAGCAGCAAAAAGCCAAGGGGAAGCATAAGGAGATGGATAAGAACAAAGAAACTGAACGTCTGGCAAAAAGAAGGGAGGCCGATCGTTTGAGGCTAGAAGGCCTAAGGCTCCGAAGAGAAGAAATCGAGTTGCAGGAGAAGTCACTTCGTGAGGCCCTCGAGGCCGAAGACCCAGAGCTCGAAGAAGATCGGAGAGAAAAACGAATTAGGAACGACGATGATGAATCTGGACAGTCCGAATCTTATTCAAAACGTACCCGATCGAAGGTACTCGACTCATCCGATTCAGAAGAAGGTCCCCACACTGACGACCGAATCCGAAGGATAGAGAAAGTCATGTTCGGAGAGAAAAAGATCAGCCATGAACCTATAGTCACCGAAGAGGTAGAACAGTTTCGGCCACCACCCGGAAGGCAGTTTCCAAAAATGCACGAATTCAACGGAAAAGGCGACCTAGAAGACCATTGTGAGAAGTACGAATCACTCATGACTGGTATGGGACATTGTGATATGATGCTTTGCAAGATGTTCAAAACCTATCTCAAAGGAAACGCGTCCATGTGGTATCGATCGCTCAGACCCAGGTCGATCAGCTCGTACGAACAAATCAAGAAGAAATTTTTGAGACACTACTCTCATTTGTGCTGAAGAGAGAAAGATACAGAGGCCCTGATTCATTGCAGACAGGGGCCGAACGAAGATCTAGGCGATTACTTGGCGAGATTCAAAGAGGAGGCTGGAATGGTCACCAATTTAGATAGAATAAAGGCGGCAGGTTTCCTTGCGGCCGGCCTAGACCCCATTAAAGGCAAGAAACTCCGATCCTCACTCTACGATGTACCTCCCAAAAATATGAACGACATTTATCTTAGGGGAGAAGCAATTAGAAGGAAAATTGAATCGATCAGGGGATACAAAGAAAGTAAGAAAAATGTCTCCGATCGAGACGATAGGAGAAATGACAGAAGAGACGACCGAAGGAGTCGAGGCGATGTTAAAAGTAGATTGAATGACACAAGGCCTGATAAAGGGGCCGAACGAAGGCGGGATAGAGATAATGCTGTATTCACACCACTCAACACACCCATCTCAAAAATTCTCCATGAAATAAAGGGTAAGCCCGGGTTCGTTCGACCACCCAGGCTAAAGACCCCTGAAAACAGAAGGGACGAAAACAGACATTGTGAATATCATCAAGATAAAGGTCATAACACTGACGAGTGTTACCACTTGAAGAAATTAATTGAGAGAATGATAAAAGACGGAGAATTGACCAAATTCGTCGAAGATCTGAGAAACAAACTCGGACCGAAAGAGAGAAAAAGAGAAAACAAGGAAGCCGAAGGATCTGAAAAGTACAGAGGTGAAGTCCGAACAATCTCCGGAGGAACCATACTGGATCGGGACAGCAAGTCAGCCCGAAAGAGGTATGCCAGGCAAATCTACAACCTTTACCAATCAACTGCAGCCAAACAACCACTTCTGATCTCATTCACGGAGGACGATTTCGAAGACGTGATATGGCCACACGAAGACCCACTCGTTATAAATCCGGTGATAGGGGAGAACAAGATCTGGAAAGTATTGGTCGACGAAGGAAGTTCAGTCAACATCTTGTATCACCGGACCTATTGCAAAATGAACTTGGGGGGTGAACAACTAGAGCCATGCCATGAAGCACCGCTATACGGCTTCGGTAATCAACCTGTACCAATCGAAGGAACTATAACACTGAACGTCTTATTGGGGAAAGCACCATTCACAGCGGTGAAAGAAGCGAAATTTTACGTTGTTAGAGTCGATAGCCCGTATAATGGGATCCTGGGAAGACCGACTTTATCCCTATTCCAAGCTGTATCATCTATCCCCCACTTGAAATTGAAATTTCCAACCAAACACGGGATTGGAGAAATGAGAGGCGACCAAAAAGCCGCACGAATCATTATGTTGGAAGACCTAGAGAAGGAAAAAGATGTCGAAATGACCGAAGCGGGGAAAAGGAGAAGAAATGAGGCCGAAACAGGAGGCAGTCACCAACTACTGAATATCGAGTTAGAAAAATTTGGAGCCGACCTGTCAAATCCGATAGCCGAACCGGCTGTCGAAACCGAAGAAGTTGAATTATACGTAGGCCAAGCAGGGAAGATGATTCATATAGGAAAGAACATGGAGCCAGAGCTGAAGGAGAAAGTCATCAAAGTCATTAGGGAGTTCCACGATGTATTTGCATGGAATCCCGAAGATATGCCGGGTTTGGATCCATCGGTAGCCAAACATTGTCTTAACATAAAAACCGAAGCCCAGCCCGTGAAATAGAAAAAGAGAAATTTTGCCATGGAAAGACAGAAGGTCATTCAGGCCGAAGTCGAAAAATTGCTAGAGGCAAAATTCATCGAAGAAATAGACTACCCAGATTGGTTGGCGAACGTGGTTGTGGTGAAAAAGTCCAACGGCAAATGGAGAATGTGTGTGGACTACTCCGACTTAAATAAGCACTGTCCGAAGGATCACTACCCTCTACCGAACATTGATCAACTGATAGATGCAACCTCGGGGCATCAAATACTCAGTTTCTTGGACGCGTTCTCAGGATATCACCAAATCGCCATGAACACCGAAGACATACCAAAGACAGCGTTCATCACACCGAACGGCACTTATGCTTACGTGAAAATGCCCTTCGGACTGAAGAACGCAGGGGCCACTTTCCAAAAAATGATCAACAAAGTATTTAAAGCTCAAATCGGTCGGAATATGGAGTGTTATGTAGACGACATGATTGTCAAATCTCTCTTTAAGGACCACGCTGAAGATTTAAGAGAATGTTTTGCAACGCTCAGGGAAAACAACATGAGGATAAATCCGAACAAATGTACGTTCGGAGTCAACATCGGAAAATTCTTAGGGTATATGGTTAGCGCCAGAGGAATTGAGGCAAACCCAGAAAAGATCAAAGCGGTCATCGATATGGAAGCACCGAAGACGATCAGGGATATTCAGAAGCTGACCGGACGGTTAGCCGCCCTGAGGAGGTTCATTTCCAGATCGGCCGAAAAGGCCTTGCCATTATTTGAAGTACTTCGGGGACCCAAGAACTTCGAGTGGGGGCCCAATTGCCAAAAAGCATTTGAGGAAGTTAAAGAATATCTAGTAAAAGCCCCACTCCTAATGAGGCCCGATCCGAAAGAAACTTTGCAGCTGTACTTAGCTGTGAACGACCAAACGCTCGGAGCAGTGTTAGTCAAAGAACACGAAGGGAACCAGCATCCGGTGTTCTACGTTTCTCATATTCTCAAAGATGCAGAAACAAGATATCCGAACGCAGAGAAGTTCGCCTACGGATTGATAATGGCAGCAAGGAAATTAAGACACTATTTCCAAGGAAGGACGATCAAAGTAGTAACAGACCAACCCTTGAAGAAAATCTTACAAAGGCCAGAAGCATCGGGCAGAGTGGTAGCCTGGGCGATCGAACTTGAGGAGCACGACCTGGAATATACACCAAGAACTGCGATCAAAGCCCAGGCACTTACAGATTTTATGGTAGAATGCTCATTTTCGGAACCAAAGGATTTGACTCTCGAAGAACAACTAATTCCGGCGCCAGGAAAATGGAAATTATTCGTTGACGGGTCGGTCGCCAAAGAAAAGTGTGGGGCCAGTTTAATTTTAACAAGCCCAAAAGGATTCGAAATATGCCAAGCTATCAGGTTCACTTTCCTTTTAACGAACAATGAGGCCGAATATGAAGCACTTCTGGCAGGCCTAGATTTGGCGAGAAATTTGGAGGTTAAGCACCTAAGAGCATTCAGCGACTCAATGTTGGTGGTAAAACATTTCACAGGAGAGTATGGACAAAAAGATCCCCGAACGAAGGCCTACGCCCTTAAGGTACGCGAGATATCTCTACTATTTGAATCATTCGAATTAAATCAGGTAGCAAGAGAGAACAACAATCGGGCGGACGCTCTATCAAGGTTAGCCTCGGCAGAAACCCAAAACCTCAACGGGTCAATTTATCTGACCGAAGTAAAGACTCCTTCGATAGACAAAAAGTAATGCATGGAAATTCACCAAGGAACCAACTGGATGACCCCAATCAGAGCATTCCTAGAGAAAGGAACTTTGCCACTCGAACGAAGAGAGGCACAGAAGGTAAAACATCGATCGGCCAATTATACTATGGTTGGAGGCCGTTTGTTCAGAAGATCGGTGACGCAATCCCTTCTTCGATGTTTAAACAAAGATGAACAGGTTTTAGCCCTCGAAACAGTTCATGAGGGAATTTGCGGAGAACATCTAGCAGGAAGGTCTTTGGCCCTCAAAATTCTAAGGCAAGGGTTTTTCTGGCCAAAAATGAAAGAGGACGCGACCGAATACGCCAAAAGATGTATACAATGCCAGTTATTCAGCACCATACCGAAGCAACCACCCGAGGAGATGTCTTCAGTCCTTAGCCCCATTCCATTTGCTATGTGGGCGGTTGATATTGTAGGGATTTTGCCCACCAGTACCAAACAAACCAAGGACTGCATTGTGGCGATCGACTACATGACCAAGTGGATAGAAGCCCGACCACTTTCATCCATTACCGAAGAAGCGGCAAAGAAGTTCATGTTAGAACAAGTAATATTAAGATTCGGTATCCCTATGGTATGTGTATCGGACAATGGAACCCAATTCATCGGTAGCAAATTCAGAAAATTCTTAGCTCAATTCGGGATTCGGCAAAAATTCAGTTCGGTCGGACATCCCCAAGGAAACGGGGCGATCGAAGCTGCAAACAAAATTATCTTCGACGGACAAAGAAAAGGCTGGGAGAAGCCAAAGGACTTTGGGCCGAAGAGCTACCATGGGTTTTGTGGGCATACCGAACGACACCAAGGTCATCAACAGGAGAAACACCCTTCAAATTAGCTTTCGGAACAGATGCTCTTTTGCCAGTCGAAGTTTGCCTAGAATCTTACCGAACACAAGTTTTCAACATAGAGACAAACGAATGTTGTCTCCGAGCGAATGTGGACTTACTCGAAGAAGAAAGGGAAGCAGCTCACCAAAGGAACTTAAGGTACCAGCTTCAAGCAGCACAACACTACGATTCGGGAGTAAAAAAGAGATCATTCCGAATCGGAGACTTAGTGCTTCGAGAATTGGCCACATCAATGCCCACAAAACAAGGCAAACTTATGCCCAACTGGGAAGGCCCTTATGTGGTAAGCGAAGTGGTTCGACCGGGCACTTACAAGTTAGCTCATTCGTACGGCAGCTTGATTAAAAACATCTGGCACGCTGCTCGCCTTCGCCATTTTTACCAGTAAGCTTACTGGAAACATTTTATTACCCTTTTAAATTTGTGGTTTAATGCAAGTTATCTTTTGAATTCCCTAAGTAAGCATCAATCTGTAATACAAAACCATGCGGGTCCCACATGATCAATAACAGATTGTTCGCTACACATGGACCCATTTTTAGGGCCGACCAAGTAAAACATGCGCCCCTCTAACTTGTTTCTAGTGTTCAAATACATTCTGATTTAAGTTACCAATACTTGACATATCCAAATTCGGGGCCGACCGAACAAAATTTGGACCCTTACAAGAATGTCCTAGTATTTAAGTGGCTTTGTCACGCATTAAGTCCGGGAGGAAATATTTTAACCGACCGAACGGAACCTAAATCCTTTACAAAACCCCTTAAAAACTGGGGCCAGTTAGGTTATGACCAAAGACGCACAACATGCTAGGTTACGACCGAAGACGCATAAAAAAAAAATTATGCTAAGGCAATTGAAAGCCGAAGATGCATAAAAAATGAAAAATTAT
Source organism: Kitagawia praeruptora (assembly GCA_037693485.1). NCBI lineage: Eukaryota > Viridiplantae > Streptophyta > Magnoliopsida > Apiales > Apiaceae > Kitagawia > Kitagawia praeruptora. Next base: position 99,872,769 of record CM075354.1, on the reverse strand, counting down.
GCTAAGGCAATTGAAAGCCGAAGATGCATAAAAAATGAAAAATTATGCTAAGGCAATTGAAAGCCGAAGAGGCATAAAAAAATGAAAAATTATGCTAAGGCAATTGAAAGCCGAAGATGCATATAACAATGATGCTAAAGCAAAAACCGAAGATGCATAAGAAGGAAAAGAAAAATTATGCTAAGGAGGAAAATGCTAAAATACATTAAATTATGCCAAGGCAAATATAAAAAGCCCGAAGGCACCAATTCGAAGACTAAAGGCAAATGTTAAGTTACAAAGCCCGAAGGCCATAAAATAAATATAAGGCTACTCCATCGAAGGCTCATCAGGAAGCGGCTCATCTTCTCCCGAAGAAATAACTTCGGGGTCATTAGACTTTTCCCTACCCACTGGATCAGTCATACCCATTGCAGCATCAAGCAGTTGGGTATGATCAAAACCAAGTGAATGGGCCTTCACCACAGCATCATCATAACCCATCTGATAGCATCGTTCCTCTGTCAAAAGAAGCTGCTTATGCAATTTCCGAGCACTCTTTCTTGATTGCTTCAGCTGGGTGTTCCTCCATTCGATGCGCCTTGAGCTTGTGGCCTTCAGCTTCTCCAACTCTTCCTTAAGGGCATTAGCCTGGCCAGTGACCCTATCCAGTTCGGTAGAAGAGTTCCGAAGGTCCTCTTCGGCTTTGACCGCTCTTACTTCCAGCTGATCAACTTGCTTCAGTCTGGTTTGCATCCCTTCTACCCGTTCGGTCACCACAGCTGACCAGGCAGCGCCCTGAACACAAACATGGAAAATGTTAAAAATTTCTAAGGCAAGTATATACGTACGAAGGAAAAGAAACTTACCATAGAAAGAAGGGTCATCATTTCAGTACAAGCTTTAACATCATTCAGCTTGGCGATAGTTGGTCGATCGGCTGGAAGAACGAGGCCACGACATAGATCAGGACCCACATTCTTTGCTGAAGAAGGAGCTGGGACAATGATCTGGTCGGTCTCCAAAACACTCCATTGAGGAGAATACACATTTAATTCCGTATTCTTCGACCGAGGTCTCTTCCTCGAAGTATCCTGATTTGTTCCCTTCGAGAATGACTCTCTGGGAGGCGAAGAAGTAGGTGGAGTATTGACCAAGCTTTTTTCACCTTGATCAAGAGCCAAGGTTTCCACCCCTTCGACCTGCTTAGCAGCATCTGCTTCGGCCGCCAGAGCAGCAGCAGCTAGGTCGGCCGCCTTTTTCCTCTTTCGTTCCAAAATATCCTCTCGAGTTGTCACTATACAAGATAAAGAATAACATTATATACAGGCTAAAGGCAATAAACAGGAGTTATCATACTTTCGGAAAGATAAATTGCAGAAAAGAAGAACAGAATGAAGGAACGTTACCATTACCCCAAAGACCGACTAACCAGTCTGCGTCCCTACTATCCGATAATGGTACCTTGTCCATATCAAGGTCACACAGTATTCGGTAGTCATGCTTATCCGCCTCCATGAGTTCGGGATATACATACCTCGTAGGATCGACCACCTTCCAAACACCGAACTTCTCCAACTTCGGGCCGGAAACAAAAACCCATTTAATATGAGCCTCCTTATTATTCGAGTTTGTAAACGACCAGTCAGGCCGGCCCACTCTCCGAGCGATGGTATAAAAACCCTTACTTTTCGGATTTCGGCGAAGCTCGTAATGATGCCAGAACAGAGACGTTCTTGGAGTCACTTTACTAGCCATGCATCGAGCTTAAAAAGTATTTACATGAATAAAACTGTTCGGGTCCAGCTGACCGATGGCGATGCCCGACTGCTTCAAGACACTCTTTAAAATACGCAATATGGGCAATCGGAAGCCACATTTGAATGCCGCTTCGGATATACCCGTAGCGAACCCTCCCCCGTAAATAGCTGCGACTTGGGGATTCTGCCAAATCCTATCATCCTTCCTTGGGGCGAAGAAATACCATACATATTTCAACACACAATAGGTCGAACAGAAATGCTCTATATCGTCTTCGGTCAGCTGAGAAGGACGATTGGCGGCTGGATACTCTACGACATCGCTAAAAGGAGAAGAGATCGAAGGATCTGTACCTTCATTTGACCGGTCCATATCCCTGCATTCGGAAATGTAGAGATTAGCCATGTACTCGGACAAAAATGAAAATAATCGAAAGGAAGAAAAAGATCGAGTACAGAGGGCTAGGACCGGCCAAAAAATCCCCACCATCTAAAGTGATTCAGACTCACGACAGTCCGAAGAACACTCGACAGATTCAAATATCCCGAAGGATGTACCTCTCCTAAACAATTTATCAATTCCAGAAATCCTAACGAAACATGCGAATAGGACAAAGGAACACTAACACGCCTATTTCTTATCCCAAGAACACAGGTAAAATCATGCGCATACTCGCATATGTGTGTATATAGATACTTACATACAGATGCCTACATATATATTCAAGAACACATATTCAAGAATGTAAAGAGACGATATACAATTAGTTGGAATGAAGAGTATAGAGACTTACTGTTCTGAAGATTGCGGATAAGATCGAGTTCCCGGGGATAAAACGCTTGAATGTGGACGTCAACCGGAACCGGAGAGTCAAAAGAAATTGGTGACGAAACGACGGCTCCGATGGTTGCTAAAGCTTTTCTCTAAAAAGGATTCTTTTTCTCTGAAAATATGAGGGCGTATGCGTAAAGGGGAAAAAAAAAGAGATGAGGGTTTAATAGAGGGATTGTGACGGTTGGATGATTGGCGTTTCAAATTCAACGGTTGAGATTGGGGCGTGAATCTTGAGAAAAGGCAGCTGTCAGTCATAAAGGGACATGACTTCCCAAGAAAAGATTCGACCTTGTCCTTCGTTCTCATTATCCAGATAATACAACCGAAGGCCGACTCAGTTTTTTATTGTACTAAAAAGTTATTTTTTGGATGGCGTCCGAACGAATGTTCCGAAGATGGGCCAAGGCATTAACTTTTCTTTTTAAAAGTAATTTCGGGCGACCCGAAGGGGATATTCCAAAGAAAGACTTAGGCTTTAGCCTTCGTCCTGAGGATTACTCCGAACGAAGCCTAGGGACATGTTAGAGGTCCAATCTCTTTATGGGCCGAACCAATGGCCCAATGTCAAGCCCAAGGAATAAAACAACCTATTCTACATGAACGGTCACATGGCTATCAATGGCCGACCGTGGCCATGATGAAAGGTATTTTACCTTTAAACGGTCACATGGCCCCATGATCCAAAGAATATTTGATACTCTGGAAAGCAGATCTACATCTCAACAACTGCAAAGAAAAATAAGTATAAAAGGAGGTAAGATTGTTCATAAAATCGATAACTACATATACAACAATACAAATTCTCTACGTTCAAATTACCTTACAAAAAACCGACTAACTTATTCTCACACCGGAGGTGAATCGGGGGGCTCCACCCTCGCATTCTCTTTTTGCAGGTCCTACCGAACGAAGCCTGGGAGAAAACTGGTCGTAACAAATACTAATTATCAGACATTGTATATTCTTCCCACAAATGCTCAATTAATGCATTTCGAATTGCTAGATGAACATCTTTGTCTTGGATTTTTTTGTAGCGACTAATAAACTGTTGAAATTGACCATTTTCATCATAACAATTTCGCAATTTCGGGATGTACAAGTGAAGATGAAGTTCAAGGATCTCAAAATAACAATTTCAGGATGCACTTTGATTACCTCGAAGGAAAAAGAACTGATTTGCTCGACGACTAAATCGAGAATTTAGTTTTTATTTCGCTTTATTTGAAGTTATATTATCGTGAGATTTTTCTGTTGTATTTCTTTATTTATATTTAATTTTCATGTATTTTGAAATTTTATGTATTTTAAAATTTTATTTTAGAATTTATCGTGAATTTAAATATATTCTAAAATTAATTAATTTATTTTTAATAACATTAACAAAATTAACAAAATAGAAAGATATCAATATTATAATGATATAAAGATTTGAATCATTTTGTTAAGCTACCAGTTCTCCTAAAACCTCAAGGTGTTAAGTGTTAGGAAAGCGGGCTTACCAGGATCATATCATATATTCAACATTCCCCCTCACTCGATTGCCCATTAGTAGGTCATGCCTTTTTGGTCCCAGCATCCGGTTCATCAATTTTCATTACTAGGTGGGGATCTTGTCCCTTTTTGGGCCCACCATAACATACAATTTCAATATTTCAATTAATGAGAATATTGAGGGTAGGAGGGACTCGAACCCGAGACCTCCCATAATCAAAGCTCTGATACCGTATTAAGCTACCAGTTCTCCTAGAAACTCAAGATGTTAGGGAAACGAGTTTATCAGGATCATATCATATATTCAATACATTTTTTAGTCCACAGTTGAAATAATTTGAAACAAAACTATCCAAAATTTGAATTTTTAGATCACGATTGGAATTGCCCTTTTATAACACTTGAAGCAAACAAATCTGCGTTGGCATCTGTTGCCTGCTGGTTATATCAAATCCGAATTGTGAGTTGTCAATATGGATCTACATTTTTAAGCACAAAATACGTAATGTATCTCCAAATTTAAGCACAAATGTTTTCTAAAAATATTAATATTATATAATATGCGATGTAGTGTGATGCTGTTTAAACCGCAAGAATAAATTTTCAAATGACAAATTACATCGTATCGCATAATTTGGCTAAAATGTAAATTATGATTGCATCACGAAAAATTTAAACCATGTGAATGATGTGATGTGATATGGAACGAATGATTTATGAGATTTGATGAATCTCCATAATTAATTTTTTTTCATCATTATTATTCAAGGGTAATTTCCTCTTCTTACCATTTATTATGTGTATCAAATTGAATTCTTGATGAGTTGATGTTATGGAACACAAAATAAGTTCATATCAAATTTAGGCCCGATCCTTAATTTTTAGGGACCTTGGATAAAATAATAAATTAGGATCCTTTTTAAGAAAATGATAATAGTTTTGTTAATTTTTTTATTAATTAAACGATTACTTGTTTACTAATAAAATCATATATTAAAAAATGTCTAAGCTATTTATATTCCATGGTTTAATACATAATGTAACATTTCAAAAAAGTATATATTTCTACAAGCTTTCGGAGAGCAAAATCTTTATGATGCACTATTTAAACGTAACTAGCATGAAAGCTCGTGCAAAGTACGGACACCATTTTAATTCATATAATTTGATTTTGTTTTTATTTTTCAAATACATGACTCGTAATTTTGAAACATTATATACTGATAATGTGATTTATTTACGAAAAAATATATTTTTATGAAAAGTGATATTAACTTAAAATTCATACTTAAATTTCATTTATGATCATGATAGTATAATCATATCTAATAATTAAAAAAATAACTTCAAAAGAGTGAAAGACTAAATAATTCACAATTTCTGAAACCTAACCATGAGTTAGTATATGCACATATATATATATATAGGCAAGTGTTAAAATAAGAACCTATGCTGAAATGAGAACCGAAAACTAATTTGAGGCTTTTATATTTTATATTTATATTTAATCATGGTCACGCATTCATACATAATTTACTTCTCCACCTCTACCCTCATGCCCCCTCCAATTTGAGACTTTTATATTTTATATCTATATTTAATCATAGGCAGACATTCAAACATAATTTACTTCTCCACCTTTACCCTCATGCCCCCTCAAAGTTCGACGACCTATTATACCATCACTTGTAATACCCAACTATCATCACCACTTTTTTCTCTACTTGTATATTTCATTTGTCATAATCATTCATGATCTATCTCTCTCACACACACACAAACACACATATATAATATGTGTGTTTGTGAAAAAGAGAGATATGAAGTATGTATATAAAGCATCATCATTCTACAATTTCTTCTTGTCAACAAATTGACTTACGAATATGTTCATCAGTGAATTCCAGCCAAATTCCTAATCACGCCTCCTCTAACTCATTCATTTCCTACTTTGTCATCTCTCAATAGATATGAGTTTGTAACGCCTATCGAGTCATTTTTACCCACTCTATCATCGTCAATACCATTACCAACAGCTTCGAGCTTGAACAAATTTTCAAATTTGAAATATTCTTGTAATTTGTGTTCAATTTTTTTTTTTGTGATTTGGATTCAAATTTGGCTAACAAGAGTTGAATTTTTATTCGTTTTGTTTTGATTTTGGTGATTCTGGTGATGTTGTTGTGGTTGCAATCAATATTTTGGTAACTTTGGTTGTGGTACATGGTCGTGAGGTGTGCTAGTGGTGATATGTAAGTGGTGATGTGGCAGTGGTGGTGGTAAAGATGGTGGTGGTAGCGATGTGTTATTGATGGCATAGTGATAATGATGTTTTTTTTACTACAAAATGATAGATTTATATACCATGCATGATCCCATATGTTATTTCTTGAAAGTAGCTCTATAGACAATCCAACAACTATATATATATATATGGGTGCCCTTCCACAGCCACCGTTGGTTGAAAAAAGGCCCACAACCACCAACTCGTACACTGCCGCAATAAACACTTGCGGCAGGAAAACTTAAAAAAAAAAAAGAAGGTTGCCGCATTGAACACTTGCGGCAGGAAAACTTAAAAAAAAATTATTTTATGTGGAGTCGATCTCAGGTCCTTCACCAGAGATAACACCAACATGACCACTACACCAAATAAATTTATTTGTAATTTACTACAAAACAAAACAGTATTAAATATTATTTTACGTTTTTATACTTTTATTTTTATTATTTATTAAAATTAAAAAAATTGGTAAATTAATACATTATAAAATATAAAAATGTTTATAAAATTTTAATTATTACATAAAATTTTAAATAAATTATTATAGTTTTATATTTAATAAAAGTAATAAAAATAATAAATTAATAAAAGCTGTTAATTTGAAATATAGAAACAAGTAAAAATATGAAATTACGTTTTCACCCTCCAATTTGCTGCCGCAACGATACATAGCGGATGAATGAAAATCTGAAATTACTTGTTTACCCTTAAATCATTGCCGCAATGATACAATGCGGATACATAAAAATATGGAATTACTTTTTTACCCTTAAATCATTACCGCAATGATACAATGCGGATAGGAGACGTATACAACCACCCATTGCGGTTGCCGCGACCCAATTAACCCTAATTAAACACAGAGCTCAGGCGATTTCAGGCGATTCCGGGCGATTTACACACAGAGCTACGAATGTCAGGCCATCTTCCTCCTCAAGGTATCTTCTAATTGACACTTACACACACACGCACGTAGTTATACATACACACACACACACACACTACTATATACATTGCTACTGATGATTATATGTACATGGTTTGATTCGTTTTTAACTGTGGGTGGTGTTTATTTGCTTCATTTTAGTTAAAATCATGAATTAAATCGAATTATTAGGGTTCATAGTTCGAATTTTACCCATTTTTGGTTTGCATTAGTTTGAAATTAGGGCTTTTACCCTCAATTGAGTTGAAATTAGGGTTTCTCATCTTTAATTAGGTTGAATTAGCTCGAAATGCCCAATTTAGAATTAGGTTTCGAATTATTATTCGAATTATTCCAATATCCTCATCATCATCATTTTTTCTTATCCTAACATCCTCATCATTAACATTTTTTCCCATCCTAACATCCTCCTCATCATCAATTTTTTCCATCCTAATATCCTCATCTCCTTCATCATCATTTTTTCCCATCCCAAATTTCTCATCTTTTTCATCATCACCATCACTAATAATTATCATGTTTTTACCCTTTCCACCATCATTTTTTTCCCCACCAACATCATCAACATTCATTTTATTTTTATGAACATTGTAATTCACTCTACGTTTATGAACACTACTATAATAATTATCAATATCTACATCATCAACGAATAATTTACGAGAAACATGATTTTTTTTAACGGGCGGCGTAACATAATCATCACCATTACGTTCACTAGATGAACTAGAAGAGCTAAATAAAAATGAAGCCATTGAATAGAGCACTAACCTTAATTTTGGATGAATTTTTGAGCTCCAAACCCTTGAAATTCGTTGGTGTTTTCTGCTGTTTGGAAAAAAGGAAATTGAAAAAAAAAGACAAATTCTGTAACCTTAAAGGAAACAGATTTCACGCCTACCGCAATGTTTCATTGCGGCAGGAAGCCTTAAATGCCAACTGCCGCAATGAAACATTGCTGCGGATGGTTCATTTATTACCAGCCACCAACCATAATTAATGTCTTAAAATTTTTCTGAGCCACAACCAAACATTGCGGCAGGAAAAATTACCGCAATGTCTCATTGCGGCAGTAATTTAAGATTTTTTCTTTTTTTGTTTAATTTTTAAATCTTCAAATATGCATCAAAATAATAAAATATATTAATTTTAACTTTAAAGTATCTTTAATAATGTAATATGGATATTTTTTACATGTTATGTAGTTTAAATAATGATGGAATGACATGTACATCTCAATCTTAGATAACTGTTGAAAAATAAATCAGGATGGTAACATTTTTTGTTATTTTTTCTATTTAAAATATTTAATATAAATTTTTTCTTAACGCTTTCATTTATTTTAACTTATATTAATTAATGTTTTATGCTATTTTTTTCATTTTTAAGATTATAATAATATATTTTATCATTATTTTCAAGTTTTGACTTTACATAACTTTTTTTTCCCAAATTTGTTTTAAAAATTAATTAATTAATAATTTAAATGTCACATGGTTGGAAGTCATTCCCATGTTCATTAACCCGTCTATACACATTTTATATGTTATTATCTATTAATTTATTATTTTTTATTAATTTTATAAATATATATCACATTATAATAATGTAAAATAATATGTAAGATAATTTTGCCTAAACTTGCAAGAGTACAAGTTGATGGAATAGCAAAATGTTTGTTTTATTTGGAAAATGTCAAGAGTTCGAATCCAAAAAAATGGAAAAGGTTTGTTTTAATTTACTAGTTTTTATTAATTTAATAAATAAATATATATCAAATTAATAATGTAAAATAATATGTAAGGTAATTTTTCTTAAATTACAAGAGTACAAGTTGGTGGTGCGGCAAAATGTTTGTATAATTTCTAAAAGGTCAAGAGTTCAAATCCAAAATAATGCTATTTTTTTTAATTAAACAACTAATAATACTGCCGCAATGAAGGGTTGCGGCAGTACTATTTTATAATACTGCCGCAATGAAAGGTTGCGTCCATCCTGCCGCAATGAAGGGTTGCGGCAGTACTATTTTATAATACTGCCGCAATGAAATGTTGCGTCCATCCTGCCGCATTGAATAGTTGCGGCTATCCTGGTGGCTGGTCCAACCCACGGTGGTTGTGGACCAGATCTTTATATATATATATGTGTGTGTGTGTGTGTATGAATATTACATATAATTTTTTTTAAAAAACTCACTTATATTAATCTAAAATATATATAGAATGTAATGTTATTTCTAGAATCTATGTTCTTAAATCCAACCATTTTTACATTCCCTAAATTCAACTAATCAGTTATTATAACTTGTATATTATATATAATGTAATGTAATATTATTTTTATTAAATATCTATCTTTCATCAACATACTTATACATTTTAATCTTGTAATTGTTTGTATTGCATCTATAATCTCCTTTATCATGTTATACTCTAACCAAACTATGTATCTTTTCGATTATATAATTGAATCAATACGATTTTATATCAATTATTCCATTTTTTCTAATGCTAAATATATATTATCCTAAACAATCATAATAACCGATTTTAATGCAAATGTACATATATAAATGTAATTGTTGTGCTCAAAATTTCCATGGGCTGAATTTAGGCTCATTAAGCCATAGGGTTCAATCCATACAAGCAAAAGATAGATTCAGTATGAGCTACGAAGATTATATATGAAGAAATGAGCATCAAACAGAGAAATGACCAAGAGATCATGAATATCAGGAGATTCCTGAAGGCCAGAAAGGTGAGCAGATTACCAAAGGACCAGGTTCCTCCTAGCAGAAGAGTCCGAATTAATATAGAAGCAGCCACAGAGAGCATTAAGAGCATATGAAGACATCAGAAGAGTTATCTAGCCTAACATGTTTGTTATTTGTGCAGGTACAGCTACCCAAAAGGAGTTTCCTGAGTAATAGGTCCCGAAATAAGGAGGTTCCTGAGAAACAGGCTCCTGAGACATAGGTTCCTGGGCACTAGGTTCCTAAGAGCAACCGACAAAAAGTTCTAGAAGCTACCTAGAACAGATATCGAATTATTATTGGAGTGTAATTCTAGGGCGCAGTTGATCCTAGAATGCCTCTGATCTACGAGAGAATCATAGTAGGGTAGGAACTCGAGTTTACTCTATTTCGCCAACTAGTTCGTGAAAGGCTCTAAAGGAACTTGAGTCCAACACGAACTAGGCAACTGAATACAGCTATTCCAGAAGAATCAGTTTCGCATTAGAACTACGTGAGCTTGATTCCTATATAAAGGATACGTAGGCACCTTGAGGGTAAGACGAATTCAGCTCTCTAATTTTCTCTAAAGGCATATGAGATTATTGGAGACACCCTTAAACTCAGCTCACCCCCACAAACACAACCCAAATCTTCCATTGAACAGTTGATCGTTAGCCTCACAACTCACCGAGAACGTACGTCACAACAGTTGTTACGAAATCCACTCATCAACAGTTATATTAAAAGTCATTAAAATTCTGGCATGCAATATTGTATAATGTGATATATTTATCTAGTAAGTAACAAATTTCAATCATAGAGCTAGACAATTTAAAGCTATAATTTTTTCTATATAGCCTATAATTTATTTTATAATATTTATAGCATAACTATTATCCAAATATCTATTAGTTAACCAATATGAAGTTCAAATCTCATGTGCAACATATTGTGTTTTTTTCCTAAAATTTTATTCTATTAAAATATTTTATCCGAAAAAAATGAGAGTAGGGGTGTAATCAAGTCGAGCTGAGTCAAACAGTGTAATACTCAAGTTTGATCTCGACTAAAATGTTCAGTCGAGTTCGATCAGGCTTTAAATTTTAAGCTTGAAGATTGGTTCATAAAAAGTTCGATACATCCAAACTCGATTCTAAAGCTCAAACTGCTTTTACCCTTTTCGGCAAAAGAATGAATAAGAATGGTTCGATTCGGGTTCGGCTCAAATAAAAATAGTAAAGATTAATGTTAAAATATATATATCTATACTATACTATAATAAGCAAAATAGGGTATAATTTGTAGTTGGTTATCCCACTTTTTGGTTATCTTTTTTTTTTGTTATCCCATTATCAAAAAAGAATTAAAAAAGAAAAAAATAATATAAAACAAACATAGACTCATTAGCTTTTTATACCAACTGACTCTCCTCCGTCGTTACCAAGTTCAAAGTTCATCCACGCTGACGCACATAACAAATAAATAATATATTTACTTATATTGTTAGTATATGGACAAATCAATAAATAAATATATTTTAAATTAGAAAGCAATCCAAACACCCACAAAATAAATTTATATTAGTATCTAAATATAATACAACATAAAACCCCCTAAAATTACTCTAAGCAAAAACACATAATAAATACCACACATGGCAAAAATATAAAATTACCATGTAAATATAATCAATATTCAAACAAATAAAAAAAATTTATACCACACATATTTCAAAAAAGTTAGAAAATGCCTTTAAAAACTATAAAAATACTATAACAAAATATCTAAATTTTTTAAAATAACTTTTAAATTACATAATCAAAAATAAAAAAATAAATAAATTATTACACAAATATAGTACCCATATGTTTTAAGCATATAATATGTGATCTAATAATATTTAAAAATCAAAAATAATTATGAAATACTAAAAGATATGTTAGGCTAAACTTTAAAATAAAATTATAGAAAAACCATTTACCAAAAAAAAGAATTTATACTACAAATAATATGTATACTACAAATCATATAACATATATGTATTACAATCATTAAAAGTAAAAATAAACAATTCAAAATGTTATAAAAACTATTATATAATAAGCAAACAGGGGTATAATGGTTCTTTGGTTCAACCGTCTAAAGTTGGTTCAACCATCTAAAGAAGAATAGTGACCGTTAGATATTTAGTAAATAGATGATAGTCGTTAGATATAATAATAAGGAATATTCTATATTTAAATCTCTATTCTAAAGATCCAAGTTTCGAACCCGTAACAACAAATTTACATTAGATTTTATATTATTAGTTTTAATCAATACATATCATTTATTAAATAAATATTATTATTACTAATAATTTTATTAATTAATATTACAAAGTTAAATTATATCCATAATAAATTATTATACTCTATTTAATCATATAATTTTAAAAATATTTAAAAGTAACCCATGCTTTGCACGAGCTATAAGCTAGTATATATATATATATATATATATATATATATATATATAGTAGTATATATATATATATATATATAGTAGTATATATATATATATATATATATATATATATATATATAGTTAAGTTCTATGGAGACCACCATTTGAGTGGAGACCGTGGAGACCATATACATTATGCACTCAAAACATTGCAAAATATATATATTTGCAAAGAATGTTCAATTAACATTATTATTTCATTCGAAATCTTAAAAATCATATATCATTTGCAAGCAGAACATGTTTTGTAGAACAATACGTTCTGCAATACTTTGTTTGCAGAACATACATGATTTTCAAGATTTTTAATGAAATTTACCCGTAAAACATATATGATCTTCAAGATTTTCAATGAAATAGATGGTATAGTGATTTTCATAGAACATGATTTTCAATAAATAAGTTTTTGCAATGTTTTGATTGATATTGGTCTCCGGTCTCCACAAAAGATGTTGGTCTCCATAGAACTTAACCCTATATATATATATATATATATATATATATATATATATATATATATATATATATATATATAATATATGAAAAGTCAAAACGATAAAATCTCGATTAGTCTCGCGAACCTTATGAGCCGAGTTCGAGCAACTCACGAACATTTTGATTCATTTACACTCTAAATGAGAATAACGATTATAAATCAAAGGCATATGTTAGTCTTTTCATAATTGGTCAAAATATCATATTGGTCAATACTAGATAAAATAGATAGATAACATAATTCATTTGTAATACTAAATTTTTGAAGAAATTTGTGATGATATTTTTCATTTTTAGCAAGCGACGGATATGCTGATAGTTTTATCTTGATTGTATTTTAAAATAAATGTTAAATAGAATATAATAAATGAGGTCTTAGATATGTAGTTGATGATTTTTAAAAAGACATAAAAAATATCTTTCGTGTAGTGGTTAATAATGTGAACTTAATTCATCCATAACATGAAGGTCCTGAGTTCAATTCCAATGACCAACATTATTTTTAACATTTTTATGATAAAAGGATAAATATGTAATTTACTAATAGCCATAAAAAGCCTTGTTGGCCTATAATAGATATAATGGATGGATGGATGAATTATTTTCATTTAAATAAAAAAATTCGTTGCCATACTTCAGAGGAGATCAAGATTTGAAGTTAATTTAATGTTTATAACAGTTTAGTTTTTGGGAAGTATTGAACTTTGACTAATGCTACATGTTTCAAAAACGTTTCCAAATAATGTAGTGTGGTTGACGTGATATTTTAAAAAAATTTAATTGCTGAAATTTATGTAAATGTAAGAGGACCTTCATAATTAATTGAATTAGTACTAATAAAATTCTGATACATGATATTTGGGAACAAATTTGGAAATAAATTTGGAAATTCTAGCATTTTCCTTGAATTTTTTCATGTGTTTAATGACAATGGAGATAATTTTGAGAATGAAAAGAAATTGGATTTAACTATGAAAAGGGAGAAGCTGTAAATGTTAAATTTTTTATAGGATGAGCATCTTTAATGAGAGAAAATTCTAGCAAAAAATTTATAGTTGATAAATATTATACATAATTTTTATAAATTATAAAACTATCATGCAAAATCATTAGTTTATGTACCAATTTGCTAGCACTTTTGGACTTACCTATGATAGATTGTTGAGTTCGATATGCATTCGGTTGTGAATTTGAATGTTATAAATGATGTTAGAACTTTGCCCAATCGGAAGTGTAGAGACACTGTCGAGGTCTATAAATTTGTGTATGGGCTCGACGAGAACGTGGGATGTTTGTAACATTCCATATCGATTAGAATAAGATTATTTGAGGATTTTATAAATATAAGTCAATAACTAATGTATATCAATTTGTTAGCATTTTTGGACTGATCTATGATAAAAAATTGTACTAGCTAACCTCCATTGTCCAAATTTATCGAATCTTTTGAAAGTTCTAATAAAATTGTATATATAAATTTGATCAGTATAATCTATTTTATTGAAACAAAAAACATTATGAATTTAATAATATTTAATTAATTATTATTTTAAATAATTGTTTTAACCAATTCCGTCGTAGATGTTAAATTTAAATACCAGGCCACTACACCTCCAAACTACTCTCAAATACCAATTTAGTTAGAGCAGTATGCCAGGAGTATCGTACTTTTTTGGGTTGGAACTCAGGGGATGTTTGAGAAACTTTTTTTAGGGATGTTTGAAAAACTTTTTTTCAGGATAAGTCAATTTATTTTAAGATAAAATTATAGATTCCTAACCTTTTTCTGAAAAAGGTTGAATTTTTTATTTTTTTTGCAACTCATAGAATCTCAAACAAATATTAAATATTTGTATAAAAAAATTATCAAAATATGAAATTTTTACCCGAAAATAAGTTCATAAGAACTTAAAAAAAAATCCAGCCAAACAGGCCCTTAATTTTGTTAACTCATATCTTAATCCATTTAATATTCAAATTATTGTAATAATAAATTTTCTTTGTTTTTTTGTTTATTTTCATAGGCTTATTTCCAGTCTAGAACATGTTTTAGTACTTTGCACATTATTCTCGAAAAGGTAAATTAATAAAATCACTTAATTAAGGGCGGTGAAGAAGGCCCTCGAGAGCAAGTTGGAAGCAGCTGAAATAAGGATGTTACGGTGGTCCTGTGGCCGCACGATGTTAGATAGAATCCCGAATGTGGTTTTCAGGAGCGAGTTGGAGGTGGCGCCTCTTTCTGCGAAAGTTAGGGAAGGGAGGTTGAGATGGTTCGGCCACGTTCGTAGGAGGCTTCCGGAAGCCCCGGTGAGGAGGGTTGAGAGTTCTTATATGTTAGATATAAGAGTGTCACTAAGAGTGTCAAGCTGTTAAGCTTTGCTGAGCTGTCAATGTGCCAGATCACTGCTTAGCTGTCAATGTGCCAGCTCATATTCATCTGCTCTAGTTAGTTAGTTAAGCCCTCTATATAAATCATGTACTGCTACTCTAGTTTGATACAACTTGCTTATTTTACAATGTAGCCTTATAACAGATTACTTTCTCTGTAACAAACAGTTATGTAAATATATAGTTTATACTTCGTCTTCTACATTTCTTAACTACTAAACTACTATCTCCATTAATGGAGTTCACATACATACCTGCTATATTACTAAAAGTGACATGGTATCAGAGCCACAACCTCGATCTGTGACTCAATTTGTTCTCTTTCGCTGCTACTACATGTTTGTTATCTGTGACTCAAGTTACTGAAGCTTTGCTCTACTGACGTCGTCTTCATCGCTCGTCTTGATTTCTCGTGTTGTTCGTCTTCTTTTGCGTACTTTCGCTCTGATCTGATGATTTTTCAACACAACGATAAGCTTTACTCTTCTCTTATGATGAATTACTGGTATTGTTCTTCATTTTTTCTGCCATTTTACATCAGTTTCTACAAGTTTTCTACTATTCCTGCGATTTTCAATCGCTTTTGATTTGTGTTGTTGCGTTGCATAATATCTGTCGAATTGTACCTTGTTAAGATTCACATCTATCAATTTGTGAGCTTGATATCTCTATTTGATTGTTGCCTATCACGTGTTCGACGTTTTGTCATGTTACTTCTTGCTCTTCTCATCGAATTATCGATTGATCGGTAATCTCTTTCATGATTCCGATATCTCTGTTTGCGTAACAATATCTCTCGAGTGTTGTGATCTCTCTCAGTTGATTTGTTGTTTCCACTTATTCATCACTCATCACTCATTTTTGCTTCGATTCATAGCATAATCGCTTCGTTACTTTGTTTCGACGATGTTGATCTATTGCTGCAATAAAGTTTTACTGCTACTTCTCCTAACTGCTGCTACATTCATGATGTGATCTTCATGATATGAGCATTGTGTTCTGATTGTTGACCTTGATTTGGCAATAATTTGCTGTGTTTTACTGAGATAGTCTACCGCCTTATTGGTAGTTGTGTTTCACAGTTATGAGTTGCTATTCTCAAATGTGATTTCATTTCAAGTGCAAGTTTAGATGTGTGTTCACCCACTACTACCTGCAACAAGATTGATACCTTCACTACTACTATTCTTCCGTTTGGTGTTGTTGTCAATCAACTACAGATTTTGTTTGTATGTTACCTGCTCCTTAGTGAGTTTTGTTGATGCTGGCTTCGAGTAAATGGAAGACTACCTTATCTTGCTACTATTACCTATTGCTACCAGTGATCTCTGGCAGAATTGATGCTGTTTTGTTGATGGATTATTACCGTTTGCCTTGTTGTGGCTTGTGCCACTGTTTACCTACTTGCCGTATTGGCTGTTTTCTCGTTGCCATATTGGCCTGCGATTGCATTCTGCTTGTTTCATGTGTTACAGTTCAGCTGCCATGGTCATGTGTTACAGCTCAGCTGCCCTGATCATGTGTTACAGCTTAGCTGCCTTGATGCTTCATTTGCAATTACCTGTCCTTGAACAAGGAGTAGCTACCACTGCTACCAGTATGCTCTGTTGCTTCTTATTTAGTTGCAATAAAATGGAAATGTTACCTGCCTTTGGAAATGTTACCTGCCTTTGGAAATGTTACCTGCCTTGCCGTATTGGCTTGATGCTTATTTGTTGCTATCTGGAGCTGCCTACTACACCTTACTTTTGTACCTCCAAGTTGGATGTGTTAATCAACCCAATGTTGCTATTCTGCATCAAAGTGTTGCTGCTACTTTCAAGCTTCAAGTTGAAGGCTTCCATTGCATTCCCTCCTTCAACTTGAGGGGGGATGTTAGATATAAGAGTGTCACTAAAAGTGTCAAGCTGTTAAGCTTTGCTGAGCTGTCAATGTGCCAGATCACTGCTTAGCTGTCAATGTGCCAGCTCATATTCATCTGCTCTAGTTAGTTAGTTAAGCCCTCTATATAAATCATGTACTGCTACTCTAGTTTGATACAACTTGCTTATTTTACAATGTAGCCTTATAACAGATTACTTTCTCTGTAACAAACAGTTATGTAAATATACAGTTTATACTTCGTCTTCTACATTTCTTAACTACTAAACTACTATCTCCATTAATGGAGTTCACATACATACCTGCTATATTACTAAAAGTGACAAGAGTCTTTCGGTTGTTGGGGTGAGGAGGAGAGGCAGACCGAGGAGGTCATGGGAAGAACAGATCAGGATGGATTTGAAGGCCTTAAACTTGGAGGAGAACTCGACCGCTGATAGGAGTGGTTGGAGGCGCCAGATTAGAGTTGTGGATTCTCTTCTAGGGAGTGGTTCTGTGGTAGAGAGCCTTAGAGTTGGGTTCTCTCGGTTAGCGTTAGCTTAGAAGCTTGGCTTTTTGTCTTCATATTGTCTTTTATTTTCTGCTTTTGCAGGCGCAGGGAGCTTGGCCAGAGGTCTTCCTAGATCAGGAGAGGAGTTTCCATATACCGAGTAGGTAAGTCCCATGAGATCCAGGCCATGGGCACAGGTTCGGTCGACTACTTTACCCATCATTATCATCCTTGTTCAAAATTCACACTGTTTTGTGGTGCACTAAGCCGAGGGTCTTCACGGAAACAGCCTCCCTACTGTAAAAGTAGGGGTATGGTCTGCGTACATCTTACCCTCCCCAGACCCTGCTCCATGCGGGATATACTGGGTATGTTTGGTTTGGTTTTTTACTTAATTAACAATATCACCAAACATTAATAGAAAATTAACATTTTTTGGTGAATTTTTAAAATCTTTTAACAAGAACTTAAATCTAAGTTGAAATTTAAATATTAGGAAGTAGAAAAAAATGTGCTTAGTCATACTTCTTGTTCACCTAAAATAAGGAGAGAAAAGACCAATGAAGAAAATAATAAGAAACAAAAGATGGTAGACCGGTGGTTCTAACTCTTCCAAATAGTAAAATTATTAGTTAATTTTTGAAGTAGAGAAATTGACACTTTGCACCTATTATGTTTGTCACTTTTATAAAAATAGTCTTATATTTTAAACTGTGGCACTTTGCATTCCTGGTCTTATAATTTCGCTTCGATTTGTACTTTTTTCGTTAATAATTATTAACTCCGTTATGTTTGAATTATTTTTCAAAACTTGATAGGGGTATTTTCGGTATTTAAAAAATTATTTTTCAGAAAAAGAAAAAAAAATCAGAAAATTATATTTGTTTTAATTTTTTTTTCGGTTTTTAAAAAATATATGGTTAAAAAAAATATTTTTGGGAAAAAATTATATAATTCTTCTGGGAAAAAATTTTCAAAAATGAAATATGTTTCTTGGTATTTAGAAATTATATATGTTTTTTTTAAATTTGAAAGCAGAAAATATTTTTCGATATTTAGAAATTATATTTTCTGAATATTTTCTAAAAAATTCAGAAAATTATATTTAAATATTCAGAAAAAATATATGGTTTTTAATTTTTTTATATAAATTATATTTTGAATTTTAAAAACAGAAAACATATGACTTCAACAACAATTTTTTTTTTGAATTTTAAAAAAACCATATATTTTTTTAAACATAGAAAATATTTTTTATAAAACAAATATAATTTTTTGATTTTTTTTTTCATTTTTTCTGAAAAATACTTTTCTAAATATAAAAAATATCCCTATTAAATTTTGAAAAAAAATCAAAATAAACGGAATTAATAATTATTAATGAAAAAGATGCAAATCGAAGCGAAATTATAAGATAGGAATGCAAAGTGCCACAATTTTAATTATAGGACTAAAGCCTAGCTGCCCAAGTAAGTTGAGACTTGAGCAGTTGAGCCTGAGCCAGTGAGCCAGACTACTGTGTATCTGTGTAAGCTACTAATCTACACTTGAGAGAGAGAGAGAGTAAATAAAATTTCATTATTATAATTGTTACAGATGTCGCGATACAGTTTAAATACATAAAATAGCATTACTTTACTAAGCTCATAAATTTAACATGAATATTATAATGTAACAAAATGTCCTGCGGGCCATCCTTCAGTAGGGGCCATGCTAATGTTGTCTGTATCTTCCAATTTTATCGGATGTCCCTGAAGGAACAATGTCCAGTAGCTTAGAGATCAAAATATTTGAGGTCCAACTAGTCTTTGACAGAGAGAAGATTAATAAGATTGTGAATGGAGAATAAAACAAGAACAAGGTAGAGTATTGGAGCAATGAAACCGGCAATCAGAGCTCCGGTGAGACGGTCACAAAATTTCGGAACTTGGTCGCATATCGGAAGCCAGCCTGCATGAGCATTTCCTTTCTTCCCCACTTGAGCCACCCCTAGTGCTGCAGATATGCCCGACACCAGCATGCTTGTCACAACCTGCGAAATATAATGTTGAAACCTATTAAATTGCTGCCGCGCTACACTAAGGTCTTATTACTCGTTAGGTGCTTAAGATCAACAGATTTCAAACCGGTTAATGAGAATTTAATAAGATTGCAATTGATATATTGAAATCTCATTTAAGCTGGGCAACTCAGGTTCAAAAGTGGAAGCAGAAAAGTGCAAATAAGATCTAGTCATAAATTAAATTTGACAGAAGTTTAATTAGTTTGCCTCGAAAGTAGAGTTTTTAACAGGCGGCCTCGCACAATCAACAACATATAATACTTTGATCAGCTTAGCTCACAGTTGTAGAACTTACTTATGCAGAGTTCACTTATAGTTCAGGATTCGTTTTAGATTAACTTTAAGGTTAAGCTTCAAGGATTTATAAAATGACAGAGTAGCATAGTTCAAAACCTAGAATGAATCGTAGTCTTAAAAGAATAAACTCAGAAAAATTAAAATATACTTACCAAATCTGAGATGAGAATGAATTTCCAAAGAAAATTCTTGGAGGGAATAAGCAGAACTATAATGCTATATCCACTTGCAATCGCATTCGCAATCACAAAGTACCTGCATCAAATTTTCAGTTTTACGACTTAATTCCACTTTTGCAGTCACCGAAAACAGGGTTTCCACGGAAACCTCCTCTCAACTGGTATGAGTCGAGATAAGGTGTAAGTTACCCTACTTCTGAATACTATGTACTATTTTTCAGTTAATGATTACAGCTTAATAATTGCAAATCACTTACGGTAATAGGAAGTTAACTCAAAGAGTAATGCTACATGCACATAATTGGCTACAGAATTTTTGCATAGAATGAGTTGGATTCCATTAATATTGATCTTTATTGGTTGATATTGATGTGAATGCAGGGGGCCCATTAAATTATAACCAATTAAATTAAGACACCTACCATTCTGTAAAACTTTTTGTGAAAGTTTATGTAAGTCTAGCATTTTTCTAACTCAAATAATGAAAAGTTGCATACCTAAGTGTTGGAGCATTTGAATAACTTGCTTTGAATGTCAAGTTCAAGACATGTCTAGAGTCATGGGTTGTCAGGGTCACAACTGTAGCAGAGATAGTTGCACCCAAGGCCAGGAGCCTTAACACAAGAATAGATATCATATTCTTGACCATAATCAGTGAGAATCTTAGAAAAAGTTGTAGTAATGGAATATGTATGTTGTGGACTGTGATGAAAATGGCTACAGAACAGGCCTTCCATTATAAATAGGGTACAAAATGGCATAGGTAGCTAGCCAGAGAAATGAAGAGTTATGTGGTAGGAAAGACAGATAAGTGGGGTGGTGAACTAGTCTTCTTTAAAAATCTTGTAGGTGTCATGTTCTTGGTAACCTAAAAGCTAGTTGTCAAATTTTGTTGTCATGTGTAACTATATAAAAAAGTACATAAGGTTGCTTGTAATGTTCAAGTGTTTTAAACAAATATTTAAGCATCTTTAAAAAAATTATTTATCAAAATGCCATCAACTTTTAAGACAAATCCACATAATCCTTAAAAAAACACTAGCCAGCATTTAAAATTTAACTCATTGTCAATCCCATGGAAATGTAATGTGGTTCAGCATCAGGGGAAAAGCCTCATACGCTTTCTCCACTCGATCATGTACCCCTTGGGTCATTGGATGTACCCTTTTCAGACATGCTGCAGACTGCAGTAAGGCATTATCAATTTGCCTTCATGCATTTCATGTTAATTCCGCTAACAAGATTAGAAATCTACAACTACTCAAATACAGGTAAATGCACATCTACACATAAAAGTTACGCAGAAACTAAAAAGGATAATTCGCAACTTAATCCAATAGTTCCATATAAAAAAGAAACCAGTTTGTATACATGTTTCTTTTCTAGCAACTATGTTTTAAATTACTTTCAACTAAGAAAAACAAGTGTCAAATACCGCCTCTCCAAAGAAATAAAACAGTTATGGAGTACTATCTGAATTCTGAAAGTATTAACAATTATCAGAAGTTATGGTGTTCTGCTTATTGCTACCAAAAAAAAAACGTGCTAACAATCTGCTGAAATATAGTATAAACTCTGCATCTGTAGGTAGCGAAGAACATGTTAATTGTACGATAATCTAATTCTAATGGAGGTAAAAAGGCATTTTTGGTGTTCAAACTAGACGAGTTTTGACAATATGGTGTTTGTACTTTCAAAACTATCAATTTGGTGTCTGAAACCAGCTAATCCTTTCCATTTGGTGTTCGTGCCGGTTTTCTAACCGGTAATCAATAAAAAATGAAAAAAATATATACACTTGTTAACAGAAGAGTACAACTCGAAAAATAAAATACTTTAAGGGTACTACTCGGAAGTCAAAAATACGAAATGACAGCAATGGGATAAATAAGTATAATATTTTTTATTTTTTTCGGAAAAACAAGTATTCATATTTTCATTTTTTTCGGAAAACAAGTAAATCATTTTTTATTTTTTATTTTGGAAAAACAAGCATTCATTTTTTTCAGAAACACAAGTATAATATTATTCATTTTTTTTTCATTTTTTTTATTGGTTACCGGTTAAAAAAACCGGCACGGACACCAATTAATTGGAAGGATTAGCCGGTTTCAGAAACCAAATTGATAATTTTAAAAGTACAGACACCATATTATCAAAACTCGTCAAGTTGGGACACTAAAAATGCCTTTTTACCTTCTAATGGATGATCTTCCATTTGTGACTACAACTCTACAAGCCGAGTAGACAAAATATGACAACTACAGAATCTATAATGTTCAACAACTAGAAATGTCACAAATAATATGTTTACTACTTGTGAAGAGAATATTCTACCATGATATGTCTGTACCCAAGCATCACATATGCTAGATATTCAGAAAGGAAGTACACGGTAATTATAAGTTGTTTCATACTCAATAAATTATAAAGTCAATTCATAGTGAACATTACTTGAACAAAAGAATAATCAATAATGACACATTACAAGCATGAAGCACCCAGAGGAAGGGAAATTTCATTGAAAAACTATTAATATAAAACAAACAGGGCAGTTCTTCAATGCACAATGGAAATCAAATAATACTATATGCTTAAGTTGAAGATTCTATAAAGCTTGCATTTAACAACAGAGCCCAGAGGACCGGCAAATGGATATCTTAGTAACACTCGAAACCAGTTGGGACTTTCTTTCCGCAGTTATTGAGAACCAAGTTGAGTGAAACAGGGATATTTAAGTCAATTCCCAGAATGTTAGCTCTAATGGCAGTACATAGACAAACTGCAGCTTCAAGATCGACAAGGCCTTGGATGAGACTGCAACATGGTAGCGTTGGAGGGGATCCAACGACAACGTCAACCAAGTTAAGCATACTCCTAAGTTCAATGGATTGCATTTACCTGCAGAATAATAATTCGAAGTTGTGGAACCGGGTATATTAGGGGTAGGATCAGTGGCACTGACCAGGCTAAAGAAGAAAAGGCCAAGTGACAGGAGAAGGGCAAATGAAGCAGTGTTCTTGGAATCCATTTCGAAAAACCTTGTGGGTATTTCTTTGATTAGCTTCTGGTAATTATATTACTGTAAAAGACGAATTATGTTTTTTGCTGATGGACTTTGTAATTAGCTTGAAACACATATATGTAGGGTAATGTATTATATATAGTTCTTCAATGCTGGAAAATAGTACGGAGTATAAACATAAGGGATTAGCTGTGGATGCATGCATTCTACAAAAGGGTAAGGTTAGCACGTCTTATGCGTAACGAGGATGGCATTGCAATAAAATTATATCCTAGGATTCCTAGGATATAATTTTAGAATCAGGAGGTGTTAGAAATATGATATATAAGAGAGATGACTACTTATAAAAGAAAATCTATAATCTATATTTTGGAGTTCCGGGTATATATTGAACAAGCTCTCTCTAGATTATTACATTTTTTCTCTTGAACACAAGTCACTATATAGGACATTTCTCACATCACCTTCACCCCAAATTATAACTGCCCATATAACATTTAATCACTATATTGATGTACAATTAATTGTATTAACCTCATAATCAATACATACTTGTAACTTATGTATTTATTATTCTTATATTTACAAAGTATTTTATTTGATAAAATAAGTCAAATACAACATCTCCCACTTGACTTATTTTGTCAAATATTCTTCTCAAGACTCCCACTTTTCGTAGAATCTATAACTATTAAATCTATCTCAAATACGCATTCTTATTATTGGTCAAAGTGTACTTATAATTTAAGTACGAATTGATAGAGTGTATTTTATATATATTTTATAGGATTTTATTCCCACATTTACGGTACTTTTGTGAATAATTGTGTAGATTTAATTAGTTTTTGATGAATTTGTTTGAAGTGTTTCAGGAAATAAATATTTTTGTTGGCACAAATTATAAAGAAAAAATGATGAACAGAGACATTATGCTGGCCGTGCAATTTGAGGAGAAGCCGTGTGAATTTTGTGAAGGAAAGAATTTTGGAACAGGAATTTCATGTGGGGCGTGTGATTCATGTGGAGCCCGTGCCATACTCCCTGTTATTACACTTCAATTTACATGTTTATTCACGTACATGCGCGGTTGATTTTTCTTTCTCAAGCGCTGAACTGATTGCTGGCCACTCACGCGCGGTTCTTTTAGTAGTATCAACTGGCGCGTGCCTTGCACGCGAGGAGGGGGAGAGTGGACAAGCGCTGCATGTGCACGTCTCTGTCTCTGTTTACATAAATATAAAAGAATTGGCCTCACCTGTTTTGGTCCGGGGATTTTAATTCTACTTGTAACAGGAATTGGCCTCGAATTTGAGAGGGCCAAATATATTTATCGTTACAATATAAAAAGGAGAATGAGGTTATTATTTAGGGGATCGAAAAAATATTATTAGACACAACTTTGTAAACACTTTCTTCTGGAGATTTTTGGGAGAATATTTATTTTCTTTGAAGATCAAGATTAAAGGTTTTTCTTCTATTCTTATAATTATGTGTTCAATTATTAATTCTTGTTTTATTAATTCAATCATGAGTGAGTAGATAATTAATCTAGGGTTAAGTAGAACCCTAGTTATGATTGATGTGTGAATTTCCCAATTCCCCCAATTTGATTGTTTAATTGCTCTTGCTTATTGAGTTGTTTTAATTAGCAATTACAAATCAGACGTGATTATGTGTATTGTTTGAACCAATATCTAATTATCAACGAGAGTTGGATTAGAGGGTTGTGATTTATCCAGTAAGAACATGAAATTCTCCATGAGAATAGGTAGAATGGATTGTTAGGAATTTAGGGTGCTGTAATTAATGTCTCTAAATTACATGATACCATGAGAATAGGCTTGATTGTATTTTAAGAGAAGCCATTAATACTCGAGAGAGGTTATTGGTATTTATAGGGCGCATCTTTCCTGTTGAGCAGCGTACGATTAATTGGGGCGGGAATTCACAATTACATCAATTCATGCTAGTGGGGACACTTAATTCTGGATGTTTTTAATATTTGATTAATACAAACACAATTCTCTTTAGTATAAAATTAGTTTAATAATCTCTCAACATTTATTGTGTTACTTGCTTAGCCGAATTAAATCAGAAACAACTAGTGATTGATACGTTTGTCTCTGTGGGATCGACTCTGACTTACCCTACTACACAGTTAGAAGGATTAGTTAGAAATTATTATTTGATAGGCACGCGACAGCCTTGTCAAATTTTTGGCGCCGCTGCCGGGGACAAAGCAGTGTTAGATTAGTTAATTTGGAATTGATTTAGCTAAGTATTTTAGTTGTGTTGCTTCGGCTATTATTCCCTTGTTAATTGATCATCGTTTCTAGTTCTCTTGTTGCATGCACACTCGAAGTTCAGGTACTGAAAACTTAATTGAAATTGATCCTGAAATTGAAGCTACAGCAAGAAGGCAAGCAGGCAAGCGAAGGAAAAACAAGGATAAGGAAATTATGACTGATACAACAGCTAAAGCTCTCAGGGAGCATGGTATGCCAGATGCTACAGGCGTACTCTCCAGCATTGTCAGACCAACAGTCACAGCTACACACTTTGAGCTCAAGCCTCAGTTCATCCAATTCATCTCCAATGATTCTTTCGCAGGATTGTCAACTGAAAATCCTGTTGATCATCTTGAGAGTTTTCTTGAGAAGTGTGATACAATAAAGCTGACCAATGTTAGTGATGATGCTATAAAGCTGCGTTTATTTCCATTCTCTCTTCGAGATACAGCGAAAGATTGGTTGAAAGATGAAGGACCAAATACATTCACTACTTGGGATAGTCTTGCGAAGGCTTTTCTACTAAAATTCTTCAGTCAGAAGAAGACCTCTAAGCTCCGGAATGAGATCTCTAATTTCCGTCAAGATGATGACGAGTCACTTCATGATGCTTGGAGAAAATTTAAGCGACTTCAAAGACAGTGTCCTCACCATGGAATTCCTGACTGGTTGTTGATCCAAACATTCTACAATGGGTTAACACAAGAGTTCCGGAACTTTGTTGATGCTTCTTCTGGGGGTTCTATTATGAAGAAGAGTACTGAGGATGCGAAAGTTTTGTTAGACGAGATAGCGTCTAATGATAATTATCCATACAGTGATCGAAATCATCCTAAGAAAGGTGGTAAGTATGATGTTGATGCTCTAACCATGTTGAATACTACTATGCAGGCTATGGTAAAAAAGATTGAGCAATTGGATTCCAGAAGTTCTCCATCTACTGTTGCTTCATGTGAGATATGTGGTGTTGTTGGACACACCAAACTTGCTTGTCAATACAATCCTTCTGGAATGGCAGTTGAGCAAGCTAATGCTCTTTACAATCAGAATCAAAGGCCGCAGTATAATCCTTACTCCAACACGTACAATCCAGGTTGGAGAGATCATCCAAAGTTCTCTTACAGAAACAATCAGGGTCAAGCTCAATCTTCACAAAATAATTTTTCTCAGCCTCCTGGTTTTCAGCAAGCTCAGCCGCAGAAATCCAACTTGGAAAGTCTTATGGAAGGATTTATCTATACTCAATCAAAGAAGAACGAGCACTTCGATTCAAGCATCAATGAGATAAAGGCTCACAACAAAATGATGGAGAACACGATCACTCAAATTTCTCAACAGTTGAGCCAGCTTAATAAGTCTTCAGGCCAACTTCCTGGCCAAACTGAGCAACCGTCAAGGGGCCATATCAATGCTATAACTTTGAGAAGTGGTAAAGAATTGAAGGAGCCGGAATTGAAAGTGAGCAAAAATGTTGTGAATGCTAAGGAAGGTGAAGAGGAGATTACAACTGAGAAACCGGTAGAACCAGAGATCGGGGAGAAAGAAACTAAAGAATCAGAAGCTGTTCCTCTCAAACCATATGTGCCGCCTGTTCCTTTTCCACAAAGGTTGGCACAAGCGAAGCTAGAGAAGAAGTATGGTAAGTTCCTTGAAATTTTGCAGAAGCTACATATCAATATCCCATTCATGGATGCTATCACTGAGATGCCATCTTATGCAAAATTCCTGAAAGATATTTTGTCAAGGAAGAGAAAAATTGAAGAAAGCTCTACCATCTCATTAACGGCAGAGTGCAGTGCCATCTTGCAAAATGATCTTCCGAAGAAGTTAGCGGATCCAGGTAGCTACTCTATTCCTGTTCAGCTTGGGGATGTCGAAATAAAAAGAGCTTTGTGTGATCTTGGAGCAAGTGTCAGTTTGATGCCTTTATCAATTTGTGAACAGCTTCAGATGGGTGAACTAAAACCCACACGTATCTCTCTACAACTGGCAGACAGAAGTGTGAAATTTCCATTGGGAATTCTTGAAGATGTGCCCCTTAAGGTAGGAAAGTTTTATATTCCATGTGATTTTGTTGTCATGGAAATGGAAGAAGATGCAAATATTCCTATCATTCTTGGGAGGCCTTTCTTAGCAACAGCTGGAGCTATCATTGACATGAAAAATGGAAGGATTTCTTTTGAGGTAGGCGAAGAGAAGATGGAATTCAAACTGCAAAGTACAATGGGACATCCTTCTACGGATGAGTCTGTAAATAGGGTGGATGCACTAGAGGAAGTGATCGACATGAAAGCCAAAATTCTTTTATCTGAGGATCCACTTCAAGCTGTTCTTGAGGGTAATGTTGATGAAGAAAATGGAGAGTGTCAGGGTTACGAGAAGCTTTTGGATGCAGCACCTACATATCAGCATGAACATTCTAATGTGCTACAGCATGAGGAAGTTAAGGAGAGTTCCACGCCTCCTAAGGTAGAACTGAAACCATTACCTACATCTTTGAAATACGTGTTTATGGGCCCTAATGAATCATATCCTATTATTGTTAATTCTGAGCTTGATGACATTCAAATTGAGCAGTTGCTCACGGTCTTGAGAAAATATAAAAATGTTATTGGGTATTCCATTGATGATATCAAGGGCATTAATCCATCATTCTGCATGCATAAGATTATTCTGGAAGATGAGCAAGCTTCTTCTATTGAGCCTCAACGGAGACTCAATCCTAATATGATGGAGGTGGTCAAAAAGGAGGTTTTAAAACTTCTTGATGCAGGTATAATCTATCCTATCTCTGACAGCAAGTGGGTTAGTCCTGTGCATGTTGTTCCAAAGAAAGGAGGAATGACAGTGGTGAAGAATGATAAGGGTGAGTTGATTTCTACTAGAACTGTGACAGGGTGGCGAATGTGCATTGATTATCGGAAATTGAATAAGGCCACAAGGAAAGATAATTTTCCTCTCCCTTTTATTGATCAAATGCTTGAAAGGTTGGCAAAACATTCTTACTTCTGCTTCTTAGATGGATATTCAGGCTTCTTTCAGATTCCTATCCATCCGAATGATCAAGAAAAGACGACTTTCACATGTCCCTATGGTACATTTGCGTACCGCAGAATGCCGTTTGGTCTATGCTGTGCTCCTCCCACTTTTCAGAGATGTATGATGGCAATTTTCTCAGATTTCATTGAAGACATTATGGAAGTTTTTATGGATGACTTCTCAGTTGGTGGAACTTCTTTTGGGGTATGCTTACATAACTTGGAGAAGGTGCTTCATAGATGTCAAGAAGTTAATCTCATTCTCAATTGGGAAAAATGTCACTTTATGGTACAAGAGGGAGTTGTTCTGGGTCATGTTGTTTCGAAGAGAGGCATTGAAGTTGATAAAGCCAAGGTCGAGGTTGTTGAGCGCTTACCACACCCTACTTCAGTCAAGGGGATAAGAAGTTTTCTTGGTCATGCTGGATTCTATCGCCGTTTCATAAAAGATTTTTCGAAGATTGCTCGACCTCTTACTGAGCTCTTGGGTAAGGAGGTACCTTTTGTGTTCACTGATGCTTGTGTTGAGGCTTTTGAAACGTTAAAGAAAGCTCTTGTTTCTGCTCCAATTATGCAACCACCGGATTGGAGTCTACCATTTGAGATCATGTGTGATGCTAGCGATCAAGCTATTGGTGCAGTCCTAGGTCAAAGGAAAGATGGAAAGCTGCATGCTATTTACTATACAAGCAAGACCTTGGATGGGGCTCAGATTAATTATGCAACAACGGAGAAAGAATTGCTAGCAGTGGTGTATTCTATGGAAAAATTTCGATCTTATCTCGTTGGTTCGAAAGTTATTGTTCACACGGATCATGCAGCTTTGAGATACTTGATGAGTAAGAAGGATGCTAAACCTCGTCTGATTCGTTGGATTTTGCTTCTTCAAGAATTTGACTTAGAGATTAAAGATAAGAAAGGGGCTGAGAACGTGGTTGCTGATCATCTTTCACGCCTTATTCTTGATACGGATGATGGTAAATCTACTCCAATTGATGATTCTTTTCCTGATGATCATCTACTTTCTCTTGCAAGTCTAGAGGTTCCTTGGTATGCTGACATAGCTAATTTCTTAGCTAGTGGAACTGTTCCTCATGGTTACTCGTCATAGCAAAAGAAGAAATTTTTCTATGATGTGAGGAAGCACTTTTGGGATGATCCTTTTCTTTATAAATCATGTGCTGATGGAGTCATTAGAAGATGTGTTCCATATAATGAGATTTCCTCTATAATCTCACAT
Source organism: Kitagawia praeruptora (assembly GCA_037693485.1). NCBI lineage: Eukaryota > Viridiplantae > Streptophyta > Magnoliopsida > Apiales > Apiaceae > Kitagawia > Kitagawia praeruptora. Next base: position 99,842,852 of record CM075354.1, on the reverse strand, counting down.
TGTCACGATTTGCCAAGTGGTGGTCATGCAAGTACTACGAAAACTACTGCAAAGATTCTTCAGTGCGGTTTTTATTGGCCAACTCTTTTTAAAGATGTCCACCAATATGTTCATTCTTGTGATCGTTGTCAAAGAACTGGAAATATTTCAAGACGCAATGAGATGCCTCTCAATGGCATTCTTGAAGTGGAGCTTTTTGATGTTTGGGGAGTAGATTTCATGGGACCTTTCCCTCCATCTTTTAAGAACAGATATATCTTGGTAGCTGTGGATTACGTCTCGAAATGGGTTGAAGCCATTGCATCACCCACTAATGATGCTCGTGTTGTGAGCAAGTTCTTTAAGAAGACGATTTTTCCTAGATTTGGAGTGCCAAGGATTTTGATTAGTGATGGAGGAAAGCATTTTCTCGAAAATCGTTTTGAAGCAATGTTGAAGAAATATGGAGTTTATCATAAGGTGGGACTTTCTTATCATCCCCAAACCAGTGGTCAGGTGGAGATCTCTAATCGTGAAATAAAGAATATCTTGGAGAAGACAGTCGCAAAATCAAGGAAGGATTGGTCTATGAAGCTTGATGATGCACTTTGGGCTTATAGAACTGCGTTTAAGACACCTATTGGGACAACTCCGTACAGATTGGTATATGGAAAAGCATGTCATCTTCCCGTTGAGTTAGAGCACCGTGCATTTTGGGCTATCAAAGGTATGAATTTTGATATGTTAGCAGCGGGTGAGAAGAGACTTCTACAACTTAATGAGCTAGATGAGCTTCGTTTTGAGGCTTATGAAAGTTCTAAGCTTTACAAAGAGAAAACAAAGAAGTGGCATGACAAAGGGCTGTTACGAAGAGAATTCAAGGAAGGGGAGTTAGTTCTTCTATTCAATTCGAGGTTAAGACTTTTTCCCGGAAAACTTCGTTCTAGGTGGTCGGGTCCGTTCAAGGTACGCAAGGTTTTTCCCTATGGTGCAGTTGAATTGATGAATAGCCATGGAGAGTCATTCAAGGTGAATGGGCAAAGAGTAAAGCACTATAGAGCTGGTGAACCAATTAACGAGGAGGTGGATATTTTGTTGTCTTCTCCTTCTGCTGAATGATTGATGAGTCGGTGTCGGGCTAACGACGTTAAACAAATGCGCTACTTGGGAGGCAACCCATGGATTCTGTATACTATGGAGGACTGGTGCACTTCATGCTTCGGCATAGGGGAGTATTTCTTTCCTTCTTGTTATTAGTTGATATTCTTAGTATTGTGCCATTGAGGACATTGCCACATTTAAGTGTGGGGATGTGCTTTGTTGTAGTAGCATATTAGTAAAAAAAAAAAAATTAAAAAAAAAATTAAAAATGAAAAATACCAAAAATAATTCTTGCCATGCAATTTGATTAGTTGTTGTATTTTGCTTGATACACCCATGCATGCGTAGGAATCTTGTGTTTATGGATGCTTTTGATTGAGAAGTGATATGTGATGTTCTTGTGCACACACTTACACTAGCAAGTAGAAACTAGTAGACTTTTTGAATGTGCTAAATGATTAGAATGACATGAATATGTGCAAGGTAATTTGGTCTATATGCTTTGAATACAAGTAGGTGCGTTAGAGAGACTGTTATTTGGGATTGATTATGCTTTGTCACACCAAGTGAGATTTTGAGCCTATATGCATATCTTTTGCATGATTTTTCGTTTGTTTGAGTGTCCACTTGTCGTTTGCATTGCTAGTACTTGCTTGAGGTCTTTCTTAAGATGCATGGCATTAATTGATGATAACATGATAAAGGCAATTAGGTATAACCTCATATTTCCCATATTTCCAAACCATTTATACATGATTCATTAGTTAACCCTTTGAGCCTAATCTTATTCTTTCGGTGACACACCAAGTTACTTGCCATTATCCTTTTTATTCTATTGGCCTTACATTAAATTTGAACCCAATTGTCAAAGGCTAGTATTGTTCGTAAGGGAGTGATAAGGTGTGTATAAAAGGGGGTTTTATTGATGATCATAACTTTGGGGGAATATTTGGGGTTTGGTTCATAGCTTGTTAGTCGAAGTTTGAAATCATATTTATGGGATCGTTGTTCTTGCTATTATTTTTGCTCTCTTGAAAAAAAAAATAGAAGAAAAAAAATAGAAAAAAAAACAGAAAAAAAAGTAGAAAAATAAATTTGAGAGCATTTTTATCTTTTGTGATCCTACTTTGTTTCGACTAGTCAAGTTGTTTATAAATAAAAGTTCAAGTGTGGGGATGAAAGTATGGGAGTTGTTTGAATTTTATTGTCAGGTACTAGCTTTTGACTTAACCTTCTTTGGCTTTCTTGACATACCTTGTCCCTAGCCCCGTTACAACCTTAACAAAGACCTTTTGATTGTCATTGATGATGTATGTTGCGTTAAAGGTTAGATTGATAACAAGGACGAAGCATGTTTATGATACTGTTGGAGTTGAGTGAAACACTTATCAATTGTTTTGAGTGAATATTCTTTGTGAGTGAACGGTGAGTTTTTGCTTTTGGCATAGGAGATCCCAGATTTTGTCTCAAAGATGTGCTCTTGTGTGCTTAGCATGTTTACCAACCTATTCTTACATTTGACATGAATTTCTATGATCTTATTGCATCTTCTTTGAGTAGACTATGTGGATATTTGCACTTTAGACACCAAGGCATTGCATTTTCATTTTGATTCTTAAGCTGATGTGGCATGAGAGGACTTGTGTGTGTGGTGTTGTGTTGGCATTAATCTTTTGCATGGTTGGATGAATTTTGTGGGTATATTCACTATAAACCCTCACGAGACCTTACTCGTCCACTAGGGCTACCTAGGGGTTTAAAGGGCTTGTTGCATATGCCAAATGCAACCGTGATCACCTACGGAAGTGGTACTAATTAGTTAGTATAATTATTATCTTAGTTTGCACGAGGACGCGCAAAGTGCAAAGTGTGGGGATATTTGATAGAGTGTATTTTATATATATTTTATAGGATTTTATTCCCACATTTACGGTACTTTTGTGAATAATTGTGTAGATTTAATTAGTTTTTGATGAATTTGTTTGAAGTGTTTCAGGAAATAAATATTTTTGTTGGCACAAATTATAAAGAAAAAATGATGAACAGAGACATTATGCTGGCCGTGCAATTTGAGGAGAAGCCGTGTGAATTTTGTGAAGGAAAGAATTTTGGAACAGGAATTTCATGTGGGGCGTGTGATTCATGTGGAGCCCGTGCCATACTCCCTGTTATTACACTTCAATTTACATGTTTATTCACGTACATGCGCGGTTGATTTTTCTTTCTCAAGCGCTGAACTGATTGCTGGCCACTCACGCGCGGTTCTTTTAGTAGTATCAACTGGCGCGTGCCTTGCACGCGAGGAGGGGGAGAGTGGACAAGCGCTGCATGTGCACGTCTCTGTCTCTGTTTACATAAATATAAAAGAATTGGCCTCACCTGTTTTGGTCCGGGGATTTTAATTCTACTTGTAACAGGAATTGGCCTCGAATTTGAGAGGGCCAAATATATTTATCCTGTAACACGATATAAAAAGGAGAATGAGGTTATTATTTAGGGGATCGAAAAAATATTATTAGACACAACTTTGTAAACACTTTCTTCTGGAGATTTTTGGGAGAATATTTATTTTCTTTGAAGATCAAGATTAAAGGTTTTTCTTCTATTCTTATAATTATGTGTTCAATTATTAATTCTTGTTTTATTAATTCAATCATGAGTGAGTAGATAATTAATCTAGGGTTAAGTAGAACCCTAGTTATGATTGATGTGTGAATTTCCCAATTCCCCCAATTTGATTGTTTAATTGCTCTTGCTTATTGAGTTGTTTTAATTAGCAATTACAAATCAGACGTGATTATGTGTATTGTTTGAACCAATATCTAATTATCAACGAGAGTTGGATTAGAGGGTTGTGATTTATCCAGTAAGAACATGAAATTCTCCATGAGAATAGGTAGAATGGATTGTTAGGAATTTAGGGTGCTGTAATTAATGTCTCTAAATTACATGATACCATGAGAATAGGATTGATTGTATTTTAAGAGAAGCCATTAATACTCGAGAGAGGTTATTGGTATTTATAGGGCGCATCTTTCCTGTTGAGCAGCGTACGATTAATTGGGGCGGGAATTCACAATTACATCAATTCATGCTAGTGGGGACACTTAATTCTGGATGTTTTTAATATTTGATTAATACAAACACAATTCTCTTTAGTATAAAATTAGTTTAATAATCTCTCAACATTTATTGTGTTACTTGCTTAGCCGAATTAAATCAGAAACAACTAGTGATTGATACGTTTGTCTCTGTGGGATCGACTCTGACTTACCCTACTACACAGTTAGAAGGATTAGTTAGAAATTATTATTTGATAGGCACGCGACAGCCTTGTCACGAATTTTCACTATTCATTAGAATAATGACTCAATATTTCTAAGTCCAATAAAAAATCCAATCAAAACTAACGTGTTTGACAAATACTTTCATAGAAATACCTTCCGTTAAAAATACACAATCTCTAATTAAGCATTGTCATTTTCACTTCTTGCAACACATTCATGTTTCTTACTTTCCCAACTTCGGATCCACCATAAATCAATAGGTCTTCCGAACTTGAACTCTCATTATCTTACAACCTTCAAAATCTGCACCAGAACTATCAATAAATTCAGGCACGTCTGCCTCATAACCAATTAGTGGTGCAATGCACAATTCAAGTACTTCATTATCCTATTCATAACCTCCCACTAGGCTTGATTAGGATTTCTTTCGTATCCATTCACTAGGCCAATAAAATACACCAAGTCAAGTCAATCGATTACACAACATCGAACTTCCGACTACTTGCGTATATGATATATCAAGTGCCTTTCCGCATTAATCGTTTCCCCTATCAAAGGTTTGGCGTCGGACTGCAATTTTGCATCCTAAAACGATTAAGCATTTCACTCGGATACCTTTCTGGTTCACACTAAATATTCAAAATATTTAATTCCCTGAACTTATCACATTTCACTCATATTCTCAATTTTCCCACTAAGTCCCAACTTAGTTTTGTTGAGCATTCCTTTATTAATTATCGACAACAATATATCATTAACATATATTGATAATATTGTAAACTAACTCCCACTTTTCAAAATACAAACACAATTGTTTAATTTATTCTCGATAAAATATTCCCAATTTCTACGTAAAACCTTTCGCAATTGAACATACTTTCAATTTAAAATAGATCCATAAGTCTTATCTTTCCCTTTCAAAAATTCATTTACAACCTATGAATTTTCTATATTAGGGTTGATCACACAACTCCCACACTTGATTCTTTCATATTAACTCAGAATCGTCTTTCAAGATTTTCCTCTGATAATTCAGATTCTTGCGATCTGGTCGCTTCTATACAAGTATTTGGATCATTAGGATCCCTTACACATCCATATATACCGAAAAATAATATAATTCACTATTATATTCATAATAGTAATTCCCCACTCTAGTGGAACTATTAATTTCTTAATCACAACCATATCTAATGGTTCAATACCAATATTCAGAACATGACCCAATATTCATTTCGATCTACTTCAACACATGCCTCAATTTATGAACACACCTCCAACTTTATTTATTTATTTATTTATTTAAAATAATTCATTACTAATATTCAGATCCGACTCATTATTCTTGATCGATCTTGTTAAACAAATCATTAAAGTACTCGTTTCAAAAAATAGTTAATTTTCGTGCTCTCCATTACGAGCGACAAAAACAACTATTTTCTTTATATTCTGAGCATTACTTTCCAAATTATCTCGAAACAATTTATCTCTTAATTTCAGGCTTCATACATTATAATCCGAGCCATTCAATAATTATATATATATATATATATATATATATATATATATATATATATATTCTCCAAACCAAAAATATGTAGCCAACTCATCATTATTTTCTATGCTCGATTTTCGAGCATTACTAGAATTTCTTCTAGTACAATACCGTCCTTTTTAACGATAATTCCCAATTCACACCTAATTATCGTTTATAAATTTTATACTTCCTTTTAGAGTTTCACTAGAAATTTCCTCTTGTACAAATTCGTATGTTTCAACAATATCTTCCAAATTATTCAAATATAATTTATTTTTCATTTTTCGGCTCCAAGCATTACAAATGGGTGTCATTCCCTTTTCCTTTTTTTTCTTTAACAACCAATATAATCGTGGTCACTATGTTTATCAACTCCGGTAAAATTTATATTATCGTTAGATGGCATAAATAAAACCATGACGTTAAGAACTAAAAATGAAAAACTAACATAGATGTCTACCAAACATAATATTGCCAAATGGATCACTTCTGAGAATTTTGTAAAAATAGAACAAGGAACATTAAGCAGCAGAAACACGGCCAGAACATGAAATCGATATATTTACTATAAAAACATCAAAATCACAAAAAAAATATTTGTACAAAAACTGCTCACTCACTACTCCAAAAAAAACGCGCAAAAGGCATATAATAATTGGAAAAAAAAAACATCACAATATTCTAACATCTTAAAAACGAAAGGTAGATTAGGCATACCACTTCTACAATACATGCATGATACCATAAGAAAAAAAAGAGCAAATAACTGGTCAAAAACAATTATAATAATAAACTAGTAAACCTCACAAAACATGCGATGTATAAAAAATTAGAAAACATATTAGAAAAGAAAAGATACGATAAAATTGGTAAAAACTAGTTTAGGAAAAACACACCACATATACAAAATTAAGAAGTGCCTAAACCAAAACGGAGATAAAACAAGACATATTACACTACAGAACAATCAGGTGTGACATATGGTATGAGATCGCAAAGATAGTGACATAGAATTACAAAAACAGCAACACATGAAGGCAAACTACATTAATCAACAGATTAGGCAACCTCGAAATACAAAAATAATGAGGTGGCTATAAACTAAAGATCCATTAGAGATAGACTAGGCATGAATTATATTAAAATTGCCATGCTCACACATACACAGAAAATCAATCAAATCATATATTACTAAATCAAAAACCAGAAGAAGGAGAGAAAAGGATGGACCGCCATATAAAAGACAGAATTAGCACAATAATCAGCGAACACCCGAATCATACCCATCGCTCTGATACCATTGTTAGATATATGAACCTGTAACAATATATAAGAGAGATGACTACTTATAAAAGAAAATCTATAATCTATATTTTGGAGTTCCGGGTATGTATTGAACAAGCTCTCTCTAGATTATTGCCTTTTTTCTCTTGAACACAAGTCACTATATAGGACATTTCTCACATCACCTTCACCCCAAATTATAACTTCCCATGTAACATTTAATCACTATATTGATGTACAATTAATTGTATTAACCTCATAATCAATACATACTTGTAAATTATGTATTTATTATTCTTATATTTACAAAGTATTTTATTTGATAAAATAAGTCAAATACAATAGGAGGAACATGTGCACGGACCCACTTCTTCAACCCTTAAAGAAACCTAAATGGAGCCATGCAAATCTAGTAAGCAATGCATTATAATATATCAGCCCACAGAGATTTAGCCTAGTCATAAATTATTTTACAGAATGACAACATCAAAAACAATATAAATGTAATCAATATATGCAGTATTTGGATCAGCTGGCTACTACAATTATCCTAGCACGTCGTAACATTTTGATTGTCATCAAATCTTCTGAACAATTGTTTAAGAATCACAAGGGACTTATACAATCATATGTAGTTCTTAATCTTGAGAAGGCTCTATGTGCTAAACTCATGCATAGAATAATTATCCCATCAATATACTGGTTATATAGTATGATGATCTACACTTGTAAAATAGACTGCTCTACCTGCCTCGATCTATTTCTATTTCATAAAGCTAAACTGAGTGAGAAGATTTGGGGTTTAATAATTAGTCCCTCCCTCCCTCTCATTTGACACGGAGGTTAAGAAAAAGTGTAAAGTAGTGGAGAAAAGTAAGAAAAATGAGTAAACTAGTGAGGCCAATCAATATTTTATGTAATAGAGTGAGTTTAGTGGAGGAAAGGAGTGGGTGTAGTTACTTTTTATATTATAAAATTTTACTATTTTGGATAAGTTTTGGAATGTAAAGAATTGAGAGGGACATCTAAAAACGAAAGTATAAAGAAATGAGAGGGACACATAAACAGTACGCCTTACATTCTTTTATATCAATAAGTAAGCAAATGAGTACATGTAAATGACAATATATATATATATATATATATGAGTAGAGTTCGAGGGAGAACCTCCCTATCAAGAAAACCAGGAGATCTTCTCTAACACCGTTGGATTTGAACTTTAATAATTAACAAATTATAAATAAAATCAATGGCAATCCTGTTATTATATTGAAGTTTAAGGTTATGTATACAAACACTTTAAAGAAAATAATATTCAGATCACTTTTATGTATGGAAATTTCTTCTATTTGTGATTGATTGATTGTTATCACGATTCTCTTAATGATGGATAGAATTAGACAACGAGAATTCCTTATATAGAGATAGATATAATAAATTGCAATTACATATCAGAGGAAGAGAAACTGAAGAGCATAAAAACAATGGAGGATGGAAGCAACAGCAAAATCATGTATGTTCTTACGATTTACTCTTATTTTTATTGTTACGATTAAAAAGACTGTATGTGTTTCATAAAGAACATTACTGGATCAGCTAGCATACAAAAACTGAAGATTCCTATTAGTGTTCTAGGTCGCACGAACATACTGTTGGAATCCTAGATTTATATGGCGAAGTGTGTGGGCTACGCAGGAGCTTGTTAAGGCAGGAGCCCAACCATCGATTGGTATTGGCAAAATGGTAAGAATCAAATCAGATCCTTGGATTCCTGACAATTTTTTTTCAAGGCTATAGAGTTCAAGGCTATAGAGTTCTTGTATTTCAAATTGTATGCAAAATAATGTGTGAGCCCTGTTGCAATCATGACTAGCTCAGCAAAGAACAACCATAAACTCATCACATCATTGTGTGAGAAGATGAGATGGTTTGGAAGAGGCCGGTCCAGATTTAAACTTTTTGAACAGGTCAGATTGTCACTTTGATAAACAGACTGCATAGTTGCTATTCAAGCAGTGAATAGTGCAGTTAAGATGCTGTCTAATTTTGGGCTCCTGGTACAGGACTGTCGCAATCTTTTAAAGGATCAAACAGGGCGCCACATTGTGTTGCGACTGGGTTAGGTCAGATTGTCACTTTGATGAGCATGATGCTCCAGCTGATTTGCTTACAGTTGTAATGTCTGAACGTTTAGTTTATTAATAAAATTACTTTCCTATAAAAGAAGGTTGTATATCATGCTCGAACAAATAATGAAGAATCCTAGGAACATTTTAATAAATTGCAAGACACTTTGAAGAAACTATAAAAAAAATGTTGTATATAAAACACAGTAATTCATGTTCCAACCAAACACTAAAAAAATCTCAAAACACTTTAAAAAATCTCAAAATTGTATATTTCAAATTATTCAACACAACTTAATGATTCTATAAAAAATAGAATAAAAAATCACAGTAAAAAATTCTCAAAACACTTTAAAGAATTTCAAAAATATTATATTTAATATTATTCAAAACACCTTGAAGAATCTCTAAAAAGTTGAATAAAAATAATTTTAAAAAATTTATATATGCGAAAGAGTGTGAACTAATCAAGAATCAATATTTTGTACAAATTTATTAATATATGTACTCTCGGAAAATATGATACATATTTTATATTCTTTAAAAAAATTATATTCTGGGAGAACAAATTATTTCTAAAAATACCAATATATTTTATAAGACATTTGGAAGAAACTATAAAAAAAGGTTCTATGCCAAACACTTTAAAGAAAGGTTCTATATTTTTACAAGATTCTTTTAAAGGTTTTGTAAAGTATTCCAGTACAGTTGTAGAGTACATGAGCCCTGTTTCAAATTATAGTTAATCGTGTATAAGTTAAAAAAATTCATTAACCATAAATTAAATCTTTTGCATAATCTTTATTTTATGGAAATAGAAATCTTCAATATTGCAATAAAAATCATAATTTTTTTAAAAATTTTTGGTGTTCTCAATATTTCAAATCTCTTGATTGATTCTTAATATCTATCATATCATATAAGAGCTCATTATGGCAATGGTTAAGAAAAAAGAAATAGAAAAGATCCAAAAATTGATTCCCAAAATATTTCTCAAATCATGTATGTTGTTTTTAATAATACAAGAAGTAGCGATGGTATTAACGAAGGATGAGCTGGAAATTTACGTATGTATGTGGTTACATGTAGCTGTGAAAATTGATAATATAGCATATGACGTATAAATTGAATATATTATTCTAAATAAAAATATTATAATATTTTAAAGAATCTCAAAAAATTTTAAAAAATTAATATAAATATATAATAAAATAATATTATAATTCTAAAATAATTAACAATACACCCAACAGAATCTTGGTACCTAACTATATTCAATCAATAAAATATTTAATAAAGCACTACTACCATTTCAAAGTAATTAACAAACCACCTAAGAGAATCTTGGTGCATTACATAATATTTTTATACATTTCTTATTTTTTTTTTAAAAAAATATACATTTCCTCTAAAATTATGTTACATTTAGATATATTATGTGACACACAAAGATTCTCTTACGTGTTTAAAAAAATTTAAATTATAATTTGAAAAAATCTCAAAAATTAAAAATATTATTTAAAATAGAAATATTATAATACTTTGAAGAATCTCAAAAGGTTTTAACAAATTAATATTAATATTTTATCAAAAAAACAATTAATATAAATATCTAATAAAATAATACTACAATTTTAAAATAATTAACAAAACAACTAAAAGAATCTTGGTGGGGTACAAAATATTTTTATACATTTTCCTAAAAAGAAAACTATACATTTCATTTAAAATTAAATTACATATTAATATATCATCTAATTCACCAAGATTCTCTTATGTGTTTCAAATTATTATATCAATTTATTTTATTTTTGAGATTCTTCGAGAATTTTTTTAAAAGACATTCTATAAAAAATTGAAATTTAATTAAAAAAAATACTATAGATTTTCTTGATTTTTCGATGATCATTATTGTTGTACTTGTGCCTAACTATATTCAAAACTTATTTTATATCAATAAAATATTTATTAAAATTTTAACATAAATTTCTAATAAAACATTATTACGATTTCAAAGTAATTAACAAAACACCTAAGAAAATCTTGGTGTATTTCATAATATTTCTATATACTTCTTTTTTTTAAAACACATTATACATTTTTCTAAAATTAATTTATATTTAGAAATACTATGTTACACAACAATATTTTCTTACGTGTTTCAAAAATAAATAAATTCTAATTCCAAAACATCTCAAATATTAAAAATATTATTTTAAATAGAAATTTTGTAATGCTTTGAAAAATCTCAAATGTTTTAAAAAAATTAATATAAATATATAATTAAATTCTACTAAAATTTTAAAATAATTAAGAGAACACCTAAGAGAATATTGGTGGGTTAAATAATATTTTTTATATATTTTTTTTTAAAAAAAAAGTAAACTATACATTTCTTTTAAAAATAAGTTACATATAAAAATATCATCTAATACACCAAGATTCTCTTACGTGTTTCAAATCATTATATCAATTTATTTATTATTTATGTTTATTATCTTCTTGAGATTCCTTTGATAATTATTTTTAAAGACATGCTACAAAAAATTCTACAAATTTTATTAAATTTTTGATGATCATTTATAGTGTTGTACTTGTGCCAAATTATATTCAAAACTTATTTTATATCAATGAAATATTTAATAGAACTTTAATATAAATATCTAATAAAGCACTGTTACGATTTCAAAGTAATTAACAAAACACCTAAAAGAATCTTGGTATATATTACATAATTTTTTTATATATTTCTTATTTTTTTAAAAAAATATACATTTCTTCTAAAAGTATGTTACATTTAGATATATCATGTGACACTCGTGTTTCAAAAAAATATTAAATTATAATTTCTAAAAATCTCAAAAATTAAAAATATTATTTTAAATAGAATTATAATACTTTGAAGATTCTCAAAAGGTTTTAACAAATTAATATAAATGTCTAATAAAATAATACTACAATTTTAAAATAATTAACAAACATCTAAGAGAATCGGGTGAGTGCCCTAAATATCCATTTTTTCACTTTCTCTCACCAAAATGCCAAGATTCAAGGAAAGCCGCCCAAAATGCCCACTCAACACGCTAGTTCGTTCTGCGCATCCTCTAATACGCTTACTGCAAAGGCGTATATGCCGTTCACGCCGCTCCCATAAGCGCAACAAAGCTTGGATACGCATTACGGAAACGCGTATTAGCTGTTACGCATCAGTGACATGTACGATGACGTCATATGATGTCATCGTCACTTTTGCTGAAAAATCACGCAGCTCTGGCGGTTATGGCGATTTCGTCGGATAATTTAAAAACTTCTGATTCATACAGTCCACACATCTTCCAATTTCATATGATATACCAATAGAATCGTCTTTCGACGATCTACACATACATATCAGTTTTAACCCATTTTGTTTGCCGGATTCGCAACCCCCAAAATCGAACCCTTTCGTTTTTCAGTTTTTCCGACGAGTTCGTATCACCCCTGCGGGGCCATATTCTTCAACATCAATTGGGCAAAAAGGAAGAGGAAGGTTTGCTAAACGTCTCGGTGTGTTCAAAAGTATTAGAAGGGCTGTGGTTAAAGAGATCCAAGGAAGCGACCAAAATCGCCCAAGTCGCCGGCCGCCATAGCTCTGAGTTTTCTGGCGAATTACTACGTTTTCTGGCGAATTACTACGTTTTCTGGCGGTGTACAGTATTCTCAGATACGCCGATTGAAATGGCGTATCTCATGGGTATTCTGGGCACTATTTTGAAAATCGGGTATTTTGGGTAGTGGGTAGGGAAAAAGTGGGTATTTTGGGCATTCTTTCAAGAGAATCTTGGTGGGGTATATAATATTTTTATACATTTTTGTAAATAGAAAACTATACATTTCATTTAAAACTAAATTACATATTAATATATCATCTAATACACCAAGATTCTATTATGTGTTTCGAATCATTATATCAATTTATTTCCTTTTATATCAAAAAAATTGAAATTTAATTAAAAAAAATACTATAGATTTTCTTAAATTTTCAATGATCATTTATAGTGTTGTACTTTGTGCCTTATTAGAAATTTATATTACAATTCTAATAAATATTTTAATGATATAAAATAAGTTTTGAATATAGTTAGGCACAAGTACAACATTATAAATTGTAATATAAATTATAGAAATATTATGTAATATACCAAGGTTCTCTTAAGTGTATTCTAATAAATATTATGTAATTTTTAATTAAAATACATAATAGAATATTTAAAAAATTATTAAAACACTTAACACAATATTTAATAAATTGACAAATCATTTTAATAAATTTTTAAAAACAATTAAAGAAATATTTAATAAATTAATAAAAATACTTTAAAGAAGCTTAAAATAGTATATTTCATATTATTCAAAGAATTTTTAAATAACTTAATGAATTATATTAATATTAAAAAGAAAACACTTAATGGAATCTTATTGATATTAAAACACTTAATGAAATATTATTGATATTAAAACACTTAGTCGAATGACAGTTCGGGATTCCAATGTTTTAGTATTAATAAAATCTTCTTATTTGTAAAAAAAAAACACTTAGTCAAATCTTAATGTTAAAACACTTAGTTGAATCTTTTTAATATAAAACATTCTGTCGAATCTATATATTATTAAAATTTAAATATGTATTTATATAAGATTTAGCGATGTGCAATATTCAAACAATTATTAATAAAATAATATTTAAGATAATATTATAGAATATTAGTGGATTTTTCATACATAATATTCAAATATTGATTCAGATTATATGAAGTGTTTTAATAAAATAATATTATTCAAAAAAAAGTATTTTAATAAAATACTATTAAGATTCCATGTGTATGTTGTGTATTGTGCAATAAATTATGTTGTGTATTGTGCAATAAATTATTGTTTGAATAATGTTATTCAAAAAATAACATTATGTTGTGTATTGTGCAATAAATTATTTGATTTTTATTTTTTTTTATGAATTTCATTAAGTGAACATATTTTTTATTTATCAAAAATGATTTTTTAAAAAAAAATTGAAAACATATTACTCATAATTGACCAACGGAAGACATTTGAAAAATTATTCAAATTATTTTAACTACCAGACAAGATTCTGTTAAGTGTTTTACTAAAAAATAAAATTTATTAAAAATTACATTCTTGTATCATTTGAGACGAGTTTCACAAAATCTTATAATAAATAGAATCTTAAAATTAGTATTTTTAATAAGTATTTACATACATTCTCTTAGTGTTTTATTCAAAAATATGTTAATTATTTAAAATAACTACCTAAGAAAATTTTCAAAACACTTTAAAAAATTCCAAAATAACTTAAAAAATTTCATCATGAAATGTAATAAAATGATATTTTAATAATATTTATTTGAAACACTTTATAGAATCTCAAGTACCTTATAAAATCTTAAATCAACTTAAAAAATCTCAAAAATTGTGTATAATATATACACCTAAAAGATTATCTTATGTGTTTCACTAAAATTTATTTAGAGAATCTCAATATGGTGTATAATAAATTGACACTTTATATTCTTCAAAATACCTTAAAGAATCTCTAAAAGATAAAATAAAAATAACTAAAAAAAAGTTGTGAATTTTTTACTATGTATTTGATAACTTTTAAAAAATATTATATATTTTAAAAAATTTAAATTGACATTTTTTATTTCAAACAAATAACACAATAAAAAATAACTAAAAATTTTGTAAAAAATTAACATTTTTAAATATTTATATATAAATGTTATAAATTTATTGGAAACACTTTAGAAAATCTTCAAAATGCCTTAAATAATTTCAATCTATTTTAGAGAATATCAAATTACTCTATAACAAATTAAAACTATATATTATTCAAAACATCTTAAAGAATCTCTAAGAGATCAAATATAAAAAATTATAAAAAAATAGTAAACTGCTTTACAGTATTCTTGAAAATTTTAAAAATAATTTCCTACGATTTTAAATAATAGATCTAACATTCGTTTCCTTCTAACAAATAACACATTAAAAAATAATTAAGAAAAGATTAATAAAAAATAACATTTTTTAATAAATGTAAATGTTATGAAATTTGTTTGAAACACTTTCGAAAATCTTCGAAACACATTAAAGAATCTTCAAAAAAATAGAATAAAAAATCATCTTAAAAATTCTCAAAACACTTTAAAGAATCTCAAAATTTGTATATTTAATATTATTTCAACACCTTGAAAAATCTCTAAAAAATTGAATACACATAATCTAGAAATAAAACACCTCTAAGATTCTCCTACTTATTTTTAATAAGAAATATTGTAAAGATTCTTCTACGAAATATTGTAAGGTATTTTAATGTAGAATTTCATAAAGATTCCATTAAATAATTTTCCAATTAACAAATAATACGTAGAAGATGATGTTCATAACATTTAAAGAGAAAATCTTAAATTTATATATTTTATATTACTCAAAACACCTTAAAGAATATATTAATATACTTGATGTAACTTACTTGCAAAAAACAAACAATTTTTACAAGATTCTTTTAAGGTTCTATAAAGAGTACATGAGGCCTTAAGATTGGTTTCAAACTATAGATAATCGTGTATAAGTTAAAAAAATTCACTCACCATAAATTAAATCTTTTGGATAATCTTTATTTTATGGAAATAGAAATTTTTGATATTGCAGTAAAAATCATTTTTTTTTAATTTTTGGTGTTCTCAATATTTCAAATCTCTTGATTGATTCTTAATATATCTTATCATTGAAGAGCTCACTATGGCAGTGGTTAAGAAAAGAGAAATGGAAAAGATTAGGTACCCAAAATTGATTCCCAAAATATTTCTCAAGGGTGTGCTGGAAATTTATGTATGTATGTTGGTTACAATTGTGAAAATTGATAGAGCATGTTACGTATAAACTTTGATCCCAAGATATGGTAAATCTGATTCCAATCAATCAGTGTAATCAATTAAAATTTGTTAGTACATATTTACTATAAAAAAAAAATCACAATATAAAATTTGTTAGTTCATATTTGCTAAATTTGTTTTTAAGATATATAAATAAAATATTATTTTATAGATATTTCGTTAAAGTTTGAATTGTAGTACATAATTCAAATTGAAAATGTGTGATATATTGCCATAATTTTAAGATTCATTAACGTTGATTTACTAATGAAACAACTTTCCATGATTTGACTTGATAATTGAATAATGTTAGAAAATTTTAATTGATTGCATCAATGATCTAATTATGGAAATGAAAACATGACAGATGGTGTACGTATATAAACATGTTTTGTATTTCACATATTCCCAAACTATCCTTTTAGGGTAAAAAAGGAATAAAATCTTTATATAATGTGTGAAATCTTAGCCTTTGGATTATATTGAAATCAATGGCTAACAAGATGGTCTCCTAGTTCTCTCAGATAACACGGTTCTCCCTTGAGCGTAAGCCTATATATATGAGTAGGGATCTAGAGAAAACCCCTTTAAAAGGAGAACTTAGAAAACTAAATTAAAATATAGCACATATGGTATTCAAACTGATCGTTGGGAGATGGAGAAAAATGTGGTGAAATTAGATTTTAAAAAAATATCACCGATTGACGGGAAAAATCAAATTAAAAACGGAGGGGATTAGGTGGGATTGTGTGTGTGAGGGTGTATTTGATTAGTGTGTGGGTGCCCCTGGCGGGGCCATTGATTATAATACATCCAATGGTTAGGATTAGTACCTTAGTTTTCTTCAAAAAAAGAGTTCTCTTTTGATCATTTGCCTATATTATATATATATATATATATATATATATATATATATATTAATAGCTTTAACAAAAAAAGACTAGATTATCCTTTATTCATCACGATTCACTTGATTTGGAGACGAGGATAGATATCTGAAACTAACTAATTAACACTACAAGAAATCTGCATCAGACAACACCGATTAGACAACAGTCGGGTAAAAAAGTGTTGCCCGAATTCGGGAGACAACGGTTATTTTTCATTCTCAAAAATACATTGTCTAACCCACAATTGTTATAACGGTTTAAAAACCATTGTCTAGTAAATTGATGTAGACAACGGTATTTTGAAAGTGCTGTTACGCACACCAGACCAATAGACAACTGTTTTAAGCCAATGTTGTGTGAATAAACCTAAGCCAATTTTGCCAAAAAAATGTTATTGCAAGGAGACAACTGTTTTATTAGCCGTATTGTGTGAATAATCCTGAGACAATAGTACAGTAAACCGTTGTTGTAACAAGACAAGTGTTTTTAAATTATTTTGTTTAAGCCTGGGTGAAACAACGATTTTACCATAGTGTTGTCTGACATATTTTAGTCACTGAAAGTTGTCCTCTCCTGGGTTTCAATGTGGATCATCACATCTGTTTTTTAATATCTATATTATACAGATTGATCATGCACTACCGCTTCTATACAAATAATCAAGTTAGGACTAATACCAATCCATAATTCACGAAGGCCAAATTCAACCGTCTACAAGTCCAATACAAAATAATACTAAGTTTGAATACCAAAATAAGCATATTGTACAAACTGATTAGATTGTACTAATGATCCATTTATAATAGACCATCCACCATGCGACCCACCATTTCCAAAGCCTCATTTTTATGTCCAAATCTTGGCATAAGCCCTAAGCATGCCTAATGGGCTTGAATAAAGGTCCACAACTCATTATGGGCCTAGAGATGAAGATTGGGTCACTAAAACCCACCACCAGGAGTCAGTCCAATATACTATCAAGCACAATGTAGAAGTTTGCGACCACAAGCTACGGGTCGAGTTCGCCAGCAAAGTCCCTAGTATGGGATAACATCTATCATGCATGTCTCTCTACAAGGTCCAACATGGCCTAGAGGTCCAGCGAGACCTAGAATACTGTCTCTGCAAGGTCCAGCGAGGCCTAGGGGTCCAGCGAGGCCTAGAATACTCTTATGAAGACTAGAGGTCCAGCGAGGCCTAGAGAATATGTATTATGAAGGCTTACGGTCAGGCCCAACGAGGTCGCGTGAGTGTGATTATCTCCGTACAGCATGGATCACCTCGCATGACTAGCCCAGCGAGGTCGCATGCGAGGCCCCGTACCTTCTCCATTAGCCTCGCCAGTGAGGCCACCTGATTCGAGCATCATGTTAGCCATAGGTAACCTTTAATGGGCCATGGGTTATGATCAGGATAAATGGGTAAAATATATCAGCCCAAGAGATGCCTAGTGGATTTGGGCCAAGCCGAGACCATATAAACCCTAACCCGTCTAGATAACTTCTTCTCCAAGAACTACGTATGGTTTGATCCCTATAAATAGGGTACGTAGGCATCTTGTAAAGATGATTGACAACTCACCCCTGGAATATCAGCAAACAAGATCAGCCACAAAAAATCACCAATCTCCTTCCGTGTTCTTCGTGTTCTTAGCAAAATATCCGTATTTTGCTCCATGATTCCAAAAAACCTCCAAAATATTGTTATACCATATTCTCCCTATAACATTTAGCGCTAGAAGGAGGGGAAGTCATCATATTGGGAGAAAGATGACTAATTCGAACAAGGAGATGAACGGAGGGCACAACAATGGGGAGACCCCGGGGTCGTACAAGACACCAAAAGGCGATCCCCCCAGGAGCAAGGAGGAGGATAGGCCCGGGATGGTGTCAGTAGTACAAGAAAGGATGACTAGAGTGAAGAAGCGGCATAGCTCGAGGGGCACGAAGAGGAATGCCAGGAAGAGGCCCAAGTCCCATAAGGAGGAGAGCAGTAAGGGTCCCACCAAGTAAGGGATGATGTTATAGATCAAACAAACCCTTACTTCTATGAAGACCTCGAGTGGGAGGAGAATATAGAGGCTACTAAGACAAAGGAGGGGTTGCAGCATGAGGCCGCCTCATCTAAGGGGAGGTCAGTTATTATCTTTGATCGTCTTGGAAAGAAGTTAGCTGAGAATGATCTCCGCCTCAAGCTCGAAAAACTTACAGCTGAAAAGAAGTATATGCGATCTCAGGCTTGGAGCCAAGGTTCAGAACGACCAACCTCTCCTCATCGAGAGCGTAGCACTTACTGCAACCTGAGGGGATGTCATTAGATTTACTTAATGTGAAGCATATCTACTTAAGGAAGGAAATCAAGGAACTTAATGTACGACCTCCATCATGGGACCTCTACATGAGATGCTTCTTGGTGAAATACCTCTACGTCGAGGAGAGGGGGGACGCCCCCGATCCTTGGGGAGAGGGGGGACGCCCCCGATCCTTGGCGACAATGAGGAGGTCCTCAACTACCCCAGTACACCAGGAAAAGCATGTAACTACTGCCCATCATGGTCCAACAAGGTCCATGGTAGGGCCTGATCATCTATCAAACAAGCCTCCTGCTTGGTATGGACTTCGCTAATATCAGCATAAATTGTCCCAGCCTAAAGGAGAACTCATAGCGGGGTCACATCAAATTCTCTTCATTACAAATGGTGTCAACTCCAAATAATACAAGAAGGTTGTTGAAACATGTTGATTCCTCATCACATCTACAATTATAATGAGGACTCGGGGGGTAGTGACATTACATAAACACTACTTCTAGCAGGACATTTGAAAAATTGCAAGACAAGGCCAGCACCTAGCATTGCGAGACATTACATAGCGACGCGAGGCCGCAAACTCGGCATCTTGCGATGTGAGGCCTTTCGGCCCCATAGGCGATGATTGCAATCAGGATCATTTGAAGACTCGATCAGCTATCCTAAAACACTTGGAAAAAATTTAACAAATATGGAGAGGCGTTATGGAGGAATCTATACATGCTAAAATCATGCAACATGAGTCCCTTGTGCAACCAGATACGAGGTCTATAGTACTTTGCAATATCATAAACATAAAATAAAGGAGCATCAATAAAACAAGCCAATCCAGGTTCAAAGAGCATCCAAATAAGTAAAAGGAATTAAGTCTACAAGCGTGAGCCAAATAAAGGGAGTGCCCGCATCTCCACTGATTCTAGCAGATAAAGTTTAAAAGCAAGAAAAAGGAAGTCATGGGGATCCATTTGCCGCTTCCTCATTCATCTCCATCTTGAGGTTATCAGCAAACTTCCCAGTTTCTTCGCCCAACCGATACCAATCAAAGTCGTCAACCTTCTCGAGGAACTTTTTCATGAAGTCAACAGATCCTTTATTCTCAGCCTCCTCAGTGATAGTGGGAAGAGCATTAGCAGCATCTTTAGCTTCCTTCTCTAGCTCAGCGACGCGATCTGTAAGCTCCTTGATCTGGGAGTCTGACTTCTCTTTTTCAACAGCATGATCCAGCTTAAGCTTCTTTCTAGCTGACTTCTCCTCGTGAAGCTCTCTATTAAGCTTCTCAATCGTGCCTTCAAACTCTTTTCTCCAACTATCCTTTGCGTTCTCGGCGTTAGCTTGAGCCTGTGCAAGTATGGATTTGAGATTCACAATCTCTTCACTCATCTTACTATTAGAAGAAGCCAAGGCTCGAACCTCCTTGTGGTGACTCAATTGATGGAAGAAAAGCTCATCTATAGCTTTAGTCTTGGAAGCATTGGACTCCTCCAGAGATTGTAGGGACTAGGAATACATATCAATCTCAGAAACATGGGCATGTGCCAATTTGCCATATGTCTGGCAGACCAGTCCAGGAGAAGGATGAAGGGGAGAGAGACTCATATCGTCCTTGTTCTTCTTTAGTGGTGGTTCTTTATGAAGACTCATTATCTCAGTTGATTTTTTCCTGCTAGGATGGAGGGAAGAAATGATTGTCGAAGAGGCATTGTGAGAGTGGTCTGTTACGTATGGTTTGATCCCTATAAATAGGGTACGTCGGCATCTTGTAAAGATGATTGACAGCTCACCCCTGGAATATCAGCAAACAAGATCAGCCACAAAAAATCACCAATCTCCTTCCGTGTTCTTCATGTTCTTAGCGAAATATCCGTATTTTGCTCCGTGATTCCAGCAAACCTCCAAAATATTGTTATACCATATTCTACCTGTAACACTCATATAAATCTGCAGATGTGTTAGCATGCTTCTCTGGAGATTGTGCAACCTCTAGTTTAACTTCTAAAATCTTGTTTTTGACTGATAAAAGCGAACAACCTTGGCACTGTCCAGAAGAACAACCTTCATCGCTTGCAAACCTACCAGAAGACTGTCCTTCCTCGCTTTCAAACCCACCAGAAGACTGTGTCTACAAGAGTCAAATACACGCAATTGAGATCCCTAAACCTAAGTGATACATAAAATACAATCGAAGTGCATAAAATACATAAAAATTATCTTCTTAACCAAACCACAACTACAATACACACACCGTAAATCGATACACAAACCTATCAATACATCGTATACACGTCTGTTTGGTAAACGAACATAAAACATTTGGCATACCTGTCGGGAGCACCGTAATACTTTCCTGCCCTTCTCTCTGCATTCATTTAGAGCACACTTACCTTTACCACATGGACAAGGTTTGAGCTCATTCTCCCACAAGAAGTGCTTGCAGCCCCAGTCCCATCCCCTAGTTTCCATTTTATGACAAAGTAAGTTCACATTAGACTTCCAACACATAAATTTTATAAACGATTTCAATGGCTTTAATGGTTAACTATTATGTACCTTTGATTTTGGACAACAATAGTACATTCGATTTCTATTTTTCTATAATTTTGAACATTTGCGAATCATTTACCCCTCCTCGCATTTGCAAACTATTTCATAAGGGCCCATCCATACTTGTATATCAAATAAGCAGAACAGAGCAAAGAAAAGTTAGAAATTTTCTTACTGCACCCTATAGCCGCTATCCATACTTGTATATCCGTCGAATGATTAATTTTGCTGTGGAAAAACCATCATCTATTCATAACTTGAGAAGTCAAAAGTTAAACAGATGATGATTCTTCAACTGCAAAAGTAATCTTATCGAGGGGTTCCTTAGCTGAAAGCTTCTGTTGAGTGGATAACCAAAGATTACAGATTGACATGTTATGAGGACCAGGGCTAACCAATGCAGAAAATAAAAAGAGGCATATCATCAATAGTAGAAAACAGAATGTTATTTACAAAGGTATGTGCTCTGTACCAAAATATATATACAGCGAAAAGAGAGGCAAGATGATAGACAAAGTAGTTGACAAACACATAAACACAGTACATACAAATGAAAATACAGAACACACTTTTAATCTTCTACCTCTACAATTAGCCTCGAGTTAGACACTTGAGACTTTAAAATCTTCAACATAACACAAATAGACACACACACACACTCTATAAACCAAAACACAAAATAGTGAAAAGAGAGGCAAGATGATAGACAAAGTAGTTGATAAACACATTACACCTAATTTTCAATCTTCGACCTCTACAATTAGCCTCGAGTACACACACACACACTCTGTGCTAAGCAAATACGGAACACTTGAGACTTTAAAATCTTCAACATAACACAAATAGACACACACACTCTTAAACAAAGGTATAAACAGACACACACACACACACACACATAGTAGAAGGAAAGAGATTGACGACCTTAACTTATTGTGAATTCTTGGTGAACCCTAATCCCCAAATCTCCAAACCAAAGAGATTGACGACCTTAACTGAATGGAATGTAATTATAGTTTTCACAAAATTGAAAATGGGGGGAATAAATGGAAGGAATTGAAAATGAAATTGGGGGGATTGAACTTTTGTCGAAAATTTTGAGATCTGCTTCAATTTTCAGAGAGTTATATATGGCAAATTTTATAAGACTATGTCTGGCAATTTTAAATCTGACTCATAAGTTATTTATTAGGAAAAAAAGTTCCTATTTACATAATAATTTTAAAAAATATATGTGTATTCAAGGCATCAAAAGTTACGTATACATTATATAAACACTATATAACATCATCCGTACGGTTGGATCGTCCAAAAAAAATTTAAAAAAAAATATTATTCGAACATTATACTAGTTTGACCAAGTAGTACTTTCATAGTTGACCATTAAAATACCATATAAGAATGATTTGTTTTTTCCTAATTTTTGGTACACATCACTAAAATCACTATATAACATCATCCGTACGGTTGGATCATTGAAAAAAATAATTAAAAAAATATATCATGTTCAATCGGTACGACACTAGTTAGAGGGAGTAGTACTTTTGGTGGATTTATATTATAAACACTTACAAGAATGATTTATTTTTCTAATTTTTGGTACACATCACTAAAATCACTATATAACATCATCCGTACGGTTGGATCGTCCAAAAAAAATTATAAAAAATATTATTCGAACATTATACTAGTTTGACCAAGTAGTACTTTCATAGTTGATGTTTGCACTAAATCACGCAAGCGTACGTGGTCACAAGTAATATAGAATTAAGTCAAGTTCGTTCCCACAGAGATCTGGTTATGGTTTTAACTTTTAATTCGGTAGATGTACCGATGCAACAATATATGATTATTATTCACTGCTAAGACAAATAACAATTTTGGGTTTAATAAACTAAATTAACTAAGAAGTAAACTAACAAACTAAGAATTAACTAACTAACAAGAATTGAAATCGAATTACTTTTGCAAGAAAAAACATGGGATCCTAACTTCATTAAATACTTTGCTTAGATCTGACGCCTTTAATCACTATATGCAATGGTTATGATATCTGATCGGACAACACGAAACAAGTATACGAATACCAAACTAAACATACATCCACAAAAGAGATAGAAGATGAATAGACACCAATTATGCTTAGACCCTATATGTCTATAGAATTTGAAAACATAACGGTTGAAGAGCAAGTTATCCATAATGATCACATAGGGCAATATAAGTATTCTCATCTCATACTACGAATCATGTTGATAAACAATCATGAAACTATGCTAGCATGGCAAGTTCTAAATCTCAAGATCCACTTTCACTTCACAAGAGATTAACAAATTAGATGTTAGTTACGCATCTAACAATTAAGCACAACCATACGAGGATATCAATTATACATCACACGCAGATCTTTAAAGCATCAAGATACTAAAGCTCCATAAATAAATCCGTTAGAATCCCATGACAACGATTAGTTCATAATCGAACCGCTCGTCATCATGGGATCTGATAAAACCATGATAAAAACAAAGTATGAAAAGATACAAATAAACCTAAGTAATTGATATGTAATGGTTATCCTAATTACAATGGTAGGATGTGTTTAAATAGGCTCCAGAAGTCTTGCCCAGCAAGAAATTCCCCAAAATAGAGTTAAAATAGAATTTTTTCAGAATACGTTTCCTAAACTGATTCTGTTTTTAAGGAAAATTCGTAGCTTACTTTTCTTCAATATTTCTGGGCCGTTCCAATTATAATTGGACATCTAGACCACTTTAGAATGATAGAAAATCTCCCAAGCTTCGCGTGGACTGTAAGATCGTCCAAAATGGACTTGTAGAACTCAAGATATGCCCAAAATAGTAAAAAAGGCAAAACTGTAATTTTTCAGCACCGCGCGCGTGCAACCTGCGCCCATCAGTCTGTTTGTTGCGCTGCCTGCACCCACCACGCGCAGCCTGCTTCGTGGAAGACCGATCCTAGGTTGTAGAAAATCTCCCAAGCTTCGCGTGGATAGTAAGATCACTGAAAACGGACTTCTGGAACTCCAGATATGGCCAAAACATTGAAGACTGCGCAACCTATCCAGAAAATCCGAATTTTACACAAATTTGCTCCTTTCTCCTCCGTTTCTTTTGCATTAGCTAACATCTTCAATACCATGACACATGTAACTCCTTGGTAGCATAACACAAGTGTCCAATCTTCATTCCAATGCTTAATTCCACTCTAATATCGATTAGAAACACCAACACTAACCGATAGCTACAACCCTGCGCAAGTACACAAACCACATCAAAAATACAACTAACTTGAGACCAAGTCAATGAATTTAAGCCGATATTGAACGCTCCAAATGGATATAAAATCCACTTATCACACCCCCAAACTTAAACCGATGTTTGTCCTCAAGCATAAACAACTAACACTACCTAATTAGTACCACTTCCGTAGGTGATCACGGTTGCATTTGGCATATGCAACATGCCCTTTAAATCCCTAGGCAGCCCTAGTGGACGAGTAAGATCTCGTGAGGGCCTATAGCGAATGTACCCATAAAATCCATCTAACTAAACAATGCAATGCATGTATGCAACTAATATGAAAATGCAACGATCCCCTCGAACTAACCAAAACCAACTAACTAACAAATATCTCAAAGAATGCAACTAAATCGAAATAGAGCTCGACTAAGTCCTCGTATACTAACAATATATGAACAGAAACGTGCGTGTGTGCGATGCTCATCAGAAATACTCCCAAAACTAGATAAAAAATCATACCTATTCTTCGCCAAGACAATCACAGGTTTATAAATAGAATAGACTGTAAACACTTCATAACCTAGGAACACCTCCATCCTTATCTGAGTTAGCCAGAAATTCATGCTTTATTACTACACTACGACACATAATAATATACAAGCATGCTTATTTAACCGTGCAATGGATGAGACCCCAAAAGGCTTATACAATAATACCCATGTAGCGAGTGTTAGGTTAGCAATCCCAAACCACAAGGGCTTTAGGTTACTAGGACCAAGTCCCCTCAGACTTAATTACTCGAGTATTAAAGATCTCACCCTGGTTAATTCTGCATTTAAACAATTAACATAACACTTTTCTTTTTTTTTTTTCTTTTTTTTCAATGCAATCTGGAATGAGTATTCTCAATTCCAATCCTAGACTACTCATATAAATATGAGCCGGCTACTAGCCATTTGACACCTAGCCATTATTAACAACTAATTACAACTAGCATGAAATCCCTGGTTTCCCCCAAACTTATATTTTAGTGCTCCTACGCCATCAAGGAAATAATGAAAATTCTAAATATAATCAGGTGATTAAATCTAAAACAACCAAACAAGCATGACCTCAACCTAACCCAAAAGCAACCAATGAGACTGTGTAAAAAATTTTGTTTCTGAAACATGCAAGTCAATTTCATAGGAACTATAAATCAACCCTCTACTCATCATTACCACACTCAATTAGACATCGACCTACAAATCAGAATTAGCTCATCCTAAAGGGATCATGAAAAATGCATGCCATGAAAATGCAACTAAATGGACTCACATGAAATACGAAAATAAAAACAGAATGTCCTACATGAAACAAACATAAATAATACGAACGAAACATGCATGAACTACCAATAACATGCAAAATATATTATCCTACATGAACACAATGACTCACAATCACAAATAACTACCTATACACTACTAATCCCCCCAACCACCCCCAAACTTGAATATTCAATGGAAGGTAATACAAAGAATAGTAGGAAACATACCTAAATAAAAATGCCAAAAAGCTTGGGTTGCCTCCCACGAAGCGCTTATTTATAATCAATTAGCTTGACTACGTCCAAGCCTCCATTAAGGATGATAATAGTTGGCCTGGTCATCTCTTCGTGAGACTTCATCGTCATCACGGCGACACACTTTCTGCCCCTTCTCCTCGCTTGGCCTATTCGTATAACAACTATGTCCTATTCCAATGCCTTCATCTATTGACCCAAAATCTGTCAATTTGTAGAACAACACACATTCACGGGCTTCGCTTGAATATAATGGAGGAGGGTAAATGTAAGTTGCTGAAGCCTTTGGTTCCTCAAAGTGAACTTCCTTCATTGGCTCTAATGCGCTACCTCCATATTTATACTATGAGACAAGTAGAAGACCTGCATCTTTCCCATGGTCATCAGTCTCTTGGTACGCACATACCAATTCTTGAAATTTGTGCAGCTCATCAGTGTCTGTCCCAAATAGTGCCCTTTCCAAATCATCCACCATTCTAGCATGATCAAATTCCTCACATGGCTTGCGAATGCTCACCTCACCTTGGAATTTGTCTTCCTCAATTAAGCATGCAGTACCTTGCTCCAAGTCACCGTTATTTTCTGGAATTGCCTCTAGTATGAATTGTTGTTTCTCTTGTTCCAAGGCACTCCAAACTTGAGCAACTAGTGTCTCCAAAGATTTGATAGACTCCTCATTTCTCTTTGCAAGCATTCTAATCTCCTCCATAGCATCAACCTCATCTGACTGAAAAGTAGGAGTAGGTTGCTGATGTTGAAACTCTTCACTACCAAAGAAATATGACATATTTGGAACATCTTGCTGGTACTGTTGAGGATGGTATTGAAAATATGATTGTTCCTCATAAGTGACATATGGATCAACTCCTTTGTAGTAACAATATTGTGAGGTCTCATGAACGCCCAAACACTGCTCACATTGCTGAGGCATGGATGTCCTCGAATATGCCCACCATGGCAACTCCACGCATGCCATCTTCAAACACTCAAGTACCTGAACACACAGAACTAAACAAGATAGATGAGAAAAACAAATCCGAGTCAGTGAAATCTAACGACCACTGATGACAAGCACATAAACCAAAAATAAAACACCGATGATCCCCGGCAGCGACGCCAAAAACTTGTTTGCACTAAATCACGCAAGCGTACGTGGTCACAAGTAATATAGAATTAAGTCAAGTTCGTTCCCACAGAGATCTAGTTATGGTTTTAATTCGGTAGATGTACCTATGCAACAATCTATGATTATTATTCACTGCTAAGACAAATAACAAATTTGGGTTTAATAAACTAAATTAACTAAGAAGTAAACTAACAAACTAAGAATTAACTAACTAACAAGAATTGGAATCGAATTACTTTTGCAAGAGAAAATATGGGATCCTAACTTCATTAAATACTTTGCTTAGATCTGACGCCTTTAATCAATATATGCAATGGTTATGATATCTGATCGGACAACACGAAACAAGTATACGAATACCAAACTAAACATACATCCACAAAAGAGATAGAAGATGAATAGACACCAATTATGCTTAGACCCTATATGTCTATAGAATTTGAAAACATAACGGTTGAAGAGCAAGTTATCCATAATGATCACATAGGGCAATATAAGTATTCTCATCTCATACTACGAATCATGTTGATAAACAATCATGAACCTATGCTAGCATGGCAAGTTCTAAATCTCAAGATCCACTTTCACTTCACAAGAGATTAACAAATTAGATGTTAGCTACGCATCTAACAATTAAGCATAACCATACGAGGATATCAAATATACATCACACATAGATCTTTAAAGCATCAAGATACTAAAGCTCCATAAATAAATCCGTTAGAATCCCATGACAACGATTAGTTCATAATCGAACCGCTCGTCATCATGGGATCTGATAAAACCATGATAAAAACAAAGTATGAAAAGATACAAATAAACCTAAGTAATTGATATGTAATGGTTATCCCAATTACAATGGAAGGATGTGTCTCTCTCATCTTATGAGAGTCGACTAAAGAGCCGCCGTCGCCCCCCTTCTTTTCTCCGTCCCTCCCTCCTCCCTCACCACCCTCCTCCCTCATTCCATTGCCTGATCCTCCCCCAATCTTCTCCCCTTTTTCCAGTTTTCAATAAAAATTGAGTCAAAGCCAAACATCTTAGAATTTATTTCTCAGATCTATCTTGGTTTTGAGTCCGAATCCCCAAATAAAAACTACCTTTAGATTCAAATTCTTCTCCTTAACATCATACCAAAATTTGGTGTCATTCCTAGGTCTTTGAATTTTTGGTTTTTGGTCTCGCGTTTTGACGTGTGTCTCTCCTTTTGGAGTGGTTTGGAGTTTTTATGTATTTAATTAATTATGTATCTCTATGTTCGTGGTTGGATCTGCTGAGAATAACTTTGTTAATGTCTTGGGGGATCTGGAAAGATTGCATCGAAGCTAGGACGGTGAAGATTATTGCAAGAGCTCACCACTCACAACTAAAGATGGTTCATCATTTTTTGGAGGTTTTCACTTTCGGCATGTCTATAGCTGGTATCCGGCATGTAGATAGCTGGGGTGTTACTCATCCTTTTGGGGTTTCCATGTTCGGCATGTCTATAGCTGGTATCCGGCATGTAGATAACTGGAGTGAGGATTCTGAACACTGGGTATCAACGGTTCTTATGTGATGTGGTCAATTGTGATATTGCTGTTTTTAGAAATTTTGGCGCAGTTTGGATCGCTTAGGATGTTTTCGAATTTGTTTTTAGTTTCAAGAACTTTTATGTTCATCTTGTTGAACGATCAGAAAACAATTTATTTGTTTTTTACCCTGATCGTGTTGATAGTCGGGGGTTTGTCCCGCTGTTATATTGAGTTGTTTGATCCAGTAATATAATTCTATGCTTTTCGTCAAAAAAAAGGCTCTAGAAGTCTTTCCTAGCAAGAAATTCCCCAAAATAGAGTTAAAATAGAATTTCTGCAGAATACGTTTCCTAAACTGATTCTGTTTTTTAGGAAAATTCGTAGCTGACTTTTCTTCAATATTTATGGGCCGTTCCAGCTGTAATTGGACATCTAGACCACTTTAGAATGATAGAAAATCTCCCAAGTTTCGCGTGGACTGTAAGATCGTCCAAAACGGACTTGTAGAACTCAAGATATGCCCAAAATAGTAAAAAAGGCAAAACTGTAATTTTTCAGCACCGCGCGAGTGCAACCTGCGCCCATCAGTATGTTTGTCGCGCTGCCTGCACCCACCACGCGCAGCCTGCGCGTGGAAGACCTGTCTTAGGTTGTAGAAAATCTCCCAAGCTTCGCGTGGATAGTAAGATCACTGAAAACGGACTTCTAGAACTCCAGATATGGCCAAAACAGTGAAGACTGTGCAACCTATCCAGAAAATCCGAATTTTACACAAATTTGCTCCTTTCTCCTCCGTTTCTTTTGCAATAGCTAACATCTTCAATACCATGACACATATAACTCCTTGGTAGAATAATACAAGTGTCCAATCTTCATTCCAATGCTTAATTCCACTCTAATATCGATTAGAAACACCAACACTAACCGATAGCTACAACCCTGCATAACTACACAAAACACATAAAAAATACAACAAACTTGAGACCAAGTCAATCAATTTAAGCCGATACGGAACGCTCCAAATGGATATAAAATTCACTTATCAGTTGACCATTAAAATACCATACAAGAGTGATTTGTTTTTTCCTAATTTTTGGTACACATCACTAACATCATCCGTACGGTTGGATCGTTGAAAAATAAAATTAAAAAAATATATCATGTTCAATCGGTACGACACTAGTTAGAGGGAGTAGTACTTTTGACGGATTTATATTATAATTACTTACAAGAATGATTTATTTTTCAAAATTTTGGTACACATCACTAAAATCGCTATATAACATCATCCGTAAGGTTGGATCGTCCAAAAAAAATTAAAAAAAATATTATTCGAACACTATACTAATGGATACGACACAAATTTGTTCAATTCATGATACAAAATCTCAAATATCACTTCCCTCTCTTAATCTAATTCATGTTGCCGCTCATCCAAACCCATAATTTCATTTCCCCCTTCTTCCCACCCCTAGTTACCTTAGTGCATGTCCAACCATAACCATCTATTAGCTAAAAAATCTAGGTGTCACTTTAATATACATATTAGCTATAAAATATAGCCCTCCAACCATCAGAGCTGTTAGCAATAATTATAGATATCCTCCATCTCGTTTTCTATATTTGTTGAATTGTAGTCATTAGCTAAAACATCCATGTCAGCTTTATGCCATATTTAAACTAGACCTACACGTTAATATATACCATTTAAATCAATTCTTACCCATCCATTACACAGCGGCTGAGCCAGAGTGGGCTCAGCAGTCGGCCTATCTTTCCGGGCACAGGGAAGGCGAGGCCACTAAAAGCCTGGCCGGTCCCTGCGGAAAGGAAAAAGAATTTCACGCTTTTCCTCAAATGAAATACGAACAACCGCGCTGGTCGTAATAGATCGACTAGGAGAGTCTTATTATTTAACAAATCCAGAAGAACCATAAATAGAAACACGTGAAATATTAGCAGAGAATCAAGACAAGCGATCCAATCAGGAACCCATCCATTACACAATATATACTGTTTTTGAATTATAGCTAACCGTTATAACTAATACCATTAGAGCACAACCCCTTACAGGTTCAGCAAATTTTAGCTAATTATTATTTTAGCTAATCATTATACCTACTAGCCTTGGAGATGCTCTTACAGCAAACAAAACATACTCCCTCCGTCCCTAAATATCATTCCTGTTTTGACTGGACACGTTTGCCAACACGTACTTTTGATTGTTAATATCTTCAATTTCGTATTAGTTTTAGATATAAAAACTTCACTGTATTAAAGTACTCATAAATACGAATCCAACAAGATTACTCATGACTATATTTGATCTTATAGATTAAACGTAAATTAGTAAACATTTCAAATTAGAGAAGTAAAACGAGACAGATGGAGTATCATTTTGCCCCTTGTCAAATTTTCCCCCTTTCTCAAAACCTTCTCAACTTTCCCCCCAATCTACTACTTTGTATTTTACATCAATTTAGTGCATCAATTTATAGATTTAGATTTTGGGATTGGGTACTTGAAGGCTTAATTTTGATTTGGGTTTGGGATTATTCGAATTGGGTACGAGTAGCAATTTTTGTATTTTTGTTTGGATTTAGGGATTTGGCTCTGCTTTTTTCTTGGCTTCTCTCAATGATTTGCTCTGTTTTTCTCGGTCTCCATCTTTCTCTAATCTTCGTTTATTCTTCTCTTGAGGTTTGTGTTTTTAAGTTTATATATATTCAATCTGATAAATGTGATTTTGTGTTGTTTTGATTTAGGTTCACTCAGTTAATACAACTTGTGCTTAATACAATCTGAGCTTCTGAAGTGCCTTCTCGCTACAGAGGTAACACTTGTCTACAACTTGTGCTTGTGTTGTAGAAGTTAATTTTCATATGTTCTCTCGTAACTTGTGCTTAATGTTGTTTGGTTGTTTAGCTCCAGAAGTGCTTGTGTGAATCATAAATGGTTGTGTGAATCATAAATGGTTGTGCTAATGATCTGCACTTTTATTTTTTCCATTATATCGTCAGGAAACTTATTTCTTTTGCAGTAATTAGCCTAACAAACTTAAAATTTTGTCATGTTTATAGTTTCTTGATTCTCTGTTTGTATAAAATGTTAATATGCCGTAGTTCAAGTTTATATATATATATATATATATATATGGCAAGAAAGGCATATATGGTATCTCTTTTGTCACATGGCTAGTAAAATTTTCCCAGACTACTAAACACATTTATGATTGATTCAATTTTGATATCAATTGCAGATTAATTATTCAAACTGGTGGACAAACACTTTATAACACTGGAAGCTCTGATCCTGCTTTAAATTGTGCATATGCTAAAGTTAAAGACAATGTGATTCCCGTTATGATATCAATATCAATTTATTTGATACGTTATATAGTATCTAATTAGTTGTTTGCTTCTTCACAGTTGGATTTTTGATCTATCAAGGTGGAAGTGTAGAGATGGAGTTTGAAATGTGGACCTACAAGTTGGAGGACAAGTGGTACCTTAATTATAAGTTAGATCACTCTCTATTTATGAAGTTTGATGGATTCAGTTTTCTTTATTTGGATGGGGGGGTCGAAAGGGGCTGGGATAGACTGCTGGTGCTGATGTTAGTATGATAAGTCAGTTTGATGTTGGTTTCTAATCTTTTACATGCATTTAATTTTGTTCCCATTTTTCTGGTTTCAGTAAATTGCAATGTTTTAATGAAGCTTGAATAATCTTTATGTTGTACTGGTGACAAAAGTCATTATATTATATAACAAGATTGGTTAACAAGAAATTAGCAAAAAAAAAAAAAAAGATTGGTTAACAAGATTGCAACATGTATCTATAACTGTGTACATTTTTTCAGATAGAAGAATCTCTGGAGGAGCTGGCACTTGCATGTACAATTTAGAGATACTAGGAATGCCTAACACTCCTGAAAATGCCGAATGGCGACTAGGTTCCAATGCAGCCTTGCGTGAACTGCTTAGACAGGGTCTTGACGTCGAAACTACATGTCAAGTTCAAGATTGGCCATGTTTCTAGTAAAGATGTGCACACATGTTCTATGAAATTAATTTTTGTTTAGAAATTTGAATGGCATTAGGTGGTTGAATTTTAGTTGGTTGATGATGAATTTTTGTTGTAATCGTGGATTTTTGTTCTTTGTAATCGCAAATATTGGTCGTAATGATAGTATTTTATTGGTGCATTGTCTAGTTTATTTTTAGTCAATGAGAGCATTTATAAGGAAACATGTTAGTTATAAATCATATCATACAACATCAATCTTTATAAAAGTGTTGTGTGTAAAAAATGAACTATTGTGGAAGAAGAAGAAAGACAACAGTCTAAATCGACGTAAGAATAAACTTTGATGTTAAAATTATTCATACAACATTCTAAATTTCAAGGACCATGTCTAAATTCTTAACACACAATATAATCTGCAGTATGTTGAATGCAATAAACTCAGACAACATGTACCAAATAAACTAACGTTGTCTACAAACCATAAACACAACCTTTTGTTCACTAGAAAACCGTTGTAACACAAAATTAAAACAACTTCTTATTAATTGAAAAACGTAGTCTTACTCAGCTTACAACAACAGAATGTGAGTAAAAAAGGCTAGTTGTATATGAGGCTTTACAATGCTTACTAAATGCACCGTTATTCTTTTTGGTTGTTGCACAACTGCTTCTTAAACACTGATTGTTGTCGTAGACGAATCACACAACAATTCTGCACCGTTGTCTGATACGCGTAACAGACGGCGCCTCGATAGAGAACGGAAAACAGGGCCTTAGACAACGGGCAAAGACCGTTGTATGGTTCAGTTTCTGTTGTAGTGTAACCGAGGTTCGCATATATACAGACCTCTTTTCCAGATAATTTTTCTATGAAATGATTGTATTTTATTTGTTGATTTTCTTTTAGGTCACCTTTGTCATCACGATCCGTCTAGGGAGATTAAATTCAGTTTTTCTAGGTTTCTTAGAAGGAATTATGCCGGTGCACATATCCCTCCTGTTTCTTAAACTGTTATTTACAAAATTGATAATACTACTGCGTTGTACTGGCCATGCCTTTGAGTCTAAGACGTGCTGAAGTTTCCTTTCAAAGCCAGCTAATCTAACTATCACCAAATTGAATGTTAAAATATTATGCTACAAACAGCACCAGCTGATTCTGCTTTCTGAAAACCTATAAGTATGCGTTTAAAGTTAACTACAAAGTCCATGTCCATCGGCAAATAACATAAACATATCTGTCAGACCAATAGAATTACCAGAAGGTAATCAGAGAAACACCAACAAGGCTTTTAGAAATGGAATCCAAGAACACTGCTTCATCTTCCCTTCTTCTGTCACTCTGCCTTCTCTTCTTTACCCTGGTCTATGCCACTAACCCTACACCTAATATACCCGGCTCCACAACTTCGCTTATTATTCTGCAGGAAAATGCAATCCATTGAACTTAGGAGTATGTGCCAATGTGCTTAACTTGGTTGATGTTGTCGTTGGATCCCCTCTCATCCAAGGCCTTGTTGATCTTGAGGCTGCTCTTTGTCTATGTACTGCCATTAGAGCCAACATTCTGGGTATTGACTTGAATGTTCCTATTGCACTCAGCTTAGTTCTCAACAACTGCGGCAAGG
Organism: Kitagawia praeruptora; assembly: GCA_037693485.1. NCBI lineage: Eukaryota > Viridiplantae > Streptophyta > Magnoliopsida > Apiales > Apiaceae > Kitagawia > Kitagawia praeruptora. Next base: position 99,807,747 of record CM075354.1, on the reverse strand, counting down.
AAGTCCCAACTGGTTTCGAGTGCTATTAAGATATACTTTTATGGGGGTTGTTAAATATATATGAGTATAAGATCCTTGAAATCTATAAGTTTTAAATTAACTAATTCTTTAATTTCTACGATTTTTTGTAAAAGAACTGTACTGTTTGTTTTCTTTTGATGCTATCTCATCCATTTCCTTCAAATTTTTTTGGTGCTTGTAAGGTGTCTTTTTCACTTAATTATCATTTGGTCAGAGTAACTTCTAATAGATTGTTTTTCATGATAACATCAAGTATTAAACAGCTATCAAGTTTAGTGCACTTCCTTTCTGAATGAAAGTTTGATACTCCTGATCCTTTCGGTCGGGAAAAATGAAATGGTAATATAATGAAATGAGACATTGCAGGCATATGTAAAGGAAAAAAAATGGAGGTAAGATAGATAGAATGATAAAAATGAGGAAGTGAAAATTTATACGATGAGAGTTGTAAGGAAATTGTAAGGAAAATCAGTTGACTGAAAGACGAAGCATACAATCCCAAGTTAATAGCTTTGAACGCTTGTTAAAATGTTAGGAATGAAACCAAAAGAAAGAAATTCTCTAATCCAATTTTCTAGTTCATTGTGAATCCCATGGAATTGTAAGTTGGTTCAGGGAAAAAGCCTCAAATGCTAATCTCCATAGGATCATCTATATCTTGGGTATCGTCTATCTGTGGTTGTTTATCACCTTACATGCCTCCAGCTTTATGTTATCGGATGTATGCTTTTCCAACATGCAGAATGGCCTTATCGATTTGGTTTCATGCATGTTATGTTAATTCCACTCACAAGATTGATAGCTACAAATAATTTCATAATGTGGATTTGTAACTTAATCCAGTAATTTCATTTGAAATAAAACCAACTTGTATGGATGTTTCTGTTTCGAGCAGCAATGTTTAATTTACTTGAAATTAGGAGAAACAAGTGTCAAATTCCGACTCTCAAAAGAAATGAAACAATTTCAGATCACTGTGTGAATTCTGCAAGTATTAACACTAATCAGAAGGTTAATTTTGGATGGCTACCTGGGTTTATCATTCAAATTGTTTTGAAAATTTATAATTTTTTAACCTATGTAGAGATTGGGTTGTTTTTTGTATGGTGTTTAGTTTATATTCTTTCATGTATTTTTGGTTTTCTTCTACCTGAAGTGAGGGAATTTAGTTTTTAATAGAAATATTCTGTCTCCTTATTTTAAAAAAAACATTAATCTTTACTAGTTCTACTTGTACTGATCTGCATACTGCTATTGAAGAAACATGCTAACAATCTGGCAAAAAAAATGGTATTTACTCTGCATTTGTAGATAGGAAGGAACATGTTATTCTCACAGGCCGGTCTTTCGTATGTGACTGCAAGCTGATTAGATTAATTATGAGCATATTGCAGAATCTATCATGTTTATCAAGCTAGAAATGTGAAAAAAAATATGTTTAATATTAACAAAGAAAACATTATGATACTGGAGACTTGGCTGTACCCAGAAGCATCACTATATAAATACAAGACTACTATATGAGTATATGATATCCAAAAGGGAAATGTACCATAATTTTTTTTTAGTAGTACTCCATATTTCCAATCTAATTATTGTTGAACATCAGTAGATCAAAAGAAAAATCAATAATGACACCTTGCAAGCACTCATGCACCCAGACAAAGGGAATTCAGGAGATACCATCAATGTATAACAAAGAGTACAGATCTTTAACAAACGATAAAAATTAAATAAAACAATGTAATTGAGTTGAAGATTTAATAAAGCAAGCAGTTATCGATGAAGGACCACCAAATAAATATCTTAGTAACACTCAAAACCAGTTGGGACTTTCTTGCCGCAGTTATTGAGAACCAAGCTGAGTGAAACAGGGATATTTAAGTCAATTCCCAGAATGTTGGCTCTAATGGCGGTACATAGACAAACTGCAGCTTCAAGATCGACAAGACCTTGGATGAGACTGCAGCATGGCAGTGTTGGAGGGGATCCAACAACAATATCAACCAAGTTAAGCACATTGGCACATACTCCTAAGTTCAATGGATTGCATTTACCTGCAGAATAATAATTCGAAGTTGTGGAACTGGGTATATAAGGGGTAGGATCAGTGGCACCGGCTAGGCTAAAGAAGATAAGGCCGAGTGACAGAAGAAGGGTAAGTGAAGCAGTATTCTTGGATTCCATTTCGGAAAGCCTTGTTGGTCTTTCGTTGAAGCTTCTGGTAATTATATTGCTGTGAGAGACAAGTGTATGTGTTTTGCTGATGGACTTTGTAGTTAACTTGAAACACATATATATAGGGTTCAGAGAATGTGTTACAGAAGGGTAAGGTTAGCACGTCTTATGCGTAAAAGAATAGCATTGCAATAAAATCAAATCCTAAGAGCATCTCCAAGAGGCTCTCTACTCAAGCTCTTAACTCAAAAAATGAGGAGAGAGAATGAAAATCTTGCTCCAAAAGACTCTTAGTGACTCTTAAAAACACTAACAGCCTCTTCTCTCTCCTCATTTCTAAGAGTCACTAGTAGCTCTTAAGTTGTATTTTAATAATAAAATATGCATGTCCACTAATTCTTGCACAACTTTTGGTTATAGTGGGGTTAATTTATGAATAAATTATAAATAAAGAGCTAATATAAAGAGCATTGTTGGAGTTTGACACATAAACCAATGTAATAATTTACTAAGAACAATTTATTTATATTATTTTGAAGAGTGAATGTAGGAGTCTCTTGGAGATGCTCTAAGAGTAGTAGTTTAAGAATAAGGAGGAGCATGTGCATCGACCCACTTCTTCAACCTTTGAGAAACCTAAACAGAGCCATGTAAATCTAGTAAGCAATGCATCATATTATATCACCCACAGATCGAGATTTAGCCTAGTTATAAATTAGTTAAGGGAATGACAACATCGAAAACACTATAAATTATAATAAGAAAATGCAGTGAGTTGTTTCTAGAACCATTAAATTATTACACTTTCCAGTATTAAGGATTAGCTGGCTATTACAATTATCCTAGCACGTCGTATGTAATCGATGCATGCACGTGAAGACCCAGTCGTAATATTATGATCAACATCAAATCTTCTGAACTCTTTGCATACAAATCCTCTGAAAATAATATTATGATCAACATCAAATCTTGTTTAAGAATCATAAGGGACTTGTGCAATCATATATAATAGTTCCTAATCCTGAAATGGTCCATATACTAAACTCTTTGCATACAAATTACTCCCTCCGTCCCAAATGAAAAATGCTAGAGGTACCAAATTGGGTATCAAAAATTGTTACCAAATGAATATGATTGGTTATAATTATAATGGGCCCGCCAGGACCATCCAATTAAAACACTACAATTTGCCAAATCACTCATGCCATGTCATTTGGGGACTTTTTTGGGGACTAAATTTGGGGTCCCTAGCACTACTCGTCCCAAATTATGTGAACTAGTTTGACTTTCACGGAGATTAAGAAAAGTTAGTAAAAATAGAGTAAAGTTAGTTGAAAAGTGGGTAAAGTGATGGGACCTATCAATAGTTAATAATAGATTTGAGATAGTGACGGAAAGTAGTGGGTGTAATAGTGTTTTTTATTATTAAATATGAGATAGTGGAGGAAAGTAGTGGGTGTAATAGTGAAAGGTAGTGTTAAAAAATAGTAAGTATATTATGTTCATTCTTTTTGGGACGTACCAAAAAGGAAAGAGGTTCACATAAATTGGGACGGAGGGAGTATCTTATTAATTGATGTAGACTGCTCTGCCTCGATCTGATCTATTTTTATTACATAAAGACGAGGATATATCATTGAATTGAGTGTTAATGTCACATCGGATGATGCTAGGGGAGCAATTACAATATTTACTAAACCTAAATTAATTTTCATTTTCGTACACCAAAACCTACAAAAGACTGTTTGTTATTATTATTTTTATAACTAATCAATTTTTTTTCGAGATAAAACACATCATCTTTTGTATTTTATCTAACTAAAAATTTTATTTTTCTAACATTATGGATAATTCTATTGAATAAAATAAAATGATTATATTATGATTACTATTAATCGACCAATTACTTTTTTTTAGCTAAAACATGTTTCCTTTTCAATTTCTTTAACTAAAATCTCTATTTCTCCAATTATACCAAGGACAGTTCTCTTTAATAAATTAAATATTAATATTATAATTATTAATATAATTGACAAATTACCTTTTTTAGCTAAAACAAACCATTTTTTTTCTAAATTTCCTAATTGAATCTCTCCTTTTTTAGAAATATCACCGATAATATTTATATGATTATTATCAAATCATATCATTTAAAAATATAAGCGTACAAAATTCATGTGTTAAAACATGATAGGAGCTGGAATCTGAGCTAGCTGCTCAGTCTCTGGAGTAGGAGCCTCTAAGTCAATCACCAACATAGGAGAATCAGCTATCTCAATGACCTCGATGACCTCGTCAGGAGAATCTACCAAGTCTATTATGAGTGGAGGAGAAGGTGTAAGAATCTGGATAGAAGAGTCCTCCGAATCGCTGACGATCAGCATACACTCCTCAGATGGGTCACTATCCGACCCTGAGCTAGGATTTAGAGGTCCTAATGGGTATGGTGTAGGAGCTCTGTCTCGCATAGATAAGAAATCGGTAGATCCTGATGAAGACATCTACAAAAGTAAATAGTTTCGCTCAGAAACAGATTCTAATCGACTAGATACGTATATAGATATAGTTAAAGGTGTAAGGCACTTAGTGCTAAAATCTCAACGTCGTGTAATACCTCTAAATTCTCACGTCGTGTTATAATTCTAGGCTCGTACGATTCCTAAAATATAACTAAGGCTTTGATACCAAAACTGTAACGCCCCCAAATCCACCCTGACCGGGGACCCGGGTCGTCACATTGTCTCAATATTTGCAGCACACGATAACGCAATAACAAAACCAAATATTTATTACAACGGAGCATAAATGTCCCACTCCGCAGTTCCAAGATCGTCTCACACAATAGTACAATCCAACTTATTACATCTCCAGATAATATCTTACAAAAGTTCACAAATGTAGAAAGATAAAGGTTTCATTCTTGATGTTCTAATTCTTGTCGTCATAGCCTTGCGCCTTTCCCTTTCCTCTGTATCCGTGGTTGGACGTCTCGCCTCTTTCCGTCTTGACAGCTGAACAAAATGTTGTAAAGCAAGAATGAGCAAGTATAGTGCTCAGCAAGTTTTCTTCTTGCTCGGTATATAAATATAATATGGTTTACCGAAAGAAATACTCAAAATTTTAATATCGGATATCACAATCTGAATTGGCTCAAACTCATCTCAAAATATCATACTCGAAAGACTCAAACTCATCTCGAAACAGAATACTCGAAAGACTCATTTGATATAACTCTGATAACTCATGATTTAAGAATAAACTGGTCTTCCACCTCTCGGTATCTCGGTGGGGCGATCAACTAACCGACCGAGAATACCGTCCTCCAATGACACCGCACTTCGCCAGATCACGGCTACCATACGATATCAACAATATAATATAAATGTATGAATGCTAGCATCATAATGGGTTATTAATTCAACCCTGGCAACAAAGTGCCTAAATATTCTCGTGTCCGTATAACGGTACACGAGTCTCTCTTTCTCTATATTGGGCCTCTTTCCCAAAATTGACCAGTAGAATACAGAATTCCCGAATATTTGGTGAACAGACAACTTGAGATAACTCTTCCAGGAAAATATTTACCAATCTGGCGGACTGCCAGTCTGTCTCAATTTTACCACCAATCCGAACAATGGACTGATGTAAACTCTCAATAATAATATTTTATTGGTTGAAATGAACAAAATGCCAAACCTTGACAATAAATGCAACTATCTCGGAATAATGAGAATAGTCTTAAAATGAAATATTTTGAGTCGTACCGAACAAATAGTACTACTCGAGTATTTATAATACCCCTTATTGATGAACGTTAAATAGAATATTTTTCACTTGATCAATGAGTAAAGCTCTAACGATCTAAATTTTATAACTCTAATTTGTTGATTCGAGAGATGAATCAACTAAAAGATAATCAATAAATATTGTCGAATTTGTACAATAAATTCGACTGAAAAGAATGAATTTAACTAGCTCAAACAAATGAGACTAGTTCTACTGAATCAAATCAATTAGTCGTCTCGAATTAATGAGATCGACTCGATGGCAACGAATTTATTTCTACGCTTATAGAGAGTATAGTTCACAAGTAAACTAAATTAACAGCATCGCAATATTTAACGAGGAATAATACTCAAAAGAAATAATTTCATCCTCATGAGCAATAGATAAATCTCAATATTTGATAACTCGAAAATAGTTAAGGAATGAAATAATACGAACAGAAATACACAGTTTCCAAAAGTTAGGGTAGGATTGAACTTGCCTCGATTTCGCAGTGCGATTAAATGCAGATAAAATTTATACTCTACCCGTGAACTTGGCGTCGATCTACGTCTCGAGAATTATTCTCTAAAAATGACAACCAGAAATACGTGAGCGATTCGCCAAAACAAAATATTCCCGATCCGGTAATATAATATTTAAATATAAAGAATATTAATAATAGAGATTGAAGGCCCTGAGGTCACCCTCAGGTACCAACCCCGAGATTAAGACAAAATACATACAAGGCCAGGGTTACTATTGTAAATACAAGAGGGAGTGTTACATTATTACAAAATTGCCACCAATCATTTTATACTAAAAATGACCTAACCTCAGGTAGGATCCTGAGGTCAACCTCAGGGACATTATTCTCTTAATAATAATATAATATTTCTTGAAAATCTCTACAATAAATAACGAAAAATAATCTCTGGATAAATAAATCTTTATTTAACTCTATTTATTCACAATTAATCTCTCTTTTTATTAACGAATCATTAAATCTCTAAATTATGTCCAAAAGTCACTAATTAATTCTAATTAATTAATTAATCAGTTATACCATTTTTATTAGACTATTTATTTCTCAAAATTTTAAATAGCAATCCAAATAATTAAATTCCGATTTTAATATTCGATCATTAATTTATCAGAATTGTATCGTTTTATAATATTATTTTATTCGACGGCAACAACGGCGTGGGCCCCACCGACACCACCACCGTGGCCCCCACACCCCGCGTCTCTTTCTCTCCTGCATTGTCTCTCTCCCTCTCTCTCTCTCTTTGTCTCTCTCCCTCAACCTCCCCTGTCTCTCTCTCCGTCACCTCTCTCTCCCTTCGCTTCTCTCTTCTCTCTCTATCTCTCTCTCTCTCTCTTTTTTTCTCTGTCTCTCTCCCTCAACCTCTCCCGTCTCTCCCTCTTCTTCATCTCTCTCTGCCCCTCTATCCTCTCTCCCGTCCGTCCCTCTCTCTCTCACGACGCCAACGCCACCACCACTAACCGGTGGTGGTTACCTCGCCTAGCACCCCATTCGACTCCCCCCTTTAACAACATCTCACAACCACCGTCTCCCCACTCTTCTATCCTCCCTTATTACTCCGATTCACCGTCGAATCAACACAACAACGACACCCATTAAACATCACACAAAACTCCATCCCCTGCATCTCTCTTCCAACCCCTTCTCACTCCCCTCAATCTCTCATCGCTCTCAATCTCTCTCAATCTCTCCGATTCAACACCCATCGCCACACCATACGAACCACAACAATACCGAACAATACATGTACCAGATTTTACAAAAATGAAACCGACAAGACAATAATTAAGAGAAAAAAAAAATAGACTACCTGTTGTTCTGTTTATTGTATATGTATATATGAGGTTCGAGTTTTTGGTAAATTTGTAAGAGACAGGAAATGTCTTCGAGGTTGTGTATTACTGAGTTGTTGTTTCGAAATTGAAAGAGACGGTGTGGACTTATACAATAAAACTGAATGCCTTTGATAATGGGTGGTGCCAAATGCAGGTCATTTTTACCAAATGCAGTTCGGTTATATTACTAAAAAATCCTTATATCTATTAAATGCTTGAAACCCTAATAAATACACCTTATACCTAGATACACGCTCATGCAGTCTTAAATACATATGTAACATGTGACATTATTTATATTAACATTAATTTGTTTTTTACATAAAATAGTTACATTTTTATACAGTAACAAACCAAAAATTTTTTATAAAATAATTCACCATTTCAATTTTATAAAAATATATTAATTATTTTCATGTTTAAAGTTTATTTACTATATGATCTAATTTATAGAAACTATTTCCAAAGTATGTTTATTTTAAAAAATGAATAAAAAATATTTTAAAGTGAAATATTAATTAAAAACATTAAATTACATATTAAGAAGGTACATATACACATGATTAAATTATATATTAATATTCAACCACGTATAGATTTCCATTTTTCAATTCTAGCCATCAGAGGAGCATCCATCCATGTACAGAATCTTCACGGAATTTGTAACTAAATTTATTTATTTTTTGCTAAATAATAATTTTTTGCTCATGAACAATAAAATTATTTAGCAAAAAAAAAATTATCATAGCTAAAAAGGTTAATTCATTAGACATAGTTAAAAGAATATAAACATTATAAAATTTAGAAAAATCAATATTAATAGAATCATAGATTTAACAAATAAATTAATACATAATAAAATATGTTTAGAGCCCAATAATATTAACAATTGACATAACAAATTATAAAAATAAAAAATAGCTCAACAATTGCATATATTACAAAAATACATATTTTATTGATAAATAAAAATATCTTAAGTATGAATAATTACTATAACACATATATTACAAAAATACATATTTCATTGATAAATATCAATATATTTGCTTGATCAAATTTAGTGTATACATCAAATAACTAACCAAACAAATACATACACATTTGTTAAAGAAGAAATATAGTAAAATTTAACATATGAAAAGAAGATAGCATTACAAAATTGTGTAAACCATAAAAATAATGAGTAGAATTTTTTCAATATCGTTGATCACATATAAACACAAAATTAAAATGATATATATTTGAAAGATTATATATTTAAAATATGTAAAAACAAAAAACAAACTAATAGCAAAATTTGAAATTTTATTATAAAATACAAAATAAAGTGAAATTAGATACTTTTTTTTGTTTTAAAAAAAAAGTGAAATTAGATATAATTAACTAATGTTATACACAATGATTTCTAAACACAAAGCTTATGTAGTAATGATATCAACTTAGATTATAACATAAAGCACACCAACAAATCACATGCTATCATCGGGCCAGCTAGTTTAATCATCTATGTAACCACACAAGAAGGATTTGACACAAAAATATCATACTATAGCATAATAATTCCATTACTTGAACCATAGCAGATTTTGGTAAAATATTTTTTAGTATAACATAAAAAATGAAGTACTAAAAAAATTAGAAAAGATGTTTACCTGGCTTAGGTCAAGAGGATGATGATGAAAATTTCTTTTTAGCCATAGATGATGATTTCAAAAGATATATATATTTATAGGTAAGATAGAATATGAATGTATTAAAAATATTATATATATACATGCATGGAATAGAATATGAATAATTAAATTATTTATTGTTGTACTTTTCAAAAATTAGGTTAAATGTATTATGTATAAAATATTAATTAAATATATAATGTTAAAAATAACATACTTAAATACAATGCATGTATGCTACTTTATACGATGCATGTATGCTGTTAACTCAATACAAAAATACAATACTTAAAATACAATGCATTTATTCCAGCTGATCACAGAAATTAGGTCACTTTTGTATTTGACACGAAAAAATATGAGGGTTATATGTTTAATCTCAATGAACTGCATTTGGTAAAAGTGACCTGCATTCGGCAACTATGTTAATAATGATCAATAATGATGAGAATTGTAGTGTGGTTTGTAATTAAATAAAAAGAAATAAATTATGGGAGACAAATAAAATGTCCTAATAATGACCAGCTTAGTGCCTTATTTGGTGAAAAGAGTTCGTCTCTCCCTGCGGCTAATTAAAACGAGACTCTAATTTCGTTTCCTAAAATAAATTCAACCCAAAATTAAAATAATATTTCTCCAAATTTCCTGATTTTAATAAACACCAAATAAATATTATTAAATATATATAATATAATATTTACTTACATATGAATAAATAAAATTTTAAAATTTCACAAAAACGCGCTAATTAAATGTACTAGTGCATCGATCTTAATTAAAAATAAATATCGAGTAGGAAAAATTTATTCGAAAATTCGCGGTTATTACACAAATAAACGAAAGTGAGGGTATGAAATTAAACAAAAATATTTTTTTTATTTATTTTAGCACCAATGGAATTACTTTTTCTCTAATTGGAAATTGTTTCCAATTAAGAAACTCTTTATTTCATACAAATAGAATAAATTTGTGAATGAGATTATATAAAGTCATTTATAATTTTTTTACTATTTAAATATTTATAGAAAATAATTAATAATAAATTATCTTCTAATTATAAAGAAATAGAATTCAACAATAAAAGAATGTGTTCAATAATTTAATCAATATTAAAGATAACTCTTTTTCTGGAGTTTTTTATTTTAGTAATTTACGTGAGTAACATCCTACTTAATATATACTAGCTTAAAACCCGTGCGATGCACGGATTGTTTTTAATAATATATGAATTTTTTGAATAATTTAAATTAATTTTTTTAAAATATAAATTTGCATGTTTAAATTATTATATGAAACGATTTGATAATAATTATATAAATGTTATCCGCGATATTTCTAGAAAATGAGGGATTTTAGTTTGAAAATATAGAAATGTTGATAAGTTATAGTTATAAAAGGTAATCAGTTAATTGTTATTAATTATAAAATTATTATTTTATTTTATTAAATAGAATGCTTGTGATATGATTAGAAAAAGAGAGGATTTAGTTACAGAAAATTAAAAGAGTACATGTTCGAGGTGAAAAAGGCAATTGATTAGTTTGTATTAATTATAATTTAATAAAGTTATTTTACTAAATATAGTTGTTCGTAATGTTTTTTAGAAAATGAAAAATTAATATTGTCCGTGATATTTTTATTAAAAGAGTGATTTTAGTTAGAAAATATAGAAAAGATGATACGTTTTAGATGAAAAAGGTTATCGGTTAATTATTAATATTATAATATTATTAGTTTATTGTATTAAATAGTTACGCCAGTGATATAATTGGGAAAATAGAGATTTTAGTTAGAGAAAATAAAAAGGTGACGTGAAAATTGAAAAGGTGACATGATTTATGTGAAAAATATAATTGATTAGTTTATAACAATTATAATTTAATTATGTTATTTTATTAAATAAAATTGCTCATAGTGTTTTTAGAAAATGAGAAATTAATGTTGCCCGTGATATTTCTATAAAAAAAGGGAATTTAATTAGAAAAAATAGAAAAGATGATACGCTTTAGCTGAAAAGATAATTGGTTAATTATTAGTATTATAATATTGTTATTTTATTTTTATTAAATAGAAACGCCCGTGATATAACTGGAAAAAGAGAGGTCTAAGAGAAAAGCAAAAGGTAACATGTTTTGGTTGAAAAAGGTAATCGTCCATGTATAATTGGAAAAAGAGAGATTTTAGTTTGAGAAAAGAGAAAATATAACATGTTTTGGCTAAAAAAAGGTAATTGATTAGTTAATAGTAATTATAATTTAATTGTGTTATTCTATTAAACAAAATTGTTCATAGTGTTTTTAAAAAGTGAGAATTTTTAGTTAGATAAAATGTAAAATATGTTGTATATTACCTGAAAAGAGAAATTATTTAGTTACTGAAAAATAGAAAAGGTAATATGTTTAACTTAAAAAATGAAGTTGATTAATAAAGGAAAAATTTTAATTAGATAAAATATAAAAGATGTTGTATTTTACCTGAAAAGGGAAATTATTTAGCTACTGAAAAATAGAAAAGATAATGTGTTTAACCTGAAAAAAGAAATTGATTAATTAGTAGGATAAATTTTATTTGTAATTGAGTAAGGGTAAATAAGTGAAATCAACAGGTACCGACCGACCCACCAAACTTTTAATATTTCGGTTTTATATAATAGTATAGATTTAAAACAACACTAAGAGGAGGTCAAAACATGTACCTGTTACTACACGATTATCCCTAAATTTAATACCACATGTTATAAGTAAAATCACAAATCCAATAATTAATAAATTATTAAAAAAATAGGTTTTATGTTTTCTATGTAATAATTTATAAAATTAATAATTATCCAAATTATTTAATAAATTAAACAAAATACTAAGAACTAAAATCGAATAGCATAAAAACCTGTGAAAAATAAATTATATATTTAATAACCATATAATTATAGCATTTTTTATTTTATTTTATTATAAAATTTTGAAAATAAAATAATAAATCAGGTTAAGAGCATGTCAATGGTGGTGCTAAAAGAGATGTTGTGTGGCGGTTTTGACTATAGACGAGCAAGACTTGCATCTACGGCCCGACGTTCATGGACCCAAATTTTCGAATCCTTAAATTTAAATTTGTAGAAGATGCAATATATATGCATGGTAGGCCCCAAAATTTTGTTTTACCTAATACCACTAAATCTCGGGCTATATCTATAATATAGCTTTGATTAAAAATAATTCACTCCATTAATAGAGTGCTAAACATTAATGTTTAAATTATATATTTAATAACCATATAATTTTAACATTTTTTATTTTATTTTATTTTAAAATTTTAAAAAAAAAATAATAAATCAAGTTAAGAGCATGTCAATGGTGGTGCTAAAAGAGATGTTTTTTTTTTTTGAATAAATGCTAAAAGAGATGTTGTGTGGCGGTTTTGACTATAGACGAGTAAGACTTGCATCCACGGCCCGATGTTCAAGGACCCAAATTTTCGAATCCTTAAATTTAAATTTGTAGAATATGTAATATATATGTATGGTAGGCTCCGAAATTTTGTTTTACCTAATGCCACTAAATCTCGGGCTATATCTATAATATAGCTTTGATTAAAAATAATTCACTCCATTAATAGAGTGCTAAACATGAATGTAAAATAACAAAATGTTATGTTTGGCGTTAAATATAGAACCAATTATAGAAATTGTTATAATTTCCACATAAGAATGCTATGTGGGAAGATAATAGGAAATGGGTAATAGAGACAAATATCATATGCTATTAAAATTTAGATAATTGAAATATAGCTTTATTAAGATATGTTTTGTGCTATTTTAAAACTATACATTGAAGCAAAAATTCCATTTTATCATGAAAAATCACTTCTTGATTTCAAAATATAACAATACCAATATTAATTTTACCATCACCATTATACTTGCTTCTAACATGTGAATGTAGCCTCGCAGGCCCGGCCCAAGATATAATGTGACATTTATAGCCTGGTCCAAAAACATCTCTTTCTGGATAATTTAGAGATTAGAATTATGACTATTTGAAAGCAATAATATTTCAGTAAATTTACCATACATGACTGACACTAATAATAAACACACTAATAATAACATAACCGGTGAAATGTATGACAGGCGGGACGAATTTAGCAATTGCATAGCAAAAAACCTGATTATCTATCGGATGATTCATGATATATAGACTAGATAACAAAATAAAATAGAAGACCATCAGGGATATGACAGCTAAAGTCAAGACTTGTTACACATATTTATCTTTAATACTTGGTTCATATCAAATGCAATACATCATTGTTTACATTCCCTTGTAGCTGATGATTTTATTTTCTGAAATCAACAAAAATCCAAGTACATGTTAAACTAGAAACTAAAACGTCTTCGTGCAGCCTCTCCAAGGGCATTCCAAGGGCATTCCAGGGGACGTTCATCACCATACAGCCTCTGATGCTGGAGTAGATATTTGTGTGAGACAAACTTCCTTTGACAACACGTTGCACCAGCTCTTTTTTGGAGTCAAATTTCATTGTGCAACTCTCACTGTTAGAAGCATACTCTGTCTCCTCTGGTTTCTTGGTCCTTTTGACAACTGAAGCGTGGACCACGAGTCCTCTTTGCTCTCTTAGTGCATGCGAGCTCTTTTGATGCACTTCTTTCTAGGTCATTCTTTGCAGGCTATTTTACGAATATTTGCCTCAGTCTGGTGCTTGGTGCAACCTTCTGCCTTCCCTTCATTATTTAGCTCAAACTGTTCATCCCATGGTCTTGGTCTTTTTCATGCTCAGGAGTCTCCTCTCGGATTACCTCCTTTAATTTTTTTCTTCTTTCATACACGATGATGCATTTTCTTTTAGCAGAAGAGCGAGTTGCAGCAACATGTGTAAGACCATACCAGGGATGAAAATGACATCTGAACCTGTAGATTCCACCAAATATATGTTAATTTCACACTTGAAATTACTTCCAACAGCTAGATAATACTAATTCTTCAAACTAGCATATTAATTCTTAACTAGCATATTTATATGTTAGTTGCATTTTTTGTAATATCTTTATTTAAATACATATAAATTTTGTCACATGCTTTTTTCATATATTTAAAAAAAATTATAATTAGAAAATTACCTGCAACTTTATGTCGGCCTCACTCTTTTTTGGAGCACTTTCTTCATTGATTCCTGTAAATAAAATATTCAATAAATCAATAATTAAAACGAATAAAATTCATGTAAGACTTTCGTTAAAACCTTTAATGAATTAAACTGAAGATCCAATAATTATGAGAATTTTTTGTATCATGAAAAACAATTCATGTGAAATCATGTTGACAATCTTGTGTCACAATATACAATAAAATTATAAAATGATTCAAGATTTAGAAGTATACATAAATATGTATGTATACTTGCATTACAATAAATTATGTATTGAGTCGAGTTCGACTTTTGATTATTTTTTTATACAAAACAACCAAACTAAAATTTCCAAATTTAGGAAAAAAAACATGCATATACATGGTATAAAATGATTAAGATGATGGCTTAACTAATTGATTCAGATATAGTCCAGGTTCTTAGCAATTTACAGACATAATACAGAAAGATTGCTCCGCAATTCGAGTAAAAACTTAACAAATCTGATAATAATCACTAATACTAAAACACTCCAATTATAGAGGTTTCATTATTTTTATTTGTGGTTGTGTTACTCGGTAATAATTAAAAAGTTACGAAAGATCGGAATTGTGAATTCAATTTTTCGGGTGATTGACATAAACACAACGGAAAGTCAATATAAAAGACCAGAATCCGAAAATCCTTTTCGAGAATCATTCAAAAATTGTTAATTCAAAAGGTCAGAATGTTACCTCTTCACTAAAGTCGAGAATGAAGGATGTCTGAATCCCAATAATCCCGCTTGCGCAATTTATATCCATGCGGTATTCAAACGATTGCTTGCGATTCATCTTACCATCAATTACAAATAGAACGGTAATAGACCCGTCTCTCTCTCTCTCTCTCTCTCTCTCTCTCTCTCTCTCTCTAGCTCTCCATGCGGCTAGCCATTTCTTACTATATAATATGTTGAGAATGAGGCACATTTCACATGTATATATAGTGGCAAGAGCGAAGGTTCAAAACCCTAGTTCTATTAGGTAATTCCAAAATTACTATTTAACCCTTCACATCCCTCTTTTACACGTTACATATATATATATATAAATATATATATATATATATATATATATATATATATATATATATCGTGTTTTAAATAAGTTATAAATAGATAATTTTGTACGCTCGGCTTGATCACTTATACCAAAAAGTGTATTTAAATAATTTAAAGTGAATATAAAAATCTCTTAATTTTTATTAAATTTTAAATATAAACATTCGTTCTTTCTTTTTTCTTTAATTTTTGGGTAAATACAGTTAAATAATAATTGGTAAAATATCAATAAATTAAAATTATTTCGTAATTTTATAGTACTTGCGTTTGGACTATAAAATTATCCAAATCCAAATTTTAGATTTGGATATGGAGCAAAAACATTAAAGCTTAAGTACAATAAACATTTAATTTTTATTTATTTAAACTCTAATTGATTTTATTTTCTTTAATTATTTTAAATTCAGACATTCTTTATCTATTCTAATAAAATTTCTAAATATATCGAATTAAAATCAAATTCAATACAAAATATAACTAATATGAAAATAAAATTACAAAAAGTTGTAAATAAATTCAAAAACTTTAATTACTTAAAGAAATAACTAATAAATATTATTAAATGATAAATTATCAGCTAAATATGAAGAAAATTAATTCAAGAAAAACAAAGATACTAAAATTGAGAACTACTTTTTAAAAATTCATAAATAAAAGGAATTAAATTTGACAAAAAATCATATCCAATAAGTACATAAACTATTATTCATGATTAACATTTTAACAAGGAATAAAACATTAATTTAACTAAGATCCAAATAAACAAAAGTGAGGGTATGAAATTAAACAAAAATATTTTTTTTTATTTATTTTAGCACCAATGTAATTACTTTTTCTCTAATTGGAAATTGTTTCCAATTAAGAAACTCTTTATTTCATACAAATAGAATAAATTTGTGAATGAGATTATATAAAGTCATTTATAATTTTTTTACTATTTAAATATTTATAGAAAATAATTAATAATAAATTATCTTCTAATTATAAAGAAATAGAATTAAACAATAAATGAATGTGTTCAATAATTTAATCAATATTATAGATAACTCTTTTTCTAGAGTTTTTTATTTTAGTAATTTACGTGAGTAACATCTTATTTAATATATACTAGCTTAAAACCCGTGCGATGCACGAATTGTTTTTAATAATTTAAATTAATTTTTTAAATATAAATTTGCATGTTTAAATTATTATATGAAGTGATTTGATAATAATTATATAAATGTTATCCGTGATACTTCTAGAAAATGAGGGATTTTAGTTTGAAAATATAGAAATGTTGATAAGTTGTAGTTATAAAAGGTAATCAGTTAATTGTTATTAATTATAAAATTATTATTTTATTTTATTAAATAGAATGCCTGTGATATGATTAGAAAAAGAGAGGATTTAGTTACAGAAAATTAAAAGAGTACATGTTCGAGGTGAAAAAGGCAATTGATTAGTTTGTATTAATTATAATTTAATAAAGTTATTTTACTAAATATAGTTGTTCGTAATGTTTTTTAGAAAATGAAAAATTAATATTGTACGTGATATTTTTATTAAAAAAGTGATTTTAGTTAGAAAATATAGAAAATATGATACGGTTTAGCTGAAAAAGGTTATCGGTTAATTATTAATATTATAATATTATTAGTTTATTGTATTAAATAGTTACGCCACTATAATTGGGAAAATAGGGATTTTAGTTAGAGAAAATAAAAAGGTGACGTGAAAATTGAAAAGGTGACATGATTTATGTGAAAAAGGTAATTGACTAGTTTATAACAATTATATTTTAATTATGTTATTTTATTAAATAAAATTGCTCATAGTGTTTTTAGAAAATGAGAAATTAATGTTGCCCGTGATATTTCTAGAAAAAAGGGAATTTAATTAAAAAAAATAGAAAAGATGATACGCTTTAGCTGAAAAGATAATTGGTTAATTATTAGTATTATAATATTGTTATTTTAGTTTTATTAAAAAGAAACGTCCGTGATATAATTGGAAAAAGAGTGGTCTAAGAGAAAAGAAAAAAGGTAACATGTTTTGGTCGTCCATGTATAATTGGAAAAAGAGAGATTTTAGTTTGAGAAAAGAGAAAATGTAACATGTTTTGGATAAAAAAAGGTAATTGATTAGTTAATAGTAATTATAATTTAATTGTGTTATTCTATTAAACAAAATTGTTCATAGTGTTTTTAAAAAGTGAGAATTTTTAGTTAGATAAAATGTAAAATATGTTGTATTTTACCTGAAAAGAGAAATTATTTAGTTACTGAAAAATAGAAAAGGTAATATGTTTAACTTAAAAAATGAAGTTGATTAATAAAGGAGAAATTTTAGTTAGATAAAATATAAAAGATGTTGTATTTTACCTGAAAAAGGAAATTATTTAGCTACTGAAAAATAGAAAAGATAATAGGGTTATTGACCTTTTGGCCCTTCAAGTTTACACACTTATACCCATAAAGCCCTAACGTTTAAACTCATTCCTTTTTGCCACCCGAACTTCACAAATGTACCTTTTAGCCATTATACCGGGTCAGGCTGTATATCGGTACAAAATAGCAAGGGTAAAATAGAAATTTCACCTAATTAAAAATTAATGTAAAATTTCATATTTACCAAATATAAATAATTGTTCAGATTCTCTCTCTCTCGTCGTTTATCTCTCTCAGAGTCTCTCCCTCTCGGTTGTCTCTCTCACTCACTCTCTCCTCTGTACGCCTTCGTTCACCACTGTCATGTCCATTCAACACTATCCGGCACGGTTGCAAGGCGTAATCCAGAACAAATCCCTCTCGTTCCATCCCGTTGAACAACAAATCGTTGGTAACTTTAATTCAATTGAATTGAGATTTTGTTTGATTCAATTTCGTTGAATACGATTTTGCTTGAAAAAGGAATTGAAACCATTTATTTTGGGGGCTATGAATTGCAAGTGGCGTTGAGAATTGACCGGTGGTGAAGGTGCGAAAGGGGAAGAAGAAAGAGATGGGTGCTTGGTGGAATTGAAGGAGGCGAGGGTGGGGCTGATGTGAACGTGAACGGAGAGACATCAGTGGTGTACGGTTGGTAGTTGTCGGTGAAGGAGGAAAAGAAGGTGCGCGGTGGTGGTGTTAGAGGTGGTTGCACTGCTGCGTGGGTGTGAGGTGAGACGTGGTGAGGAGGAGAGGTCGGAAATTTAAGATGGGAATGAAGTTGGAGTGAATGGTGGTTTGTGTAGGAGAGTGGAAGTGATGTTGAAGGCATTGCGGAGTTGATGGGTGGACTGCTGTTGGTGGTCGAGTGAATGGATGTAGTGGTGATGTTGGTGGTTGCGAAGGAGCAGCAGTGTGAGGCTGTGTTGCGTGGGAGAGATGGGAAAGGTAGGAAATGAAGCAGTGAATGAAGCAATGTGAGGATGGAGAGGCGGACAAGATTGTGGGAAACGGAGGTGGGAGGCTGTGAATGAAGGCAGGAAGGGGTGGAGGCTGGTGTTGAACGGTAGAGGCGCGGTGGAGGTGCTATGGTGCTATGGTGGAAGCAGTGTGTAGGACGAAACAGGGGGGCAGTGGTGGTGGTTGCAGAAAAGGGAGATGAAGCAGGGTGGAGGAGTTCGGTGGTGGGTGGAGAGGAGAAAACAGAGGAGGGTACATTTACACAGGCAGCAAGAGAGAATGCCATGGCCATCCTATGATCGTCATATGTATCTATGGAGGTCACATTTAATTTCTCAGGTGGAGTAATTACACAATAATCTGAACCCTCTTCGACTGTTGCTCCTAGCTGAAATTTTGATGGAAAAGTGTAAACCCATTAGACAATGTTCAGGAATTACAGTGTACATCATAAGATCCTAATTCTTACCTTTCTGAGTTCTGTGCAAATGGCAATCATTCGTTCAGTTTCCTTCACTCTCCAGCTAGCAACTGAAAGCAGATAACAGAAGGAACGGAGGTTTACTAAAACTGCACGTTGGTGGTTGTTGAACGGAGGCAGGCGGCGAATGGAGGTGGTGACTGGTGAGAGAGGCGGTGGGAAAGAAATGAGGTGAGGAAGAGAAAGAAAATGGGGAAAAGAAAATGAGAAAGAGAAATTTAATTAATTTTAATTAAACTCGATTAATAATTAATTAATTCAATTAAATTAGGTGAAATGTCTATTTTACCCCTACCGATACAACCCGATATGTCCATCTGACCCGGTATAGGGCAAAAAGGTATATTTGTGAAGTTGGCGTGGCAAAAAGGAACGAGTTTAAACATTAGGGCTTTATGGATATAAGTGTGTAAACTTGAAGGGCCAAAAGGTCAATAACCCAAGATAATATGTCTAACCTGAAAAAGGAAATTGATTAATTAGTAGGATAAATTTTATTTGTAATTGCACTACAAGGGAAAAGGCTAAATTCGACCAAAAAAATTCGGTCGAATTCGGCTAAATTCGACCGAAATCGGTCGAATTTAGCTAATTTGACCGAATTTTTTATGGTCGATTTTGAAGGCGTCGAAAATAGTAATCGGTCGAATTTAGAAGGCTAAATTTGACCAAATTCGATCAAAAGTGATATTGTTAAATTCGACCAAAGTTCGTCGAAATTAGTACTTCAGGCGGCAAATCTCAAAATTTTGAAAATTTTAGATTTTTGCTAAAATTTCAAAAAATTTTGAATTTGGCGCCTGAAATGCTAAATTCGACCAAATTTGGTCAAATTTCGTGTACTAAATTCGACCAGATTTGGTCCAAATTAAAATGCTAAATTCGACCGAATCTATTAAATTCGACCAAATTCAGTTGAAATTATTTTGCTAAATTCGACCAAATTCGCTCGATTTTAAGGAACGACTGTTTAAAAAAAAAAATGCAAGATTCCGAAGCCAAGCCTTTTTGGTTCAGACAAATTCACAAACACTTCTCCATTGAATTCAATGACAAAATTGTACAATTCAACGTGAATCTCTATTCGACTATTACACAAACAAGCCAAATCAACTCTAAATAGCAAGCTAAATCAAGCCTTGAAAACTAAAACACAATTAAAACACCCAAACACATACAAAATTCACAGTTCAACACTCGCATTAAACCACGTAAATTCAGAAATCAACATCAATTATACATAAAAACAACCAATACATGTACATACATATACATAAAAACAGCCAATACATTTGATTGGAATTGGGCATTTTCGATTCGGGCTTTTGGTGTAAAATCGAAGGTTAAGGTGATGTTGAAGAGGACGAGGCGAGATGAACGAGGGTAGCTTTGTGGCCGGAGGATGGTCGGACGGGGGCGGGTGACCACCGCGGTGGTTGACAGCGGAGGTGAGCGGTGGTGTTGTAGGATGAGAGAGGAAGAGAGGATAGGGGAAAGAAAGAGGAGAGAACAAAGGACGTTTTGATGGTGGTTTGGAGGACGAAGAGCTCTAGAGGGGAGGGGGACGGTGGTTTGACTGTATGTGTGGATCTCTGTGCGTGTGTGGCTGTGCAGAGAGAGAGAGAAGGGGGGAGAGAGAGGTTGGAAAAAACAAAACAAAACAAAACAATGATAACAAAAAATATATGTATATATTATATATGTATGTATTTTAAATGAATGGCTTGGATTCAATTTTTTTAAGGGCTCGGATTAACTTACTCATCAATCCAAGTGATATTAAATGGACCAATAAGAGACATCCACGTAGACGCTGAATGAGAAATTTTATTATAATGAAAGCACGGCTAAATTCTATCGAATATGGTTGAATTTAGTGTACTAAATTCGACCATATTCGGTCAAAATTAGGAGCTCGGCTAAATTCAATCGAATTCGGTCGAATTTAATATTTGGTCAAAATTGTGTTGAATTTATTATTTTAAAAATAGGAATGAAGGCCAGAAAATAAAATAAAATAGAAAAAAAATCAATTTTTTATTTAGAATTTATAATCACCCACGTAGTCATACCATAAAATTTTATGTTAAAAAATAGGCATTTTTCCTATTTTTATTTAATTTTTTAATTTATATTACAAACTAGTTAAAAATGGGGATAAATTTTAAAAAATGGAAAATTAATAAAAGTGGCGTAAGATTCATCACACAAATAGTGAGTATGACTACTTTGGTGTGTATGAATTTTAAATTAAATTTTGGTTTTTCTCTATTTTTAATTAATTTTTTAATTTATTTTTCAAACTAGTTGACCGTTAAATTACCAAACCAAATTAATTTATTTTTTTCTGAAATTTTGGCAATAACATTAAAAGGGATGGATCTTGACCTCCGTACGGTTGGGTCATCAAGAAATATTTTTTAAAAAATCGAAACACGAAACCCTGACGAAATCGTGTTTAGGGGTTATAGTCAAAGTACTAGTTGACCGTTAAATTACCAAATCAAATATTTTTTTTGAACTTTTGGCAATAATAATAAAAAGGATGTCTTCCGGATACTCTCATAATTTTTTTTATATTTTTTTACAACTAATTAGATATGTTTTTAAAATTTTTGAAACAATCTAATGAGTAAAAATTCAACAATCTTTTATCATATGAATATTTTGTACAAACTAAATATGTACATGTGATAAATTTCATCCTTCTATTTATAAATATTTTTTCATGATGTGTACAAACATTTAAATATTTAATAACATTTTTTCAATTTCTGGAAATAATAAATTTAATCGAATTTGGTCACATGAGAAATTGGCGGGATATTTCCCTCATTTTTTTCCGGCTACTAAATTCGACCGATTACGATTGAATTTAGCCGTGTGGGGTAGAGAAAGTGGCGGGAAATTTCCCTCATTTTTTTGCCGGCTACTAAATTCGACCAAATTCGGTTAAAGTGCTAAATTCGACCGAATTCGATTAAAATGCTAAATTCCACCGGCCCTAAATTCGACCGATTTCGGTTGAATTTAGCCGTGTGGGGTAGAAAAATTGGCGGGAGATCTCCCTCATTTTTTGCCCGGCTACTAAATTCGATCGAATTCGGTCAAAGTGCTAAATTCGACCGAATTCGGTTAAAGTACTAAATTCGACCGACGCTAAATTCAACCGGAATAAGTTGAATTTAGCTACGGATGCTAAATTCGACCGATTACGATTGAATTTAGCCGCGGTCGAATTAATTCGGTTGAATTTAGCCCTGCTTTCTTGTAGTGTTGAGTACGGGTAAATAAGTGAAATCCACAGGTACCGACCGACCCACCAAACTTTTAATATTTCGGTTTTATATAATAGTATAGATTTAAAACAACACTAAGAGGAGGTCAAAACTGTTAGTGTAGGTGCCCTAGAGGCAATACATTGTTTCTTGAATAAACCTTTATGTCTTTTGATTATTAAATAAACGTATTTATTATGACTTTAATTACTGCGATATATTTGTTAGCATAATAAATTGATACTCCTATGGTTTTGATGATCACATTCAGCAAGCTATTTGCTTGTAGTTTGATATAAAACATTGTGTTATGGTTGTACTAACTTGGTTTTGCAGGGTATATTAAGTCTACTAATTGTTTACAGAGAATATATAAACAGCAAGCCATTTGGTGTTACAACAGAGACAGTTTGGCAAGCCATTTGCACTGACAGACACAAACAGCAAGCCATTTGCAAACTGCCAGAAATCCTGAAGATAAATATCAAGACAAATTCTCATGGATTTATTTCAGGAAATATATTTTGAGGATTCTTTATTATATAATACGTACACAATATATTCTAGAGCTCAAATCTTTTCAAATATTTTTCTTTAAATTATTTTATAAAACTTATAGGAGTTTCCTTATTTAAAAGATTTTCTTTCTTCAAAATCTCCTATACACGTTTTTATATCTATACAAATCAGAAAGTTAAGTTTTCATCGATCTCTTTCTCTCAAACCTTCTGTCTAACGTTCAAAAGAACGTTTGTAAAATCTCTAACCAATTGAACGTTGGAAATTGATTTCAAATCGTTCGAATAATTGGTGATTGATTTTCTGAACGTTGGTGTGAAGCTTTATAAACCTGATTCTTGTGTTCATTCGTTTCTAACAATCCAGAGAAAAACATTCAAGCACACAAGATTAAAAACAACTCGGTTTTCATTGCTATATTCTTTTGATTCTCTCGAGCTCTTAATATATTCATACATACTATATCTTAGAGAGTTCATAGTTTGAGTTGTATTCATCTATTGATTGTATTGTTCGAATTGTAAGGTTTAGTTATTGGACAAGTTGGCTTGGGAACTAGGGTTTGGTGATCGTTGCTAGAGAAGTATACTTGGGAAGTATAGTTTAGAGAGCAAGTTCAGAAACAGGAGTTCAACACGCCATTTGTCAACAGCTGGGTGTTAAGGGAGATATATTATTGTATCTTGTAATTGGCTTATTTCGTTGATCAATAATATATTCTCTTACCAAGTTGGTAAGGGACCAGGACGTAGACCATAGGGGTTAGGGGTCAAACTTGGCTAAAAGTCTCTGTGTTCTTTATTTTCTGTTCTTTACTTACTGCTTGCATTTAGCTTACTGTTTCTGCACTTTACTGTAATTGTTATCTGTGCATTCAGCATACCATTTGTCTCTGCATAAAATGAAATCAGTAAGCTGTTTCTGGTAATTTTTAAAATCAGACTTAGTTAAATATAGTTAGCCATTTACACCTATTCACCCCCCTCTAGGTGTGCATTTTCATTTGGTATCAGAGCTTTGGTATACTAACAATTCTGTAACAGGAAAGTATTCGATCATAATGGCTGAAAACTATCCCGAAGGAAAATCTGATTTTAGGCCTCCACTTCTTCATGGAACACACAACTACCACTGGTGGAAAAGCAGCATGGAAACTCACTTATCCAGAGATCCATTAGTTCTGAGAGTTGTGAAAAAGGTCCATATGTCTTTCTTGACAAGGATGGCAAGCCAAAGGATGTTGATGATCTCACTCCGGATGAATTAATCAAACTTGGCTACAATGGAAAGGCAAGGAGTTCTCTTATGAATGGTTTGAACCAGGCTGAATATGATAAAGTATCTTCACTCAAATCAGCAAAAGAAATGTGGGATGCTTTGGAGACTTATCATGAAGGTTCGAAATCTCTAAAGAAGGTGAAACTTAGCAAGCTAATGAATGACTTTGGAAACTTCAAGCTTAATGAAGGTGAAACTATCAAGGATAGTCAAGCACGGTTTCAAGTTACTATTAACTCACTGAAGAGGCTTGGAAAATCTATACCACAAGATGAAATCAATATGAAGGTCTTAAGTGCATTACCATTTATCTACGAAGCCAAAGTTACTGCCTTGGAATCCTCACCACTTATTGATACTATGGATCACTTGGCTGTATTTGCTGAGCTAGAGCAATTTGAAAGCAAGATAAATGGAAATCAGGTGGGAAGTTCAAGTGTTAAAGCTCCAACAGAAAAGATGAAGAATATGGCTCTCCATTTTAAAAACAGCAAGCCAATTGACTATGATGGTGAATCTGATTCAGATGAGGAACTTGCACTTATTTCAAAGAAGATCAAGAGGCTGATAGAAAAGAAAAATATGATGAAAAGGGAAAGAGGTGGTTTCTACAACAACAAGAAAGGCTCAAAAGACTCTAAGGAGGAAACTTGTTTCGAATGTGGCAAGCCAGGGCATTATAAAAGGAACTGCTACAAACTAAAGTCAAAACAGCCTACTGTTTTCAAGGACAA
Source organism: Kitagawia praeruptora (assembly GCA_037693485.1). Lineage (NCBI taxonomy): Eukaryota > Viridiplantae > Streptophyta > Magnoliopsida > Apiales > Apiaceae > Kitagawia > Kitagawia praeruptora. The sequence goes on along the minus strand of CM075354.1, from coordinate 99,782,327 downwards.
GAAGAAATCAAAGGCTCTACTGACTTGGAGTGATGATGATTCAGATTCCAGTAATGACTCAAGTGAAGAGATGGTAAACTTAACACTTGTTGGAATGGAAGATGAATCTGTTCTTGGAAATTCAGAAGGAGTGTATGCTGAAACTGATTCTGAAGAGGATCAGAGTGAGGTAAACTCTTTTAATGATTATATTTCTTCAGATGATACTTTGTTAGATTCACTAACCATGCAGGAACAAAATAGTGTTACAATTGAAGAACACATGGCACTAAAGGCTGAAATCAGCAAGATGACTGATAAGAATGCCTATTTATCCAAAATGGTAAAAGATCTGTTGCCAAAATGGAAGAATGGGATTCAACTTCATTCAGTAAAGCTACAGAGATCAAGGAACTAAATACTAAGAACAGACATTTAGAGGCTAATGTCAAGTTACTTGAAAAGAGAAACAAGACCTTGACTGAAGAAATCAAAGAGCTAAGGTCTGATGTCAAAACTAAAGCTAAAGCATTGGAATCATACAAAATGAAGGAATCTAGTCAAGCCGAATCCTCAAAAACTGCTGAAAAGAGAGTTCAGCAAGCTGAACTCATCAAACAGCAAGCTGAAGTGATCACCCTCCTAGAAACAGAAGTTAAAGATCTTAAGAAGGGCATGGAAACTTTTGTTCAAGGTGAAGACACTTTAAAAACAATGATGAAGAAGGCAAATGTACCTTTGGTCAGAGAAGGTGTTGGTCTAAACTTCAATAAGAAAGATAAGGTGCTCAAATATGATGGAAGGAATGGCATTCCCTACAATTATGCTATGCCTTGGAAGACATGCAACAAATGTGGTGGAAAAGGACATATGGAAAAGAATTGTGTGGTTCAAGTATATCATAAGACGAAAATAGCATACCAGAATGGACCAGTCAGACAGAAAACAGCATACCAGAATGCTTCTGGCAGAAGACAAACAGCTTACCAACAGAATGATCAGTCCCCAAAAGTGGTTCAAATGTGGATCAAGAAATCTGATTTAAATGCTTTATATATTCTTGCTACTAACCAACCTAGACCTAAACCTATATGGGTACCAAAACATTGAGTTATTTTTGTTTGTTTTGTAGATGTGCCTTGCTGCTAAGGTCAAGTCAAAGCAATGGATCTTGGACAGTGGATGCACAAGACATATGTGTGGAGACAAATCTCAGTTTATGAATCTCAAAATGAAAAAGGGTGGAAGAGTGACAATTGGGAATAGCAAAACTCTTCAAATTCTTGGTACCGGTTCTATTGGTAATAGTAATATTTCAATTGATAAAGTTCAATATGTCAAAGGTCTTACTTATAATTTGCTTAGTGTCACTCAATTATTTGATGATGGACATCATGTTGAATTGGGCATTGATAAAGCTATTATTACTATTGGCACTAACAAAATCCCCCTAGTTGCTAGAAGGGAAGGAAATATATATGTATTAGACTTTGATATGCAGGAAACAGCGTGCTGTTTGGCTGCAATAGATAATGACCCATATATTTGGCATAGAAGATTGGGACATGCACACATGGATTTGCTCAGAAAGTTGTCAAGCAAGAAACTAGTGAGAGGGCTGCCCAAGCTAAAGTATGTCAAAACAGAAGTATGTTCAGCTTGTCAATTGGGAAAACAGCTTCGAAGTACTCACAAATCAAAGAAAATGGTATCTACTTCTAAACCCTTAGAGCTTCTGCATTTGGACTTATTTGGTCCAGAAGCTTACAAGAGTATTGAAGGTAAACAATATGGTTTTGTGATTGTAGATGATTATTCTAGATTTACATGGGTATTATTTCTTCGTTCTAAAGATTGTGCTTTTGATGAGTTTAAGAAGCTAATCAAATTACTTGAGAACAAGTTGAATACAAAGCTTGTAGGTATAAGGAGTGATAGAGGAGGTGAATTCCTCAACAAAGACTTCATTGATTATTGTGAAAAAAGAGGAATTACACATGAATTTTCTGCACCAAGGACTCCACAGCAAAATGGAGTGGTAGAAAGGAAGAACAGGTCACTACAAGAAACAACAAGGACTCTATTGCAAGAAAGCAAGCTGCCTAGAAGTTTTTGGGCAGAAGCAGTGAATACAGCGTGCTATGTGTTGAACATAGTCATAATCAGGCCTATTTTGAACAAAACTCCGTATGAATTGTTGAGGAAAAAGAAGCCAAACATTAGTTACTTCAAAATCTTTGGCTCAAAGTGTTTTGTGCTCAAGACAATTGATAATGATGGTAAATTCGATGCTAAATCTTATGAAGCTATTTTTCTTGGCTATTCTTTAACTAGTAGAGCTTATAGAGTTTATAACTTAAATAAACATATAGTTGAAGAATCTATTGATGTTACTTTTCAAGAACCTAACAATGATCTGCCAAGAGATGAGGAAGAATTTGCAGGTGAAACTGATAACATACAACCTCAAGTTACTGGAAATCAACAAGCCAACAATTCTGCTAAAACTGGAAGTCAGCAAGCCAACAACACTACTGAGAATGGAAAACAGCAAGCTGGAACTCCAAATCAGCAAGCTGAAGTGATCAGATTCAATTCACATGAAGAAATTGCTCAACATTCTCTACCAAAGGCTACAAGGACAGTAAAGAATCATCCTCCAGAACTTGTCATTGGAAATATCTCAGATGGAATCACAACAAGGAGAGGAAAAGCAAACTTTTGTGCTTATGCTGCCTTTTTAGCTCAAGAAGAACCCAAAAATTTCAAGGAAGCATTAGAAGATGAAAATTGGATCATGGCAATGCAAGAGGAACTTAATCAATTCGAGAGATGTGATGTCTTGTAAAACCACCAGAAGATGCTTCAATCATAGGAACCAAATGGGTGCTCAAGAACAAAGTGGATGAGTTTGGAACAGTCACTCGAAATAAGGCAAGGCTCGTGGCTCAAGGTTATAATCAACAAGAAGGAATTGATTTTGATGAAACATATGCTCCTGTTGCTCGTTTAGAATCAATCAGAATGCTTATTGCTTATGCATGCTACAAGAAATTCAAGTTATATCAAATGGACGTAAAAAGTGCATTTCTAAATGGCGTGCTGAATGAGGAAGTCTATGTCAAACAGCCTCCTGGATTCGAACATGAGAAGTTTCATGATTATGTTTACAAGCTCAAGAAGGCATTATATGGTTTAAGGCAGGCTCCTAGAGCGTGGTATGAGAGGCTTAGTAAGTTTCTTCTCAAAAATGGATTTACTCAAGGTAATATCGATCCAACATTATTTACAAAGCAAAATGGTAAAGATATTCTTGTTGTACAAATATATGTGGATGATATTGTATTCAGTTCTACTAATGAATCTATGTGTGAGTGGTTTTCTAAATGCATGTACAATGAATTTGACATGAGCATGATGGGGGAACTAAACTATTTCTTGGGTCTTCAAATCAAGCAAACCAATGATGGTATTTATGTGCATCAATCCAAGTATACAAAGAATCTGCTCAAAAGATTTTGTTTTGAAGATGTCAAAGCAAAAACAACTCCTATGACTCAAAACAGCAAGCTGTTTGCAGATGAGAATGGTAAGGATGTGGATGTCAAAAGGTATAGAGGTATGATTGGAAGTCTATTATATTTAACAGCCTCAAGACCTGATATCATGTATAGTGTTTGTGTTTGTGCAAGGTTACAATCCAACCCTAAAGAGTCTCACTTAAATGCAGTTAAAGGGATTTTTAAATATTTAAGTGGTACTATCAATCTTGGTTTGTTCTATCCTATCACAACTTTTGATCTCGTGGGGTATAGTGATGCAGATTATGCAGGGTCTCAAATTGATAGAAAGAGTACAAGTGGTGTTTGTACATTTCTTGGACAAAGCTTGGTTTCATGGCAAAGCAAAAAGCAAGCTTTTGTTGCTCTATCAACGGCCGAAGGAGAATATTTAGCAGCTGGTAGCTGTTGCTCTCAAATTTTATGGATGATTCAAACTCTAAGTGATTTTAATATCAAGTGTGGCAAGATTCCAATATATTGTGACAACACGAGTGCTATCAATATCTCCAAGAATCCTGTGAATCACTCAAGAACAAAGCATATCGACGTTCGTCATCATTTCTTGAGAGATAATGCAGCAAAAGGGAAGATTGAGTTGATATTTGTCTCAACTGAAGTTCAACTAGCAGATATATTCACAAAGCCATTAGCTAAATAAAGATTTGCAGCCATACGAATGGAGCTTGGCATGTGTACTGAGTAGTCAGCAAGCTGACAAGCACAGAATGGGTAACGTTGGCTTACCATTTGTATCTGAATTGTTTTAACTGTTAAAATGTTAATTCTCTATGCTTATTCCAGACCTGGACTAATAGTCTTTTTGATGGTTTTTTTGATGGATTAAGGGGGAGAAATTTAGGAGAACTTAATTGCTTGTTTGGTCAAGATATTCGATGTGGATATGATTGATTATGCTTGTAAAGCATAATGAAATGTAATATGTAATGGAGGACATATATAACTCAACTAGGATAAAAGATAAATAATATTAACTCTATACAGGGATCGTGAAATTTGAAGAACAGGCACCAACAAGGATCAAGTCGCTGAAAGAAGTTCATTAACATGATCAAGCCTCAGTGACAGAATAAGATGTACAGATGATTCAGTTGAAGGGCCAAAAGATTTCATGTATTTGAAGATATTGCTGCAGGCTAATAAATTGGAATGTAACGAAGGTGTGAAGATCAAGATCAGTGATAGTCACTTGTGAACCAGACCAGTGCACCAAGTGTTAACACATACGGGAAGGATCAACACATTAATTCATAGAAAGAATTGCCAAAGCCTATTGACGATCAAGGACAGACATAATATCTCAAGGTATTGTCAAAAGTTAATTTACTCTGAAAATTAAATAAGTAACAGATTAATTAATTATTTATAACAAAATAATTAAATTAATCTGGTACTTGAATTATTTTCTGAGGTAAATTAAAACAGCAGAATAAACAGAAGAGAGAAAATGAATAGTATCCGAAATTACTATTCATATGAATAGTAACCGAAATTACTATTCATGAATAGTACCCAAAAGTACTATTCATAAAGTAAGAAACATGTGGGGCCCACATGAATTAAAAAATCAAAGTTTAAAACTTTGAATTGAAAAATGCAGTTTTGAAAGTTTGAATGTTGAAATTTGTTCATGAAAAATTCAACAGGCTGCTACTGAAAACGTCACCCCTTACGTTATTAAATGGGGTACTATGCAGCATAGTGATTTTCTAGAAAATCTATAAATAGGCCTGTTGTATTTCATTTCAAAACACACCTCAACACACAACTTTCTCTCTCTCTTAAATATCTTCTCTGTGTAAGCTGCTAGACAGTCCATCTAGTAGGAAAGCCGGCTTAGCCCGCTTTCAGGAAGTGTCGGATAGAAGGTCCTCGTGCCTAAACTATCCTTAGGAGTGTTCGAGTTTTTGAAGCTAATCCGTTGGATTAGAAGTTATAACACCCCTTGGGTTTTTATCAGTTCAAAGATATTTTCCCGAACCAATTGTTTTATTTCGATTCAGTTGTTGACATCATTTTTCACATCTCGAAAATCGAAATATTTTTAAATAACGTATTCAACCCCCCTTCTACGTTATTCCGGACCTAACAATGCTTGTATATCTTGAATCTGTTTTATATCAAAATGTACTAATATGCAGGGATTTAGGGGGAGTTTTTATTTCTCCTAAATATTGTGTAATCATCAAAAAGGGGGAGATTGATACTCCTATGGTTTTGATGATCACATTCAGCAAGCTATTTGCTTGTAGTTTGATATAAAACATTGTGTTATGGTTGTACTAACTTGGTTTTGCAGGGTATATTAAGTCTACTAATTGTTTACAGAGAATATATAAACAGCAAGCCATTTGGTGTTACAACAGAGACAGTTTGGCAAGCCATTTGCACTGACAGACACAAACAGCAAGCCATTTGCAAACTGCCAGAAATCCTGAAGATAAATATCAAGACAAATTCTCATGGATTTATTTCAGGAAATATATTGTGAGGATTCTTTGTTATATAATACGTACACAATATATTCTAGAGCTCAAATCTTTTCAAATATCTTTCTTTAAATTATTTTATAAAACTTATAGGAGTTTCCTTATTTAAAAGATTTTCTTTCTTCAAAATCTCCTATACACGTTTTTATATCTATACAAATCAGAAGGTTAAGTTTTCATCGATCTCTTTCTCTCAAACCTTTTGTCTAACGTTCACAAGAACGTTTGTAAAATCTCTAACCAATTGAACGTTGGAAATTGATTTCAAATCGTTCGAATAATTGGTGATTGATTTTCTGAATGTTGGTGTGAAGCTTTATAAACCTGATTCTTGTGTTCATTCGTTTCTAACAATCCAGAGAAAAACATTCAAGCACACAAGATTAAAAACAACTCGGTTTTCATTGCTATATTCTTTTGATTCTCTCGAGCTCTTAATATATTCATACGTGCTATATCTTAGAGAGTTCGTAGTTTGAGTTGTATTCATCTATTGATTGTATTGTTCGAATTGTAAGGTTTAGTTGTTGGACAAGTTGGCTTGGGAACTAGGGTTTGGTGATCCTTGCTAGAGAAGTATACTTGGGAAGTATAGCTTAGAGAGCAAGTTCAGAAACAGGAGTTCAGCACGCCATTTGTCAACAGCTGGGTGTTAAGGGAGATATATTATTGTATCTTGTAATTGGCTTATTTCGTTGATCAATAATATATTCTCTTACCAAGTTGGTAAAGGACCAGGACGTAGACCATAGGGGTTAGGGGTCGAACCTGGCTAAAAGTCTCTGTGTTCTTTATTTTCTGTTCTTTACTTACTGCTTGCATTTAGCTTACTGTTTCTGCACTTTACTGTAATTGTTATCTGTGCATTCAGCATACCATTTGTCTCTGCATAAAACAAAATCAGTAAGCTATTTCTGGTAATTTTAAAAATCAGACTTAGTTAAATATAGTTAGCCATTTACACCTATTCACCCCCCTCTAGGTGTGCATTTTCATAAATGTCCTTAGAATTATGATACACATTGTATAGTTTAAGTATATGAATTGAACTTGAGATTATATAATATATCATATTCTTAAAAGTCCCTAGTCAAGTATTATTATATAGGACAATAATAATACATAGATAGACTAGTATGTTGTTTGACTGATAACCACATCTCATTGGTTATAAGTATGGAGATACTAAAGTCAATACATAGGTACATGTAGGAGTACGTGGTATTGGACAGACCCACAGTGAGATTCTTCATGTTTAATAAAGTCATAAGAATGACTCACAATGGTAATGGTGTAATGATCCATTGACTTGAGATCATTATATTTCTATATGAGGATTAATATACTTTGACAACATTAAAAGTTACCTTTGACCGGGTGATGATAAAAGTGGACATCGGGTATATCATGAGTCGTATGAGAAATATGAATGATAGATAAAGGATTTAACCCTCCTATAATTAGGAGAGATATTATTGGCCTCTTGATTGAGTGAGACTATAAAATGCATGGCCGTGCTCAAATAATGATTTGTTTAATAGTCTACTCATGGATCAAGTAAACCCGGATTAAATGTTGAAGAGGATGACTAAACACATGCCTCGAGTTTAATATATAATATTTGGTTAAAGGGATTATATTACACGGAAACATTAATCACGAAAGGTTTAAATTGGATCACCAATTATTATTATTACTTGGGTGGCAATGATGTATTACTAGATACCGCTCATTGTTTATAATTTTATTATTAGATATTAAAATTATTGCCAACGTAATAATAACCTATAGGGTCACACACTTAGAATGTCTTAAAAGGAGTTTTAATTTAAATTAAGAATTTAAATTAAATCATTATTAAATAGAGAATTGGCTATTTAATTAATTGCACTGGTTCTAATTAATTATCTTAGTAAATTCGAATTTTAATAAAGGAAGAACAAAATTGGATTTAAGGAAATCCAATAATAAAATCAGAATAAAATAGAGTTGGGTTTAAGGAAGCCCAATTCGATTTTTGATTTTAGGCCATTATCCCTCTAATATAAATACATGATGATGTATTGATTTAGGGTTAAGAAATCAGATTTTCGTTTTTATAAAACCCTAGCAGCTCTATCCTAGAGAGGCTAGAGAGAGAGAGACTGTTCTTCGAAGGCTAGTACCTGGCTCCTTGGATCGTTGGACGGTCGGACACTCGTGTAGATTACCTTAGAGACACGGATCTTGACGCAAGGCTGTGTGTGGTGATTACAAGCTAGGATCTCCGTTGAGTTCGTGAAACTACGTATTTAAAGGTATGATTCATTTATCTCCATAATCTGTCTAGAATTATACACGGATCCTGGTTTGGGTTTCGAAATATATTGTTTTATTTACGTTATTCCGCTGCGTTTTATGCCTCGGAACCCAACAAAAACATGTACCTGTTACTACACGATTATCCCTAAATTTATTACCACATGTTATAAGTAAAATCACAAATCCTCTAATTAATAAATTAATAAAAAAATAGGTTTTATGTTTTCTATGTAATAATTTATAAAATTAATAATTATCCAAATTATTTAATAAATTAAACAAAATACTAAGAAATAAAATCGAATAGCATAAAAACCTGTGAAAAATAAATTATATATTTAATAACCATATAATTATAGCATTTTTCATTTTATTTTATTATAAAATTTTGAAAATAAAATAATAAATCAGCTTAAGAGCATGTCAATGGTGGTGCTAAAAGAGATGTTGTGTGGCGGTTTTGACTATAGTCGAGTAAGACTTGCATTTACGGCCCGACGTTCAAGGACCCAAATTTTCGAATCCTTAAATTTAAATTTGTAGAATATGCAATATATATGTATGCACTACAAGAAAAAGTTCAATAGACATCACACATTAGACATCGGTTGTAAATGCCACTGATGTTAAAAGATGTATTAACATCACCCCGCATTAAACTGATGTCTTTGTATTTCGTAAACATCACTTTTTTTAAAAGCGATGTCTAAAGTCAGCCTTAAAAAATCAAACGCGCGCCTACTTCATTTGTTTTCCCCCTTAGCTAAAATTTTCCCCCCTAAGTCAAAATTTTCCCCCCTTATCACCAAATATTCTCCCCGCCTACAATTATTTCCCCCTTAGACAAATTAAATCACAAAACTAAAAACATAAAAACCAAAAACTGAAACTCTCGATACTCTCTCTCTCTCGACTGAATCTCTCTCACCTCCACCACCACTCACTGCTAGCTCTACTTACCACGACCACCTGCTCCGGCCTACTGCTCATCTTTGCGCATCTCTCCTTTGCTGCTGTTGTACTCACCTTTGTCGAAATTGGTAAGAATATTTAGATCTCCTCCAACCTCTACACGAATATCTCGTCTACGATTTTTACGGTCTATCTTCTGTATTGAAATTGATGAGTTCAAATTTGGGGGTTTTTTAAAATCAAAACCATAATTTCTTAAATTGGGGTTTTTTAAATGAAAACCCTAATTTCTTAAATTGTGTATTTTTATTTACTTGGATGTATATATTACCCTAATTATTTTGAATGTATTCTTTTTACATGACCTCATTCACTTGGTTGTGGTTGTGGCTGTTATTTTGAATTCTCGTTGAAACTATGCCATAGGTTGTTATTTTCCTAATGGTGTGTAGACAGAGCAAAATAGCTAACATTTTGTGTTTGAGATAGGTGTTTGGTCGGAATCAAAGAGCTTTAGCGATGAAGGGTTTGGACCAATACCATCTAAGTGGAATGGTCTTAATAAATCTTTTCATTACAACAGGTCAGATTATTTGTTCTCAATTTCTAATTTACTGTTTACCTTATTATCATTTGATTTTCCTGATAGGAAAACTTTCATTAATTCTAATACAGTATTGTGTATTCCTGGAGAACTAAGATCAATGTATCAATGTTTTTGTTGGTTAGTAAAGATGTGATTCTGGTATTAACTTTACAATATTTCTCATTATGAAGGAAGTTGATTGGAGCCAAATATTATAACAAAAGTCTTTCTTCTGTAGTTGGACCTCTTAATTCCACATTTCAGTCACCACGTGATGATGATGGTCATGGAACACATACCTTATCAACTGCTACTGGTAATATTGTACTTGGTGCTAATGTTCTTGGGTATGCCAATGGCACAGCAAAAGGCGGCTCTCCCAAAGCACGAGTGGTGGCTTACAAGGTCTGCTGGCAGTATAAGGGTGATGGTCAGTGCTTGATGCAGATATATTGGCTGCATTTGAGCAGGCTATTTTTGATGCGTTGATGTGTTGTCTGCATCAATTGGAGGTGATATTGCTTATCCATTTTTCCAAGATGGGACTGCCATTGGCTCTTTTCATACTGTTAATCATGGCATACCAGTTGTTTTGTCAGCTGGAAATTCAGGCCCTCAGTCCGGCACAGTTACCAATATAGCTCCCTGGCAATTCACAATCGCAGCCAACACTATAGATAGTGAATTTCCTAATTATGTTACTCTTGGCAAAAATGCAGTTCAAGGTTAGTTTTTGAACTTGTAACATCTATTTCACTCATTACAGCGTATCTACTATTGTGGATATAGGTATTGTAGTTAAAATAGAACATGTCCATATTTTAAAGAACAGAAGTTATACACGTTCGACACTTAATTAACCCGGCGTAGATTTTCTTCGAAGATGCATCTGAAACAAATAACTTTCTCTTTGTAGGGACAAAGCTTATTTAAAGCTTTGCCAAAAAAGTTGTTCTATCCACTTATTAAACTGAAGACTCAAGGTTGAAGCCAGCACCACCTAACCAAAAAAAAAATTAATTATGCTACTTAATTTCATTTCAATACTAAAATCTGTGTTGAGTGTGCATTGTACATAGGTTTGGTTCTTGCTTTCTTCTTTCTTTCCCCAATACTAAAATTAAAATTACTATGTGGGTTGTTTTTTTTTTATGTTTGTTTATAGTTTGAATTTGATTCTTGCATATTTGTTTCTGTTTCTGTTAGTTGGGGGTATGATATGGTAAAGATTGTGTGTGTTTGTGTGTGAAGACCATTTGATAGTTTATATTGTATTGTTATGTGAGTTGGGTGTTCCAAAGATTTCGTATTCATGTTTTATGGTGAAAGTTGTGTAAATATAGCTCTGTCTGTGTGCGTTTAAATACCATTTCTTAGAGTATTCTGTATTTTCCGGTGAGGCTGTGAGCGTGGTATTTAAAGATGCCATAGTTTTAATTGCTTTAGAAATTATACGAGGTATTGTATGTGAAAATTATGTGTTTGTGTGCGGTTAGATGCTGTTTGGAAGATTATCTTGATTTGTCTTGTGAGATGAGTATTTGCATAGGCTTCAGGATTAATTCATATATGTAGTTTAATTTAGTAAAAAAAAAGAGCTTTTGACAATTTAAGTTATATTTTACTCTTTATTTATGTTTTTCTACCATTTGATTTTCTTTTTCGATTAAAAAAATGCAGAAAGAAACACCGCTTGGGTTGGCCACGGAATCTGCTCATCCAGGTAATATGTTACAAAACTTAAGTGTATAAGTTGTATTTAATGTTATGAGAGGTTTTTTTTGGGGGGGGGATGTGGAAATTTACATTGACCCATCGTAGAATAGAAATAAAGAACTTGGTCAGACAAAATACACCAAATAGCAAGTCAAGCACTGTCATGACAACCATGATTATAGTTGAGACTTTACATAATATAATATTTGATGGGCCATTAGGACAAGGTGCCATGGAAATTGGATCTAATAAATGTTGCTTTTTAAAGGGATAATAGAAGAAGAGATAAGCAATTACCCAATTTGTGTAGGGTGCTAGAAGAGAGCGTGTAAGAGACAAGGGTAGTAAACTAGTACTGTGGCTGACCTGTGCACATTAAAAAGAAGCAAATGGGAGTATTGATATTGTTGAATACAAGGTTTAACGAACTACAAAATGTTTGTTTAAAGTAGATGAGCTAAGTAATTGCTGTTTCTAAGAACATGTTTATTATTACACCATGCTGAAGTATTTTAACAAGTACTTGTTTAAAAAAGTTTAACCTAATGAAAAATGTAGTGCCCCATTACCTCTGTGAATGGAACATTTGTTAAATTCAGGAAAAGTGACTCGTGAATCGTTCTTGGGTGAACCTCTGTTACAACTTGTAAGTTGTAACAAAGATTTGGATTGATTACTGTGGGATACTTGGTAATTTACAAACATGTGAATTTTTTTCTTAGTGTAAATTGCAAAATGACTGGATCATTGCTATAGGAAAATTGCAAGTCCTCAGGAAATTGTGGTTGTGTAGCTACTGAATGTACTAGAAAAATCGATCAAAGAAAAGAAAGAATAATTCAAAACAATCTAGTAGTCGATGACGGGTTGTGTAACATATTTCTTATTTGTGCGAGGTCTGCAGTAGATCTAATATGGTTGTGTCAAATCTATATACAGCGATCGAGAACTCTATTGCAGTCTGCAGAGGCCAGGAAAGAGAAGATCTATGTTGAGTGTGCTTCCGATGATGACAAGATTTACCTGCATGATATCATTGGTGTATTCCTCTCTCTCTGTTTTACATGTAAATCATTTATCTATGTTGTGTGGTGATTATTAATGTGTTTGGCATTTAAAATTTTTAGTGTATATATGTTCAGTCATCTTCCCTTCTTATTAGACGGAATATTGTGAAACATTATCTTTCTGCCATTATGTGCAACCGACTAATAGTTGGCAATTAGTAGCTAAACTAGATAGTGAAATGGTTTATATAAAAAAAATAGTGAAATGGTCTGAGACCCAGCCCGTAGATGTCCATATTAATTTTAGTTATGTCAGTTAAGATTATCTGCCTTACAAATATAATTTAACCCCATTATTGTAGTGGTTCAGTATGCTAAGGAAACTGATGCTAAGAAAAAGAAGAAAAATAAGAATAAGCATGCTAAGAATGCAGAACCTACACCTGTTTATGCAAAACCATAAACATAAGAATGTTGGTTGCTGCTAGTGTTTAGTTTCTAATTTCTATAATGATGCTTTTTGTATTCTGGCTATTAAGTAATGAATATATTAAATAACATATGCTTCTGATGTGTGCGTACAGCTTCGTGAGGGTGTAAAGAAATCAGGTATCATGGGCTTTTGTGATCCTTGTTCAGGCGAGGCTAAGCATTTGCTTGTAGAGTACACTTATTGTGGAAACAGGTGGATTAGGTATCACTTCAGTCCAAGCGACCATTGTCAAGTGCTATTTCAGAATCTGGCCTAAAGGTTTTCTTAGTGAATTTTAGTCAAATTGACATATGAAGAGAACAATGATACTTGGGATACATGGATACATTACACAAGGCTTCTTTTAAATATTTTTTGCTAGTTTTAGTTTGGATTTTCGGATAATGTAATGAAATTTTGTTTTTTGTATATGGGCTTATGTAGAGCATGCCACTTTAGTTTTACTCAATGATGTAAGAATGTTGTATTTCTTTCGTTATGACAAAATTAGTTTTACTTACTTTCTAGTGTGATTTAGTATTGGTAACACAAAGATATACATCACATGTTTTCTGCAATATCTGATGTCTAAGAAACAAGTAGAAATCATTTTTTATTTATAAAATTTGATGTCTAAGAGAACAATATAAATCAGTTTTTTTCAGAAAAAACTGATGTTTATAAGAACATTAGACATCAGTCTATGATGATTTCTAAGATAACTATAGACATCACTTTATCTGCTAAAATTATGATGTCTAATTTCCACATAGACATCTTTTCCAAAGAAAGGAAGTGATGTGTATGTGAAAAATAACTTAGTTTATTATATGTTTTCTAGAATATAAGGCATGCAAGTTGTTTATAAAATTAATTATATCTAACCTATTTGGTAGAACAACTGATGTGTATTAAAGGAAATGTCGATGTCTATGTGAGCACAGACATCAGTTTTTGACTGATGTCTAGAATAGACATCTCCCACCTAGACATCACATCCAAAATAACATAGACATCGGCCAGAAACTGATGTCTATTGACCCTTTTCTTGTAGTGATGGTAGGCCCCGAAATTTTGTTTTACCTAATGCCACTAAATCTCGGGCTATATCTATAATATAGCTTTGATTAAAAATAATTCACTCCATTAATAGAGTGCTAAACATGAATGTTTAAATTATATATTTAATAACCATATAATTATAGCATTTTTTATTTTATTTTATTATAAAATTTTGAAAATAAAATAATAAATCAGCTTAAGAGCATGTCAATGGTGGTGCTAAAAGAGATGTTGTGTGGCGGTTTTGACTATAGACGAGTAAGACTTGCATCTAAGGCCCGACGTTCAAGGACCCAAATTTTCGAATCCTTAAATTTAAATTTGTAGAATATGCAATATATATGTATGGTAGGCCCCGAAATTTTGTTTTACCTAATGCCACTAAATCTCGGGCTATATCTATAATATAGCTTTGATTAAAAATAATTCACTCCATTAATAGAGTGCTAAATATGAATGTAAAATAACAAAATGTTATGTTTGGCGTTAAATATAGAACCAATTATAGAAATTGTTATAATTTCCACATAAGAATGCTATGTGGGAAGATAATAGGAAATGGGTAATAGAGACAAATATCATATGCTATTAAAATTTAGATAATTGAAATATAGCTTTATTAAGATATGTTTTGTGCTATTTTAAAACTATACATTGAAGCAAAAATTCCATTTTATCATGAAAAATCACTTCTTGATTTCAAAATATAACAATAACAATAGCAATATTCATTTTACCATCACCATTATACTTGCTTCTAACATGTGAATGTAGCCTCGTAGGCCCGGCCCAAGATATAATGTGACATTTATAGCCTGGTCCAAAAACATCTCTTTCTGGATAATTTAGAGATTAGAATTATGACTATTTGAAAGCAATAATATTTCAGTAAATTTACCATACATGACTGACACTAATAATAACATAACAGGTGAAATGTATGACTGGCGGGACGAATTTAGCAATTGCATAGCAAAAAACCTGATTATCTATCGGATGATTCATGATATATAGACTAGATAGCAAAATAAAATAGAAGACCATCAGGGATATGACAGCTAAAGTCAAGACTTGTTACACATATTTATCTTTAATACTTGGTTCATATCAAATGCAATACATCATTGTTTACATTCCCTTGTAGCTGATGATTTTATTTTCTGAAATCAACAAAAATCCAAGTACATGTTAAACTAGAAACTAAAACGTCTTCGTGCAGCCTCTCTAAGGGCATTCCAAGGGCATTCCAGGGGACGTTCATCACCATACAGCCTCTGATGCTGGAGTAGATATTTGTGTGAGACAAACTTCTTTTGACAACACATTGCACCAGCTCTTTTTTGGAGTCAAATTTCATTGTGCAACTCTCACTGTTAGAAGCATACTCTGTCTCCTCTGGTTTCTTGGTCCTTTTGACAACTGAAGCGTGGACCACGAGTCCTCTTTGCTCTCTTAGTGCATGCGAGCTCTTTTGATGCACTTCTTTCTAGGTCATTCTTTGCAGGCTGTTTTCCAGATATTTGCCTCAGTCTGGTGCTTGGTGCAACCTTCTGCCTTCCCTTCGTTATTTAGCTCAAACTGTTCATCCCATGGTCTTGGTCTTTTTCATGCTCATGAGTCTCCTCTCGGATTACCTCCTTTAATTTTTTTCTTCTTTCATACACGATGATGCATTTTCTTTCAGCAGAAGAGCGAGTTGCAGCAACATGTGTAAGACCATACCAGGGATGAAAATGACATCTGAACCTGTAGATTCCATAAAAAATATGTTAATTTCACACTTGAAATTACTTCCAACAGCTAGATAATACTAATTCTTCAAACTAGCATATTAATTCTTAACTAGCATATTTATATGTTAGTTGCATTTTTTCTAATATCTTTATTTAAATACATATAAATTTTGTCACATGCTTTTTTCATATATTTAAAAAAAATTATAATTAGAAAATTACCTGCAACTTTATGTCGGCCTCACTCTTTTTTGGAGCACTTTCTTCATTGATTCCTGTAAATAAAATATTCAATAAATCAATGATTAAAACGAATAAAATTCATGTAAGACTTTCGTTAAAACCTTTAATGAATTAAACTGAAGATCCAATAATTATGAGATTTTTTTGTATCATGAAAAACAATTCATGTGAAATCATGTTGACAATCTTGTGTCACAATATACAATAAAATTATAAAATGATTCAAGATTTAGAAGTATACATAAATATGTATGTATACTTGCATTACAATAAATTATGTATTGAGTCGAGTTCGACTTTTGATTATTTTTTTATACAAAACAACCAAACTAAAATTTCCAAATTTAGGAAAAAAACATGCATATACATGGTATAAAATGATTAACTAATTGATTCAGATATAGTCCAGGTTCTTAGCAATTTACAGACATAATACAGAAAGATTGCTCCGCAATTCGAGCAATTCGAGTAATTCGAGTAAAAACTTAACAAATCTGATAATAATCACTAATACTAAAACACTCCAATTATAGAGGTTTCATTATTTTTATTTGTGGTTGTGTTACTCGGTAATAATTAAAAAGTTACGAAAGATCGGAATTGTGAATTCAATTTTTAGGGTGATTGACATAAACACAACGGAAAGTCAATATAAAAGACCAGAATCCGAAAATCCTTTTCGAGAATCATTCAAAAATTGTTAATTCAAAAGGTCAGAATGTTACCTCTTCACTAAAGTCGAGAATGAAAGATGTCCGAATCCCAATAATCCCGCTTGCGCAATTTATATCCATGCGGTATTCAAACGATTGCTTGCGATTCATCTTACCATCAATTACAAATAGAACGGTAATAGACACGTCTCT
Source organism: Kitagawia praeruptora (assembly GCA_037693485.1). Taxonomy (NCBI): domain Eukaryota; kingdom Viridiplantae; phylum Streptophyta; class Magnoliopsida; order Apiales; family Apiaceae; genus Kitagawia; species Kitagawia praeruptora. The sequence continues at coordinate 99,765,380 of CM075354.1, read as the reverse complement.
CTCTCTCTCTCTCTCTCTATCTCTCTAGCTCTCCATGCGGCTAGCGATTTCTTACTATATAATATGTTGAGAATGAGGCACATTTCACATGTATATATAGTGGCAAGAGCGAAGGTTCAAAACCCTAGTTCTATTAGGTAATTCCAAAATTACTATTTAACCCTTCACATCCCTCTTTTACACGTTACATATATTTATATATATATATATATATATATATATATATATATATATATATATATATATATATATATATATATATATATATATATATATATATCGTGTTTTAAATAAGTTATAAATAGATAATTTTGTACGCTCGGCTTGATCACTTATACCAAAAAGTGTATTTAAATAATTTAAAGTGAATATAAAAAGTCTCCTAATTTTTATTAAATTTTAAATATAAACATTCGTTCTTTCTCTTTTCTTTAATTTTTGGGTAAATATAGTTAAATAATAATTGGTAAAATATCAATAAATTAAAATAATTGCGTAATTTTATAGTACTTGCGTTTGGACTATAAAATTATCCAAATCCAAATTTTAGATTTGGATATGGAGCAAAAACATTAAATCTTAAGTACAATAAACATTTAATTTTTATTTATTTAAACTCTAATTGATTTTATTTTCTTTAATTATTTCAAATTCAGACATTCTTTATCTATTCTAATAAAATTTCAAAATATATCGAATTAAAATCAAATTCAATACAAAATATAACTAATATGAAAATAAAATTACAAAAAGTTGTAAATAAATTCAAAAACTTTAATTACTTAAAGAAATAACTAATAAATATTATTAAATGATAAATTATCAGCTATATATGAAGAAAATTAATTCAAGAAAAACAAAGATACTAAAATTGAGAACTACTTTTTTAAAAATTCATAAATAAAAGGAATTAAATTTGACAAAAAATCATATCCAATAAGTACATAAACTATTATTCATGATTAACATTTTAACAAGGAATAAAACATTAATTTAACTAAGATCCAAATAAACAAAAGTGAGGGTATGAAATTAAACAAAAATATTTTTTTTATTTATTTTAGCACAAATGTAATTACTTTTTCTCTAATTGGAAATTGTTTCCAATTAAGAAACTCTTTATTTCATACCAATAGAATAAATTTGTGAATGAGATTATATAAAGTCATTTATAATTTTTTTACTACTTAAATATTTATAGAAAATAATTAATAATAAATTATCTTCTAATTATAAAGAAATAGAATTCAACAATAAAAGAATGTGTTCAATAATTTAATCAATATTATAGATAACTCTTTTTCTTGAGTTTTTTATTTTAGTAATTTACGTGAGTAACATCCTATTTAATATATACTAGCTTAAAACCCGTGCGATGCACAGATTGTTTTTAATAATATATGATTTTTTAAAATAATTTAAATTAATTTTTTTAAATATAAATTTGCATATTTAAATTATTATATGAAATGATTTGATAATAATTATATAAATGTTATCCGTGATACTTCTAGAAAATGAGGGATTTTAGTTTGAAAATATAGAAATGTTGATAAGTTGTAGTTATAAAAGGTAATCAGTTAATTGTTATTTATTATAAAATTATTATTTTATTTTATTAAATAGAATGCATGTGATATGATTAGAAAAAAAGAGGATTTAGTTACAGAAAATTAAAAGAGTACATGTTCCATGTTCTAGGTGAAAAAAACAATTGATTAGTTTGTATTAATTATAATTTAATAAAGTTATTTTACTAAATATAGTTGTTCGTAATGTTTTTTAGAAAATGAAAAATTAATATTGTCCGTGATATTTTTATTAAAAAAGTGATTTTAGTTAGAAAATATAGAAAAGATGATACGGTTTAGCTGAAAAAAGGTTTTCGGTTAATTATTAATATTATAATATTATTAGTTTATTGTATTAAATAGTTACGCCAGTGATATAATTGGGAAAATAGGGATTTTAGTTAGAGAAAATAAAAAGGTGATGCGAAAATTGAAAAGGTGACATGATTTATGTGAAAAAGGTAATTGACTAGTTTATAACAATTAAAATTTAATTATGTTATTTTATTAAATAAAATTGCTCATAGTATTTTTAGAAAATGAGAAATTAATGTTGCCCGTGATATTTCTAGAAAAAAAGGGAATTTAATTAAAAAAATAGAAAAGATGATACGCTTTAGCTGAAAAGATAATTGGTTAATTATTAGTATTATAATATTGTTATTTTATTTTTATTAAATAGAAACGCCCGGGATATAATTGGAAAAAGAGAGGTCTAAGAGAAAAGAAAAAAGGTAACATGTTTTGGTAGTCCATGTATAATTGGAAAAAGAGAGATTTTAGTTTGAGAAAAGAGAAAATGTAACATGTTTTGGCTAAAAAAAGGTAATTGATTAGTTAATAGTAATTATAATTTAATTGTGTTATTCTATTAAACAAAATTGTTCATAGTGTTTTTAAAAAGTGAGAATTTTTAGTTAGATAAAATGTAAAATATGTTGTATTTTACCTGAAAAGAGAAATTATTTAGTTACTGAAAAATAGAAAAGGTAATATGTTTAACTTAAAAAATGAAGTTGATTAATAAAGGAGAAATTTTAGTTAGATAAAATATAAAAGATGTTGTATTTTACCTGAAAAGGGAAATTATTTAGCTACTGAAAAATATAAAAGATAATATATTTAACCCGAAAAAGGAAATTGATTAATTAGGAGGATAAATTTTATTTGTAATTGAGTAAGGGTAAATAAGTGAAATCAACATGTACCGACCGACCCACCAAACTTTTAATATTTCGATTTTATATAATAGTATAGATTTAAAACAACACTAAGAGAAGGTCAAAACATGTACCTGTTACTACACGATTATCCCTAAATTTAATACCACATGTTATAAGTAAAATCACAAATCCTCTAATTAATAAATTATTAAAAAAATAGGTTTTATGTTTTCTATTTAATAATTTATAAAATTAATAATTATCCAAATTATTTAATAAATTAAACAAAATACTAAGAACTAAAATCGAATAGCATAAAAACCTGTGAAAAATAAATTTTATATTTAATAACCATATAATTATAGCATTTTTTATTTTATTTTTTTATAAAATTTTGAAAATAAAATAATAAATCAGCTTAAGAGCATGTTAATGGTGGTGCTAAAAGAGATGTTGTGTGGCGGTTTTGACAATAGACGAGTAAGACTTGCATCTACAGCCCAAACCCAAATTTTCGAATCCTTAAATTTAAATTTGTAGAATATGCAATATATATGCATGGTAGGCCCCGAAATTTTGTTTTACCTAATGCCACTAAATCTCGGGGCCCACCTTCGAGAGGCTATATCTATATTATAGCTTTGATTAAAAATAATTCACTCCATTAATAGAGTGCTAAACATGAATGTAAAATAACAAAATGTTATGTTTGGCGTTAAATATAGAACCAATTATAGAAATTGTTATAATTTCCACCTAAGAATGCTATGTGGGTGGATAATAGGAAATGGGTAATAGAGACAAATATCATATGCTATTAAAATTTGGATAATTGAAATATAGCTTTATTAAGATATGTTTTGTGCTATTTTAAAACTATACATTGAAGCAAAAATTCCATTTTATCATGAAAAATCACTTCTTGATTTCAAAATATAACAATACCAATATTCATTTTACCATCGCCATTATACTTGCTTCTAACATGTGAATGTAGCCTCACAGACCCATTAGAGTAATGTAATTATTCAAGCCCGGCCCAAGATATAATGTGACATTTATAGCCTGGTCCAAAAACATCTCTTTCTTGATAATTTAGAGACTACAATTATGACTATTTGAAAGCAATAATATTTCAGTAAATTTACCATACATGACTGACACTAATAATAAACACACTAATAACAACATAACAGGTGAAATGTATGACTGGCGGGACGAATTTAGCAATTGCATAGCAAAAAACCTGATTATCTATCGGATGATTCATGATATATAGACTAGGTAGCAAAATAAAATAGAAGACCATCACGGATATGACAGCTAAAGTCAAGACTTGTTACACATATTTATCTTTAATACTTGGTTCATATCAAATGCAATACATCATTGTTTACATTCCCTTGTAGCTGATGATTTTATTTTCTGAAATCAACAAAAATCCAAGTACATGTTAAACTAGAAACTAAAAGTCTTCGTACAGCCTTTCCAAGGGCATTCCAGGGGACGTTCATCACCATACAGCCTCTGATGCTAGAGTAGATATTTGTGTGAGACAAACTTCTTTTGACAACACGTTGCACCAGATCTTTTTTGGAGTCAAATTTCATTGTGCAACTCTCACTGTTAGAAGCATACTCTGTCTCCTCTGGTTTCTTGGTCCTTTTGACAACTGAAGCGTGGACCACGAGTCCTCTTTGCTTTCTTAGTGCATGCGAGCTCTTTTGATGCACTTCTTTCTAGGTCATTCTTTGCAGGCTGTTTTCCGGATATTTGCCTCAGTCTGGTGCTTGGTGCAACCTTCTGCCTTCCCTTCGTTATTTAGCTCAAACTGTTCATCCCATGGTCTTGGTCTTTTTCATGCTCAGGAGTCTCCTCTCGGATTACCTCCTTTAATTTTTTTCTTCTTTCATACACGATGATGCATTTTCTTTCAGCAGAAGAGCGAGTTGCAGCAACATGTGTAAGACCATACCAGGGATGAAAATGACATCTGAACCTGTAGATTCCATCAAAAATATGTTAATTTCACACTTGAAATTACTTCCAACAGCTAGATAATACTAATTCTTCAAACTAGCATATTAATTCTTAACTAGCATATTTATATGTTAGTTGCATTTTTTCTAATATCTTTATTTAAATACATATAAATTTTGTCACATGCTTTTTTCATATATTTAAAAAAAATTATAATTAGAAAATTACCTGCACTTTATGTCGGTCTCACTCTTTTTTGGAGCACTTTCTTCATTGATTCCTGTAAATAAAATATTCAATAAATCAATGATTAAAATGAATAAAATTCATGTAAGACTTTCGTTAAAACCTTTAATGAATTAAACTGAAGATCCAATAATTATGAGATTTTTTTGTATCATGAAAAACAATTCATGTGAAATCATGTTGACAATCTTGTGTCACAATATACAATAAAATTATAAAATGATTCAAGATTTAGAAGTATACATAAATATGTATGTATACTTGCATTACAATAAATTATGTATTGAGTCGAGTTCGACTTTTGATTATTTTTTTATACAAAACAACCAAACTAAAATTTCCAAATTTATGAAAAAAACATGCATATACATGGTATAAAATGATTAAGATGATGGCTTAACTAATTGATTCAGATATAGTCCAGGTTCTTAGCAATTTACAGACATAATACAGAAAGATTGCTCCGCAATTCGAGCAATTCGAGTAAAAACTTAACAAATCTGATAATAATCACTAATACTAAAACACTCCAATTATAGAGGTTTCATTATTTTTATTTGTGGTTGTGTTACTCGGTAATAATTAAAAAGTTACGAAAGATCGGAATTGTGAATTCAATTTTTCGGGTGATTGACATAAACACAACGGAAAGTCAATATAAAAGACCAGAATCCGAAAATCCTTTTCGAGAATCATTCAAAAATTGTTAATTCAAAAGGTCAGAATGTTACCTCTTCACTAAAGTCGAGAATGAAAGATGTCTGAATCCCAATAATCCCGCTTGCGCAATTTATATCCATGCGGTATTCAAACGATTGCTTGCGATTCATCTTACCATCAATTACAAATAGAACGGTAATAGACACGTCTCTCTCTCTCTCTCTCTCTCTATCTCTCTAGCTCTCCATGCGGCTAGCGATTTCTTACTATATAATATGTTGAGAATGAGGCACATTTCACATGTATATATAGTGGCAAGAGCGAAGGTTCAAAACCCTAGTTCTATTAGGTAATTCCAAAATTACTATTTAACCCTTCACATCCCTCTTTTACACGTTACATATATATATATATATATATATATATATATATATATATATATATATATATATATATATCGTGTTTTAAATAATTTATAAATAGATAATTTTGTACGCTCGGCTTGATCACTTATACCAAAAAGTGTATTTAAATAATTTAAAGTGAATATAAAAAGTCTCCTAATTTTTATTAAATTTTAAATATAAACATTCGTTCTTTCTCTTTTCTTTAATTTTTGGGTAAATATAGTTAAATAATAATTGGTAAAATATCAATAAATTAAAATAATTGCGTAATTTTATAGTACTTGCGTTTGGACTATAAAATTATCCAAATCCAAATTTTAGATTTGGATATGGAGCAAAAACATTAAATCTTAAGTACAATAAACATTTAATTTTTATTTATTTAAACTCTAATTGATTTTATTTTCTTTAATTATTTCAAATTCAGACATTCTTTATCTATTCTAATAAAATTTCAAAATATACCGAATTAAAATCAAATTCAATACAAAATATAACTAATATGAAAATAAAATTACAAAAAGTTGTAAATAAATTCAAAAACTTTAATTACTTAAAAAGAAATAACTAATAAATATTATTAAATGATAAATTATCAGCTATATATGAAGAAAATTAATTCAAGAAAAACAAAGATACTAAAATTGAGAACTACTTTTTTAAAAATTCATAAATAAAAGGAATTAAATTTGACAAAAAATCATATCCAATAAGTACATAAACTATTATTCATGATTAACATTTTAACAAGGAATAAAACATTAATTTAACTAAGATCCAAATAAACAAAAGTGAGGGTATGAAATTAAACAAAAATATTTTTTTTATTTATTTTAGCACAAATGTAATTACTTTTTCTCTAATTGGAAATTGTTTCCAATTAAGAAACTCTTTATTTCATACCAATAGAATAAATTTGTGAATGAGATTATATAAAGTCATTTATAATTTTTTTACTACTTAAATATTTATAGAAAATAATTAATAATAAATTATCTTCTAATTATAAAGAAATAGAATTCAACAATAAAAGAATGTGTTCAATAATTTAATCAATATTATAGATAACTCTTTTTCTTGAGTTTTTTATTTTAGTAATTTACGTGAGTAACATCCTATTTAATATATACTAGCTTAAAACCCGTGCGATGCACAGATTGTTTTTAATAATATATGATTTTTTAAAATAATTTAAATTAATTTTTTTAAATATAAATTTGCATATTTAAATTATTATATGAAATGATTTGATAATAATTATATAAATGTTATCCGTGATACTTCTAGAAAATGAGGGATTTTAGTTTGAAAATATAGAAATGTTGATAAGTTGTAGTTATAAAAGGTAATCAGTTAATTGTTATTTATTATAAAATTATTATTTTATTTTATTAAATAGAATGCATGTGATATGATTAGAAAAAAAGAGGATTTAGTTACAGAAAATTAAAAGAGTACATGTTCCATGTTCTAGGTGAAAAAAGCAATTGATTAGTTTGTATTAATTATAATTTAATAAAGTTATTTTACTAAATATAGTTGTTCGTAATGTTTTTTAGAAAATGAAAAATTAATATTGTCCGTGATATTTTTATTAAAAAAAGTGATTTTAGTTAGAAAATATAGAAAAGATGATACGGTTTAGCTGAAAAAGGTTTTCGGTTAATTATTAATATTATAATATTATTAGTTTATTGTATTAAATAGTTACGCCAGTGATATAATTGGGAAAATAGGGATTTTAGTTAGAGAAAATAAAAAGGTGATGCGAAAATTGAAAAGGTGACATGATTTATGTGAAAAAGGTAATTGACTAGTTTATAACAATTATAATTTAATTATGTTATTTTATTAAATAAAATTGCTCATAGTGTTTTTAGAAAATGAGAAATTAATGTTGCCCGTGATATTTCTAGAAAAAAAGGGAATTTAATTAAAAAAAATAGAAAAGATGATACGCTTTAGCTGAAAAGATAATTGGTTAATTATTAGTATTATAATATTGTTATTTTATTTTTATTAAATAGAAACGCCCGGGATATAATTGGAAAAAGAGAGGTCTAAGAGAAAAGAAAAAAGGTAACATGTTTTGGTCGTCCATGTATAATTGGAAAAAGAGAGATTTTAGTTTGAGAAAAGAGAAAATGTAACATGTTTTGGCTAAAAAAAGGTAATTGATTAGTTAATAGTAATTATAATTTAATTGTGTTATTCTATTAAACAAAATTGTTCATAGTGTTTTTAAAAAGTGAGAATTTTTAGTTAGATAAAATGTAAAATATGTTGTATTTTACCTGAAAAGAGAAATTATTTAGTTACTGAAAAATAGAAAAGGTAATATGTTTAACTTAAAAAATGAAGTTGATTAATAAAGGAGAAATTTTAGTTAGATAAAATATAAAAGATGTTGTATTTTACCTGAAAAGGGAAATTATTTAGCTACTGAAAAATAGAAAACTGAAGCGTGGACCACGAGTCCTCTTTGCTTTCTTAGTGCATGCGAGCTATTTTGATGCACTTCTTTCTAGGTCATTCTTTGCAGGCTGTTTTCCGGATATTTGCCTCAGTCTGGTGCTTGGTGCAACCTTCTGCCTTCCCTTCGTTATTTAGCTCAAACTGTTCATCCCATGGTCTTGGTCTTTTTCATGCTCAGGAGTCTCCTCTCGGATTACCACCTTTAATTTTTTTCTTCTTTCATACACGATGATACATTTTCTTTAAGCAGAAGAGCGAGTTGCAGCAACATGTGTAAGACCATACCAGGGATGAAAATGACATCTGAACCTGTAGATTTCATAAAAAATATGTTAATTTCACACTTGAAATTACTTCCAACAGCTAGATAATACTAATTCTTAAAACTAGCATATTAATTCTTAACTAGCATATTTATATGTTAGTTGCATTTTTTCTAATATCTTTATTTAAATACATATAAATTTTGTCACATGCTTTTTTCATATATTTGAAAAAAATTATAATTAGAAAATTACCTGCAACTTTATGTCGGCCTCACTCTTTTTTGGAGCACTTTCTTCATTGATTCCTGTAAATAAAATATTCAATAAATCAATAATTAAAACGAATAAAATTCATGTAAGACTTTCGTTAAAACCTTTAATGAATTAAACTGAAGATCCAATAATTATGAGATTTTTTTTGTATCATGAAAAACAATTCATGTGAAATCATGTTGACAATCTTGTGTCACAATATACAATAAAATTATAAAATGATTCAAGATTTAGAAGTATACATAAATATGTATGTATACTTGCATTACAATAAATTATGTATTGAGTCGAGTTCGACTTTTGATTATTTTTTTATACAAAACAACCAAACTAAAATTTCCAAATTTAGGAAAAAAACATGCATATACATGGTATAAAATGATTAAGATGATGGCTTAACTAATTGATTCAGATATAGTCCAGGTTCTTAGCAATTTACAGACATAATACAGAAAGATTGCTCCGCAATTCGAGCAATCCGAGTAAAAACTTAACAAATCTGATAATAATCACTAATACTAAAACACTCCAATTATAGAGGTTTCATTATTTTTATTTGTGGTTGTGTTACTCGGTAATAATTAAAAAGTTACGAAAGATCGGAATTGTGAATTCAATTTTTCGGGTGATTGACATAAACACAACGAAAAGTCAATATAGAAGACCAGAATCCGAAAATCCTTTTCGAGAATCATTCAAAAATTGTTAATTCAAAAGGTCAGAATGTTACCTCTTCACTAAAGTCGAGAATGAAAGATGTATGAATCCCAATAATCCCGCTTGCGCAATTTATATCCATGCGGTATTCAAACGATTGCTTGCGATTCATCTTACCATCAATTACAAATAGAACGGTAATAGACCCGTCTCTCTCTCTCTCTCTATATATATATATATATATATATATATATATATATATCTCTAGCTCTCCATGCGGCTAGCGATTTCCTACTATATAATATGTTAAGAATGAGGCACATTTCACATGTATATATAGTGGCAAGAGCGAAGGTTCAAAACCCTAGTTCTATTACGCAATTCCAAAATTAATATTTAACCCTTCACATCCCTCTTTTACACGTTACATATATATATATATATATCGTGTTTTAAATAAGTTATGAAGAGATAATTTTGTACGCTCGGCTTGATCATTTATACCAAAAAGTGTATTTAAATAATTTAAAGTGAATATAAAAAGATTCCTAATTTTTATTAAATTTTAAATATAAACATTCGTTCTTTCTATTTTCTTTAATTTTTGGGTAAATACAGTTAAATAATAATTGGTAAAATATCAATAAATTAAAAATTATTGCGTAATTTTACAGTACTTGCGTTTGGACTATAAAATTATCAAAATCCAAATTTTAGATTTGGATATGGAGCAAAAAAATTAAAGCTTATGTACAATAAACATTTAATTTTTATTTATTTAAACTCTAATTGATTTCATTTTCTTTAATTATTTCAAATTCAGACATTCTTTATCTATTATAATAAAATTTCAAAATATATCGAATTAAAATCAAATTCAATACAAAATATAACTAATATGAAAATAAAATTACAAAAAGTTGGAAATAAATTCAAAAACTTTAATTACTTAAAGAAATAACTAATAAATATTATTAAATGATAAATTATCAGCTAAATATGAAGAAAATTAATTCAAGAAAAACAAAGATACTAAAATTGAGAACTACTTTTTTAAAAATTCATAAATAAAAGGAATTAAATTTGACAAAAAATCATATCCAATAAGTACATAAACTAGTATTCATGATTAACATTTTAACAAGGAATAAAACATTAATTTAACTAAGATCCAAATAAACAAAAGTGAGGGTATGAAATTAAACAAAAATATTTTTTTTATTTATTTTAGCACCAATGTAATTACTTTTTCTCTAATTGGAAAGTGTTTCCAATTAAGAAACTCTTTATTTCACACAAATAGAATAAATTTGTGAATGAGATTATATAAAGTCATTTATAATTTTTTTACTATTAAAATATTTATAGAAAATAATTAATAATAAATTATCTTCTTATTATAAAGAAATAGAATTCAACAATAAAAGAATGTGTTCAATAATTTAATCAATATTATAGATAACTCTTTTTCTGGAGTTTTTTATTTTAGTAATTTACGTGAGTAACATCCTATTTAATATATACTAGCTTAAAACCCGTGCGATGTTCGGATTGTTTTTAATAATATATTAATTTTTTGAATAATTTAAATTAATTTTTTTAAAATATAAATTTGCATGTTTAAATTATTATATGAAATGATTTGATAATAATTATATAAATGTTATCCGTGATACTTCTAGAAAATGCGGGATTTTAGTTTGAAAATATAGAAATGTTGATAAATTATAGTTATAAAAGGTAATCAGTTAATTGTTATTAATTATAAAATTATTATTTTATTTTATTAAATAGAATGCCTGTGATATGATTAGAAAAAGAGAGGATTTAGTTACAGAAAATTAAAAGAGTACATGTTCCAAGTGAAAAAGGCAATTGATTAGTTTGTATTAATTATAATTTAATAAAGTTATTTTACTAAATATAGTTGTTCGTAATGTTTTTTAGAAAATGAAAAATTAATATTGTCCGTGATATTTTTATTAAAAGAGTGATTTTAGTTAGAAAATATAAAAAAGATGATACGTTTTAGCTGAAAAAGGTAATCGGTTAATTATTAATATTATAATATTATTAGTTTATTGTATTAAATAGTTACGCTAGTGATATAATTGGGAAAATAGAGATTTTAGTTAGAGAAAATAAAAAGGTGACGTGAAAATTGAAGAGGTGACATGATTTATGTGAAAAAGGTAATTGACTAGTTTATAACAATTATAATTTAATTATGTTATTTTATTAAATAAAATTGCTCATAGTGTTTTTAGAAAATGAAAAATTAATGTTGCCCGTGATATTTCTAGAAAAAAAAGGGAATATAATTAGAAAAAATATAAAAGATGATACGCTTTAGCTGAAAAGATAATTGGTTAATTATTAGTACTAGCTTATAGCCCGTGTAAAGCACGGGATACTTTTAATTTCTTATAATTTATTTATTGTGTAATATGATATTATAAAGGGCTTGAGGTGCCTGAGGTTGTCCTCAGGATTTTCCTCTGAGGTTAAAAGATTTACAATATATTCTAAGGCTATATATGTAAATTACTATTAAAAAAATTTATATTTACAAAATTGCTCCTGCGGGGCCACTTGATTTATAGGAAGAAAACTTTTTAACCTCAGGAAGATTGCCTGAGGACAACCTCAGGCCCAGTTTTCTCTATTATAAATATTAATTTTAATATTTTATTGAATGAATGTGAACCTTAAATCTTTGTATATAATAATTTCAAAAAAAATATAAATTAATATGTTGTTGGTGGGAATTGAACCATAGACCTCTGTATATAACAAATTTTAGTACTGTTATATCTAACGGTCATGATCTACTTAAATTGAAGATCTAATGGTTATGAATAGTTTGGTTAACCAAACTACAAATTACAAAAGATCTCCAGTTTGATTATAATCAATATATTCTTAATGTCTGCTAGTATTGCATTTTAAAAATTACTGCTTTTACCCTTCATTTTTTTAATCTTCTTTATTTATTTGATGCCCTTTTTTGTCATTACACAGAAAAATTACAGCTTTTATCCTTTATGTTTTTAATCTTCTTTATTTCTTTGATGTCTCTTTTTGTCATTACACAATATTTGGAGCGACCCAATTTAGATTGGATCGACCCAAATCTCATTAATTAATCAATTTCCTTTTTCAGGTTAAACATATTACCTTTTCTATTTTTCAATAACTAAATAATTTACTTCTTAGGTAAAATACAATATCTTTTACATTTTATCTAACTAAAATTTCCCTATTTTTAAAAACTACGATCAATTTTGTATAATAAAATAACATAATTATATTATAATTAGTATTAAATAATTAATTTCCTTTTTGAGCCAAAATACGTTACCTTTTCTCTTTTCTCTAACTAAAATCTCTATTTTTCCAATTGTATCATGGACGGTTACCTTTTTCAAACACGTTACCTTTTTTCCCTTCTCTTACGAAAATCTCTCTTTTTCCAATTATATCACGGGCGATTCTATTTAATAAAAATAAAATAATAATATTATAGTACTAATAATTAACTGATTACCTTTTCAACTAAAACGTATCATCTTTTATATTTTTTCTAATTAAATTCCTTTTTTTTTTCTAGAAATTTCAGGGGCAACATTAATTTCTCATTTTCTAAAAACTATGAGCAATTTTATTTAGTATAATAACATAATTAAATTATAATTACTATAAAATAATCAATTACCTTTTTCACATAAATTATTGCATTTTAAATTTTTACTAATCGAGGAAACTAAATATACAATTTAGTCGGTCGGTTAGTTGGTTGGTCGGTCGGTCGGTACCTATTGTTTTTACTTAATTACCCTTACTTAATTATAAATAAAATTTCTCCTAATAACTAATCGATTTATGTTTTCAAGTAAAACATATTAAAATAATCAATTTCCTTCTAAAATATGTTACATTTTCTATTTTCTTTAGCTAAAATCTCTTTTTTCCAATTAAATGATGCCCTTACTTAATTATAAATATGTTATAAGTAATGCCGTTTTGTCATTACTCAAATCTATCTCTGTCATTTTTCACCTTCAAGTCCAAGCCGCTCAAATCTTCACACTGCTGGATTTTGATGCATGTTTGCACTTTTCAGATTTGAAAGCTAGGTTTTTCACCAAATTAACATCTCAACCCCCTGAAGTAGGGTTAAGGTATGTGTACTAGACCTCCGTATGGGTCATATATGTTTGGTTCCAGTTTTCAGTTTGGCCATAAGAGTTAAGTTTTTATTGATTTCACAATATTAAAAATTAGACAGGATAATATTTGTTTGGTTTTGATTTTGGTTTGGAATTTAAGAATTAAAGTTTTAATGAATTACCCGATGTTATAATAATATACAGGACACCAGAAAGGTACCTTTAAAATATTTGCTTGGCCTTTCAATTTTTTATTTTTCATGTCGTAATAACAAAGGTAGTTGGAAAGATTACCAGTTAATAACATTGACACAGTATGGACCATGTTATTTGTAAATAATCTTGGGACTCAGTTTGATACTTATAGACATTATTTTGTTTTCAAGCAAGTTTATGTTCTTTATGGATTTGTTCAACTTAATGTTCATGGGGTAGACATGCTACGTACAAGAAGGTCTTATGGAATAACATACTTTTTATCGGATGTCTCCGAATGGAATATGGAATAACATACTTAGAAGCTCAGACCCACGTCACAAGCCTCACCCTCTGGGTCAGGTAACATTGCTCTTATTTATGCTCTAAATATCTTCTTTACTCGCGTTCAATTTCACTTCATATATGATCTCATATGTAGCACTTTCACTTGATCTCCATATTAAAATATAAAAGCACTAACTTTTTCCTTTTTCAGTTTAGTTGGCTTTTTGAGAGAGAATAGGTAATGGAAAATGTGATTGTTATAATTCGTAATCATACATTATTTGAAGATAAAAGTTAATAAGTGAGCTTCTTGCGTAGACCTGTGTTTTTGGTAAACAGTATTATCCTTCATTTTTTTAATCTTCTTTATTTATTTAATGCCCCTTTTTGTCATTACACAGCATTTGGAGCAACCCAATTTAGATTGGAACAAAAAATTCTAATATGATATTGTACTTATTTTCAGTAATGTTGTAGTACTACGATTGTACCTCCGGCCTTTCTCTTCTCCTCCAGCTACATAATTTTAAATATTGAAAACAAAATACAATACAAGAAGAAGTTTGCATTTATAAATATAGATTACAAGCAGAGAGAGATGTTTAGTTACAGATAGACTACATAGCAACAACATAAGTGACAAAAAGAAAGATGTTAGTTATAGATAGACTACATAGCAGCAACATAAGTGATAAAAAGAAAGATGGTCCACATGATGATCAAGCTAATGAAGTATTGAAGTAATTAACAAGTCTGAACCACATAAGCAACTTCCATTTTATAGGTATTGTTTATCATAACGTGGGTAATGGGTTTATGTATTCCAATTAATTTTATTTTTGGTTACCCCTCTAAGTTGATCACAAAAAAATTAACAACCCATCAAAATAAGTAGTTTAAAAATATATTCAAATTCAAATTATTATATTCATTTCAATAAGAACATATTTTTAATATAATAAAGTCACCCATGGTGAAAGACCTTAATTTGAACATAAACAATAAATCTACTAGAATATTTATATGATATTTTGGCTTGCTTATTTAATTGTATAATTTACTTATTTTTAATAAAAGAATCTATATTAATAATATATATACACTGTTTTTTCAAACATGAATTTACTAATACAGTTTAATGGTCACGCTCTGGTGAGAATGAGAACAGTGAGAACACACATATTCACTACATTTCAAGCTATTTTAAAGGGCACCGCTAGGGGCATCTTCACCAAAAAAAGTCATATAATTCTACCCTCTATCCATTCATAAAAAAATTAACAAAAAAAATTTAAAATGAGAACAGTGAGAACACACATATTCGCTACATTTCAAACTATTTTAAAGGGCCCCGCTAGGGGCATCTTCACACAAAAGTCTTAGAATTCTACCCTCTATCCATTCATAAAAAAATTTAACAAAAAAAATTAAAAATTGCTTGAAATGTGATCTCATTGTTCTCCAACATTTACACATTATATTAACTATGAGGTCTCATAGTTAATATAACATGTTCTTGATATTATATTAGACTAGCTTATAACCCGTGCGAAGCACGGGTTTCTTTTGATAGGTTATAAAATTTATTTAACATTATAATTATGAACTTTGAATTTTTAGTAAATTAATTTAATCATGTAATATATCTTATTATTAGATTTAATGATTCTTATTTATTACTAAAAATAATGATTTGAATATATGGTGAGATTTTTTTGAGTGTATATTATTTAATTTTATTAAATAGAACCGTCCGTGATATAATTGGAAAAAGAGAGATTTTATTTTGAAAAAATAGAAAAAGATAACGTGAAAATTAAAAGGTGACATACTTTAGGGTGAAAATGGTAATTGATTAGTTTATAGTAATTATAATTTAATTGTTATTTTACTAAATAAAATTGCAGGTAATATTTTTAGAAAATGAGAAATTAATGTTACCGTGATATTTCTAAAAAAAGGAATTTAATTAGAAAAAATAAAAAAGATGATACGTTTTTAGCTGAAAAGGTAATCGGTTAATTAATAGCATTATAATATTATGATTTTATTTTTATTAAATAGAATCGCCCGTGATATAATTTGAAAAAGAGAGGTTTTAGTTAGAGAAAATAAAAAAGGTAACTTGTTTTGGCTGAAAAAGGTAACCCGTTATATAATTGGAAAAAAATATTTTAGTTAGAGAAAAGAGAAAAGAAAATAAATTTTATTAGTTAACAGTATTTATAATTTTTTTAATTAGATAAAATATAAAAGATATTATATTTTACCTGAAAAAGGAAACTGCTTAGTTATTAGAAAAAAAGGTAACACGTTTAACCTTAAAAGTAGGTTGATTTGTAAAGTAAAAATTTTAGTTAAATAAAATATAAAAGAAGATTTTTAAAAGGTAACTCGTGATATAATTGGAAAAAGAGATATTTTAGTTAGAGAAAAGAGAAAAGATAATTTGAACGAAAAAATTAATTAATTAGTTAATAGTAATTATAATTTGCTTTTTAGTTAGATAAAATATAAAAAATATTATATTTTAACTGAAAAAGGAAACTGCTTAGTTATTAAAAAGAAAAGAAAAGGTAACATGCTTAACCTGAAAAAGGAAATTGATTAGTAAAGCAAAAATTTTAAAGGTAACATGTTTAACCTGAAAAAGGAAATTGATTAGTAAAACAAAAATTTTAGTTAGATAAAATATAAAAAAAGATTTTATCTGTAATTAAGTAAGGGTAATTAGGTAAATTCAATAGGTACCACCTGAAAAAGGAAACTGCTTAGTTATTAAAAAAAATGTAACAGTTTAACCTGAAAAAGTAGGTTGATTTGTAATGTAGAAATTTTAGTTAAATAAAATATAAAAGAAGATTTTTAAAAGGTAACTCGTGATATAATTGGAAAAAGATATATTTTAGTTAGAGAAAAGAGAAAAGATAATTTGAATGAAAAAATTAATTAATTAGTTAATAGTAATTATAATATGCTTTTTAGTTAGATAAAATATAAAAGATATTATATTTTAACTGAAAAAGGAAACTGTTTAGTTATTAAAAAGAAAAGAAAAGGTAACATGTTTAACGTGAAAAAGGAAATTGATTAGTAAAACAAAAATTTTAAAGGTAACATGTTTAACCTGAAAAAGGAAATTGATTAGTAAAACAAAAATTTTAGTTAGATAAAATATAAAAAAAGATTTTATCTGTAATTAAGTAAGGGTAATTAGGTAAATTCAATAGGTACCACCTGAAAAAGGAAACTGCTTAGTTATTAAAAAAAATGTAACAGTTTAACCTGAAAAAGTAGGTTGATTTGTAATGTAGAAATTTTAGTTAAATAAAATATAAAAGAAGATTTTTAAAAGGTAACTCGTGATATAATTGGAAAAAGATATATTTTAGTTAGAGAAAAGAAAAAAGATAATTTGAATGAAAAAATTAATTAATTAGTTAATAGTAATTATAATATGCTTTTTAGTTAGATAAAATATAAAAGATATTATATTTTAACTGAAAAAGGAAACTGTTTAGTTATTAAAAAGAAAAGAAAAGGTAACATGTTTAACGTGAAAAAGGAAATTGATTAGTAAAACAAAAATTTTAAAGGTAACATGTTTAACCTGAAAAAGGAAATTGATTAGTAAAACAAAAATTTTAGTTAGATAAAATATAAAAAAAGATTTTATCTGTAATTAAGTAAGGGTAATTAGGTAAATTCAACAGGTACCAACCAACCGACCAACCAAACTTTTAATGTTTCGGAATTTATATAATAGTATAGATTTAATGTTTTGGAGTCATTGGGGGTGAAGGAATTATTATTTCCGCATTTGAATAATGAAGACAATTTATTATTGTTTTCAATTAGAGAACAATATTTGTAAAAATATTTATTATTTTTATTGCAGATTTTGATGGATTAAATAAATTTTCAACATTGTTAAAATAGAATTGTATGCTACTTTTTTATATAAATTTTAGCATATCATTATTTCATTAAATACTTATATAATTGTATATAATATCTTGCTAAGAGTTGATTATTTATATAATTGCATACAATATCTTTTTAAGAAATCAATCAAATTTGTTAAATTTTTTGTATTGTCAATTTAAATTAAATAAGATGTTTTAAGAAATCAATCAAATTTGTTAAATTTTTGGTATTATCATTTTAAATTAAATAAGAAGCCGTGTACGAAGTACGGGCAAAATGCTAGTAATATAGTAGAGTATAGATATACAATATATTTATTAAAAGTAAACGCCTTTTAAATGAAAAAAACAATAAACTAATTATCGTAATTGATTAAAAGATTTTGTTTTAAATTAAAATGTGACGTGTCTTTTAAATGAAAAAGGTAATAAGCTAATTATCCTTAATGATTAGAAGATTTTGTTTTAAATTAAAAGGTAAGATGTTTTATTAAAAAAGAAATATTAATGATGGGAAGATACGCTATTTCAGGTATTTATAAAGGGTAACATCTTTAATAAAAAATAAATGCCTTTAAATGAAAAAGGAAATATTATCATTAAATACATTATTTTATTAGTTATTTATTTTAATAATTAGGATAACCGAACCGAAAACCAAAACTTTGAATGTTTCAGAACTTTAAATTTTATTTTTAACCCATGCACGGATTTCTTTTGATATGTAATAAATTTTATTTTTTGTTACAATTATATTTTTATATAATCATTATTTTCAATAATTTATTTAAATTTAAGTAATTAATAATAATTTAATTAATGATATGCATGGTTTAAAACATATATCATAAAATTTTAAAATAAATATGTTATTGACGGAATTCGAACCTTGAAATTTTAGTAAATTATTTTAATCATATAATAAATCTAATCATTAGATCTAACAGTCATACTCATGTTTACGGATTGTACTAATGTTTCCTTATTATAAACAACGTATATGGAATTTTAATATATTTTATTAATAATTAGAAAATATGGTGTGATATTTTCGGGTATATATTAATGATTATAAGATTAGTTTTAAATCAAGAAGGTAAGGTGTTTTAATTAGAAAGGAAATATTAATGATGAGAAGATATGATATGATTTGATGTTTACAAAAGGTGTTATTTTTAAGTAAAAGTAAATGTGAAAAGGGCAATTGGTCAATTACCATTAATTATATGATGTTATTATTTATTTTAATAAATAGGATAACCAAACCGAAAACCAAAACTATTCTAATAAATAGGATAACCAAACCGAAAACCAAAACTCTAAAAACTTTTAATGTTTCGGCTTTAATATAATAGTATAGATTATAATATTGTTATTTTATTTTTATTAAATAGAAACGCCCGTGATATAATTGGAAAAAGAGAGGTCTAAGAGAAAAGAAAAAAGGTAACATGTTTTGGCTGAAAAAGGTAATCGTCCATGTATAATTGGAAAAAGAGAGATTTTAGTTTGAGAAAAGAGAAAATATAACATGTTTTGGCTAAAAAAAAGGTAATTGAGTAGTTAATAGTAATTATAATTTAATTGTGTTATTCTATTAAACAAAACTAGCTTCAATTCCCGTGCAAGGCACGGGATTGCTCTATTTTATACTGTAATTGTTATTTTTTTCTCGTTATGTTTTGATATTAATATTAGCAATTGATATTGTGATGTCTAAAATTTTTTTCAGTTTATCGCATTTTTTTTAACCAACATTAATTTTGTCCCCTTTTCAAGATCTCCCATTTTGATTAAAACATTTAGGTGTGCTTTTTATTTTTCCAAAGTGCTTAAATCATGTATATGTTGTATTTGATATTACAGATTGTCAAGTAATGCACCGGAGCCAAGAAAGCATAAAAAAAATATTGTATTAGACACATTTCTATAAAGTAAAAATACTAAATTACAGTACACAAAATTAATTTATTCTTAATTTATTCTGTAAATTGTATAGCAAAAATATATATGCTGTTAGCAATCTGAAGTTAATGTTCCAATATTATTTCTTCAATAATGTTAGATCACTTATAATGAGTTGTAAGGCTCTTTACTCGTGCGACACACAAATTTCTTCGAATGGTTAGTTAATTGCAACATAACAAAAGTGTTATAATTAAGTAGATAGTATTAAATGATGTATAATAATGAATATACATATTAAATACGAATTTTAATTGATGTGCATTAATGAATGTAGAGGGTCAAAATAGTAATTTAAGTTGGATTAAAATGGTACATGTTGTGGCATTATATATATAATAGAGGGTCATTAATATTATTTTATTTAATCGAATAATTTCAAAATATCTAGTTTCACTAAATACCATATATCACTCATTTATACTAAACTATAACATAATAAAATATAAATATGTAAATGTAAAACGAAGAAAAATGATTAAAATATCTTAGAAATCAAAATACCAAAGATTCTTCATTCATCACCCAACATACATAGCATATTTTATGACTTATAACACCTGTGATGTGTTAGCCTAGTGGTAAAGTGATGTGCAAATGAACCTAAAGACCTAGGTTCGATTCTCATGAGCAACAATTTTTTGAAAAAAATTTAATCCATAGAAGGTCAAAATAGTAATTTAAGTTGGATTAAAATGGTACATGTTGTGGCATTATATATATAATAGATTGTTCATAGTGTTTTTAAAAAGTGAGAATTTTTCGTTAGATAAAATGTAAAATATGTTGTATTTTACCTGAAAAGAGAAATTATTTAGTTACTGAAAAATAGAAAAGGTAATATGTTTAACTTAAAAAATGAAGTTGATTAATAAAGGAGAAATTTTAGTTAGATAAAATATAAAAGATGTTGTATTTTACCTTAAAAGAGAAATTATTTAGCTACTGAAAAATAGAAAAGATAATATATTTAACGTGAAAACGGAAATTGATTAATTAGTAGGATCAATTTTATTTGTAATTGAGTCAACAGGTACTGACCGACCCACCAAACTTTTAATATTTCGGCTATAATAGTATAGATTTAAAACAACACTACGAGGAGGTCAAAACATGTACCTGTTACTACACGATTATCCTTAAATTTAATACCACATGTTATAAGTAAAATCACATATCCTCTAATTAATAAATTATTAAAAAAATAGGTTTAATATTTTCTATGTAATAATTTATAAAATTAATAATTATCCAAATTATTTAATAAATTAAACAAAATACTAAGAACTAAAATCGAATAGCATAAAAACCTGTGAAAAATAAAATATATATTTAATAACATAAAAGCATAAGAAAGATAAACAATATTTTAAAAACGTACATCTAATATATAATTATGAGGAATTTGTTATAACTTACAAAAACTTAGATATGCAATATTTTAAAATGATTATATCAAGAGAGAAAAAAATTGAAACAATTTAGTATTAATTAAAACTTGATAAAATTGAATAATATAAAAAAATTGATTATCTACTTATTATTAAATTTCAATAATAATTTTTTTAGCAAATATACAAACTTTAAATAATGGGATCTAATT
Source organism: Kitagawia praeruptora (assembly GCA_037693485.1). Classification (NCBI taxonomy): domain Eukaryota; kingdom Viridiplantae; phylum Streptophyta; class Magnoliopsida; order Apiales; family Apiaceae; genus Kitagawia; species Kitagawia praeruptora. The sequence goes on along the minus strand of CM075354.1, from coordinate 99,743,536 downwards.
ATTACAAAATTCCAATAATTTTTTTTAATGGATCTAATTGTGTAAGTACGATTTGAATCTACAATGCACTGTTACTTTATTAGTATTTAATAATATATTTTTTTATTATAAACTTTTTTGTCAAAAGTAGTTTTTATAATAATTTGAATTATTTTTTTATTTTTAATCATAATAAATTAATGGTATGCATGAATTTTGTACTTACATATATACTAAAATTATTGTGGGAAATATGTCAACTTATAATAATAGTAATAATAATTAAGTTAATGATGAATATTTGATTAGTTTTATTCTTTATTAATTTAATTTAAATTTTATTGTTGATGAAATTTAATATTTTTGTAACTTTTAAATTATAAAATGGAGTTAAGGCCTAAGACATATCAGATCCAGGTTATAACGGTACAGATAGTTAGATAGCCGGGTGAACTTCAAGTATGGTCAAGGGAGCCAGATCACACAAAAAGGAGGTAGATTCGATAGGGGCATCGTGCATCGTTTGTGGGAGGAGTGCATTGCTAGTTAATAAGCAGCCACTTAACTCCATTAGTATGAGGTCTTTTGGGATATGCCCAAAAACAAATCTGTGCGGACTAAACCCAAAGCCGATAATATCATACCCAAAGGGGATGTTAAATACAATTGATGTAAGTATTAATCAGTGTTTAAGTGATACAGTGATAAATCATAGTTTAGTTGGAAGCAGTCAGAGTTTGGTTAAACGCTGACGGATGGAAGCGCAACAGAGTTTGTTAAACTCTGTCTGGCGGAAGCGTCAACTTGTCAACAGTGTTTGAAGATTAATTGAAGATAAATATGGAAGCAATATCTTTGAAGATTGGATAGCTGTCAAAGAGATTGTGTTGACTTAGAAGACGTGTAGCAATCGTGATTGATATCAATTGTATAGCTAAATTATAGGAGTATCAATTTACGATTGTATAGTAGCTGTATGTTTTATAAATACAGTTAGGTTAACCCTAGAAGGGTATCGAACAACGAATTATTCATTCATTGTAACCTAAGCAGCTCTTTGTGATATTTTACATCACTGAGAGAGGAATTATTAATTCCAAATAGTTTTTAATTGTTAAACTTGTGTTCTTGTTAATCTCTCATACAAATCTTGATTATATTTGTGTATTCGGCCTAACAAGTGGTATCAGAGACAATCTGTAAATCAATACAGTTTAAGATCCACACACAAAACTATAATCATGTCAGAGATTCCTCCTCCAACAGGTTTAGGTTCTGAGAAGGTTCCTACTACTGTGAGTCGGTATGAGACTATTAGGGTTCCTATTCTGAGGCCAGCAAATTATGCTATCTGGAAGGTGAAGATGACTATGTTTCTGGAGGCTACAGATCCAGAATATCTTGACAGAATTTATGAAGGTCCACATAAGCCTACCAAGCTATCTGCTGCCACTGCTGGTCAAGAAGCTAAAACAGTTCCAAAGGAAAAGAAGGATCTGACTCCTGAAGATCTTTCATCTATTGCTAAGGATGCAAAGGTAAGGCATCTACTTCATAGTGCTTTAGACAATGTCATGTCTAATAAGGTGATTAACTGCACTACTGCCAAAGAAATTTGGGATGCCCTTGAAGTTAGATGTCGAGGAACTGCTGCTATCAAGAAGAGTAGAAGGAACATACTCACACAGGAGTATGAGCATTTTGAAGCAAAGTCTGATGAAACTATGACAGAAACATTTGACAGGTGATGTGTAAAATAACTGCAAGCGCACAGTGTTTAGTTGTAGCACAGATCGATCCTCAGAGACTATGAATTTTCAAAACCCTAATAATTAACTCAGGCGAACTAGACAATAAGATTTGAGATGAGATTTAATTAACCTAATTAACAAAGATTATCAAATAATAAGGAAAACCTAGGAATCCGAATCCGTTAATCAATCACAATTAATATCAACTCGTCCTAAAATCAATCCTCTTTTCTTCACAAACAAGATATATCAATTAACGAGACAAGCATATACTATGAAACTTGTTATCTAACAATAACCTATCAAAACTTCAAGGAGCAAGCATAGGCTATGAAAAATAAATCTGGTAACAAAAATATATCAAAATCACTGTCAATCGATCAATTAAGCACCAAGAAAAATTATGAGAATTAATTAATAGGAACGAGAAGAAATCAAGAATAATTAAATCAACTTCATCTTCATCCTAGGACAAGAGATTTAGCTAGACATGATTATAGAATTAACAAAACAATAATAATAATACCTAATAAACATGAATCAACAATTTTGACAAAACTAACTTTAATTATATATATGACCAGAAACTTATTAAACCTAAGTATATATTACTAACGTGAATGGCAGGTGTATTATTTAATCAACTAATAAACTAAAACTAGGTAGACTAAACAAGCATGTATGTATCGAATTTAAACTAGGCAGGCAGGAGTCTTTGAAGCAATTGAACTCAGGAATAAAAGAAGAACGATAATAGTCACCGGCAAAAATAAAAAAAACAAGGAGCAATAAAATTCTAGGTGTCTAAATTGGTGTCTAAAGTTGGTTTCAAATGTAAGAGAGAAGCCCCATATATATAGGGAAAAATAATGGGTTTGGGTCTTCGATTACAAATTTGATATTGAATATAATTTCTTCAATTTCATTTTCTTCTCCGATAAGTAATCAATTTTTCCTCCAATTTCTTTGACTTCAAGTATTTTCCACCTCCTTGCCTTTTTTCACCTTTTTCTGCTTGAAATATGATTTTATTTATTTTCCTACAAAACAAAATAAAACAATTTATTAATTAATAAAATTACGAAAACGGACATAAAATAGGTATTAAAAATATGATGAATTATGGACCTATCAAATGCCCCCATACCTATCTTTTGCTCGTTCTCGAGAAAAATAAAATATAAAATACTACCTAAATAAATAATACCACTTCCGTAGGTGATCACGGTTGCATTTGGCATATGCAACAAGCCCTTTAAACCCATAGGCAGCCCTAGTGGACGAGTGAGGTCTCGTGAGGGCCTATAGCGAATGTACCCACAAAATCCATCTAGCTCATGTAAAAGATTGCTCAATGCAACACCACACATACAAGTCATCTCATGCTACATCAACTTAAGAAAGTGACTTTGCAATGTCTTGGTGTGTAAGGTGCAAGTATTAACATAGTATACTCAAAGAAATATGCATAGGTCATCAAAAGTCCACGTCAAGTGTAAAAATAAGTTGGTAACCATGCTAAGCCCACAAGAGTACACCTTAGAGTCAAAACTTGGGATCTCATATGCAAAAACAAGTAATAACTCACCTTTCACTCACAAAAGAATATTCACTCAAGAACAAGGGTAAGTGTATCACTCAATTCCAACAAAACCATAAGCATGCTTGACATTTGGTATCAATCTAAATTTAACACAACATACATTCACTACAGCAAAACTGGCCATTAGTAACGGATATATCCGTTACTAATGTCATTAGTAACGGATATATCCGTTACTAATCGTCCGTCACAATTGCTTTTTTTAAAAATTAGTAACGAATTTATCCGTTACTAATTAGTAACGGATTTTCAGTATATTAGTAACGGATATATCCGTTACTAATTAGTAACGGATATTTATATTAGTAACGGATATATCCGTTACTAATTTGTAGCGGATACATATATTACCAACGGATATATCCGTTACTAATTTGTAACGGATATTTATATTAGTAACGGATATATCCGTTACTAATTTGTAACGGATACATATATTACCAACGGATATATCCGTTACTAATTTGTAACGGATATTTATATTAGTAACGGATATATCCGTTACTAATTATAAAATATGAGAATTTTTTTTTTTGGAAAATATTAACAAAAACCCTGCTGCAAATATTAAAAAAAACCCTGCTGCACAAAAAAAAAAATTGCTGCAAATATTTAAAAAAAACCTGCTGCAACTATTAAAATAAAACACCAATCCAAATTTACATTAACAATCCAAATGCAAATTAAATACATCCCAAGTTTACAAACCAAATACCAAACATACTACCTACCAGGCTACCATTGGAAAAATACAAGAAAAATCTACAAATCATACTTCAATCGTCCAGCTAACCAAATAATATACCCTCCTCCAAGCCAGCCATTTAAAGTCATATTGCCATCTTGGGGACCATCATATACCGCAGCTTCAGGATCCATAATTTCTTCTATGTACACTCTTTTTTCTCCAGGAGACACTTCTCTGCCATGGCACATATTTACACTGTCGTCCACAAACCCCTTAGCAACCTCTCGTTTATCTCTACTAAGCAATGTGACTTTGCGTAGTTCACTTGATGACCCAAAAGCATTAACTGTCTCACGAGGGGATTCCATTGGATGTTTACCGGAAGTTGAACCGACCACACTCCTTGGAGTATATTGGCTTGGAGTACATCGGGACATTGCTGTGCAGTACAACACAAACAAATTTAGTAAATATAAAAGTGAAAATTACTATAATAACTGAAATTGAAAATAACTATGGCACTGGTCTCCTCAAGAAGATGAAATTTTGAAGAATTATCTTCACAACCATGGCACTGGTGGCAACTGGATTGCTTTGCCCCTCAAAGCAGGCATCTCTCTCTCTCTCTCTCTCTCTCTCTCTCTCTCTTCTGTTCTACACATGTTCAGTTTTAATTGCTTAATTACCTTGAGTTCCACACCACACAAAAAAGCGCTGAAAATGAAATAAGAAAAAGTTACTTTCTGTAATTCTGCTTGTTTGAAAATTAAAGCACCTCATGTTCTGAATTGATATGCTAACGCATTGTATATAGTTACTTTCAGTTTCCCCTCTCAGATTCTTATTAATAGTCATCTTTTGGCCAATGTCTACAAGTTTAAATTCAGACTTGTCACATGTATACGAGTAACAGGCCTTAAGCGTTGCGGCAAGAGCTGCCGCCTGAGATGGTTTAATTATCTAAGGCCAGACATTAAGCATGGCTCTTTCACTCCTGAAGAAGACACAATTATATTTAATCTCTATAGTAAACTTGGAAGCAGGTAATTTTATCGAATAATATTTAAGCCCCTGTGTAAACAAAATATTTTGCGTAGTTGCTACAATTTACGTTTTTGGCTCATATATTAACCAATTTTTTGAAAAAATGCAGATGATCTGTTATAGCTTCAAAACTACCCGGAAGAATAGACAATGATGTGAAGAATCACTGGAACACGAAACTGAAGAAGAAGTTACAGGCAACAAAGGACTGCAAGCTTTGTTAAAGCTTTGAGACTTAACAAAATGAACCCTCAGAAGGCATGAATAGTCTACATAAGCAGCAGGATACATATTTTTTAAAAAAAACAAACTGACCTTGAGCAATGTTTTGACCTCCTCCATGTCTGCCTTAAGTCCCGCCATTTCCGCTCCAAGTGATTGTGATGGGTTGACCGAGGCAAGTGCAAGAGAAGATGAATATAGTTGTTTCTTCGTGCTACACGAACTAACTCCTCGAACCCGATTTTTTTTGTCCTCGCCAAGTACTTGGTTCAATGCATCGGAACTAATATCATCCGTTGGTACTCCAGATTCAAGCATTTTAACATGAATTTCTTTGACTTTTTCCTGCATTTATTCAAGCAGGAAACAAGCTTATAAATTAAGTTATTTAATTAAAGAGAAATAAACTGATGCAAAAGGACACACGTATAAATGTGTTGATGACTACTCACGTATGTTTCCTTTGCACTTTCCAAAGGAGTTCCATCCTTGTGTTCATGTCCAGTGAGCCAATCATCAACCCGACACCGCTTCTTCGTAGGATTTTCTTTTTCCTACAAAGATCAGCAGGTAATGTTAAAAAATATAGACTACAAATATAGACAGGTAGTAATTTATGAATGATACGTACCTTTTTGTAATGTATCTGTGAGTAAGTTTGCCTACCAACTGCCACACCTACTTTATTTAAGCTCCTATTGATCTTATATTTTGCATTTCTTTCCTTTACTTCCGGCATAAACTCATGATCGACAAATTGGACCCAAAGATCGGCACTGACAGCAGGTGGGACGTTTCCCTTGGCTTCTTCTATGTTCGAAGCTTTAGCCAAATATTCTGTCCGATATTTGCCTCTAACACTCCTAAGTTTTTGTGGATAAAGTGCCTCCACAATTGGGCGAGCAACATGGCCGTCTACACTAAACTCAAACTGCTCCTGTAATTAGAACATAAACTGCCTTTAAGTCATGTTTAATTTCAAACCCCTTACTCTACCAAACTACTCTGCCTGTTTAATTTCACCAGCTAAAAAACTGGCCACACAACAATCTGGTTGAATGGGACTCGATTAATGCACCAATTGTAAGCATCAAACTCAGTCCAGGAGTTGGACCCAGGACTGAAGAGGAGTAAAAGAGGTAGCGTGATAAACGAGCACGTAAATAATAAAACTTTTTTAAGGCACAAGAAGGCCTTGTATTTCAATATAAGACTCGCAAAGTGTAAAACTATTTATAATATTAAGGAAACATATAAGGACTTTTCATTCCCTTACATCTATCTACTGAGTACTGATCACACAAGCCATAACCACTAACATATTGTGATATTTAAACATTATTTTGGGAAAAAAAAATATGACAACAAACATCAAAAATCTATTTAGAAAGTTAATATCCTATACAACTGAAACATTGAAACTTATCTCTAGTATTGGGCATGAATACCCATCATTCCATCATATACATATTCCATGCAGTTAAAAGAAAATAAATCAACAGAACACATGTATTAATAGATAAAGTATAAACATAAAGAACCAATAAGTTCTTCTTGGTGCTACATGTAAGATGCATGTAGTCGCCTAATTTAGAGATGAGTGTGTTCCTACAATCATCTGCATAAGAACTCCTTTTCGGATTTCTTCTCCACTTTTTCGTCCTTTTATTTGAGTTTATTTAATATGTAAGAGCGGATTTCGCATTAGATGATTGTGTCTGTTTTCATTGATTATCTTTTAGGGGGTTCGTCCCATCTCAGGAGAATATTTTTGGTTTTGCTCGGTTTCTTTAAAGGATTTATGAAATCTATGCCAATGCACATGTCCCTCCTGTTGCTTAAATTGTTATTAATAGGATTTGATTCTTTTATGCAATAAGTACTTGATACTAAGACGTGCTAACGTATTTCTTTTGAAGCCAGCTAATATAGCTATCACTAACTTAGATGTTTTTCTATTTTTCTACGAATATACCAGCTAATTCTGCTCTCTGAAAACGTATAAGTAGTGCTCACAGCAATAGAATTACCAGAATCTAACAAAACAAACACCAACAAGGGTTTTGGAATGGAATCCAAGAACACTGCTTCATTTGTGCTTCTTCTGTCACTGAACCTTCTCTTTTTTAGCCTGGTCAGTGCCACTGATCCTACCCCTAATATACCCCGTTCCACAACTTCGAATTATTATTCTGCAGGTAAATGCAACCCATTGAACTTAGGAGTATGTGCCAATGTGCTTAACTTGGTTGATGTCGTCGTCGGATCACCTCCAACGCTGCCATGCTGCAGTCTCATCGAAGGCCTTGTCGATCTTGAAGCTGCAGTCTGTCTATGTACTGCCATTAGAGCCAACATTCTGGGAATTGACTTAAATGTCCCTGTTTCACTCAGCGTGGTTCTCAATAACTGCGGCAAGAAAGTCCCAAATGGTTTTGAGTGTTACTAAGATATCCATTTGAGGGTCCTTTGCAAAGAAATGCATGCTTTATTGAATCTACAACTCAATATTATAAAATATGACAAATACAGAATCTATAATGTTCAACAACTAGAAATGTCACAAATAATACGTTCACTACTTGTGAAGAGAATATTCTACCATGATATTGGAGACTTGTCTGTACCCAGAAGCATCACATATGCTAGATATTCAGAAAGGAAGTACACGGTAATATAAGTTGTTTCATACTCAATATTATAAAGTCAATTCATAGTGAACATTACTTGAACAAAAGAATAAACAATAATGACACATTACAAGCATGAAGCACCCAGAGGATGGGAAATTTCATGAAAAACTATTAATATAAAACAAACAGGACAGTTCTTCAATGCACAATGGAAATCAAATAATACTATATGCTTAATTTGAAGATTCTATAAAGCTTGCATTTAACAACAGAGCCCAGAGGACCGGCAAATGGATATCTTAGTAACACTCGAAACCAGTTGGGACTTTCTTTCTGCAGTTATTGAGAACCAAGTTGAGTGAAACAGGGATATTTAAGTCAATTCCCAGAAAGTTAGCTCTAATGGCAGTACATAGTCAAACTGCAGCTTCAAGATCGTGAGATGCACTATGTTGCTAATCACTTAATTCACCACAAATACGTAATAAAACAATTAACTTAAGAGTGCTGAAATGGTTGTTTAAGGTTACAAATTCGACTCAAGAACATAAATGGATAGAAACTACTCGGTCCTTCGAGAGGCCGCCTCTCCCAACTACTAAAGAGAATTACAAATGATTTTAGATAATAAAACCCTAACTCCCTTTTCCCCAATACATACGCTATTCTCTTTTCCTTTGACATTTACTCTTCTGCCCCTTAGACTGAACCATTGAAGGGCAAATGAAGCAGTGTTCTTGGAATCCATTTCGAAAAACCTTGTGGGTATTTCTTTGATTAGCTTCTGGTAATTATATTGCTGTGAAAGACGAATTATGTTTTTTTGCTGATGGACTTTGTAATTAACTTGAAACACATATATGTAGGGTAATGTATTATCACTACAAGAAATTTTTGATGACACAACGGTTTTTCACCGTCGTGTGAAGCACTGATTTTCCGTTGTCTATTGGAATGCCGTCTGTTAAGCGTATCAGGCAACAGCAGTATAACCGTTGTCTGTGTTGCAGAAAGATAACAGACGTGGTTTCAAAACTGTTGTATGAAAGCTGGTATAGACAATAGTTTCACAAGAAACCATTGTCCAATTTCACGTCACTCAAGTGTTTTTGAGAGTCGAACTATTGTCTAATTTCACCGAAGTCAATGGTTTATAAAATATAATCTATTGTTTCTTTATGGTATAGACATTGGTTTTTTTGTATAGAAGTGTTGTTTTTTAATGTAGTTAGACAGCAGTTTAGTTTGATTAGTATGTTGTATGTGTTACAAGTACACCACACTTTCTTTGTTTACTACATGTTGTCTGAATGTATAAGACACTACGTTTTATTTTTGCAAAAATATTGTGTAAATGTGTAATGTACAACGTTTTCATTTCATTTTTATGTTTTATGTGTTTTAAGTACACCACACTTGTTGTGCTTACTACATGTCGTGTGAATGTATAAGACACTACGTTTTTAGTTTTGCAAAAGTATTGTGAAATATAGTTGTCTGATGATATTTTCCACAAGTGTTTCTAAAAGATGATAACACTGGCTAATGATAAATGAAACAACACTTTTTATTTACAACAAAAAATAGAGTTTATACAATACTAGCAACTAACCAATATTCATAACAAAAACTACCTATCAATATTCATCCCTACATAGCTACTACCGGTACCAATTCCCAACAAAGTACCACTACCATCATCTAAATTACAATGTTAGAATGATATAACTCAATTTCTTTACAAACTTCTCCAGCTCCCTTGCTTCTGCTTTGCAATCTAAATTACACGATTGATGCGTCTATGTCATCTTGGTTCTCCAATTGAGAGGCTCTTGTAGCCATCAAGACTACTGCATCTTTTTCAACACCTTTGGCAAAAACCTGTGCATCAAGGATTTGGAGAATATCATATGGCAACTATAGCTTCTAAATAGCTATACATTTGTTTTATCACTGCACAAGACATCCATCCCAACCATCTCCTCAATAGTTGTCATTCTCTTTGTTATGGCACCTGAAATAAAATACAGTATACACAATCAAAAAGGTGCATGCATGCATAGAAACTAGTTGTATTTAAATACATAACTGGAAATATTTCTCAGACAAACTAATTGAAGTATGATAATAATATAGCTTAGTGAACCTGTTGAGATAAAATAACATTTATTTGAACATTCACAAGTTTAAATTAGGAATAAGCAGAACATTAAGACCTTGTCACTCCCCTGTACATAGAAGCTCCCCTAGAGAAGCCACTGCTTTTCCTGCAAAATATACTAGTACATTAATATAATGGACAATGATAAAGAAGGTCCAAAAATAGCTAGTGAAACTGCACCTGAAAATCAGAAAATCATATGCTTAGTATCTTTTTTGATAAGATGTTCTAATACATATCCAGGAGGTACTATATTCTGACTTCTTCTTAAATTTTTTTATGATTTGATGCAAGTCTGATTTCTTAAATCATTCTACTAGATTGTATTGAAATTTCTTGAAAAAAAAAATATATCTAAAATAAGTAAAGCAAATTAGCAAGGTTGGTAATACTTGTATGGAACAGATGTATCACTACATGTTGTAGGGTTTACGGTAGTGACTAAGTAGTATAGACATATACACATCATTGGCATGGCACCTAAGGATACCGTAAAGCAAATTTCAAGATCAACAACTTCTAGCAAGGCAGAGTTTACTTAGAGGTAACATACGTGATATATAAGTTACTGTTATCCATCTTGATCAATATCATACCTGCAATCCTGACTGCAAAAGTTTGTCATAATTAGTAGTTTCAAGTGCATCCTTCACATTGTCAGACATTGCACGTATCTTATATTCATAGGCAGGTCCACATCCAGTGGTGGCATTTCATTCTCAAAATCTGAACGAGCTTCAATCTCAGTAAGTAACTCAATGCATTGAATTCTCAGTGATTTTACCAAAGAAAATAAACCACCCTGTCATAAAGAATATTAAAGGAAATTCACCATGTGGCTCTCAAACTATAATATAACAGATGATAGATAGTTTTGAATTTTAAACATCTCATGCCTGGATTCCTGCCAATGCAGCATCTGCAGCAGCCACAGACTTGGCCGATATAAGTGTTCCCACATTTTTAGCTTGAGAAAGATCTAAACAACCGTTCATGGGTCACATTCTTATAGTTCCCCTGTTTATTCCAATAATTCAGTACCTTACACATAAAATTAAATAATGCAAAAGATATAAATAAAATAGACATACTTGGTATCAATTTTCTTATCACTATCAGTCAACAAAGAATAATTTATGAAATTATGATTAGTGGGCAATCAAAAAGCCATCATTTTACATTCCTATACTCTACTACACTCAGATGGTTCTGTAATTACATAAAGGATGCACAAGATACAAATACAAATTGAAGAACATAGATATATATATATATATATATATATATATATATATATATATATATATACAAGTACAAATCAAGAGAGCGCAGAGACATGCACTAACTACAAATCGAAGAACATAAATACCTAAATCGAAATTGGAACACTCAATTAAAATCCAAATAGAACCCAATTAAACACTAATTCCGTCGAATCCCATTTGAACCCGAACCTTAATTGTGCCGCTTGTAACGAGAGAGTCAGAGAGAGGGAGAAGGGGTAGGTGGGTGTTTTGTTGAGAGAGTGAATGGGTGGGGGAATGAGAGTAGGGTAAAACTTTTTGTTAAGGGGGGAAACAAATTATTAGCAAAAGGGGGGGGAATGAGGGAGAACAAAGGGGGGAAATGAAATTGAAATGAAATTTGTAAGGCGGTGAAATGAATTGTTAGGCGGTGACATGAAATTTGTTAGAGTGAGTAGTATTTCAAAAGATTTACATTTTAAAATAATAAAAGATAAATTTTAAAAAAAAATTATGCACATTATTAAAATAATAAAAAACGTGAAAAGGTCGGGTTGTACGAGATTTGAACAAAAACGTAGTAAAAGTGATGCTTCCTATAACGGGGCACGATCCAGATTCACCGAATGATTTTTTTAAATGATTTCTTCGACGATCGAACCGTACGAATGTTAATAGACACTCATTTCAGTTCTGGGAAAAATAATCAAAAAATAAAAAGGTCGGGTTGTACGAGATTTTAACCAAAACGTATTAAAAGTACTGCTTCCTGTAATGAGGCACGATCCAAATTCACTGAATGATTTTTTTGAATGATTTATTCGGCGATCGAACCGTACGGATGTTAATAAACACTCATTTTAGTGTTTGGAAAAAAATAATCAAAAAAGAAAAAGGTCGGGTTGTACGAGATTTTAACAAAAATGTAGTAAAAGTGCTACTTCTTGTAACGGGGCACGATCGAGATTCACTGAATTTTTTTTTCGAATGATTTATTCGACGATCGAACCGAACGGACGTTAATAAAGACTCGTTTTAGTGTTGGGAAAAAATAATCAAAAAAGAAAAAGGTCGGGTTGTATGAGATTTTAACAAAAACGTAGTAAAAGTGCTACTTCTTGTAACGAGGCACGATCCAGATTCACTAAATGATTTTTTAGAATAATTTATTCGACGATCGAACTGTACGGATGTTAATAAACACTCATTTTAGTGTTGGGAAAAAATAATCAAAAAAGAAAAAGGTCGGGTTGTACGAGATTTTAACAAAAACCACTACAAGAAAACAGTAAATAGACATCACACTTTAGACATCGGTCGTAAATGCCACTGATGTTAAAAGATGTAATAACATCATCCCACATTAAACTGATGTCTTTGTTATTCGTAGACATCACTCTTTTTAAAACTGATGTCTAAAGTCACTCTTTAAAAAATGAAAAAACGCGCGGCTCATTTTGTTTTCCCCCTTAGTGAAATTTTCACGCCCTAAATCAAAATCCCCCCCCCCCTTAGCCAAATATTCTCCCCGCCCAAGCCCATACAGTACAATTATTGACCCTCTCAGACAAATTAAACAAAACCAAAAATCTAATTAAACCAAAATATTCACAGACAAACACTCTCTCTCTCTGAACACTCACTCTCGACTCTCTCTCTCTCTCGACTCACTCTCTCTCGACTGAAACTCACCACCACAAACTCACCTCCGGTACCACTCACCACCACAAACTCACCTCTTGTACCACGTACTCACTACTCTACTCACCACTGCTCTCTACTCTACTTACCACTCTCCTCCGGTACCACTGCTCGTGTCGAAATTGGTAAGAATCGGTAATACTCTACACGAATAAGGTCTCCTCTGGTATTTCTAGGGTCTTCTCGATCTATTGAGAGCTTCAATTTGAGGGTTTTTTAAGTCAAAACCCTAATTTCTTAATTTGGGGCTTTTTAAATCAAAACCCTAATTTCTTAATTGTTTGTTTTTATTTAATTGGATGTATTAACCTAATTCTTTTGAATGTATTTTTTTTACAGGACCTCATTCACTTGGTTGTGGTTGTGGCTGTTCGTTAGGTAATTTTCATTTTTGAATTTCTGATATGTGTTATATCATATGATTATTTGTATGTTGTTTAATTGGATGCATGTTATTATTTATTCATTATACTGTTGGATTTTTGGCTACTACTTGGATGCATGTCATCTAACACTGCTATTAATTAGTGGTAATTTGTAATTTATGTTTTTTGGCTACTATTTGGTTGCTTTTCTACTGGTCAAGTTTGAAATTATATGAGTTGGATGTATTTTCATTTTCATTTTGAATTTCTTATTTGAATTTCTGAAATGTGGTATTATATGATTATTTGTATGTTATTTAATTGGATGCATGTTATTATTTATTTATTATATTGTTGGATTTTTGGCATGTCATGTAACAGTGCTATTGTTTGATACTACTGTTTTTCCGACATAATCGACCAAGAGAAAGTGTGAAAGTTGTTGTGATTTTCTATTGGTCAATTTCAAATTAAATGAGTTGGATGTATTTTAGTTTCATACCTTGTTAATTATTTTATTGCTGGCTGGAGGTTTATGTTTTAGTTTTCGAATTTTACGAAAACCTTAATTATTGTCGTTTGAGTTTTTATTGTTTGGCTGATATTCAAGGATATTTTTTTGGTTTGCGAAGAAGAAAGGATAGTTCCTAGCTGTTGTTCATGGTGTTGACCTAGTGCTTCTACTAATTAAGAGGTACTCCCGCTCCCTTTCTTGTTTATATAGCGACTTTTTCTGCTTTGTGTATTTGATTGTCATGATTGCTTATTCCACTGCTCCGTTCTTTATTAAAACTCAAATAGTATATGGTAGCTGTACTTTCTCTATTTGCCATGTACAAATTTGAATTATAGAAATTGTATGCCTTTAGTTAAACATTAATTACATGTTGCCTGTTATTATTAATTTAGATGAAAGATTTGTGTTCCTTTTGTTTTTCTTATGTCTATCATGTCCTATTTGTGATTATTGCTAGATATCATATGTCATACGTGCATTTTGATTAATATTAACTATTGGATTTTTATTATATGGATAAGGCTACAATAAAACTATTATAGGTCAGAATACATAATAAGTAATCACTAGCTATAATTATACTAAAAACTTGACTGACATACCAGGTCGTTGGAAATTAAATGGATAAGTCTTGGATAAAAGCGGATAGGGATTCATTGCAATATGAAATTGGAGTCGAAACTTTTTGATATTTGCCGAGGATAATGCTAAAAACCTAAAGAAAATCCCTTGCCCATGTGCACGCTGCGTTAACTTCAAGAAATATTCTATCAAAATAATCAGAGGTCATCTATATGAAGCGGGTTTTAGTTTAGGGTATTATGAATGGATTTGGCATGGAGAAGAGGTTGTTAAAAGTACTAAGTCATCAGTTGGTAGTACTTGTCCTCCCTCGAAGCCCACACTAAATTCAGAAACATTTAACGTATGTGAAGCAGCCTATAATAAGGAAGATTTCGATAATAAATCAGATGAGTTTAAGAGATTTGTTGCCGATGTGGAACAACCTCTGTTCAAGGGAAGTGAGTGCACTAAACTTGAGTCAGTGTTAACACTACATAATTGGAAGGCTAGGTTTGGAGTTAGTGATAAGGCCTTCACTGATATGCTTGGATCTATTGGCTCTTTTCTTCCAAAAGATAATGTGCTTCCTACTAATATGTATGAAGCAAAGAAAACCTTAACAGATTTAGGACTCGAGTATGTTAAATTCCACGCTTGTCCAAATGATTGCGTATTATACAAGGGTCCAATTCTTGAGTCTTCTTCTGAGTGTCCCAAATGTGGTCTCTCTCGCTGGAAAGTTGGGAAAGATGGAAAAATTAGGGTTAATGTGCCAACCAAGGTTATGTGGTATTTTCCAATAATCCCCAGATTTAAACGATTGTTTAAATCTGCTTCTATTGCTAAATTAATGAGCTGGCATGCAGATAATCGATCTGAAGATGGGAAGATGCGTCATCCATCTGATTCTCCTTCTTGGAGAAATGTAGATTACAGGTGGTCTGAGTTTGGTAGGGAGGCTAGAAATATACGCTTAGGATTAGCGGCTGATGGTATAAATCCACACAGTAATGGATTAAAAAACCGGTACAGTTGTTGGCCAGTTATGTTAGTAATATATAATCTTCCTCCATGGTTATGCATGAAGAGGAAGTTTATCATGTTATCAACATTAATTTCTGGCCCGCATGAGCCTGGTAATAATATTGACATATATCTACAGCCACTGATTGATGATTTAAAAAAATTATGGGAGGAAGGGGAACCGAACGTGTACGATGAGCATACAAAATCTTTTTTCACCTTAAGGGCAGTTCTGATGTGGACAGTAAATGACTTCACACGATACGTAAATCTGTCGGGCTGCATCAATAAGGGTTATAAGGCTTGTCCAATATGCGGCGATAAAACTGTGGCTAAATATTTAAGTCATAGTAAGAAAATGTGCTACCAAGGTCATCGTCGGTATTTAGATAATGATCATCCTTTTAGGAGGCAGAGGGCATCTTTTGATGGAGAACAAGAATTTGGTCATGCACCTGAACCGCTTAGTGGAGAAGAAGTGGCGCAACAACAACAACTCAAATTCAGTTTTGGGAAGGGGGGAAGTCAAAAAAGGTGGAATCTGCATGGAAAAAGAAATCGATTTTTTTGAGTTAGAATATTGGAAGTTTCACCACGTTCGTCACTGTTTAGATGTTATGCACATCGAGAAGAACGTGTGTGATAATTTAATTGGGACACTTCTTAATATGAAATACAAGACTAAAGACAGCACTGCCTCTCGTCTTGATATGGTTGAGATGGGATTAAGGGCTGATTTAGCTCCTCAAGTAGGTGAGAAAAGAACATACTTGCCTCCTGCCCCTTTTAATTTGTCCAAGAAAGAAAAAAAAAATATGTTGTCATCATTGTCCAATATAAAACTCCCATATGGACATGCATCAAATATTAGAAATTGTGTATCAATGACTGATCTAAATTTGAATGGGCTGAAGTCCCATGATTGCCATATCCTCCTCCAACAGTTACTACCAGTTTCTATTCATTTTATGCTTCCAAAAATTGTTAGGGTTAGTATCATAAGATTGTGTTTTTTTTTCAACTCTTTGTGCAACAAAGTTATGGATGTGTCGAAATTGAGTAAACTACAAGCAGATCTGATTTTGACCCTGTGTGAGTTGGAAAAAATATTCCCTTCATCATTTTTCGATGTTATGGTACATCTCATTGTCCACTTAGTAAGGGAATTGCGTTTATGTGGACCGGTTTTTTTATAGAAGGATGTTTCCATTTGAATGATTCAATAAAATATTGAAGAGTTATGTAAGAAACCGATTTTATCCGGAAGGTTGTATAGCTGAAGGTTATCTCAAAGAAGAATCAATAGAATTTTGCACTGAGTTCTATAGTGAGAGTAGTAGAACTGCTAGTCTTCAGAAAGATGAAGACAACAATTCTGGTCCAATAGGTGGTGTGACAATGAAGTCGGTACCAGAAAAAGAACGAGATGAGGCGCATCATATCTTACAGTCCTCCTCAACAACACTGAAGTGGAACCATATGTTATGTAAGTAACATTTTTAAAAGTATATTTTTAAGTTTCAAAGATCTTTTTCATGCAGTCTAATCTTATCTGATTAAATTGTCAGGTTGCATAAGAAATATTTGGAAGGGATTTACCAAGGGAAAAAAAAGAGAGTGCACAGTGGCTATTGGGAGAGCACAATCGATAATTTGCTGATTGGTTTGAACAAAAAGTTAGTTTACATTCTTTCCTTTTTTATTAATTTTTTCTGTAAGCAGTCATGTTTTTAATTGAAGTCAACTTATATGCATTGTGACTTTTACGTGCAGGTAAGTACAGAAATGAGGGAGAATTCCGAAGCCGTTTCTGAAACAATAAGATGGTTGGCAGGAAAACCTTCATTTTCAGTGTTGACTTACGAAGGTTATGTTGTTGACGGGGTCCGATACCACACAAAACAGTGAGATAATGCAAGGGTAGTTCAAAACAGTGGTGTGTCACTAGTTGCTAGGACAGTCCAAGTCTCTAGTGCTAAGGATATAAATCCTATAGAGACTGATTTAACATTTTACGGGGTTATCGAAGAAATAAGGGAGTTAGATTACCACGCATTCAAGGCCCCTTTGTTTTTGTGTACATTGGCAGCAAGTGATAGAGGTATCAAGTCCGATGATCTTGGTTTCACGCTTGTGAACTTCAATCGACCAGGTCACAAAAAGGACAAATATGTCTCTGTTGACCAAGTCAACCAAGTCTTTTATGTTGAGGATCCAGCTGATGCTAATTGGTCTATTGTCCTATCGTCGACAAAGAGAGACTATCATGATGCGTACGATGAAGATGCCCCGGAAGAGACCTCCTGGAACCCTCCTCCATTCTGTTCTAATATCCCTATATGCGACCCAACTGATTATGATGATGCAAGTGTCAGCAATAAAAGACAAAATGTTAAAGGGATTTGGGTGAAAAAATCATAGGTCATAGGTGCCTAGTCATATGTTTAGTGCCTAGCAATTTAGTTTTAATTTGCTTCCACTTTGTAGTTGTTCATGATATTTTTAATTACAATTATCTGTCATTTTGCTTATCTCTGATTTTTGCATATTTTCAGTGATAATTAACTGATAATTTTGCATATTTTCCATGATATTAACTGATTACATATTAAAATTGTTTCATTTTGCTTCTCTGATTTTTGCTTCTCTGATTGCATATTTTCAGTGATAATTAACTGATAAGTTTTTACAGATTGAAGGAAAACAAGAGAAATGGCACCGAATAAAAAGCAAAAGAAAACAAAAAAGGCAGGCTCGGATAAGGTTACCACTAAACAGCTGGAGATCGAGGTCAAAGAAGCGAAAACTCATGACTCACAGACAGCTGAAGCATTAGAACCTCAACAGGCCAACTCAGAACAACCCACGGTTACTACAACCGACACTGTTAGATCAAAGTCTAAAGGTAAGCGTGGTGTATGCGCAATGTACAAAGTGGTTGTGAAGAAAGCTCGCGGGAAAAAGACTAAAGTCACATTCAATGATTTGGGAATTGCTGATGGTGAAACTAGGGCGCGATTGCTGTCATATATTGGAATGTTGGCCAGGACTACGATTCAATCGATATTACTAGTTGGCCAAATGTGGATCCTGAATTAAAATCAAAGCTTTGGTTAGATCTTCAGGTGCTCTAGCATTTGTAAATTTTACATTTTACTTGTGTTCTCTATTTTTACATGTGTTGTTAATTTCTCGTATTTAAATTTCTCATTTTACTTGTGTTTTATCCAGTCTACATTCAAAGTGAAACCACATTGTGAGCACTTTGTCCTAAAGTCTGCTGGTTGTAAATGGCGACAATTTAAGACTGATTTAACGAGGAAGTTTGTGCGGCCATATGTTGGACAGAAGGCGATATTGAGTAGGCCCCCACAGCAATATGCTTTTGTTAGTAAGTCAACCTGGAAAAGATTTGTGAGACAGAGGACTGATCCAAAATGGGAGGTATGAATTTATTTTATAGTTTTATTTTGTATTCGATAATTCTATTCATTTTATATTCTGCACCTGTATATATGATATGTAATTCTATAATTTTGTTTTTAGGAAATACATGAAGAGCATAGTGAAAGAGTTTCTCATCGAAAATATCATCACCGCTTGTCAAGAAAGGGTTATATTGGTTTAAAAGAAGATGAAGTAAGAACTAAGTCAATATTGTCTTGTTGAATAAAAATTTAGAATGAATTTTTATATTTTGCTTCATTTTTAACAGATAAAAAGTGGAAGGTTGGAGCCGGGAGTTGAACCTGATAGAGCAATTTTTTGGAAAAAGGCTCGTAAGCGAAAAAATGGCCAAGAGGTTGAAGATGTAGATGAAGAGTTACAAGGTGTATGCGATACAATTGTAAGTCTCCTATTATATTGGCATACTAGTAGGGCATCATTTATAATTAATATACTTTTAGGCTCTTTGTAATTTGGGCTAATTATTTTCATATTAATAGGATACTTTGTTGGAAAAGAAAGAGAAGGGTGAAATACAATTTTCTGGAGCTGAAGATGTTTTGACTACGGCTTTGGGGAGTCTTGAGCATTCTGGTAGGGTCCGCGCTGTTAGAGGGTACATCACTCCAAAACAGTTCTTTAATTTGCCACGAGAGAAGAAAGTTCGAATAACGAAGGAAGAGTTGATGGCCCGTGATCGTCAAAGGGATGAAAAGACGAAAGCTCTTGAGGCAGAGATTGCTCAGCTGAAGGCATTGATTACTTCCGGCCAGAATCATCACTCCCCAATGCATTCTGAAAAGGCAAGTTTCCAGCCGGAAAACAATTAGCCTGCTGCAGTTGTGCTAGAGTTTGATAAGGACTGTGTTCCTACAGATGCTCCCCCTAGGCCTTCACCTCCTGGAAATTTGGTAAATTAATCGATAGAAGGATAATTTAGTTCTATAATTTAGTATTTTATTTTATTGCTTAAGCTCTATGAATTGATGATTTCTTTTTACCTTAGTATTTTTTTTTGTTCATTTAAATATTGTAGGGAAACAGAATGTGTGACCTATCTGTCGAGAGGATAGAGAACAAGGTTGCATTTGGTATGGTGTATCCTCGCGAGGCTGGAGGAAAAGTCCATGGAATTGATATACCACTTAGACATCAGTGTGTCTCTGTCGATGGCATCATCAAACCAGATGCTTTACTTCCAGTGCCGATCCGTGGTGAATTGGAGATAGTCCGCGATGCACTTGGCTCTTTTTTAGCATGGCCTGAGGATTTAATAAGCTACACAACTACTAAGGTATAATTTACTATATGTGGTCTGAATTTGAAATAAAAATGGTGCTTGTGAGGATATTACAAATGAAATTGTGTTTAAATTTTTGATGGTTTGATGATCTACAGATTAAGAAAAAAGAAAGGGTGCAACCAAGTGGAGAAAACAAAAACAAGAATGATGAGTTGCAGAAATTGAGGGCACAGTTCTTACATGCAAAACCAAGTGCAAAAGTGCCGAAGAGCTTTAACTTACTCTATAAATATGTAACCAGTTGGATGGAAACTGCTGGGCTTTCGATACAGGATGACTGCAAGTCAGAAGTGTTTGGGCATGAAAAGACAATTTATTTGTTACATGAGAATGTTTTGGCGTTGTTGGAGTTTAATATGCTAGGGCAAGCTGTAATTTCAGCTTACATGGCGTAAGTTACAATTTTTCTTTTTCTGATATGCATTCTAATGTTAGTATTTTTCCAATTTCATGTCTCTACTTCTAATGTTGGTATCTTTTTTTGGTAGGCATTTGCATGCTGAGATAAGTGGAAGACCAGATCTGGCAGAAACATTTGCTTTTATTCACCCTGGATCCTTATATAATTTGAATGCTGATTTTGAAGCTGGCATTGTTGAGCGCTTGAAAGAGGGCAACCCGGATCGGCTGTTCTTTTTGCCGCATAATCAGGAGTAAGTTCTAGCTTATATTAAGTTACGATACTAAAAAACTGGATAGAGTACTAAAAATCTGTCTTTGGTATGTTTTTTTAATGAAAACAGTATGCATTGGATTTTGGCTATTATATGGGAAGGTGAAATTTATTTTCTCAATCCACTCCCTCACCGAACACAGTTTACATTACTAGAACTAGCATTATCAAGGTAATTTTTTATTTACCGTAACATTTTGCTGAAAATTCATGATTTTCTGTGTACATTGGATCAGTTTTTATTTTTTATGCAGGGTAGTGAAAACTTACAATTGTGAAACTGGTAGGGGCAATCGGAAGCCGGCCAAGGCAAAGTTTCTGAGTGTAAGTACTTTTACACTTCAACACTTCAACTAAGTTCTATTAAATTTATTTTCAGATGCATTTTATTTTTTGGAATTAATAGGGATCCCCCAAGCAACCCGATGGTACTGAATGTGCTTATGTAGTAATGCGCTACATGAAAGAAATTATCAGTGATACAAAATTGACTTTTGCTACAAAGGTGTGCATCTTTGTTTTTCTAATGGGTTACTTTTGATTATAAAGGTGTACTTTTCATTTTTATTTAATTGTGTTTGTTTGTTGCCTTTAGTGGCTGCCGAAGACTCGAACGACGTACACCGAGGATGAGCTTGATGAAGTACGTATCCAGGCTCTCAAGTTCATCCAAGACAAGATCTGATAGTTTCTAGTAGGTCTCTTTAAATTGACGTAAACATTTGGTTAACCGCTTGAATTGCTAGTTCTGCGCTTTTGGTAATCTGTTTTGGAGACATATATGCAGTCTGTGATGTAGTAATTCAAGCTGTTATGCTTTTTATGTTTACTTTTGGTTGTGCACTTAGTTAATTCTAGTGCCCAGTGATGTTTGGTATCTTGTTAATGGAACAGATACATTGTTGGTGGTTGTATTTTGTGACTGGTTTAATCTAAATGCATGGTTGGATATGTTGTGAATGGTCCAGTTTTTTATTTTTTGGTATGCATTGAAAGACAACGGTTTATTTAGTTGCACTCAGAAACTAATGTCTAATTGTAACAAAGACATCAAAAGTTTTACAAAATAATGAGTTCTAAAACAAATATATACATCACTTGTTTCTACGGTGTCCGATGTCTAAAAAACAATTAGAAATCACTTTTATAAGTAAAATCTGATGTCTAAGAGACACATATAAATGAGTTTTTTCAGAAAGACCTGATGTTTATACCTACATTAGACATCAGTCTAGGATGATGTCTAAGGTCACTATACACTTCGGTTTTTTTAAAAAGAAACTGATGTCTATAAGAACATTAGACATCAGTCTAGAGTGATGTCTAAGCTAACTATAGACATCACTTTATCTGCTAAAATTATGATGTCTAATATCGAAATAGACATCTTTTTCAAAGAAAGAAAGTGATGTGTATGTGAAAAATAACTTAGTTTATTATATGTTTTCTAGAATATAAGGCATGCAAGTTGTTTATAAAATAAATTATATCTAACCTATTTTGTAGAACAACTGATGTGTATTGAATGAAAAATTGATGTCTATTCTGACTGATGTCTAGAATAGACATCTCCCACCTAGACATCACATCCAAAATAACAAAGACATCGGCCAGAAATTGATGTCTATTGACCCTTTTCTTGTAGTGAACGTAGTAAAAGTGCTACTTCCTATAACGAGGCACGATCCAGATTCACTGAATCTTTTTTTCGAATGATTTATTCGACGATCGAACCGTACGGATGTTAAACAACACTTGTTTTAGTGTTGGGAAAAAATAATCAAAAAATAAAAAGGTCGGATTGTATGAGATTTTAACAAAAACGTAGTAAAAGTGATACTTCCTGTAACGAGGCACGATCCAGATTCACTGAATGATTTTTTGGAATGATTTATTCGACGATCGAACCGTACGGATGTTAATAAACACTCGTTTTAGTGTTGGGAAGAAATAATCAAAAAAAGAAAAAGGTCGGGTTGTACGAGATTTTAACAAAAACGTAGTAAAAGTGCTACTTCCTGTAACGGGGCACAATCCAGATTCACTGAATAATTTTTTTGAATTATTTCTTCGACAATCGAACCATACGGATTTTAAGATCTTATGATTTTAGTGATGATATAAAAAATTATAAAATTTAATATTAATCTTGTATGATTTTATATAGTAACGTCCCAATAGTACTACTCACTCTAATTAATCTCGTTACGATTTGACATAATATTTTTTAGTGATATTAAGATCTTATGATTTTAATGATGTGCCTAAAAAATAAATTTAATCTTGTAAAAATAAATTATTTAAAAATGAAATTTAAGTTTGTAAAAAATAAATTATTTAACGTTAAAAATTAAATTCATTTTCATTATTATCCTTTACGTTAAAAATTAAATTCATTTTCATTACCCTCTTTTATCTCCTAACACACAACAATTTCAATTCTAAACCCAAATTTCAATTTCCCAATTTCAGTTCCCTCCTTTGATTTCAATTCCCTCCATTCATTTCAATTCCCCAATTTCAATTCCCTCCCTTCATTTTAGTTCCCTCTTTTATCTCCCAACACAAAACACACAAACACTAGTTAAGAACACTGGCTTCGATTTTGTTTGTTCTAGTTAGGGCTGATGTGTTTAAATTTGGGGATGGCTATAATTTTAAATTAGGTGAGTTTCCGGTGCTCCCTATGAATTAAGCTCCCTCAAAGATTGCTTTTGTGGTGGTAAAGTCATCGTCTATTCGACTTTCGACTTCACATCAGGTACAATAGATGATGATTTTACCATGGCATAAGCAATCTTGTGGAATGAAGAAATGGGTCAATATCTTGGAGTTATGGAATGAATGAAAGTGTTATGCAGTCAAAAGAAATACAGGTAAGCACAATATACACGAATCATTTATAAAATGATTCATTTATATATAAATGTTAACTCAATAGAAAATCACAGCTTTTGGTAATATTGTGTGAATTTAGGTAATAGGATATGAATTTTTATAACAAACTCTGATCCCTTTGTAATCAGTTGATTTCTAAGGGTGCAGTCCTTACTTTGCTGGGCTGAATTGTTATTTTTCAGAATTTAGCAATTTCGCTGATTGTTTTGGCTGACATTGTTGCTAAGCAATGTGGTCATGTGTGGAAGTTTGGGGAGAGAATCTGTAGCAAGTGTTGGGTTGTGAGAGATTATTCTGTAATTTTCTTGAATTGGCTGTATGATTGTTAAATTTCTTAATTCTTCCTTTCATGGTATTTGGAGTTATGATATCATGTTGTGCATCAAGTTTCTGCTTACAGAGGTATAGATGTGTTTCAGTCTTTGTTTTCAAAGGAAATATGTGAAGTGGTGTGAGTTATCATGAAATGTATTAATGCTTCTTTAGGTGGTATGTAATTCTGATATTATGTTATGCATTACCTCCTCAGACTGGGATAACAAACCTGTCTGAATTGGTAGTATGAAATTTTTGTTTTTTCTCATAAAAAAAAACTTAACAAACCTAAATTTTGAGACACAAGTTCATCAATAATTTTTATTTTTATCAGTTTGAGAGACTAAACTTAATAGAAAACCATAACTTTTGGTAATGTTGTGTGAATTTAGGTAATAGGATAGATGTTGTTAGCCAAGATGGACCAGGGATGAAGAGGCGAGGGTGCTCATATATAAAACAAGATTTTCTTCCTGAGGAGTCATTCAGGAGCTGGGGAAGCTATGTAAAGGCCCTAAAGGAAACTCCCTCTCGGTTCATGAATCAGGTACTGACTAGGTCTGGTGATCAGGCTGAGTTACCATATAAATGAAAGTGTTATGCAATATATAAAATGTGCACTTACACGAATCATTTATAATTGGAAGCCACAACTTGCCCTGTCTTTACAATATAATTTAAGTTTGTTGTTTTTTGGTTGATACTCAATGCATCAGATTTAGCCCATTGAGTTTGTTAAATGCTGTAAGTTTATGAGTTTGTAGGCAAGCTTATTCGGCTTGTATAATATGTATTGATCTAAGCTCTTAAAATTGTATGTTTTTTCTGTTCTCTCTATTTAAATATGATATAGTAGAATTCTGTTTTCTTTAGTTATCTTTTTATATTCTGGATCAATACTAAATTCTATGTGTTTTTGTTTAACAAATCGAAAACACAATTTTGTTAATTATGTTGGTCAACTAATGGAGTTTATTCATGAAACCATAACCTGTAATCCAATTGAGTGCTTCCATTTAAATGCCAGTGAGTTGATGATTTACCAAGATACCTGTTTCCTGCCGCCCTGTCCATCGGATGATATGCCTCTACTTTCAAGTTTTGTTTCAGGCATATTCTTTTACAAATGCAAGCAATGCTTTTAAATGCAAGTCTACTAAAGTCATGCAAAGGCATGGGATAAAGGAAGCAACATGGTAATTTATGTTTCTTTATGGTGATGATCTACTATGTTAGTTGATTTGGATTTCTGAGTAAACTACTCCGTGTGTCCTAGATTGGTAATCTACATGAATTGGTAAATCATATCATTTATTTTTGAGTAAACTACTCCCTGTGTCATAGTTGATTGCCCAACTTAATCTACATGAATTGGTAATCTAGATTATTGCAATCAAATCTGAGAAGTGGACATATGAAGAAGTAGTAAATGACATATAAATCTAGAGTAATCTATTTGCATAAACGCCTTTTGGCAGGGGTTAGATTAGGTGATATTTGGTATGGCATTATATTGCCTTTGATGTTTGGTATGTTTGGCAGGGGTTAGCCCAATTCCAATTATTTTTTTCCTACTATAAAATCAGACAACGGTTTTTAACTACCAAACGCTTGTCTGAGAGCTAAAGAACTTAGACTACAAAACCAATGTGTGTTGCATGCAATTCAGACAACAGTATTCACAAACCATTATTTGACTACATTTTATACAACGTTCATCAAAACACTTGTCTGATTTTAACAACGTTTTTTCAAAGCATTGTCTGAAGTTTCTTGAGACAATGTTTTTAAAAACCGTTGTTAAAATCAGACAATAGTATTTAGTCACCGTTGTGTGATTGCATTTGAAGCAATATCTGATAAAAACCGTTGTCTAAGTTTTACAACGGTTTTGTAATAACCATTGTAAGACAATCTGTTAGACAACACCACTTTCAAAAACCGTTGTAAAATGTATGTCTATTTTGATCTTCTAGACGACAGTTTCTAAAACTGTTGTTAAGTTTATGATCAGACAATACAACGAAAATCTTGAAAAAAAAACCGTTGTGTGAAAATTTCAGCCAACGCTTTTTCGTCAAAGTGTCGTCTGATTCAAAAATTCTTGTAGTGTATAGTTCTTCAATGCTGGAAAATAGTATAAACATAAGGGATTAGCTATGGATGCATGCATTCTACAAAAGGGTAAGGTTAGCACGTCTTATGCGTAACGAGGATGGCATTGCAATAAAATTATATCCTAGGAATAACAGTTTTAGAATCAGGAGGAAAATGCGCATGGACCCACTTCTTCAACCCTTAAAGAAACCTAAATAGAGCCATGCAAATCTAGTAAGCAATGCATTATAATATATCAGTCCACAGAGATTTAGCCTAGTAATAAATTATTTTACAAAATGACAACATCAATAACAATATAAAATGTAATCAATATATGCAGTATTTGGATCAGCTGGCTACTACAGTTATCCTAGCACGTCGTAACATTTTGATTGTCATCAAATCTTGTGAACAATTGTTTAAGAATCACAAGGGATTTATGCAATCATATGTAGTTCTTAATCTTGAGAAGGCTCATGTGCTAAACTCATGCATAGAATTATCCCATCAATATACTGGTTATATAGTATGATGATCTACACTTGTAAAATAGACTGCCCTGCCTGCCTCGATATATTTCTATTTCATAAAGCTAAACTGAGTGAGAAGATTTGGGGTTTAATAATTACTCCCTCCGTCCCTCTCATTTGACACGGAGGTTAAGAAAAAGTGCAAAGTAGTGGAGAAAAGTAAGAAAAATGAGTAAACTAGTGAGACCAATCAATATTTTATGTAATAGATTGAGTTTAGTGGAGGAAAATAGTAGGTTTAGTTACTTTTTATATTATAAAATTTTACTATTTTGGATAAGTTTTGGACTATAAAGAATTGAGAGGGACATCCAAAAATGAAAGTGTAAATAAATGAGAGGGATACATAAGGAGTACCCTTACCTTCTTTTATATCAATAAGTAAGCAAATGAGAACATGTAAATGACAATATATTAATAGCTTTAACAAAAAAGGACTAGATTATCCTTTATTCACACTACTAGAAATATGTCAATAGACATCGGGTAAAAACCGATGTCTATTCTAAAAAAAACCGATGTCTTCGCGTGCGATGTTAAAAGTCTGAAGTTTAGACATCGGTTTTTCTCCGATGTCTAATACATATTTACACATCTCTTTTCAGTGTAGTTCTGATGTCTTTTGTTGTTAGTTTATGATACCTTTTACATCGATTTATTAGCAATACCTGTTGTTGAATGCATGGTATTAACAACGGTTTTCAAATTAAGCAATGTTGTATGCCCTTATTAACATCGGTTTTAGCTACTGAATTTGATGAGCTACATTTAACATCGGAGTTAAGAATAACATCGATGTCTTTGTTGCTTGAAACATGTTTCTAACATCGGTTTAATCTAATTTCCATACCAGTTTCAACCTTTATGCTTTACAATTCAAATTGGTTCGTCGGCTACTATATAAACATTTACCAAAAATCTCAACAAAAACATACCACATGATAACTAATATTAATCATTACAAAATTCAATGTTCAAGATAACTGTTGAACTGTCTAACCACAAAACAAGTTCATCAAATGATATTGTCTAACTACATGATAGTTAATATTTTATCCTGGATAAATTCGATCCATGATTTTATCAACAAGCAGTGCACTTGTGGGCTACTACAGAGTCCTAAGGCTTGCAATACACAACTGACAACAAAAGAGATGAGAAATGCACAGCTACGCGGAAATGGAAGGCTCAAGACCTGCTCTTGAAAGGAATGACTCTGATGACTATTTGGTGGTACAAGGCAGCAACAGCAGCACCAATCAATGGACCAACCCAGAAGACCCACTAGAAATGAGATATATATTGCATATTAGTATCATATTTAAGAAAGGCAAATAAATATATAAAATCTTATACTTATAACAAAATACTAACATGATCATCCCATGCATGATCTTTGTTATAGATGATGGCAGCACCAAGACTTCTAGCTGGATTTATATAAGTTCCTGTGATGGGGATGGTGGCCAAATGAACCAAGAACATTTGCGAATCCAATAGGCAGTGGAGCCAATATCTGCAACATCATTTCAATAAAAATAATTCATAAGTTCAAAAGCAAGCTACACAAAGATAAACTTGAGAAGAGGTCTCTAGTAGCAAGTCCAAACAGCATAGTCAGAGGATTTTTGTACAGGCATATTCCTCCCAAAAGTCACGCACTTCTAGTAGTAGCAAGCTACGAATGAGACCTTTCACATCGGTTTATTAGCACACCAGAAATGCATATGACAAGGGCCTAAAACATGTCTTTAGGTCTCTACTCCCGTCAGTTTTGAGAATATTCAACTTAAATCAGCATTTGGAAGAAACAAAGTGATGTGATGAGAAATGTTAATGTCAGAACCTTTCATTTTTTTGAGTTGAAATAGCACTAGACATACAAGACTAATAGAAAAAGAAGAAGAAAACAAACATATTACAAACAAAACAAAAATCATCTTCTTTATATTGCATAACCCTAAATCTATCACTTATAGAAGGATCGGTACTATAAACTTAATATGCTGGCATATTCAACTTAATTTAGAAGACTGAGATCATGCATAGTAACATATACGAAGTTACGAACAAGTGGAGTACATACCGGAACATGAGAGTCTCTAGCACTTCTGTTAGCATCAGTTGCAGAGAAGACGGTGTAGACAAGAACAAAGGTACGAACAATCTCAGCACCAATACCATCACCCTTTGTGTACCCATGGTTCACAACATTAGCACCACCACCATTGAGGTCAAACCTCGAATATCCCTCAAAGCCTTTGATAACACCAGCACCACAAATGGCACCAAGCCACTGCATCACCATATAGAACAGAGCCCTGGTAAGCGAAAGCTTCCTAGCCAGGAACAACCCAAAGGCCACAGCTGGGTTTATGTGCCCTCGTGTTCATTTTTATCAGGCAACAAAATTGATAAATACAGAGCACTAAAATAACCATTTGTAGATCTAACATACCACGAGTTCTGACAAACAAAAACAACACAAGATACAAAAATATATATACTCCAAACATTTCTCACAAAACCAACTAATTAAAGTAAATTTTACAAGCACTTGCAGGAAGTACAGAACCTAATAAACCCTTTACATCCCATTTAATTGAGTATATAACTATATATAAACATATATGCAGTGTTTATATGCACTGTTTAGGACGAGATCTGAACTAACTTTACAAGACCAGAAAAATATACAAATATAAAAGAATATGCAAGAAAAATGTAATAAGCAAAGATTAAACCCACTAATTAGAAGAAGGTAGAGCAAATTCGAAACCCACTTATTAATTGCAAGAAGACAGATGGAGTCGAGCCATCCCTCTAACAACTTCTCTTGTAAACAAAAGAAGAAAATCAAAGTTAAAAATTAGGGTTTCAAATAAGATACATACATATTGATTAAAGCTCACCCACTTACTAATGTAATTTTTGGAGCTTTTCATTCAAACAAATCGGCCTTATACTACTCTGTACATACTACAAATCGGCTTTGGAGCTTGCTGATTGCTGATTGAGCTTATACGATACACATGGTTGAATTGTGGTGCCAAAATTGAGGATTTTTCGTTGTGATTGGTTCGATTGATTGATGTGGGTTAGACTGTAGTTTAGTAGATCATACTTATTGATGATTGTTGTACATACTACAGAGATTGAGCATGAGAAAAAGGGGAATCAGGTTAGGGTTCTAAGAAAAGGGGGAATCGGGGGGATAGAGAGAGAGAGGGAGAGAGGTGTTTTAGATTTAGAATGAGAGTGAGAGTGAGAAAAGGTACGTGTGTTTATTTTAAATTTAGTTTTTGTATTCTTTAATTAATTTCATTTTGGATGGCAAAAATTAAGTTGTGAGAAAAGGGGGGAATCAAGCTGTGTTTTGTGATTGTCGGGTGGGGAAAAAAAAATTCTAAGTACAAAAAAATTGGTGAAATGTTGTAGAAAATTTTCTAAGGGGGGAAAATATGGGGAGGTCTTTGTTGTAATTTTTTAAAAAGAGTTTTAGACATCGCTTTAAAAGAAACCTGATGTCTGAGTCGTTGTTAGAAATTTTTAAAAAGTTTTAGACATCGCTTTTTAAGTAAAACTGATGTTTGGTTTATATAAGACATCGGTTTTAAAATTACTGATGTAAGAAAGGCTTTGAACATTGG
This sequence comes from Kitagawia praeruptora, assembly GCA_037693485.1. Classification (NCBI taxonomy): domain Eukaryota; kingdom Viridiplantae; phylum Streptophyta; class Magnoliopsida; order Apiales; family Apiaceae; genus Kitagawia; species Kitagawia praeruptora. Next base: position 99,713,125 of record CM075354.1, on the reverse strand, counting down.
TGGCATTTGGAACCGATGTCTTAAGTGCGATGTCTAATCCTGTTTTTTTAGTAGTGTCATCACGATTCACTTGATTTGGAGACGAGGATAGATATCTGAAACTAACTAACCGAGGCTGAAACTAACTAACCTAGGTTCGCATATATACAGACCTCTTTTCCAGATAATTTTTCTATGAAATGATTGTATTTAATTTGTTGATTTTCTTTTAGGCAACCTTTGTCATCACGATCCGTCTAGGGAGATTAAATTCACTTTTTCTAGGTTTCTTAGAAGGAATTATGCCGGTGCACATATCCCTCCTATTTCTTAAACTGTTATTTACAAAATTGATAATACTACTGCGCTGTACTGGCCATGCCTTTGAGTCTAAGACGTGCTGAAGTTTCCTTTCAAAGCTAGCTAATCTAACTATCACCAAATTGAATGTTAAAATATTATGCTACAAACAGCACCAGCTGATTCTGCTCTCTGAAAACCTATAAGTATGTGTTTAAAGTTAACTACAAAGTCCATGTCCATCGGCAAATAACATAAACATATCTGTCAGACCAATAGAATTACCAGAAGGTAATCAGAGAAACACCAACAAGGCTTTTAGAAATGGAATCCAAGAACACTGCTTCATCTTCCCTTCTTCTGTCACTCTGCCTTCTCTTCTTTACCCTGGTCTACGCCACTAGCCCTACACCTAATATACCCGGCTCCACAACTTCGACTTATTATTCTGCAAGAAAATGCAATCCATTGAACTTAGGAGTATGTGCCAATGTGCTTAACTTGGTTGATGTTATCGTTGGATCCCCTCCAACGTTGCCATGCTGCAGTCTCATCCAAGGCCTTGTTGATCTTGAGGCTGCTCTTTGTCTATTTACTGCCATTAGAGCCAACATTCTAGGTATTGACTTGAATGTTCCTATTGCACCCAGCTTAGTTCTCAACAACTGCGGCAAGGAAGTCCCAACTGGTTTCGAGTGTTATTAAGATATACTTTTATGGGGGTGGTGGTCCTTCGTTCGGTATTTGTATGCTTGCTTCTATAAGTTTTAAACTAACTAATTCTTTAATTTCTACGATTTGTAAAAGAACTGTACTGTTTGTTTTCTTTTGATGCTATCTCATCAGTCATCCATTTCCTTCAAATTTTTTTGGTGCTTGTAAGGTGTCTTTTTCACTTAATTATCATTTGGTCAGAGTGACTTCTAATAGATTGTTTTTCATAATATCAAGTATTAAACAGCTATCAAGTTTAGTGCACTTTCTTTCTGAATGAAAGTTTGATATTCCTGATCCTTTTGGTCGGGAAAAATGAAATGGTAATATAATGAAATGAGACATTGCAGACGTATGTAAAGGAAAAAAAATGGAGGTAAGATAGATAGAATGATAAAAATGAGGAAGTGAAAATTTATACGATGAGAGTTGTAAGGAAATTGTAAGGAAAATCAGTTGAATGAAAGACGAAACATACAATCTCAAGTTAATAGCTTTGAACGCTTGTTAAAATGTTAGGAATGAAACCAAAAGAAAGAAATTCTCTAATCCAATTTTCTAGTTCATTGTGAATCCCATGGAATTGTAAGCTGGTTCAGGGAAAAAGCCTCAAATGCTAATCTCCATAGGATCATCTATATCTTGGGTATCGTCAATCTTGTAAGCTTTAAGACTCACACACACGTTTGTATTTTAGAGAGTGCAAAGTAAAACATAAACTTGTATTCACTTCTCACACTAAAACATAGTACACAAGAGAATAAATAAGAGGTTACAAAACTTGCACTACTGACTAAAGGAACTACTATGATTAATCTATAACTCCTACAATTACGGATAAAAAACCAAATGATGAAACAGACCAAATGATGTCTTTGATTGTAAAAGCAACAACTACCTTTATTCTAATCATCAACGCATGCTTAGATTAATTGCCAACATATTCCCCCTTAATCTAAGCATGTTTATCTAAGTTCTTGATGCCCAACAATTCTCTCATTCTTTGAAATTTAGTTGCTGACATTGCCTTAGTCAAAACATCAGCCCTTTGCTTATCAGTACTCACATGTTTGATTATAATTTCTCCTTTTTCAACACATTCACGGATAAAATGATAACGTATGTCTATGTGTTTGCTTCGTCCATGAAATACTGGATTCTTTGCCAAGTCAATCGCATATCTGTTGTCGACATAAATCACCACTGGACATTCTTTCATATCAGTCACCTGTCTAAGCAATTTACTCAGCCAAATGCCTTGACATGCTGCAGCTGTAGCTGCCATAAACTCGGCTTCGCAAGATGACAATGCAACGCACCGTTGTTTCTGTGAAACCCATGTAATCAGGTTTTCGTCCAAGTAAAATACCATGCCGCCTGTACTATTTCGGTCATCGATATTACCTCCTAAATCGCTATCAGAGTACCCCATTAACAAGTAGTTTCCCTTCCCTTTTGAATATACCAATCCAAAATTTGGGGTTCCCTTCACATACCGTATAATGCGTTTAACAGCCCGTAGATGCATCACTGTAGGACGTTCCATGTAACGACTAACTATTCCAACCGCATATGCAATATCAGGGCGTGTATGAACTAAGTACCTTAATCCTCCTACCAAGCTTTTAAACATAGTAGGATTGACTGTTTTGCCATTTTCATCCTTCACCAGTTGTAATCTTGGCTCCATTGGATACTTGGCTGGGTTACATTCTGCCATTCCTGCTTTTTCAAGCAATTTCTTTGCATAGGCAGTTTGCTTGAGTTCAATATAGTCCCCTTTCTGGCCTACCTCAATGCCCAAGTAATAAGACAATTTTCCAAGATCACTCATGTCAAATTCCTGACCCATTTGTTTTTTAAACTTGTTGATGGTTGAAACACTTGTACCAGTGATGAGTAAATCATCGACATATACTCCAACAATCAAGTTTTCTTCTCCTTCTCGCTTTGTGTATACCGCGTGTTCATAGGGGCACTTCATAAAACCAAGTTTTTCAAGATATTTACTAAGTCTTGCATACCATGCTCGAGGATCTTGTCGCAGTCCGTAGAGAGCTTTAACCAACTTGTACACAAGATTTCTTTCCCCTTCTTTACAAATCCTTTTGGTTGAGCTACATAAACCGTTTCTTGTAATTCTCCATTTAGAAAAGCAGATTTTACATCTAGATGATGTATTTCCCAACCATTCTTTGATGCAAGAGCTAAGAGTAATCGCACCGTTTCAAGACGTGTTACTGGTGCAAATACTTCTTCAAAATCTACCCCTTGTATCTGCACATAACCTTTTGCAACAATTCTTGCCTTGTACTTAGTAACTTCACCATTTGTATCTCTTTTCAACTTATATACCCATTTTAAACCTACTGCTTTATGTCCTGTTGGTAGTTCCACCAAGTTCCAAGTATTATTTCTTTCAATGGAATCCATTTCAACTTTCATAGCTTGCTCCCATTATGGTTCTTTGATGGTTCACTGTAGGTGTTGGGTTCTTCAATGCCCAACAGCAATAACTCATGCTCTGCCTCAATTTCTTCAGTTTCATTATAAATTTCGCTAAGTAAACGAAATTTTCTGGGTGGCGTACTGCTGCCTGAACTTGAAGTGTAGATTGGACTGTTTTCTCTTGTTTCTGAACGTGTAACCGTATCTTCACTTCCACTTTCATTCGACCTTGGTGTAACACCCCCAGATCCGGGGTCCGGGATCGGGTCGTTACGGTCTTATTTTCCTTGATTGATACTTTACTTGAATCCAAAATAAATAATATCACATGATGTGACCCCACAATAATAACCACTCACACACACAGTTATAGTCCCAGAGATGAAATTGAAATAAGTCTCACATTACGGTTCCACGAATATAAGTTATTACAGACCAAAAGGATAACATCATAAGTTTAAGAGTTTGCCGTTGATTAACATTATTGATACATATAATTAAACTGGTGACCCAAAGGCTGCTGATCTATGCTACCTCAGCAATGGCAGCGATGATATCAGCGGGTAGTCCTGTGGGGCGGGTAACCTGCTTGCGCCGAGTGTGCCTGACGCGAGCCATGTGACCTAGCTGTTGTTGTGACATAATAATAAGCAAGGGTGAGCGATAGCCCACCAATAATAATATAACTATATAGTGATATGTGTAACAGTTCAAAGATATATTTTGAAACCATATGCCATGCATTAGTGAAAATAGTGTTAGTTCAATATAAAGGATGAAGTCACAAGGTGATTCAACCCATATATATTTCGTGGAAGTATATGCTATGTCAAGATAAATGATATAGCATTCTTTTTATAAAAATAGGAACTAGCAAGTAAGATATTGCAATTCCAGTTTTAAATACTTTTCAACTCTGCTGACCATGATGATGTTGCAGAAAATAAATAGACTATGGATAGTGAACCAATACTGGAGTATGCGATGACACCGCCTTACGATGATCAGTCGTAGGTTGTGCACCTTAAGAGTTGTTTCTCTACATGTAGAAGGAAGAACATATGGACACCACCATACGCCGGATCTCCCTAGCCAACGGTTGGGCATAGACGGGGCCGGAGCCACTCGGACCCTATTTCAAGGATGGACTGTCCCACAGCCTCTTACACCGATTATCAATGATGGACTGTCCCACAGCCTCTTACACAAATACTCCTAGTTCGAGTAAATCCATGATTCTGAAACGTAAAGATCGTCCCCCTTTCCCCAAGTATAATACTTGTTGATAAGACTCCACAAAGTAGTCGTATCTAGTTGGAAAGGAAAATTCATCAATATTTCCCAAGCCGAGGCTTGTTAATGGATATCAACTTGTTCCAACAATACTACCCCTCGAATGATGAGAGGGTAAACAAAATTCCATGAATAATAGCAACCCAGTTGCGGGTGAAACGAATAATTTATGACCTGGCAGTCACAAGATAAATAACATTCCTCAAGTAAGGTTCCCTTACAATAGAATCGAAGGAATAATGGAACTACTGAGAACCTTCCTTGATAATATAATAATACTATTTGAATGAAGTAAATCATTTTTGAAACGAGTTAGAAGAATTAAATAAATATTCCAAGAATATTTATTGAGTCACAGATATCGGAAAAGTGTTGCTCGGAATATGTTAGGAATATGTTGTAGTTGATGATAACTTAACATTCAAGCAAAATTGTATAAGTCAAGTTTTGTAACTGTCAACGGATGAGACCTTATAACTCTATTCGTTGACAGGTAGCTCATCAACGGATGAGGTTTTGTAGCATACTGCAATATCTCTATTTATCAATTGATACTGTTTTTATTCAGAGTCATGTTGACCATCAATGGATAGGCAGAATAGGGTAGCCAATTGTAAATAAGCTATGCTATGTAATTCTGTCTAAGTGAAAGTGTATCAACGGATAAGAACAGGGCTCTATCAACGGATACAACTCAAATCTACTCAATCAACGGATACAGCTCAAACTACCGTCAACGGATAATTGTGCACAACATCAACGGATAATCATTGGCACTTTATCCTATGCTAGCTGGGAATTAGCAGTTGATAAGGATAGGTTTGACTGACAGATCACATGGGTTGATAGTAGGTATAAAAAGCAGTATGGCAGCCATACTTTGGAAACACAGAAGAAAGAAGCATTCCATTTACACAGTACATACAAGAAAGGTGCAGGGGACATATCTGTTCACAAGGACAACCTTTCGGCTACATGTGGATTTGGAGTGGAGTAGCAAGTCAACTTGAATTAGATTAATATTATCTTATTCCTGTAGCACTTGTAAACTTGGGATATATAACCAAGTGTAGCAACTCGTTAGACTGTAAGAAAACAGACATATTTGCTTAGGGTTTCTTGAATATTCTTAGAAGCAAAGAGTTGTAAAACAGAAGCTGTGTACATTTGTATCACAGGGTTTTCTTCAAATAAAAGTCTCAGGTGGTACATTTAACCACCTGATTTTTTATATGTTTGTGAACCATTTCTATTCAGTAATAATTTTTTATAGATTTCTATGGTTTTTATCAGAAATTTATAACTATCAAGAATTGTATTCAACCCCCCCCCCCTTCTACAATTTTACAAGTGTGTAATCTGGGAATAACAATTGGTATCAGAGCAAGCTTCTAATATATCTGAAGTTTAAAGATCAACACACTTCCAACATGTCTAAGAAGGATTATGGAGTGAAGATACCGGTTCTTGATAGGGAAAATTACTTTCACTGTAAAGTAAAAATGCGTCTACATCTCATGTCTATTGATGTAGGCTTTGTAGATTGCATTGAGAAGGGTCCTCATGTTCCAATGAAGGTTGCTTCGAGAGTTGGTCTTGCTGCAGATGCACCAGACACGTACATCCCAAAACCTGTTTCTGAGTGGAGTACTGAGGATGTTGCAGAAGTTCACAAAGATAAAAAGACCATGAATATTCTGTTTAATGGTTTAGAAGCAGACATGGTTGACAATGTTATCAACTGTACTACCGCCAAGGAAGTATGGGACATTGTTCAAACCCTTTGTGAAGGTACAGAACAGGTAAGGGAAAACAAGATGCAGCTATTGATCCAACAGTATGAGCACTTCCATTTCAAGAATGGAGAGACATTGAATGACACATTTAGTAGATTTCAAAAGCTACTAAATGGCTTGAAACTGTATGGAAGAATCTACCAAGTGAAAGATTCTAATCTCAAATTTCTGAGATCACTGCCCAAAGAGTGGAAGCCTATGACTGTTTCTCTAAGAAACACTCAAGAGTATAAGTCATTTACTCTTGAAAGGCTCTATGGAACTTTAAAGACATATGAACTAGAAATGGAGCAGGATGAAGAAATTGAGAAGGCCCAAAAGAAAAGTGGGTCAGTTGCACTTGTTGCCAACTTGGAGCAGAAGGAGGAGAAGAGGACTGAAGCTGCTAAATCTACACCAAACAGGGAGGTTTGTGAAGGTAGAGAAGAATCAAGCAAAAGCAAGGAAAAGGTTTCTGAAGAAACGAGTGTCCTACAGCAGGATGAATTGGATGAGATAGATGAGCATTTAGCCTTTCTATCTAGGAGATTCTCTAAGCTAAATGTAACACCCCAGTCCCACATCGAGGAGATTTGAGACTTCTGTTCAGTTTATAAGGCAAAGTACTACTACTAAGTGCACCGACAAAATCATGATCTTTTGGGGGCCTGTGGTGGGCTTGTGGATTACCCAAGTTGGTTGCATTTGGGCCAGTTTACTTTGGTTAATTTCCGATTCGGAATCGGGACTCGACCCGATTTTCAAAAAAAAACCTCGGGATTTGACCCGGGTTGTCACATATGGTATCAGAGCCGACTCTCGAAAGCTTGATTCGTCAAGTTGCCGGAGGTGGGGACACGAAGGCTGGTGGTATTATCCCACAATGGACAGAGGTTCGGAGGTGGGGACACGAAGCCAGTCGGTATTATCCCACAATGGCTAGGGAGGAACGATCTTGGAACCTATGGGATATCCGTTCAGACCTGACGAGGACGTCAGGAGTTTAAGTGGGGGAGTTTGTAACACCCCAGTCTCACATCGAGTAACACCCCCTTCCTAAAATGGGAGGAGATATTACTTATAATCCATAACCTGTAAACAGAGCACTAAAAACAAACTCTAAATAATAATTAAATAGTCTAAATAATGCTAGAAGTTCATAAGTCATTATCAATGGAATAAGGGTAGCTCTCCATCACACAATCCCTGATCCCCCTAAGCACCTGCCAGAAAAAGAATACGGCATGAGCCAATCGCCCAGTACGGATTTGGAATACAATTTATAAAACAGAAAAACAGATAAGTATACTTGACAGTTATAGTAAAACAATTATTTTAAAAATATGCATGGCTGAAACAACGAGGGGTTAGGATATTTCATACCGAGATCAGAACAGATACAAATACACACATCATAGGGTACCTAATGCGTGCAACAAATCGGATAACGTGTACGGCATATACAACGTCACCGCCAAATCAAATCACAAATCAAATCAAATATGGGTGCACCCACGTATCCTGAAACAAATATCAAAATGCGCAAAAGCTCGCCACCTGAGCTATCAGAAGGATACGCCGTGACCAATCACACTGCCACGGAAGTGTCATGTCACTGGTGCCGCAATGACATGGCTGTAGTACCCCTACAGCTGGTTAACTCGGTATACCCTATATCACTAAGGGTTCAAATAAAACATTTTCGCAAATTTTTATAAATCACATAAAACAGATATTCCAAATATTTCCACAGATATTTAAATTCATAAATTTTAGGAAACCCCAGAAACAGATATTTGAATATTTTTCAAGACAAATGAATACATAATTTTAGAAAACCACAAGAACATTTCCAACAAATATTTCAGAAAGTCGCAAAAACAAATATTTAAATATTTTCAAAACAGATATAAAAATCACTTTCCAAAATTAATGAGTAAAAACATTTTTTAAAATCAGAACGGTCAAAACAATTAAAACCAAGCGAATAGATTTGAGGACAAAACAGATTTAATATAGTTAATTCTAAAATGAGTAGCGCTGAATAAAAAGGAGAGAGAATCCGTACCTCGAAGATAGTAAACTCAAATACTAATAAAATTCGCAAACCATCCGCTACACTCTCGACTCCCGATCTATTTACAAAAATATAACTTATTATTAACAATTCATTCTCTTTGGTTTTATATATATATACCAGCTTAACATAATTATTATATATATGAATTATTACCGAATACTCAGTGCAATCACTAACTTAGAATTTGAATTCGATCCAGTAATATAACCAGATGTCTTTCAAAGGTCTATATAATATTAATATATTAAAACAATCAGTACTACACCTCTGTACACCTTGCCGACTCAAAAATAACACAAGTAGGGCTCTCCAGTACTTGCATTAATACTAAATAGTTTACTTAAGACCTGGTTATATTAACTAAATTAGTAACCACTTTAATTATTAAACACTAAAAGAATAGTAACAAATATATGACATAAATGGCTATAAAATATGTAAACACATCTTAAATTCAAAATTCAATAGTAGACCACAAGCTTGATTTACACAATGTATCAAATAAGAAAAACGTACACAAGGTGTCATATATATTTTGTAAAAATCTTAAAACTTTGCAACTTAGAATTTGTTAATAATAAAATAGTACCATAACACATGAATAGTATATTAATTAATGAATATAAGGTTTGTATTGTGTGTAAATTATACTCAAGCCTGAAACATAGAAGGAGTACCTTAATGGACTTGATTTTTGACAATTTTTCTTGTGAATCGATCATCTCGCACCTTTTGCTTCTGCTGCTGCGTGTCTCTTATTGATGTTTAGGGTTTAGTTTATTATTTGTGAATCGTGAGTGAGAGGGTGTCCCGTGTATATTTATAAAACCAACATTATCGATTAAGACTTGGATTAGAAACAACCCGCTACTAATTTTAACCAAAATAGATTTTTTTTTTGTTTTATTATTATTATTATTATTATTATTATTATTATTATTATTATTAAAATATCTAAAACTCCTATATATTACATATATACCCCCTTAAAAAGGATTCCGTCCCCGGAATCAAACGAAACAAAAACTCGTACCTGAATTAGATAAGTGCGATCATTCATTCATTCAAAATTTTGTTTTTTTTTACAGATAGATTCTTCTTGCTTAATAATTCTTCCACAAAATGTTTGACAAAAAGAATGATTTCCTATCTAAAAACTCGCTATTCTCAAACTAAGATAACTTCGACTTTCTCCTCACAAATTAATTTATAAATTCTCTATTGAGCGTTGAAAATTTTCTAATTAACAAGAATGACAATTCCAATCCCATATAACCGATACAAAATATTTATGCATTTATGATAACTTTAGTTGTGATTTTTATCTATAAGGAATTTCACTCGCTCTCTATTTCTTGCATGCAAGACTGCTATTGCATATAAATATAGTTAGGATAAACAATTTTATATGAAACATGTCTTCAAGATAAATTATTAAATATCCTAATCCTTTGCTACTAATAACCGTGAAATACATGTTGACAAATACACATCCAAATTGAACACGACAATTAATACACACATAACGAAATTAAAAAAATTATACATTTCAATTTGCATATTAAATAGTCACATTTTTTTTATATAACTATCTTGAACCCATTGTGTACAACACATCCTTAATCATTGCTTATATTATACTCAATAGTTAATTAACACATTCTTTTAGTATAAATAATGACACTAATAAGATTAACATAATTAAATCAACATATATAATATACAACCTAATAACAAATATAAATTAATAAATATATACTTCAAATAGGTGACAACCATCCACACATATACATGTAAACACATATCAAAATAAGGAATAGAATCTAAATTATAAAGTCTCTTAAATTTATTTGTAATTAATCAATAAATTGGGCTGTAACTAATTGTCTAGACACATAAATAATGAATGATGTGTTCAAATAATTCATAAAAGCAATTAGTGTTAGAACAACTAATACTCACGTTTTGACTAGCAAAATTAAACTATGGTTGAGTACCCTTATACATAAATCTAAGCATGCTTTAATATTAACTATAAACAATTAAAAATTATTTAAATTGACATCTTTAGATTAAAAATTTGACATATAATTATAATCAAATAGTTTTATAAAACAATCTCATGCAACAAATATAATTGCTTAATTAAATTAACAATCTAGTCTCACACGACTTAAATTAATCAAAGCACGTTGCACACATCAATGATATAAATTTTTGTATGACACTATGAAATATCAAATAACTTGACTTATTGTAGAAACACAGAGTCATCAACTTAATAAGCATGTATAAGCAGTAAAAGACAATAGGCTAGAAAATAATTAATTAAGTGCATCAATATAAATAAGCAAGGCACATAATTACGAAATATATAACTTTGTTTGTACTTGACTAAAATTATATAATATCTATGGTCCTTTTTGTTCTTTCTCCACTTTTCCTCACATGTTGTCTATTTTTTTTTTCTCGTCTCCTGGTTCTCTCTTAGTGGCTAGTGCGACTAAATACACAATACAACTCCTAATTTAAGGTTCACTAGTGATATTAATTTATTTTAATTATCAAAATTAACAACATATGTATCTCTATATGTTCACTATCCACGTGTCTAGATTAAGAGACACGGACATAACAAAATATAATCAGATTGAAATAAATTAAATTATCATGTGTAAACTATATGGATCAGATCCACAAGTATCTAATATGAAACAATTATAATTTATTTCAGTTTGGAAATATTTTGTTATGACCGTATCTCATAATCTGGACATGGATAGTGAATATGTAGAGACACATATGTTGTTAATTTTGATAATTAAAATAAATTAATATCACTAATGAACCTTAAATTAGGAGTTGTACTGTGTATTTAGCTGCACTAGCCACTAGGAGAAAAACAGGAGACGAAAAAAAACTTACGTGAGGGAGAGTGGAGAAAGAACAAGAAGGACCATATATGTTTCAGCATTTTAGCCATGTACAAGGAAGGTTACATCATGTAATTATGTTTTTTTGTTTAATTGATGAATTTATTTATTTTCTAGCCTATTATCTATTAGTTGTATATTCATGCATATTAAGTTCATGACTCTATTTTTTTTAGAGAGACGAGTTATTTAATATTTCATAAAGTACAATACGTAAGTTTATATCATTAATTTTTATTAATTTGTGCAACCTGCCTCGATTAATTATGGTTTAATTTATATTTTAAATTAATTTATCAAATGAATATTATTCTTAAATCTTTTACACAGAGTTAAAATGGTATATGTAGATGGGATTTTTTTTTTCTTTTCTGTACAAACCCAAAACTAATACTGTCATGTAGTTTATTATATATTTTACATATTATTATTTAAATTATTTTGAAAAACAGTGTGTTACTCGGTTGCATGTCATTGTAAGTTTGCTTCGTTTGATTTTGGTTCTCTCTCGACTAGTTCCGGTAGTTGTGATAATTAATATTTATCACCGATAATTGCTAATTATTTGTATAATTATTTTATTAGTTTATAGTAATCAAAGTGATTTTTTTTATTGGCTAATTTACTAGTTAGGTGTGCTTATCTAGTAGGGTTTGGTCCACCTTCATTGTCTGAACAACTTTGTTCATATTATTTAATTAATATTTTGTGGGCATTAGTTCATGTAACAGTTATCATTGTCATACAATTACTATTATATGTTCAGTAATTTTTTTTTTTTTAGCCTATTAAATTTATTATGCTTTGGCTTGGCATTTGATTTTTATTTTGATTATTATTAATATATAATTGTGTTTAATATTAATATATGATAATAAAATTCATTTCCAAATTTAGATACTATTAGTGATACACATGACTTCAAACATTTTAAAATTATATCATGTTATTCATTGTTTTCTCTCTCTCTATTTAAATAGCAAATATTCGTTTCAACTATTGTCGATATTTGTTTAAAAAATTGTGATTGTTTTGTAGTTTATGTGAACATATCTGACCTAAAAACTAGAGTTAGGGGTAGTACTTCTTGGTTTAAAATTTTTGAGGCATTATTTACATAAAGAGACTTGTGATATTTAAATTGATCAAAAGAATTATGTGGATTAATATAACCTTGATGGATTTGAACCCGATGAATTTTGATTCTTAAAAATGTCATTTGTTTTTTAGGGTGCGATACTTTTGGTGTCGAAAGGACAACTTGGTCTTTTGATAGTATAGAGAAAGTGGAAGAAGTGTCTTATAGCTAGAGTTGCGTTGCCGCCACAGTTATCGCATGTGCATAATGTGTTTCATGTGTCGGTTTTGGGAGGCTATAAGTATCATCCGGTTTGCATAGTTCAGTATCCATTGCATAAGATTAGAGAGGATCTTTCTTGTGAGGAGGAAATAGAAGCTATCCTAGCTCGAGAGGAACGAGTTTTGAGAAAGAATACCATTCTATTTGTTAAAGTTTTGTGGAAAAAAAACATTTTGAGAGAGAGGCTACTTAGGAACTAGAAGAATCTATTTGTGAGGAAAAATCACATTTATTCTAATTAGATACGAATTTTAGTTTCGTTTGATTCCGGGGACGGAATCCTTTTTAAGGGGGTATATATGTAATATATAGGATTTTTAAATAATAATAGTAATAATAATAATAATAATAATATTAATAATAATATTTCTGTTAAAAGAATATTGGTTATTTAATTGAATTACTAAATTAGTAATTACTAATTAGAAAAGAAGTCGATAAGTTGGGCCAAAGTCGATAACTGATACTCTATATATTAACTCAACCCTAATATAATATAAAAAGCAAATTGGTAGAGGTTTTTATTGAGAGCCGCGCAGCAAGGGAAAAAGAAGAGAAAACGAGGGAGACTAACGAGAACAACAAGAGGGAGAGACTGTGTTGTTAATATTGTGAACATACAAAAGGTACATATTTTGATCTTCTACAACAAATACTAATACAGTGAGTTGATCAATTTAGTTATAATACCCATGTGCATGCCTGTAAGTTCAGGAGTCAAGTCTTGGTTATTAAATTATATACATGAATTGCATGTGCTTCAATTTTTGTGAGTTTATATTATGTTTTAATCTAATAATATAATATGTGTTTTAATTATGAATCTTCTTGATAATTTCTTATGATCCGATATAAAAGTAAGGAACCATGTTTTTCTTTTTAATCGATTTTACTAGGGATATAACTTGAATATTTTGGTTATTGTTTTCTGTTATGAACATATTATGTATTGTTTATTTTATTTCATTAAAGTTGAATTACGTGAATTTTAATTAATTAAATGAGCTTTCATGTAAACAATGTTGATTTAATAAAACAAGTTTTGTAGCATAATATATTGATATTTGATTATGATGTCTTGATAATTTTATATATAAGTAATAATTGTCTAGTTTTGTCACTGTGTTAGTATATTTAGTATATTACTGTGTTAATATCATTGGAGAAATTGGTCACCTAATTTTGCACATAACAGAAGGCAAGCGCCGAAGCATCTCATGCCAAGGCCGACTGTTACTTGTTTTAATATATTAATAAATTAGATTATAGAAGTGTGGTGTACATTTATTTAAGCTAGTGTAATATTACATGTATAAATTATTAATTTGTATTTCATGTGATAATTGTGATTAGCTAGTATGATTTATATAAAACGGTAATTAGTAATGAACTGTTAGTAATAAATCTTAATTTTAATTTTAGATCGGGTCCCGGGAGTTTAGCAAATCATTGTTGATTTCGTGAGTGTTTGAGATTGTTATTTTCGAGGTACGGATTCTCTCTCCTTTTTATTCAGCGCTACTCATTTTAGAATTAACTATATTAAATCTGTTTTGTCCTCAAATCTATTCGCTTGGTTTTAATTGTTTTGACCGTTCTGATTTTAAAAAATGTTTTTACTCATTAATTTTGGAAAGTGATTTTTATATCTGTTTTGAAAATATTTAAATATTTGTTTTTGCGACTTTCTGAAATATTTGTTGGAAATGTTCTTGTGGTTTTCTAAAATTATGTATTCATTTGTCTTGAAAAATATTCAAATATCTGTTTCTGGGGTTTCCTAAAATTTATGAATTTAAATATCTGTGGAAATATTTGGAATATCTGTTTTATGTGATTTATAAAAATTTGCGAAAATGTTTTATTTGAACCCTTAGTGATATAGGGTATACCGAGTTAACCAGCTGTAGGGGTACTACAGCCATGTCATTGCGGCACCAGTGACATGACACTTCCGTGGCAGTGTGATTGGTCACGGCGTATCCTTCTGATAGCTCAGGTGGCGAGCTTTTGCGCATTTTGATATTTGTTTCAGGATACGTGGGTGCACCCAGATTTGATTTGATTTATGATTTGATTTGGCGGTGACGTGTATATGCCGTACACGTTATCCGATTTGTTGCACACATTAGGTACCCTATGATGTGTGTATTTGTATCTGTTATGTTCTGATCTCGGTATGAAACATCCTAACCCCTCGTTGCTTCAGCCATGCATATATTTTTTTTAAAATAAATGTTTTATTATAAACTGTCAAATATACATAACTTTTTTTTCTGTTTTATAAACTGTACTCCAAATCCGTACTGGGCGATTGGCTCATGCCGTATTCTTTTTCTGGCAGGTGCTTAGGGGGATCAGGGATTGTGTGATGGAGATGTAACACCCCCTTCTCTAAATAGAAAGGAATATTACTTATAATCCATAAACCTGCAAACAGAGCACTAAAATATTCTCTAAATAAATGATTAAACAGTCTAATAATCTCTGAATAATATAAACCTCCAAATTACAGTTCAAACCAATAAATACGAAAAACCAAAATCTGTAAATAAATAATCCAGTCTAAATAATTCTAGAAGTCCATAAATCCTAAGCAACGAAATAAAGGGTAGCACTCCATCACACAGTCCCAGATCCCCCTAAGCACCTGCCAGAAAAGAATACGGCATGAGCCAAACGCCCAGTACGGATTTGGAATATAATTTGTAAAACAGAAAAACAGATAAGTATATTTGACAGTTATAATAGAACATTTATTTTAAAATAAGCATGGCTGAAGCAACAAGGGGTTAGGATATTTCATACCGAGATCAGAACAGATACAGATACAGATACATACATCATAGGGTACCGTAATGTATGCAACAAACCGGATAACGTGTACGGCATATACACGTCACCGCCAAAACAAATCACAAATCAAATCAAATCTGGGTGCACCCACGTATCCTGAAACAAATATCAAAATGCGCAAAAGCTCGCCACCTGAGCTATCAGAAGGATACGCCGTGACCAATCACACTGCCACGGAAGTGTCATGTCACTGGTGCCGCAATGACAAGGCTGTAGTACCCCTACAGCTGGTTAACTCGGTATACCCTATATCGCTAAGGGTTCAAATAAAATACTTCGCAAAATCACAGTAAACGAATATTTGAACATTTCCAACAAATATATAATTTGCAAAATTTCAGAAAGTCGCAGAAACAGATATTTAAATATTTTCAAAACAAATATAAAAATCACTTTCCAAAATCAACGAGTCAAAATATTTTTCAAAATCAGAACAGTCGAAACCAAGTGAATATATTTGAGGGCAAAACAAATTTAATATTACTAATCCTAAGAGGAATAGCGCTGAATAAAAAGGAGAGAGAATCCGTACCTCGAAAATAACGATCTCAAACACTCACGAAATCCACAAAAATCCGCTAATTTCCCCGCTCCCGATCTAATTACAAAATGTAATTTATTACTATAAAATATTTCTTTCACAATACAGAAGATAACATATACAAGATTATATGACTCGCTAGTTTAATTATAAAATACAACTAACAAGACATAAGTTATCAATTAAATAATATTTTAACTAAAACACTTTCGAGACTAAAGACCGTACTAATATTAATACATGTTCAAACATTCTGACTACCAAAACCAGACCAGAACAAGGTAGTTTGCCTACTGACTGTACGAGTTCACAAACCATAAGTATATAATAATAAATTCATGTGTCCTCCTGTGCATGCATTTACAACCACATTAAAGTATAAAACAAGGTTACACTCTGGTAAGCCGTGTAAAAGAAAATGAGGGCATTAAACCATTAAATTATTACATTAATTCATGATTGCAAAATCATAACATACATAACCATATTATACTAATAATCAAGTACGCAAATAATTAATAAATTAATATATAAAACAAAATATGTTACCATGAAATATCATCACTGTAAACTAACCGAACCATAAAATCAGTTTCATGAAGTGATATATATATATATATATAAATTAATTTTCAAATTCGTGTATATGAAAATTGAATATTAAAATTATGGTACAAAACTTGATTTAGACTATAGGAGGAACATAGGGCATCACACTTACGTATCCATTATATATATTAATAAAAGTACAATTCTATAAAGCTAGATCATGTCATGGTGTTGTAGAAAGTAGAAACAAAATAATAGTACCTCACAGTGCACAATCTCCCTCTAATGTCTTCCCTCTCTCTCGGCGGCTCGCAAAAGGGTTAATCTAATATGGAACAGATCAACAGACGTATACTTATCAATATATAGGCACAAGACACCGACTCCTTATCTAATTAGTAATTTCATTAAGTAACCAATTCTCTTTTTAATGAATTATTATTATTATTATTATTATTATTATTATTATTATTATTATTATTATTATTATTAAATATCTAAAATTCCAAATTATTATTACTATTATTACCATAATTATTATTTAAATTATTTAAAATTCCTATATATTACATATATACCCCCTTAAAAAGGATTCCGTCCCCGGAATCAAACGAAACTAAAACTCGTACCTGATTCGAATAGATGCGGATATCTCTCACGAATAGATTCCTCTAGTTCCCAAGTAGCCTCTCTTTCAGAATGATTTTTCCACAAAACCTTCACAAACGGTATAGTATTCCTCCTCAAAACTCGCTCCTCTCGATCTAAAATAGCTTCTGCTTCCTCCTCACAAGAAAGATCCTCTCTAATTTTATGCAATGGATACTGAACTACATGAAGTGGATGGTACTTGTAGCCTCTCAAAACGGACAAATGGAACACATTATGGATATGAGATAACTGCGGTGGCAACGCAACCCTATAAGACACTTCACCCACCTTCTCTATAACATCAAAAGGACCAACATATCTCGGACTAAGCTTCCCTTTCATACCAAACCGCTTAACACCCTTCCAAGGAGATACCTTCAAGAACACATGATCACTAGGTTCAAATCCACCGAACTTCCTATGCTGATCTGCAAAACTCTTTTGACGCGACCGAGCTTCCTTCAAACTTGCCTTAGCCTTCTCTACCTTCTCATTAGTGACCCTAACTAGTTCTGGCCCTTCAATAACTCTCTCGCCAACCTCATCCCAACAAGATGGTGCCCTACACCTCCTACCATACAAAGCCTCAAATGGTGGCATACCAATACTCGCGTGCCAGCTATTATTGTATGCAAACTCAACAAGATACAAATACTTATCCCAATCACCTATCCACTCCAAAGCACAAGCCCTCAACATATCCTCCAATGTCTGAATCGTTCTCTCCGACTGTCCATCGGTCTGCGGATGATAAGCAGTACTAAAATTAAGCCTCGTACCCCAAGCTTGCTGAAATCCCTTCCAAAAACGCGATGTAAACCTCGTATCCCTGTCAGAAACTATCGAAACAGGCACACCATGAAGTCTAACAATATCCCGCTGAAAAATCTCTGCCAACTCATGAACAGGAGTAGTCTCTCTAATAGGCAAGAAATGAGCGGACTTAGTAAGTCTATCAACCACCACCCATATAACATCATTCTTCCTAAAGGTCTTCGGCAAATGAGTCACAAAATCCATAGTAATGTTCTCCCACTTCCAAACTGGAATATCCAACTGCTGCAACAATCCACTAGGCCTCTGATGATCTATCTTCACCTGTTGACATGTAAGACATTTTCCCACAAACTCTGCTATGTCTCCCTTCATTCCACTCCACCAAAAGTGCTTCTTCAAATCTCTATACATCTTGGTGGAACCTGGATGAATAGAGAATGAAGAGCTATGAGCCTCGGTCAAAATCTCTTCACGAATTGCCACATCCGCGGGCACACACAATTTACTACCCAACCATATCACGCCCTCATCATCAGTACGAAAATATTTTTGCTTACCTTTTGCCACCTCTGATCTAATACCTTCCAATCCTGTATCATTCTTCTGAGCTTCCTTAACCCTTGAAACCAGATTTGGTTCCACTCTCAAATTCGCAATGCTACCATCCGATCCTCTAACATACAGCTCAATACCAAAGCGCTCCATGTCTGAAATAAGATGCGGCTGAGTAATAAGAGATGCAACACTCCCCAAGTTCTTCCTACTAAGAGCGTCTGCCACAACATTCGCCTTCCCTGGATGGTACTGAATATTAGCATCATAGTCCTTAAGAAGTTCAAGCCATCTTCGCTGCCTCATGTTAAGCTCCTTCTGAGTAAAAATGTACTTAAGACTCTTATGATCAGTGAAGATATCACAAGTCTCTCCATACAAATAATGCCTCCAAATCTTCAAAGCAAAGACCACTGCTGCTAACTCCAAGTCATGTGTAGGATAATTTACCTCATAAGATTTAAGCTGCCTAGAAGCGTAGGAAATCACCTTACCATGCTGCATAAGAACACACCCTAATCCTCTCTTAGAAGCATCACTATAAACCTGAAATCCTCCACTCCCTGATGGCAATACAAGAATAGGAGCTGACACCAACCTCTTCTTCAACTCTTGGAAACTCTGTTCACGATCATCATTCCACTCGAACTTAACACCCTTTCTCATCAATTGAGTCAATGGCAACGCTATGGATGAGAAACCTTCCACAAAACGCCTGTAGTAACCTGCCAAACCCAAGAAACTTCTCACCTCTGTAACATTGCTAGGTCTAGGCCAATTAGTGATAGCCTCGACTTTTGCAGGATCCAACTCAATCCCTCTAGAAGACACAATATGCCCCAAAAATGCCACCTGCTCTAACCAGAACTCACACTTTGAAAATTTTGCAAATAACTTCTTCTCCCTCAAGATCTCAAGCACAATACGTAAACTACAAGCAATTATGTGGATAAATCCAAAATTAAATGCTACAATTGTGGAATTGCTGGTCACATGATAAGTGAATGCAGGAAGCCTAGATCTGAGAATAAGGGAAAGCCAACTGAAACTGTTGACTACAAGAAGAAATATTTTGATCTTCTCAGACAGAAAGGAAAGGCATTCATGACCCAAGAGTATGACTGGGCTGCTGATGGAAATCATTCTGATGATGATGCTGAGTTTGTCAACCTTGCATTAATGGCTGATTCTGAGCAGGAAGCAAGTTCAGCTAGCAATCAGGGAAATAAGAGAAATCTATGGTACCTAGACAGTGGATGTTCTAGGCATATAACAGGAGATTCAACCCTGCTCACAGAGTTCAAGGAGGAAGCTGGCCCTAGAATTACCTTTGGAGATGACAGCAAAGGATATACTAAGGGATATGGCTTGATTACAAAGGACAATGTCATCATTGAAGAAGTGGCTTTAGTTGAAGGTTTGAAGCACAATTTACTGAGTGTCAGTCAGATTTGTGACAAAGACTATGAAGTAAAGTTCACTAAAGAAGCCTGTGTTGTTTCTACCAAGGAAAACAACAATGTGGTTCTGACAGGCTTTAGAAAAGGAAATGTTTACATAGCTGATTTCAACTCAGTATGCTCAGAATCCATTATTTGTCTCTTCAGCAAAGCAAGCAAGGATGAGAGTTGGCTATGGCATAAAAAGCTGTCTCATTTGAATTTTAAAGTCATGAATGATTTGGTAAGAAAGGATCTTGCTAGAGGAATCCCTCAATTGGAGTTCATCAAAGATGGATTGTGTGATGCTTGCCAATTAGGGAAGCAAAAGAAATCATCCTTCAAGAGCAAGACAGAGTCATCCATTGTTAAGCCCCTTCAATTGCTGCATATGGACTTATTTGGTCCAGTAAATGTCATGTCCATTTCAAAGAAGAAATACTGCCTGGTGATTGTGGATGATTTTTCTAAGTTTTCATGGACCTTCTTTCTGCACTCCAAAGATTGTGCAAGTGAAATCATCATCAATCATCTCAGACTAGTAAACAATGGTTCTGAAGTAAAAGTACAAAGAATCAGGAGTGACAATGGCACTGAATTCAAAAATTCCACAATGAAGATTTTCTGTGAAGAGAATGGAATTGTCCATGAGTTTTCTGCTGCTAGAACACCTCAACAAAATGGGGTTGTTGAAAGGAAAAACAGAACTCTCATTGAAGCAGCTAGAACAATGTTAAGTGAATCAAGATTGCCAACATATTTCTGGGCTGAAGCTGTCAACACTGCCTGCTTCACTCAGAATATTTCCTTGATCAATCAAGCTAGAGGAATGACTCCTTATCAATTATTCACCAACAAGAAACCAACGTTAGCTTTTCTTCATGTCTTTGGATGTAAGTGTTTTGTGCTAAGAAATCATGGAGATAACTTGGGCAAATTTGAAGCAAAGGCAGATGAAGCTATCTTTGTTGGATATGCAGCAGGGAAAGCCTATAGAGTCTACAATCTAAGAACCAACATTGTTATGGAATCTGTACATGTTGTGTTTGATGATCAAAAGATTCTAGGTCTAAATGATGAAGGCTTCCATGAAAAGTTGAGATTTGAGAATGAGGTAGAAGGAAGAATGTACATTGATGATGATGAGGAAAATGAAGATCATGGCCTTGGAAATTCACCTAGAGTTGTTGGTCCAACTAGAAGTGATGCTAACACTGGAAATGAAGCATCCGTTGACAATCATACTAGATCATCAGATGCATCCGTTGACAGGCATTCTCATGTATCCGTCGACAGGCAAAATAGAGCATCCGTTGATAGACAAAATGATGCATCTGTTGACAGTCAACTTCATAACTCCTCAAGGACAACAAACTCAGGGGGAGTTTCTCAAAGTCAAAACTCAATATCCAATCAACAAGATCATGCTCACGTAGATGAAACAACCTCATCTAGATCAAACCTTCCACCTTCAAGAAAATGGACCAGAGATCATCCTTTTGAGTTAATCATTGGTGACTCAAACTCAAGAGTCCAAACTAGGAGGGCCACACAAGAAGAATGCCTATACAGTAGTTTCCTGTCTCAAGAGGAACCTAAGAAAGTGGAGGATGCCCTTCTAGATCCAGATTGGGTCTTAGCAATGCAAGAAGAGCTAAACCAATTTGAGAGAAATAAAGTGTGGAAGCTTGTGCCCAAACCTGATGATAGAGGTATCATAGGTACCAAATGGGTTCTCAAGAATAAGACTGATGAAAATGGCATAATTGTGAGGAATAAAGCTAGATTAGTGGGAAAGGGCTATTCTCAAGAAGAAGGAATAGATTTTGATGAAACTTTTGCTCCAGTGGCAAGACTTGAGGCCATCAGAATTTTCCTAGCCTATGCAGCACATGCCAACTTCAAAGTCTATCAGATGGATGTTAAAAGTGCCTTTCTAAATGGGGAACTGGAAGAAGAGGTATATGTCCATCAACCTCCTGGCTTTGAAGATCCAGAATTTCCAGATTATGTATATCTTCTCTTGAAAGCACTTTATGCTTTGAAGCAAGCACCAAGAGCCTGGTATGACACTTTATCTCAATTTCTTTTGGAGAATCACTTCACTAGAGGTACAGTAGATAAAACCTTATTTCATAGAAATGTCAATGGTTCTTCAATACTTGTTCAAATCTATGTAGATGATATTATTTTTGGGTCTACAGATGAGAAGCTTTGCAAAAGGTTTGCCAAACTTATGCAAAGTAGGTATGAAATGAGCATGATGGGTGAATTAACTTACTTTCTTGGTTTACAAGTAAAGCAAGTTAATGAGGGAATTTTCATAAGTCAAACAAAATATATTTATGATCTCTTAAAGAAATTTGACTTAATGGATTGTGCCTCTGCAAAAACACCTATGGCCACTGCAACTAAGCTTGAGCTGAATACTAAGGAAAAATCTGTGGACATCTCAAGCTATAGAGGCATGGTAGGCTCACTTCTATATCTAACAGCTAGTAGACTTGATATAATGTTTTCCACATGTCTTTGTGCTAGATTTCAAGCTGACCCTAGAGAGTCTCACTTGATTGCTATTAAGAGAATTTTCAGGTATCTCAAGGGAACACCAAACCTTGGCATTTGGTACCCAAGAGATTCTGGCTTTGATCTAATTGGCTATTCAGATGCAGACTATGCAGGTTGCAGAATTGATAGGAAAAGTACTACAGGCTCCTGTCAATTTCTAGGGAACAGGCTTGTATCATGGTTCAGTAAGAAACAGAACTCAGTCTCCACTTCTACAGCCGAAGCTGAGTACATTACAGCTGGAAGTTGTTGTGCACAGATTCTTTGGATGAAAAATCAACTTATTGACTATGGTCTAAAAGTTGAGAAGATTCCAATTTTCTGTGACAACACTAGTGCTATTGCCATCACAGAGAATCCAGTGCAACATTCGAGAACCAAGCACATTGACATCAAATACCACTTCATTAGAGAGCATGTGATGAATGGTACAGTAGAAATGCACTTTGTGCCAAGTGAAATGCAGCTTGCAGATATCTTCACCAAGCCTCTTGATGAATCTTCATTCACAAGGTTGGTAGGTGAACTAGGTATGCTTAATTTTTCATAATTCCTAGTGGTATCTAATCACACAGTATTGCAGCTAGAAATGTGTTTTGATTTACTTGAGAATTAAAAACTCTCAGAATAACTCTTAGCAGAAATTTTGTTTAAGGCAAAATTTGCTTATCAACGGATATCCTTTTATCCGTTGGTAGTATAAACACATTACTAGATTTTCGTATGTCAACGGATAACAGGTTATCCACGTCATCGATGGATAAACTGTTTTCTCAACCGTCCAATCTTTATCCGTTGATATACATATTTCTCTTTATAGCCGTTGGTAAACGTGTATAATTAGTCACGGCTGTACTTCTTTTCTTTTCATTTATTATCTGACAGTTACTTTTGTCCAATGGGGTAATTACTTTTAATTATTTCATTTTTAATTCTTGGAAAATATAAAAGGCTGTTTTGTGCCCTCACATCTCACCTTTATTCATTTTCAAGAATCTCATTAGTTAACTGCATCTTCTTCACTAAATCTCTCTCTGCAACAAAAGTTCAAACACTTCAATGGCGCCTATTGTTAAGATGATGTCTTCCACCGGGTTTACCTATGAGAAGAACAATTTCGCGGCCTTTGTTGATACAGTGAACGCTCCAGAAGCATATCACACCATGATGAATTTCGTGAAGAAATGCAAACTGTCATATGCTATGACTGCCACCACTCTTCTAATCCATGAGGTAATTGAAGAGTTGTGGGCATCTGCTGAGTACAATGGCACAGACGGTACACTTGCTTTTTCTTTGAAGGGTAAAAATTATGTAGTTAATTCTGATGTGTTAACTGCTTGTTTAAAATTGCCTGAGAATAACTGTTTGAATGTACCCAGTAATGCTGAAATTGTTACCATGCTTAATTCTATGAATTATACCCTTAGTACTGAGAACTTAGGGAAAATTGTTAGGAAAGGTATGGTTAAAGAATGGAGTTATCTTTGTGATGCCTTCATTAAAACTTTTTCTGGAAAGATTAGTAACTTTGATGTTGTTACCAATTTCATGCTAGTTATGCTATGTATGCTTTTGACTGATAAATTCTATAATTTTGGCACACTAGTCATGTATGAGATAGCAACTAAATTAGGAAAAAGGGAAACTAGGAGCAAGAATGTTTATTTTGCTAGATTTTTTATGCTCCTAGCACTGCATGTATCTGAGAATGAGCTATCCATTGCTAACCCGGATAGCAAGTTCAATTGTTTTGTTCAGGAGAAGAGAGTCTTAAGTGATTTGATTCGAATGAACCTAAATGCAGAAGTACAATTGGTATATCTACCAATTGTTCAGGTAACTGTTTCCAACCCTGAAACTCCTATCTCCAACCCCCAAATTTCTTTGCCTTCTAGTGTCACAATGGAGTCTGTGGCTGTGACCAAACAGGCTCCTACCAAAGTGACCAAATCCAGAGTTCCAAAACCACAATCTAAAAGACAAACCTCAGGTGTCTCTCAAAAGGCACCTGTTGCAAAAACTACCAAAACTCTTGAGGGGAGTGTGAAGGTGGTAGTGAGTGGTGAGGGACAGGGTGAACATCAAAGAAACCCTAAGGATAAGGAAGGTGAGGCAGGTGCAACCAACATTTCAGTCTCTCAAAAGACTGTTAATGAAGCTACAAACCGAATTCTAGTTACATCCTCTCAACAGAGTATGACTACTAATTTAAGTTCCACTCCAGGAACACTGCACAAAAGGGGAAGAGACACAGATAACTCTCACTCAAAAACCTATGGTAGAAGAGTAAAATCCAAAACCATTGGGGAATCACAGGGTGCACATACTGTACAACAAACTGTACCTTCTCAAACTCAGTTTGATGTGACTTCAATAAATGTGGAGTCACAACCCCTTGATCTTAACCTTCAAATCGATACACATTTTGATCCACCATCACCAACTCCATCTCTGGATGTGGATATGATATCTACATCAATTCCTGATTCTCCATCTTTAAAATTCTTGGAGAAGCCCCACTCAACAATTGGTGGTCATCATCTTTTAGATGATTTGTTGGGCCATCAATCTTCCATTCCTGAATTCACAACACTATCTGTGGCCTCTTCCTTAAAATCAATCACCACAGATTCAGTGTTGGTTTTCACTTCAACGGATACTCGTTTTCCTTCATCAACGGATATCCTTCATTCGTTGACAAGTGTTTCTCCATCAACGGATATGTCTATAACTAATTATCCGTTGATAGCAATAGCTACTACATCAACGGATACACTTTATCCGTTGATAACTCTCTCTACCAATGCAAAATGTGACATTCCCATGTCAACTGTGGAGGAGTTTGTAGTAGTTGAAACACTTTTAGGAATGAGGGAAGGGAGTGAGAGGCTGCCTTGTGAGCAGGCAAAAGGAGAGAAAAACAATGAGAGGCTGACCATTTCTTCCGGTCAGGCAAAAGGAGAGCTAGAGAGTTCCACCTTAGTAGGTGAAGGTGAGGGTGTGAGAGGTGTGAGCCAGGGGGAGCCCCTGATGCAAGAAAAGAGAGATGAGAGGAGAGAAGGGACTACAGGAGAAATAAGGCAGGAAGATTCAGCCATTGCAAGTGAGTTAATGGAGGTTAATGAAGCTTCCAAAGAGATGGAATTTAGACAAGAATATCAGTCAATTATTGACTCCATCTCTTTGGATCCTGAAACCTTTACTCATCCTGTTTCTGCCTATCAAGTCATGGCACAACAGGGCAATGTGGAGGCAGAAAAGGCAATGCACCTAGTGCACACCTCAGAATTTCTTCAAAGAGCAAAAGAAGCTTTACAAACCCTGTCTCCAAGTGCTGGAAGTGAAGAGTTTGGCAGTGATGACAGTCAAAGTTCAGATGGTGAAGAAATCAATGAGGATGAGACTCCAGGATGGATGTTTTCCAATGCCACTGAACTTGGGAATCTCAATGTGGAAATCATGAAGCAATATCAATCTGCTAAGGCTGAGCACCAAACTGCAGACCCACAGAGAAAGACTGTTCTTGAGCAAGTTATGGCCTCCTTGAAATTACAAAAGATGCAATCTGTTATTCAAAGAACATAACAGGAGGAGGTCAAGTCTGCAATTAGAGATATGAAGATAGCACTAGATGCCAAGATTGAGGCACTAGCTCCTACTACCACTCAAAAGGTGCTTTCTAGCAAACTTCTCAAAGAAGATAGCCTGGCTAAGTCTGTTCAGCTTCTTTCCTCCAGAATGGATAGTATGGAATCTCAAATGCACACTATCATTGCCAATCAATCAAAACAGACTCAACTACTGGAAATGCTACTTGCAGCTTCAACCCCAACCCTTGATGCTAACAAAAAAGGGGAGAAAATGGGAACAAGCACAGAAGAGGCTGCAACATCTACTGGCCAATTTCAAGCTACCAGTAGTGAGATAGCACAGATTGAGGGGGAGCAACAGCCAATTGTAGTGGTCAATCCAACAGAGTTTGAGATAAAGGCTTCCCCTGTGAAGAAACAAGTGGCTTTGCCTGAGATTCAAAGCTTAGAAGAAATCTCAGATGGTGAAAGGCAAGCCAGAATAGAAGCTTTGGAAAAGATCAACAAGGAGACTAATGAAAGAATCCTAAAGGCAGAGAGGATGATCAATGATTCAATTGCATCATCTCTGTTCCTTAATGCTCAAACTTCTGCTCCAACAATATCAACCACAATCATGAAGGTGCTCACTCCAAGGGTTGTGGCTCCTACATTCTATGATGCTGAGCCATTATTTGTCAAAGAATTTGAACCAGCCATCAAAACCAGAGCCTACTCACCACCAAAGGAAAATGGGAAGAACAAGCTTCAATTGGACTACCCATTTCCCAAGAATGATGAAGAAAAGGTAATGGGAAAAACAATCATGGAGTTCAAAGTACAGCCAAATAAGAGTGTAAGAGATTGGATGGCTGTAATCATGAGGAATGGAAAAGTATTAAATATATCCAACAGCCATCCTAGATTTGTGGAAGCTAAAAGAGAAGAAGTCTCCAGAATCCAAAGGGAAGCCCATCCAAGTACAGAAAATCAATAAGAAAACTCAGATGAGAAGCAAGCCAGGCTAGCTCAAGAGTTAATGGATGAGGTAGAGGTTGAAATGAAGGAACCTGAGGAAGTTCCAAAATCCAAACCTAAAAGAAGGAAAGCTAAAACCAAGAGGGTTCTTTCTCCAGAACCCTCTCCAGAAAAAGAAACCATTGGCTCATCAGTACCTATATCTGCAACAGTAATCGACCCAACTGTAAACTTTCATGGTGACCCTATAATGCCCAAAGAAGAACCAATGAATTTTGATTCAATTGAAGTTCCTTCATTCTTGCTGAATCCAAAACAGAAGAAAAGGGCTCCAAAGAAGCAACTTTCAAAGGGACCAGTTCAAGTTGCTAGGGTACCTGCTATTGTCAAACAACCAATCTTGGAAAACAAAGAAGACTTTATCTATCAGGCAGAAATTGAAGAATACTCTGGCATGAATCTATATTTGGATGAATTGTCAGAAGTAAGAGGAATTGACAAGTACAAGAATCAGCCTGAGAGATTAGTGTTTGTCTACAAGGGAGGAAGTCAGAGGACATGACCATTACAGAAGGTTCTTGGAGAGAATTATCATACACTGACCAAAGTGTTCTCAGCATTCAAGAGACACACAGGGTTCTCTTAGACAACCAGAAGGGAGATAATCAGCAGAATAGAAGAAATAAGGAGAGAATGGAACTCACCCTCAAGTCTACCAAAGAAAATGAAGATCCCATATAATGGACAGAAAATCCACATTCAACCCTTTTGGATGATGGAGTTCAGGGATGAAGAGGGCACTAGGAGATTCTTCAGGTTAGAAGACCAACTGTCAAAGGCTAGTTCTGATTACCTAAGATGGTTACAACTAAAGCTAAATCCAAAAGTTGTTGAAGAAGATACCTTCTATAGGCAACTTCAAGTGCAAATTGAGTCCAACTCTGCCAAGGAAGGAATGTCAAGGGTGCAGCCAACCAGAGAGAGGAAACATCATTAATCTGCTCAATCTAAAGGAGCACATCTCTGATAAGTTTCTTAAAGCTTTCTATTTTTAATTTTTGCAGCTTAATACAATTTTTGCATACTGTAGTGTGTATATATCTTTAGGAATGTTTTGTTATCATCAAGGTTCTGAATTTATGCTTCATTGCCATCAAGTATAAATTGGGGGAGATTGTTAGGAATATGTTGTAGTTGATGATAACTTAACATTCAAGCAAAATTGTATAAGTCAAGTTTTGTAACTGTCAATGGATGAGACCTTATAACTCTATTCGTTGACAGGTAGCTCATCAACGGATGAGGTTTTGTAGCATACTGCAATATCTCTATTTATCAATTGATAGTGTTTTTATTCAGAGTCATGTTGACCATCAATGGATAGGCAGAATAGGGTAGCCAATTGTAAATAAGCTATGCTATGTAATTCTGTCTAAGTGAAAGTGTATCAACGGATAAGAACAGGGCTCTATCAACGGATACAACTCAAATCTACTCAATCAACGGATACAGCTCAAACTACCGTCAACGGATAATTGTGCACAACATCAACGGATAATCATTGTCACTTTATCCTATGCTAGCTGGGAATTAGCAGTTGATAAGGACAGGTTTGACTGACAGATCACATGGGTTGATAGTAGGTATAAAAAGCAGTATGGAAGCCATACTTTGGAAACACAGAAGAAAGAAGCATTCCATTTACACAGTACATACAAGAAAGGTGCAGGGGACATATCTGTTCACAAGGACAACCTTTCGGCTACATGTGGATTTGGAGTGGAGTAGCAAGTCAACTTGAATTAGATTAATATTATCTTATTCCTGTAGCACTTGTAAACTTGGGATATATAACCAAGTGTAGCAACTCGTTAGACTGTAAGAAAACAGACATATTTGCTTAGGGTTTCTTGAATATTCTTAGAAGCAAAGAGTTGTAAAACAGAAGCTGTGTACATTTGTATCACAGGGTTTTCTTCAAATAAAAGTCTCAGGTGGTACATTTAACCACCTGATTTTTTATGTGTTTGTAAACCATTTCTATTCAGCAATTATTTCTTTATAGATTTCTGTGGTTTTTATCAGAAATTTATAACTATCAAGAATTGTATTCAACCCCCCCTTCTACAATTATACAAGTGTGTAATCTGGGAATAACAGAATAATCTTTGAATAAATATTCAGAATAATATTCATTGAACAAATAATGAATATTAAATTTAACAATGATATTTAGTGATGAAATAATCAACAAATGGATATTTGAAATAATATTCACTGAATCAATAATGAATATTATACTTAAGAATGATACTCATTGATGACATAATGATTGACTGAATATTTGAGACAATATTTATTGAACAAACAATGAATATTCAACTAAGTAATATTTATAGAAGAAATGATTATCGAAGGAACATTTGAAATTATGTTCAATAATTGAATCGACTTTAAATGAATGTCGAAGATAATATTCATCATCTCAAGGGAATGTTTTTAATAATATTTGTCGAATAACTGGAGTTCGAATCAATGTTCAACTAATATTTATAAAGTAAATAGAGATTGAATGAATATTCAAAATAATATTCATTTGAATATATAAGGCTCGAATGAATATTAAAATAATATTCATTAAATAAATAACTCGAATGAATATTCGAAAATAATATCTATTGAGTAAATAAGAATGAATATTCTTTAAGTAAATAAATTAACTGAGAGTTCGAAATAATATTCGAATATTAAATCGACTTTAGATGAATATTAAAGATAATGTTCATCGAATAAATAAATATCTGATGAATAACCCGAATAATATTTATCAAATAATCTCAAAGGAATATCTCAATAATATTCGCTAGATAATAAATGGGAAATATTTACTTAATTATTTTCCTCTGAAAATAATGTCAATATATCAAGAAGTAACGACTCCCGGTCTATAATCAAGGAATGAGGTTCAAATGCCCTTCGCTTAAGGGTCTTTACAATATCCGGCTTATAACCGATATATATCTATTTAGCTTATAAGCCAACAATAAATCAGGGAACAAGTATCAAAATATAACTTGAAAATAGGCATGCATGCTATGGCATATGTATAACAGAAATCATATATATATTCACAACAATAGCCTTTAAAAGGTTTAAAAACTTGCCTGGGAATCGAGTGCGAGTAGGGGTAGTGGTAGCATGTCTCGGGTCAGCCTGGTGATCTATAATAGTCAAGGCATTCGGGATTAATCACTTAACACCTTTCAAAAGGTTAAGTATAAACTTAACTTAAATCGAAACACGTTATCAAGTCGTTTCGTCATACCCCTCTAATTCACTCTTATTATTGCTTTTATTATCCGACACTTGTTCGTTAATAAAGCATGTCATTACACTTACATATGGTAAGTATTTGATTTGTAAAAGTTTTAAAGTCGAAAGATTATACCTCGAGATTTATTGATCGTTTTCTAAGTGGTTTACCGTAGTTATAACCAAGTATACTCTTTAGGGGTACTTTCGTACTTAACCTTGATTCAAACATTTTTATAAAATCGAAAAACGATCTTTTTAATACGAGGTCTTCTCTCACACCATCCTTATGCTCTCTAATATTTAATTATTAAGATTCGCCACTGATTTCGCAATATTAAAGGGATCCAATTTTGGTTACGAACTTTTGATTACGGTTTCAAACCACTTTTACGAATTTAATCATAACTCCTAAACCGTAAGTCCGTTTCATGCGATATTTATATCAAAACGAATCTCATAACACAATATAGCTTATCATGGCATAAATCGAAGCTAATCAGTGAGTTACATCTACTGTCAAGTTCGTGTTCTTAAGGTTAACAAAATTTTGGCATTACGACGGCTATAAATCGAACGTTCTAAAAATTACAACAACAATACCAAGCCACACCGGGCACAAATCCAACTTATACACATGTTCTTCATCTCAACAAGTCCAGAAGCTACTGATCTTAGCATCAAAATCATCATGCTTCTTAAATCAACTAAACCACTTAACTAATCATGCTTATAACATTATCATGAACATACTACTATAAAATCACTCCATATTCATCAAAACTTAAACTAAGAGCTAGGATTTCAAGATCGTTATACCTTCTTGAGAGTGTGAACTAGCCTTTAAAAGCTTGGTATGATCCTTAGGAGTGCTTAAGCTTGCTAGATCAATCAAAAGAAACATGAAAATCAAATGTTAGTTCATAAGAACACTATTCACCCTCCTCTTTGGTGATTTTTTTGAAAATGGAAAAAGAAGAGATTGAAGCTAGGATTTTGAGGAGATCATTTTTATGAATTATAGGACTAACCATAAAAATTACAAGATCAAATGATGGTTGGAAGCTTGATTTTTGTTTTGGAATTAAGGGTATTGCCGAATAGAGCTTTTAGAAAGAGAGGATTTTTTGCTTGGTTTGTTTTCTTTACTCTCATCCAAATTGTATTATTGTGGTTCTTAGAAAATATCAAGGCCATAAAGTGGCTTTATTAAAGGTGGTTGTGTCATGGATGAGGTTTTTAGATGGACAAATGTCATGATGTTGTGGTGAGATGAGAGATTAGGCTTAACCAAGTGGTTTGATCTCTAACTATGCTAGTTACTTGTGTAACTAACTAGTTACTAGATATTTCTAATAGCACATGCATGCATCTTGCTTCCTCTGCTTGATTCTTTGTCCGGTTATTGCTTAATTCGTTGATCGTTCGAAGGAATAACTCATTCGTTTCTAGTTAGGGTTTTACCGAAAACCTTCTTAATATTTATAATACTATTCCTCATCTTTCTTAATACTTCTCGAATTTAAATTCCTTAAATCCTTTTTATAAACCCTTCAGTCTTGCAGTGTCCAGGGAATTCTCGGAGAAAATAAAAGTGCTATTTTTCTGAATCCGACAGCTTTTACATACAATTATTTTCCTCATGGATCACTAATACGAACTCAGAAATCCGTTCCGAATACCGGATATAGCATTATTATAATAATATTCCAAATTCCACCAAAATCACTATTCATCACTTATTTTTATTTAATTCCTATAATTAGGAAAATGAACCTGGTTCACCCTCGAGTGTTCCTTAACCTTTTTACGGAACCACTGGACTTATAATAGATATTGATTTGGATGACACAAGAATAATCTTTCTTGGAATAATATAACTTATATCCTTAGGAGATAGATCATTCTTATCTATGCTGTCAACCAAAAGTATTCTTCATGACATTTAATATTTGAACCCACATTCATTCTATTTATTTACTAGAACAATCGTTACAGCGTAGTCGTAACCACTATTCGCTTCCATAATATTACATAAGAAAAAGTTTTAATTCTATCAAAAATCTAGGTTCTTACAGTCTCCCCTCCTTAAAAGGATTCCGTCCCGGAATCAGTTTGAAAACAAATGGGGGTACTTTTCCATCATTGCACTTTCTAGTTCCCAGGTTGATTCTTCTACGTTGTGGTTCTGCCACAAAACTCTGACAAGCTTGATGACCTTGTTTCGGAGCACTTGATCTTTTCTGTCTATGATTTCCATAGGTTGCTCTACGTAGGTCAAGTCTGGTTGCATATCCACGTGCTCATATTCCACTATGTGCTTGGCATCTAGCTTGTACTTCCTCAGCATTGAGACATGGAACACATTGTGCACTTGCTGCAGGTTCGGGGGCAATGCCAGTTCATAAGCTAGCTCCCCAATTCGTCTTAAGATCTAAAATGGGCCAATATATCTAGGGCTCAGCTTCCCTTTCTTTCCAAACCTCATTAATCCTTTCCAAGGAGACACCTTCAGGAACACTAGGTCTCCTACTTCATATTCTTTTCCTTTTCGAGCTAAGTCGGCATATTTCTTTTGTCGATCCTGGGCTGCTACCAGCCGTCCTCTGATTAGATCTACTGCATCCTTTGTCCGTTGGACCATTTCAGGCCCGAGCATTTTTCGCTCTCCAACTTCATCCCAATATAAGGGAGATCGGCATTTTCTTCCATAAAGGGCCTCGTAAGGCGGCATTCCTATGCTTGAATGGAAACTATTGTTGTAGGAAAACTCAATCAATGGCAAGTGATCATCCCAATTTCCTTTAAAGTCTATAGCACAGACTCTCAACATATCTTCTAGTGTTTGGATGGTCCTTTCACTTTGCCCGTCCGTCTGGGGATGGTAAGCTGTACTCATGTTTAGTCTAGTTCCTACACATTCTTGAAAGCTCCTCCAAAACCTGGAGTTAAATCTGGGATCTCGGTCGGATACTATGGCGACTGGGACTCCATGTCGCGCCACTATCTCTTTGAGGTAGATATCTACTAGCCTATCGACCGTATACCTTTCGTTGATCGGTAGAAAGTGAGCTGACTTTGTTAGTCGATCTATAATCACCCATATGGCGTCATGGTTTGCTTTGGTCCTTGGCAAACCTACTACGAAGTCCATAGCTATATGTTCCCATTTCCATTCGGGAATCTCCAAGGGGTGTAGAAGTCCGCTGGGCCTCTGGTGCTCTGCTTTCACCTTCTGGCAGGTTAAGCATTTACTTACCCACTCTACAACGTCCTTTTTCATGTTGGGCCACCAATAGTACTCTTTCAAGTCCCTATACATCTTGGTGCTACCGAGGTGCACTGAGTACCTTGAGCTGTGTGCCTCATATAAAATTTCAGCCTTGAGTTCCTGATCATTTGGGACCCATATCCTCCACATGTATCTCATGATTCCGTCTTTATCTTTTTCACACTTGATTTCTTCCCCAGTCATTAACTCCTCGGTCGAGTTCTTTTCTGCTTCTATCATTTGCTCTTGGCATAGCCTAATCTTTTCCAACAATGGGGGCTGGATTCGAATTTTCATCAACTTTTCTTGACCTTCTTCAGGCATCTTAATCTCAATTTCCAACTTCTCAAAGTCCTTTATCAGTTCTTCCTCTGTAGTCATCATCTTGAGCTTCTCTTTCCGACTAAGGGCGTCAGCCACCATATTGGCTTTGCCCGGGTGATAACGAATCTCACAGTCGTAATCCTTGATTAGCTCTAGCCATCTCCTCTGGCGCATGTTAAGCTCTTTTTGCGTAAAAATGTACTTAAGGCTCTTATGGCACTACGTCAAATTTGGGCTTCCGTCACTCTTTTGTACAGTAAGGGCTGTGACACTTTGGGAAAAACGAGTGACTAAAGGTCATCTTCTCAAGTTTTAGCCACACAATAGTTTTTCGAGTGACCAAAAATACAAATTTTGTAAGATTCAGTCACAACTTTAAAAATGTGTGACAATTGAGAGATAAAACAGAATGTTTTTTTGTTGACTTTGACCAAATCCAGGAGTTATAGTCATACTTGAGAGATAGCAGTGTGACAAAAAATAGTGACGCTTATTTGCTGTGTCTAAATGTTACGAAACGGCCACAGTCGTTTTTGGTGATGTGGCTAAATGAGAAATATCCTATGGTCACTACATTTTATATGTGACTAAAAGGTAGAGTTTTCTGCATATATGTCAGAGTTTTGTTCACTACATTTTAGATGTGTTATAGGGTGCATATTCGAAAATTGGGGCTTTTTGATGTGTGAACTGTTCGGTTAGAGAGAAGTGATTTGTGTGTGTAATTGAAGGCTTTATGTTCGAATTAGACCGAGTCGAGTTCTTTTTTTTTTATCGATTTTAATTCATTCAATGTGATATAGTTAAGTTAATTTGTTGTTGTGAGCAGTTTGAGGACAACTAAAGCTTCATTTTAACACTAATAATATCAGATGATCTACATACACAAAGAAATAGCAGACTATAGCATGTTCTAAATGATCTAAATGATTCCAGTCTATAACAATAACGAAACCAAAAACATAACTGTTCGAGTTGCCATTGCTAGTCAAAGCAAACTATTCAACAAGATCAATTGTTCCATGATAATATAAAAAAGCAAGAAGTACTAGTCTATCCCCAATCAACTTGAAGGTATTACCGCATAGAACGCCATTAGTATCTCAAGAATTGTTCTATATGTCTCCCACAAAAATTTAAACCATGGGGGTGACAAGCTCTCAATCATATCGATCCTTTCCTTTTTCACCGCTGACATAACTCAACATAAGATCTTCAGGTCTGTTATCATCTTCCAAGTCATCCACATCAAGAGCTTCTTCCAACGCTTGTGCCTGACTACGAGTTGCTTCAGCTCTCTTAGTAAAAAGGTCCATAAAGTGCTTTATGACCTCCTCCAGTGAACTGACCATTACTTGTTGACATATTATCCGGTACTGAATTAACCCATCCTTTGTAAACCTGCCTCTTCTCATGTCCACACAAAGCTTAATATACTTGAACATAATCTTCTCATGCGTCTTTTGCCATGCCCTGTACCTCTTTGAAGTAATCAGATCGTGAAGAGACTGCAAAGCATCCTGCTTCTGTTCCACATTAATCAACTCTGTAGTCAAATGCCAAAGATCATTATCACAACACAATGCCAGAATTAATACAAAAAGTAAGATATTGTCTTACTGATAAGCTTTCCAATGCTTCTTCGGGGTTCACCAATGTGACCTGAAAAGAAAGAAAAAGGTGAAATGGTATTGAAATAAAGACCACAGAGTGATTGTTTAGATTGATACAATAAAAAACATAAAACAATATAATTTTATTAATTTGAAGTATCTGGTCATTATCGCAAATATTAACACCATGCAATGAATTTACTAGTATTAAACAAATTTACCAGTATTATCACTTTTATGCAGATCAAGATATTAAACAAATTTACTAGTGTAAGGCACGAATACTCTGTTTCACGACATCGACTACATACTCTGTTTCGGCTTTTGTGAGCTCCACCTGCGTCGAGGACTAGCAAGTGAAAGAATTATGAAAATCAAGTTAAAATACGAAAAAGAATAAGCAATTATACTTCTAAATCACAGATTATACACTAACCTTGAAACCAGTATTCTCTACATGTTGAGGAGCACCCAAACCAGTATTAGTATCAATATGTGAGTAAACATAAATCAGATGATTTAACCACCATGCAAGTCAATCTGTAGAACATTCATCCAGTACACATCTTTTACAGGTCTACAACTACATACTTACAAGCTAATGATCAATAAACAATGACCATGTCAAACAAGAGAGTATTAGGCTAGTTAATTACAGAACATCAGAATTTATATGAAACGAGGTAACGAGGGATAACAATTACTATAAAAATTACTAGATAATAGGACTCATACATAACACTATAAATAACAATTGTTATGATAAAAATCAAAATACTTCCACATTGTCATGATAACAATTGTCTCCTTACGTTATAACACTTGCATAACATTGAAAAAAAAATTACAAAGAAATAATAACAAAATTCTAAGAACCATTTTCCCTCCTCCTCTTGTAAATCCTGGATATGGTGCCAGCCAGTCCAATGATCCTCTCACGCAACTCCAGGGCCCGGAGACGCTCCGCCTCCCTCCTCTCCTTCTCTAGCACCCAGTTCATCATCAGAAACATCCACTCCATTTTCTGATCATAGGAGAACTCAGAGCTGATATTCTGTGGAACATCGTCCACTGGAAAGCTTGCACCTTCCACTATGATCATGAAGTTTTCGTAGTTGAACACTATATTTTCAATACGTTTTGCGAGATCGTTGAAGGGCATCATTTGATAGACGGGGGTTTGATATTATAAAGATAAAATTAAGAATGTTTGAGAGGATGAGAAAGAGGATTAACCAGGGATGGTTTAAATATAAGAGTTGTAAGGCATATGAAACAACGCTATTAACTGAGAATGTCATAATTGCATGCAGTTTTAGTCTCTTAGATTCCCAATAGACGCAATAAACTCTAAGAGTTTCAATAGACACATTCTCAAACACATATTCCCAATGAATACATATTCCGAAACACATATTCCCAATGAATACATGCAAGACTAATGAAATACATCTCAATAGGTCTTTTCAAAAAATGCAAGACTTAATAGATTTAGAGAGAGAGAGAGAGAGAGGGAAAGAGAGGAGACATACAGATACTAATTTCCGGATATCATCTTCGCCGAAAAGGGGGTGAAAACCTAGGGTTAGCACAGGCCAATTGATCTGCACAGTGCCTCCGCTCATCTTAATTTTTAGCTTCTGGGGCTTTGTTTCAATCAAATCTAGAACCGAAAAAAATGATTGAATTGTGTGTGTTTGAGATTCAGTCGAGAGAGAGAGAGAGATGTGATTGAATTGTTAAGGGGGGAAAACATTTCCAGTAAAGGGGGGAACTTATGATTAATTAAGGGGGAAACATTTGGTATAATATATTTTTTATTTAATTTATTTTTGAAAATCAACTTTAAATCATTTATTAATTCGATATTTAAATAAAATAATATTCTAAAATCGAACTTTTGATTTTAAAATCAAGATATCAAATTTAGCTTCATCCCCATATTTTTAAAATGATTTTGGGATCAAAAATGAATTTATTATGATTTTTACAAGTTTATTCGGCTTTTTTATTTTTCGATTATTTTTTTGTTAAGATCGCGTCCAACCAGGCCTTTTTATTTTTCGATTATTTTTTCCCGACACTAAAACGAGTGTTTAATAACATCCGTACGGTTCGATCGTCGAAAAAAACATACAAAAAAATTATTCAGTGAATCTGGATCGTGCCCTGTTACTAGGAAGTAGCACTTTCACGACGTTTTCGTTAAGATTGCGTCCAACCAGGCCTTTTTATTTTTCGATTATTTTTTCCTGACACTAAAACGAGTGTTTAATAACATCCGTACGGTTCGATCGTCGAAAAAAACATTCAAAAAAATTATTCAGTGAATCTGGATCGTGCCCTGTTACCAGGAAGTAGCACTTTCACGACGTTTTCGTTAAGATCGCGTCCAACCAGGCCTTTTTATTTTTCGATTATTTTTTCCCGACACTAAAACGAGTGTTTAATAACATCCGTACGGTTCGATCGTCGAAAAAAACATTCAAAAAATTATTCAGTGAATCTGGATCGTGCCCTGTTACTAGGAAGTAGCACTTTCACGACGTTTTCGTAAAGATTGCGTCCAACCAGGCCTTTTTATTTTTCGATTATTTTTTCCCGATAAGAAAACGAGTGTTTAATAACATCCGTACGATTCGATCGTCAAAAAAAACATTCAAAAAAATTATTCAGTGAATCTGGATCGTGCCCTGTTACCAAGAAGTAGCATTTTCACGACGTTTTCGTTAAGATCGCGTCCAACCAGGCCTTTTTATTTTTTGATTATTTTTTCCCGACACTAAAACGAGTGTTTAATAACATCCGTACGGTTCGATCGTCGAAAAAACATTCAAAAAAATTATTCAGTGAATCTGGATCGTGCCCTGTTACCAGGAAGTAGCACTTTCACGACGTTTTCGTTAAGATCGCGTCCAACCAGGCCTTTTTATTTTTCGATTATTTTTTCCCGACACTAAAACGAGTGTTTAATAACATCCGTACGGTTCGATCGTCGAAAAAAACATTCAAAAAAATTATTCAGTGAATCTAGATCGTGCCCTGTTACTAGGAAGTAGCACTTTCACGACGTTTTCGTTAAGATCACGTCCAACCAGGCCTTTTTATTTTTCAATTATTTTTTCCGACACTAAAACGAGTGTTTAATAACATCCGTGTGGTTCGATCATCGAAAAAAACATTCAAAAAAATTATTCAGTGAATCTAGATCGTGCCCTATTACCAGGAAGTAGCACTTTCACGACGTTTTCGTTAAGATCGCGTCCAACCAGGCCTTTTTATTTTTCGATTATTTTTTCCCGACACTAAAACGAGTGTTTAATAACATCCGTATGGTTCGATCGTCGAAAAAAACATTCAAAAAAATTATTCAGTGAATCTGGATCGTGCCATGTTACAAAGAAGTAGCACTTTCACGACGTTTTCGTTAAGATCGCGTCCAACCAGGCCTTTTTATTTTTCGATTATTTTTTCCCGACACTAAAACGAGTGTTTAATAACATCCGTACGGTTCGATCGTCGAAAAAAACATTCAAAAAAATTATTCAGTGAATCTGGATCGTGCCCTGTTACTAGGAAGTAGCACGTTCACGACGTTTTCGTTAAGATCGCGTCCAACCAGGCCTTTTTATTTTTCGATTATTTTTTCTCGACACTAAAACGAGTGTTTAATAACATTCGTACGATTCGATCATCGAAAAAAACATTCAAAAAAATTATTCAGTGAATCTGGATCGTGCCCTGTTACCAGGAAGTAACACTTTCACGACGTTTTCGTTAAGATCGCATCCAACCAGGCCTTTTTATTTTTCGATTATATTTTCCCGACACTAAAACGAGTGTTTAATAACATCCGTACGGTTCGATCGTCGAAAAAAACATTCAAAAAAATTATTCAGTGAATCTGGATCGTGCCCTGTTACTAGTAAGTAGCACTTTCACGACGTTTTCGTTAAGATCGCGTCCAACCAGGACTTTTTATTTTTCGATTATTTTTTCCCGACACTAAAATGAGTGTTTAATAACATCCGTACGGTTCGATCATCAATTTAAAAATAATATTTTTATGAATCGGATACGAATTAACTAGATCTATATTAAAATTCTTTTCCCTCCCCACCCAATATTTCATTTCCCGCTTCCTCTTTCCCTCCTATGTACCCAAAAATTCACTTCCCTCCCCACCCAGTATTTCATTTCCCCATTTTCCCCCGTCTTTTTCAGCACACACATATGTTCACGGCTCAAGTTCAAATCAAACACACACATACAAATTCAAGGGAAACCTTCTTTTTATACATAGTCCAGGCCCCGATCTGTTTGTTGGTCAATTGATTTTTCTAGATGTAGGTGTTCGTGATTTTGTCACAAACATAAAGGTGCTTTCATTATCTTGATTATCAATTTCTGTTTGTGACAAAACCAGGGAACACATACATCGGGCAAATCTCAAGCTCTCTCAATCGCTGTTTACTGGTTCAACGGTTTTGATTAAATAAAGGTAAATTCACACTCATCGCTGTTTTGAATTGGCTTTGTTGTGTGTACTTTGAATCTTGAGTGTTTGTTTTGAATCGATCTTGTATGCGAAATGATGTTGAGGGTTTTATATTGCCAAGTCAACATATATCTTTGTGTTTGTGTTTGTGTTGCTAGTGATGCAGTGTCTTGTTGATTTTAATGGATAACTGTATTTTTGATATTGAGCTGTGATAAATATTTAGTCTTGCAGTTGTATGTGCCTCAAATGTGTCCATATGTTTAATAAGAATCCCCTCTTTTTCTGTTACATAAAGTCTGCACTCTGTATTTGTTGTAACTTATAGTAGTAAATGATAGATTTCTGATAGAGTTGTGCTGTTGTGCATTATGCATTATGTGCAGGAGTTACTACAAGTGAGGTCTGATTCTTCTACATGGTTCAATTTTATTTTTCATTCTTTTATTTGAGCTTCCATTTTGATATGTTTCAGTATATACACTTTTATGTAGGAAATTCAAGTCTATAAAGGAAAGTTGCAGGTTATGAAGAAAGAGGAAAAGAGAGATTATAACGAAAGTTTGTACCAGATTCTTGTTAATAAAGAAAGGGACTAACGATGAGCTTCAAGATGCTCGTAATAAAAAACTGATTGAGGTTCAATATATTTCCTCTGCAAATAGCATGCCTAGGTATTAAAATGAAAATCATTTATTGTAACACGGTATATTGAACTATAATGTGCATAATGTACTTCGTCATTTCTTGTTGTGAAGCTGTTCGTGTGTATAATGTACTGGTAAGTTCACCAGAGGACAGTCCCAACACTGATGGAATTCATATCACTATATAACCAGGGATCGACAAATGTCATTATCCAGAACACTAAAATTGGAACAGGTTCTACGCTAGTTTTACTGTATAATACAATCAATTAATGCATAGTTTTTGGTAATTATTGCCTATGCAGTGCTTCCTGGTTCATAAGTTATCAACACAAGTTTGATAACTGATATAATGGATAATGTGCTAACTACTCTTCTGGTATGTGATGTATATATAGGTGATGACTGCATTTCAATTGTCAATGGTAGCTCGAATATCAAGATGAAGATGATCTCTTGCGGACCTGGTCATGGAATTAGGTATCATCGAATGTACAAAGTTATCTTGATTTAAGGATTCAGTACGTAGCAGTCATTACATGTAGCCATATTACTGGAGTGTACAGTTTTGGAAATTACTTCTCAATTAAAAGAGGAACAGGACAAGTTGCGTTGCATTGAGAGTCCGGATGCCGATATGTTTAACTTGAGGTAACTCGCTTCTAACCTTGATATCAAAAGGTCTAAAATGATCTTTCAGTGCATAAGGATTGTCAAGAGGATTCAATTAAAGAGTCTTCTCATCCTACAGGCCTGAGTTGTCAGTTAGCAGAAATTCATGAGCATGTATTAGCGGCAGAGGTTAGATTGACTTTTGTCAAAACCCAATATGAAAGCCTGATTGAGGAGCTTGTGTTGCAACTTAAACAGTCCAAGGGGCACCACGTAGAGCTTCAAAAAATAGATTTTGATATAGAGTCACAGTTGAAGCGTAGTATTACAAGTGAAAGAACTCAAAGACAAGCTGGAGATAGCTGAGGCCGAGATCTGTGAATTGATATTATGTAATGCTTGGAATTTGGTTTATTATTTCAATTTTAGGATAGCATTGTGTTTGGATTTTGGCATTTTAGTTACTTGTTTGAATTTTGGAATAGTCTGTGTTTGGATTTTGGCATTATAATTGTTATTATTATGGATCATTTATAATACAAATAAAACCCTATAATTATTGGGCCTAAATATAGGTTTTAGTCAGTACTATAGTTACTACAATTATTAGTGACTAAAAGCAGTTGTTTAATAGTATATAAAACATAGAAACGACCACACAAAAATATAAAATGTGGCCATACCCAAGTTTTTTGCCACGATTTACCAATAAATAGTGCGACCAAAACTAAGCCTTTAATGATTGTTGGTATTTAGCCACGTTATTATTTATCTTTAGCCACGACACATCCTGTGGCTGCAAGCTGGTATTTAGTCACACTTTTGAGCTTAAAATGGGGGCTGTCAGACCCAAGGGGTGGTATGCTTTAGTCACTCTGTTTTGAGTTACAGCCACACATCTGGGGTGTGGCCGTAGGGGGGCATAAAATGACGAGACCTTAGGTCACACTTGGCTGAAAAATTAAAACGTGACGAAAAGTGCTTAGCCACACATATTTGATGTGACGGAAGCCAAAATTTGACGTAGTGTGG
This sequence comes from Kitagawia praeruptora, assembly GCA_037693485.1. Lineage (NCBI taxonomy): Eukaryota > Viridiplantae > Streptophyta > Magnoliopsida > Apiales > Apiaceae > Kitagawia > Kitagawia praeruptora. The sequence goes on along the minus strand of CM075354.1, from coordinate 99,670,451 downwards.
TCAGTGTAAATCTCACACTTCTCCCCATACAAGTAGTGCCTCCAAATCTTTAAGGCAAAAACGATTGTTGCTAATTCCAGATCATGGGTGGGGTATCAGATCTTGTAATCCTTCAGTTACCTTGACGCATATGCTATCACTTTACCGTGCTGCATAAGCACGCATCCCAATCCTTTATGCGAAGCATCACTATAAATCACGAAATCTCCTTTTCCATCAGGCAACGCCAACACTGGGGCCGTTACCAACCTCTTCTTCAGCTCTTGAAAACTCTTCTCGCATTTTTCGATCCATTCGAATTTCTCAGTTTTACGGGCAAGTCGAGTTAATGGGGCTGCAATCTTTGCAAAATCTTGAACAAATCGTCTATAATATCCTGCTAACCCTATGAAACTCCTTAGCTCTGTTGGAGTGGTTGGTCGTTCCCAATTTGAAACTGCCTCTATCTTGGAGGGGTCAACTAGCACTCCTTCTCTGTTGATTACGTGCCCTAAAAATTGCACCTCATTTTTCCAGAACTCACACTTTGAGAATTTAGCATATAATTGCTCCTTCCGGAGCGTCTCTAAGGTTATCCTCAAATGTTCAGCGTGTTCTTCCTCTGTCTTTGAGTAGATCAAAATATCATCAATAAAGACTATTACAAATTGGTCCAAATATTCCTTGAACACCCTATTCATTAAATCCATGAAAGCTGCTGGGGCATTAGTTAATCCGAATGACATCACCAAGAATTCATAGTGTCCATATCTGGTACGGAATGCAGTCTTTTGGATATCTTCAGGTTTAATCTTCAATTGGTGATATCCGGTTCTCAAGTCAATCTTGGAGAAATACACAGCTCCTCTTAGCTGGTCAAACAAATCATCAATTCTAGGTAACGGGTACTTGTTCTTGATGGTTAGCTTCTTCAACTCTCGATAGTCGATGCATAACCTCATACTCCCGTCCTTTTTCTTGACAAACAACACTGGTGCGCCCCAAGGCGACACACTGGGTCTTATCATACCCTTATCCAACAATTCCTGCAATTGCTTTGCTAGCTCTTTCATTTCCACTGGCGCCAATCGGTACGGGGCCTTGGAAACTGGCGCCGTCCCCGGGGCTAGCTCGATAGCAAACTCAATTACTCTATCTGGCGGTAATCCAGGAAGATCTTGAGGAAATACGTCTTCAAATTCGTTAACTACCGGGATATCTTGTATCTTGGGCGCCTCTTTCTGGGTGTCTATAACGTAAGCCAAATAAGCTTCGTTCCCTTTTCGTAGCAGTCTCTTGGTCTGCGCCATAGTTAAAATGGTCTGGGTCTGCCGTAGCCCCTTAAACACTATTTTCTTCTTCCCTGGGGTTTTCAACTTAACCTTTTTACCTTTACAATCTATTTGCGCATTATTACGAGACAACCAGTCCATTCCCAAAATGACATCGAATTCCCCTAGCTTAAAAGGGATCAAATCAACACAGAAGGATCGTCCTCCTATTTATATTTTGCAATTGGGGTGAATCTGATTAACTGGAACGACTTCTTGATTAGCTATCTCTACTTGCAAAGATTCCCTTAGCGGTTGGGTTTTAAGTTTCAATTTATGTGCAAAATCTCTAGATATAAAAGACTTAGTTGCTCCAGAATCAAACAAAATATTTGCACTGACTAAATTGAGGGAAAATGTACCTGCTATCACATCCGTGTCCCTCACGGCATCTTGCACTGTCATGTTGAAAGTTCTAGCAATTGGTGGCCTGTTGGAGGCAGCTGTGCTTGCCCCTGATGCTGCTGGCTTGTTCATCGGGCAATCCTTCTTCATGTGACCTCGACGTCCGCACTGGAAACAAGTGGTGCCTTGGTTGGAATTCGGGGTGACCGTGGTACAAGAGGTAGCATAGTGACCTGCTCGGCCACACTTAAAACAGGTTACTGGTTTCTGGTTGCACACTCCAGGATGTCTTTTCCCATAAGTGGTGCATACGGGCAATGGAGGTCTAGAATGGTGGGAACGGGACACTCCCGCTTGCCGGCCGCCTTGGCTCATACTTGCACTCCCAGATGGTTTAAATCTTATGCTCCTCCCAGGTAGGGAAATTGCTCCTCTGCTAAACTTATTCGGGGGTTTTCCTCCTGTGGAACCTCCGCCCATGCTGGCCTGCTTCCTTTTTACTCCCCCTTTCTCTCTTTCCCTCTACATCTGATCACTTCTTGCTTCCACAATGGTTGCCTTCTGCACCAATGTGGTATAATCAGTAATCTCTAAAACTGCTACTCTGTTCTGAATCCACTGTTTCAGCCCTTGCTGAAACCTGTTAGCTTTCTTTTCTTCAGTATCCACAAACTTTGGTACAAACCGTGATAACTCAGTAAACTTGGCTTCATAATCAGCCACTGTCATATTGTTCTGCTTCAATTCCAAAAACTTAAGTTCCATCTGGGTTTTCATGAACCTCGGAAAGTACTTCTCAAGAAACAACTGTTTAAACCTATCCCAGGTTACTATAACATCTGTCTCCATATTCTTCTTGGCCTCCCACCAATAATTTGCCTCTCCCTTTAGTAAGTAGGTGGCAAAGACAGTCTTCTGGGCCTCATCAATGCTTAAAATCTCAAAAGATTTCTCCATCTCTTTGATCCATGCCCTTGCCTCAACAGGATCAACCGATCCGAGAAACTCTGGGGGTTTGAGAGACTTAAAGGCCCTAAAGGAATTGGCGACAATGGTATTGTTTCCTTGGGGTGGTTGGGGATATTGGTTCAAGTTCTGCCTGAGCAGATCCATAAATTGTCCCATAGGGTTTCCGCCCTGGTTCTCCCCATGCTGTTCAACTTCAGTTTCCCCTTCTTCTACTTCCTCTTCGAATTCCGTAGTATAAAAGGTTTCATCCCCTATCCCATACTGGGAATCCTCCTGTTCATTGTAATCCTGGTCCTGTTCCTCATTATACTCAAGGTTTTCCTCAGGTTGATTGTGACTTTCTTAGTCAGTAGACTCATGGGGGTTAGCCCTAGTACTCATTCTTCTCGGAGGCATGTTACTGAAAATTTGGACAATATACATTAGGTTTATTTACCTATTTTAGAGGGTTTCTCCTCACAATATCGATGCATAATTGGATTTAGGATCCCACAGTTCTATATATCATGGCAGTTTTAATCGAAAGCATTATATGCAGATAATATAACAAGCTAGTAATTGCGTCATAGAGAGACTGTAATAACTGAAAGGGAAATAAATATATACCAGATACCAAATGGTACAAGATCCGACATACAACAACAGTTTTAAAAAGTTCAACCACCTGAATAATAACTAGTCAAAAGTGAAATAAGCTATCTATCTGCCTAGTCTGCAACAGGGAACTACAAGCTGAAACAATCCCTACCAAAAATCGGCGCTACTATGCCGTACAAGACTAGACAACTAGACCAATACATCACTATCACTGCGATCAGCCACGACGGTGGGCCAAAGCTCGAACCCTCCCCATAGCAAGACGAAATATCTCCTCTGCATCAGCCCTGGATACCCTGCCGTGACCATCACTGGGTAACTGTCGCACCCTCATACGAGCCCTAAGCCCTATGCCAGTCACCTGCCTGTACATCTCTCTAGCCCTGGCACGTCCTCTGCCCTGGTTCTCCAACCGGGCCTCCCTCTCTGCCGCTAGCTCTCTGCGGGACTCTGCTAACTGGGCCTCAGCTATGGCCAGATCTATAGTCAATCGGTTCACCAAGAAGCGATGCATTCCTACAGGTATCCCCTCAAGCGGAATATGGGGCGGGGTAGAGGGATCTTCCGGCTGTGCGGCCTCAGCCTGCTGTGGCTCTGAGGTTATATCAGTATCCCCTTCCATCCCTCTAACATCAGGTACACGCTGGTCATCCTCAGAGTCCTCCTCATCAACATCCTCAGTAACTATCTCAGTACCCTCTCTTGCCTGGACCTCCTCCGGGTCCCCCTCCTCCTCAGACTCAATAACATCCGTATCAGCATCAACCTGGACCTCAGGGTCCTCCTGGGCAGCCATGTCGCTCGCCTACACAAGACAAACTTATATTACTATCATGATACTTAAAAGTTCCCATAAGGGTTTTAGGTGAACTTGGCAAGAGTTCTTATTATATTAGTGAATTTATTATTGTATAACGTCGCCTCATCTCTTGGGATATATAACTCTCTCTCTGATACCATTTCTGTAACACCCCCAGATCCGGGGTCCGGGATCGGGTCGTTACGGTCTTATTTTCCATGATTGATACTTTACTTGAATCCAAAATAAATAATATCACATGCTGTGACCCCACAATAATAACCACTCACACACACACAGTTATAGTCCCAGAGATGAAATTGAAATAAGTCTCACATTACGGTTCCACGAATATAAGTTATTACAGACCAAAAGGATAACATCATAAGTTTAAGAGTTTGCCGTTGATTAACATTATTGATACATATAATTAAACTGGTGACCCAAAGGCTGCTGATCTATGCTACCTCAGCAATGGCAGCGATGATATCAGCGGGTAGTCCTGTGGGGCGGGTAACCTACTTGCACCGAGTGTGCCTGACGCGAGCCATGTAACCTAGCTGTTGTTGTGACATAATAATAAGCAAGGGTGAGCGATAGCCCACCAATAATAATATAACTGTATAGTGATATGTGTAACAGTTCAAAGATATATTTTGAAACCATATGCCATGCATTAGTGAAAATAGTGTCAGTTCAATATAAAGGATGAAGTCACAAGGTGATTCAACCCATATATATTTCGTGGAAGTATATGCTATGTCAAGATAAATGAGATAGCATCCTTTTTATAAAAATAGGAACTTGCAAGGAAGATATTGTAATTCCAGTTTTAAATACTTTTCAACTCTGCTGACCATGATGATGTTGCAGAAAATAAATAGACTATGGATAGTGAACCAATACTGGAGTATGCGATGACACCGCCTTACGATGATCAGTCGTAGGTTGTGCACCTTAAGAGTTGTTTCTCTACATGTAGAAGGAAGAACATATGGACACCACCATACGCCGGATCTCCCTAGCCAACGGTTGGGCATAGACGGGGCCGGAGCCACTCGGACCCTATTTCAAGGATGGACTGTCCCACAGCCTCTTACACCGATTATCAATGATGGACTGTCCCACAGCCTCTTACACAAATACTCCTAGTTCGAGTAAATCCATGATTCTGAAACGTAAAGATCGTCCCCCTTTCCCCAAGTATAATACTTGTTGATAAGACTCCACAAAGTAGTCGTATCTAGTTGGAAAGGAAAATTCATCAATATTTCCCAAGCCGAGGCTTGTTAATGGATATCAACTTGTTCCAACAATACTACCCCTCGAATGATGAGAGGGTAAACAAAATTCCATGAATAATAGCAACCCAGTTGCGGGTGAAACGAATAATTTATGACCGGGCAGTCACAAGATAAATAACATTCCTCAAGTAAGGTTCCCTTACAATAGAATCGAAGGAATAATGGAACTACTGAGAACCTTCCTTGATAATATAATAATAATAAGGCTCTGTAATAATTTATATAGTGTTCGAAGGTCGATAATACTATTTGAATGAAGTAAATCATTTTTGAAACGAGTTAGAAGAATTAAATAAATATTCCAAGAATATTTATTGAGTCATAGATATCGGAAAAGTGTTGCTCGGAATAATCTTTGAATAAATATTCAGAATAATATTCATTGAACAAATAATGAATATTCAATTTAACAATGATATTTAGTGATGAAATAATCAACAAATGGATATTTGAAATAATATTCACTGAATCAATAATGAATATTATACTTAAGAATGATACTCATTGATGACATAATGATTGACTGAATATTTGAGACAATATTTATTGAACAAACAATGAATATTCAACTCAGTAATATTTATAGAAGAAATGATTATCGAAGGAACATTTGAAATTATGTTCAATAATTGAATCGACTTTAAATGAATGTCGAAGATAATATTCATCGTCTCAAGGGAATGTTTTTAATAATATTTGTCGAATAACTGGAGTTCGAATCAATGTTCAACTAATATTTATAAAGTAAATAGAGATTGAATGAATATTGAAAATAATATTCATTTGAATATATAAGGCTCGAATGAATATTAAAATAATATTCATTAAATAAATAACTCGAATGAATATTCGAAAATAATATCTATTGAGTAAATAAGAATGAATATTCTTTAAGTAAATAACTTAACTGAGAGTTCGAAATAATATTCGAATATTAAATCGACTTTAGATGAATATTAAAGATAATGTTCATCGAATAAATAAATATCTGATGAATAACCCGAATAATATTTATCAAATAATCTCAAAGGAATATCTCAATAATATTCGCCAGATAATAAATGGGAAATATTTAATTAATTATTTTCCTCTGAAAATAATGTCAATATATCAAGAAGTAACGACTCCCGGTCTATAATCAAGGAATGAGGTTCAAATGCCCTTCGCTTAAGGGTCTTTACAATATCCGGCTTATAACCGATATATATCTATTTAGCTTATAAGCCAACAATAAATCAGGGAACAAGTATCACAATATAACTTGAAAATAGGCATGCATGCTATGACATATGTATAACAGAAATCATATATATATTCACAACAACAGCCTTTAAAAGGTTTAAAAACTTTCCTGGGAATCGAGTGCGAGTATGGGTAGTGGTAGCGTGTCTCGGGTCAGCCTGGTGATCTATAATAGTCAAGGCATTCGGGATTAATCACTTAACACCTTTCAAAAGGTTAAGTATAAACTTAACTTAAATCGAAACACGTTATCAAGTCGTTTCGTTATACCCCTCTAATTCACTCTTATTATTGCTTTTATTATCCGACACTTGTTCGTTAATAAAGTATGTCATTACACTTACATATGGTAAGTATTTGATTTGTAAAAGTTTTAAAGTCGAAAGATTATACCTCGAGATTTATTGATCGTTTTCTAAGTGGTTTACCGTAGTTATAACCAGGTATACTCTTTAGGGGTACTTTCGTACTTAACCTTGATTCAAACATTTTTATAAAATCGAAAAACGATCTTTTTAATACAAGGTCTTCTCTCACACCATCCTTATGCTCTCTAATATTTAATTATTAATATTCGCCACTGATTTTGCAATATTAAAGGGATCCAATTTTGGTTACAAACTTTTGATTACGGTTTCGAACCACTTTTACGAATTTAATCATAACTCCTAAACTGTAAGTCCGTTTCATGCGATCTTTATATCAAAACGAAGCTCATAACATAATCTAGCTTATCATGGCATAAATCGAAGCTAATCAGTGAGTTACATCTACTGTCAAGTTCGTGTTCTTAAGGTTAACGAAATTTCGGCATTACGACGGCTATAAATCGAATGTTCTAAAAATTACAACAACAATACCAAGCCACACCGGGCACAAATCCAACTTATACACATGTTCTTCATCTCAACAAGTCCAGAAGCTACTGATCTTAGCATCAAAATCATCATGCTTCTTAAATCAACTAAACCACTTAACTAATCATGCTTATAACATTATCATGAACATACTACTATAAAATCACTCCATATTCATCAAAACTTAAACTAAGAGCTAGGGTTTCAAGATCATTATACCTTCTTGAGAGTGTGAACTAGCCTTAAAAATCTTGGTATGGTCCTTAGGAGTGCTTAAGCTTGCTAGATCAATCAAAAGAAACATGAAAATCAAATGTTAGTTCATAAGAACACTATTCACCCTCCTCTTTGGTGATTTTTTTGAAAATGGAAAAAGAAGAGATTGAAGCTAGGATTTTGAGGAGATCATTTTTATGAATTATAGGACTCACCATAAAAATTACAAGATCAAACGATGGTTGGAAGCTTGATTTTTGTTTTGGAATTAAGGGTATTGCCGAATGGAGCTTTTAGAAAGAGAGATGGATTTTTTGCTTGGTTTGTTTGCTTTACTCTCATCCAAATTGTATTATTGTGGTGCTTAGAAAATATCAAGGCCATAAAGTGGCTTTATTAAAGGTGGTTGTGTCATGGATGAGGTTTTTAGATGGACAAATGTCATGATGTTGTGGTGAGATGAGAGATTAGGCTTAACCAAGTGGTTTGATCTCTAACTATGCTAGTTACTTGTGTAACTAACTAGTTACTAGATATTTCTAATAGCACATGCATGCATCTTGCTTCCTCTGCTTGATTCTTTGTCCGGTTATTGCTTAATTCGTTGATCGTTCGAGGGAATAACTCATTCGTTTCTAGTTAGGGTTTTACCGAAAATCTTCTTAATATTTATAATACTATTCCTCATCTTTCTTAATACTTCTCGAATTTAAATTCCTTAAATCCTTTTTATAAACCCTTCAGTCTTGCAGTGTCTAGGGAATTCTCGGAGAAAATAAAAGTGCTATTTTTCTGAATTCGACAGCTTTTACATACACTTATTTTCCTCATGGATCACTAATACGAACTCAGAAATCCGTTCCGAATATCGGATATAGCATTATTATAATAATATTCCAAATTCCACCAAAATCACTATTCATCACTTATTTTTATTTAATTCCTATAATTAGGAAAATGAACCTGGTTCACCCTCGAGTGTTCCTTAACCTTTTTACGAACCACTGGACTTATAATAGATATTGATTTGGATGACACAAGAATAATCTTTCTTGGAATAATATAACTTATATCCTTAGGAGATAGATCATTCTTATCTATGCTGTCAACCAAAAGTATTCTTCATGATATTTAAATATTTGAACCCACATTCATTCTATTTATTTACTAGAACAATCGTTACAGCGTAGTCGTAACCACTATTCGCTTCCATAATATTACATAAGAAAAAGTTTTAATTCTATCAAAAATCTGGGTTCTTACACTTGGTGAGGAAGGTGTAGTTGAGCTACTCTGATCATTTTCTTCAGAGTTTTTTGAACTAATCTACTCACTTTCTTCATTGTTTCCTCCATCGTTAGTCGAGTCAGTATTATTCTCTTCTTGTTCTCTAGCATGATAAGTTCCTAGTATAATGAGAGGCTCATTTTCTGATGTCTTTCCATGCTTTAGCTTGTCCCATGCCCATGCTCTTTTTTCTTCGAAAACCACATCTCTACTCACGTGTACTTCCCCAGAGTTTGGATCGTATAACCGATATGCCTTAGTTCCAGGTTCTTTACCAAGGTGTACAACAATTTTACTTCGATCACTAAGTTTTGTTGTGTGTACACTTGGCAATTTCATATATGCTACGCATCTGAATACTCTAACATATCTAAGGTCTGGTTTACACTTGCTCCATACTTCATATGGCGTTTTTCCTGACAAAGCTCTAGTGGGTAGACGATTCAACAAGTAAATAGCATGTCGTGCAGCCTCACCCCAGAACGAAGATGGTAAGTGCATTTCTTTTAGTAAACTTCTTGCCATTGCAACTACCGTTCTGTTTCTTCGTTCCACAACCCCGTTTTGTTGTGGGGTGTATGGCGTGGTGAAGTGTCTAATTATACCAGCATCTTCACAATAGGTTGTGAAATCATTGGAAATAAACTCCCCACCTCTATCTGTTTTTAAGATTTTTATTTCCTTTTTTGAATCATTATCAACCTGAACTCTAAACTTCTTGAACACACTTAACGCCTCATTTTTATTTTTTAGCACATATATCCACATTTTTCGACTGAAATCATCAACCAATAAAAAAAAGTACCTGTTGCCGGCTGATGTTTCTGGTGTTATTGGTCCACAGAGATCACCATGAACCAACTCCAACACTTGTTTTGCTCGACGCTCTGCTTGACAAGGAAATGATTGCCTAGCTTGTTTTGACATTAAACAACCTTCACAAGATTCCCTTGGCTGAATTAATTCTGGTAATCCATGTACCATTTTGCCAGTAGTCATCATGGTCATAGCTCCAAAGTTAACGTGGCCAAGTCGAGCGTGCCAAAGCCATGAATTCTGCTCCACTCTTGTCAACATGCAGTTTGTTTCCACCTTCTCGAGTATGATTTTATACAATCTGTTTGTTGACCGTTTGACCTTTATAATTAGTCTCCCATCATCCTCATACACCCATAGATACATGTCTTTTAGCACAATCTTGTTTCCAGTTTCTGACAATTGTCCAAGAGATATAATATTATTGCATAACCTTGGGATATAATATACCTCGTGAAGGGTAATTTCTTCTCCGGTTTTGCACTTGAAACCAATTGATCCTTTACCCTTTATGTCCACAGTCAATCCATCTCCAAATCTCACCTGTCCCATTACTCCCTCGTCCAGGCTTTTGAACTTTGATCGTTGTCCCGTCATATGATTACTTGCCCCATTATCTAAGTACCACAAATTCGACTCTGAATTTGCTCTGCTTTCTTGACTCAATTTTGGTACGACATCCTCATTTAACAAGAGCTTTCTTGTCTCAACTATTAATAGGGTTGGTTCATCTTCCTATGTCAAATTAATCTCTTGTTTTGGTTTCCTTTCACGTCATGGCTTGCGACATTCTGAGGCATAGTGCCCATATATATTGCAGTTGAAGCATTTTATGTTACTTTTATCTTGACCTCCTCGTGCTGTATCTTTCCCTCGATAATTGCTGCTTCCTTGATACTTTGTGCCTGAGGACATTTCTCCCTTTGATTTCTTAAGCCACTCTTCTTTTGTAAATAATAATTGTCCTTCAGTACTTTCACATTTTCTCCATTCTTCTTCAGTTAGCAAGAGCTGTGTCCCACTGCTTTCGTTTTTCCCACGAAGTCGTTCTTCATGCGCCTTGAGAGATCCCACTGCTTCCTCAATAGTCATTGTCTCTAAGTCTCTAAATTGTTCTATCGTTGATGCAATCTGTAAAAACTTGGTTGGAGCATCTCGAAGCAACTTTTTCACAACATAAGCTTCTGCAACTGGTTCTCCTAAGGCCCGTATGTTAGACACAATGCCATTTAGTTTCGTACAGAAGTCATCGATTAAGTCTGTGTCCTTCATGCTTAATGATTCAAACTCAGACTTCAACGTTTGGATCTTCGCCTGCTTCGCCCTATCAGCTCCCAAGCACATTGTTTTGACTACTTCCCATCCTTCCTTTGTTGTTTTCTTTTCAGCAATTGATAATAATATTTCTTTTGGGATGCTCTGGTAGATCACTGCTAACGCCATATGATCTACCTTATCATCGACTGGGTCATCAGCCTTCTTGGGTTCAATAGCTTCCCAGATGCCATGAGATTTCATGTACACCTTCATCTTCAGAGACCATGCTATGTAATTGCTTTTTGTTAACATTGGATAAGTTAGACCTACTGATCCATCTTTAGTTTTCGTCGTCTCTGGTGCCGGTTGAGCCATAGCTCTGATACCAAATGTAAGCTTTAAGACTCACACACATGTTTGTATTTGAGAGAGTGCAAAGTAAAACATAAACTTGTATTCACTTCTCACACTAAAACAGAGCACACAATAGAATAAATAAGAGGTTACAAAACTTGCACTACTGACTAAAGGAACTACTATGATTAATCTATAACTCCTACAATTACGGATACAAACCAAATGATGAAATAGACCAAATGATGTCTTTGACTGTAAAAGCAACAGCTACCTTTATTCTAATCATCAACGAATGCTTAGATTAATTGCCAACATATATGTGGTTGTTTATCACCTTACATGTCTCTAGCTTTATGTTATCGGATTTATGCTTTTCCAACATGCTGCAGCATGCAGAATGGCCTTATCGATTTGGCTTCATGCATGTCAGGTTAATTCCACTCACAAGATTGATAGCTACAAATGGAGACCAACATTTTTAGTGGAGACCGGAGACCAATATCAATCAAAACATTGCAAAAACTTATTTACTGAAAATCATGTTCTATGAAAATCACTATACCATCTATTTCATTAAAAATCTTGAAAATCATATATGTTTTACATGCAAATTTCATTAAAAATCTTGAAAATCATGTATGTTCTGCAAACAAAATATTGCAGAATGTATTGCTCTCCAAAACATGTTCTGCTTGCAAATCATATATGATTTTTAAGATTTTGAATGGAAAAAATAATGCTAATTGAACATTCTTTGCAAATATATATGTTTTGCAATGTTTTTAGTGCATAATGTATATGGTCTCCACGGTCTCCACTAAAATTCTGGTCTCCATTGAACTTAACTCAATAATCATAATGTGGATTTGTAACTTAATCCAGTAATTTCATTTGAAATAAAACCAACTTGTATGGATGTTTCTGTTTCGAGCAGCAATGTTTAATTTACTTGAAATTAGGAGAAACAAGTGTCAAATTCCGACTCTCAAAAGAAATGAAACAATTTCAGATCACTGTTTGAATTCTGCAAGTATTAACACTAATCAGAAGGTTAATTTTGGATGGCTACCTGGGTTTATCATTCAAATTGTTTTGAAAATTTATAATTTTTTAACCTATGTAGAGATTGGGTTGCTTTTTGTATGGTATTTACTCTGCATTTGTAGATAGGAAGGAACATGTTAATTGTACGATAATCTAATCATCAATTTGATTTTTAAGGGAACATGTTATTCTCACAGGCCGGTCTTTCGTATGTGACTGCAAGCTGATTAGATTAATTATAAGCAAATTGCAGAATCTGTCATGTTTATCAAGCTAGAAATGTGAAAAAGAATATGTTTAATATTAACAAAGAAAACACCATGATACTGGAGACTTGGCTGTACCCAGAAGCATCACTATATATATACAAGACTACTATATGATATCCAAAAGGGAAATGTACCATAAATTGTTTTAAGTAGTACTCCATATTTCCAATCTAATTCGTGTTGAACATCAGTAGATCAAAAGAAAAATCAATAATGACACATTGGAAGCACTCATGCACCCAGACAAAGGGAATTCAGGAGATACCATCAATGTATAACAAAGAGTACAGATCTTTAACAAACGATAAAAATTAAATAAAACAATGTAATTGAGTTGAAGATTTAATAAAGCAAGCAGTTATCGATGAAGGACCACCAAATAAATATCTTAGTAACTCTCAAAACCAGTTGGGACTTTCTTGCCGCAGTTATTGAGAACCAAGCTGAGTGAAACAGGGATATTTAAGTCAATTCCCAGAATATTGGCTCTAATGGCAGTACACAGACAAACTGCAGCTTCAAGATCGACAAGGCCTTGGATGAGACTGCAACATGGCAGTGTTGGAGGGGATCCAATGACTACATCAACCAAGTTAAGCACATTGGCACATACTCCTAAGTTCAGTGGATTGCATTTACCTGCAGAATATTAATTCGAAGTTGTGGAACTGGGTATATAAGGGGTAGGATCAGTGGCACTGACTAGGCTAAAGAAGATAAGGCCGAGTGACAGAAGAAGGGCAAGTGAAGCATTATTCTTGGATTCCATTTCGGAAAGCCTTGTTGGTCTTTCATTGAAGCTTCTGGTAATTATATTGCTGTGAGAGACGAGTGTATGTTTTTTGCTGATGGACTTTGTAGTTAACTTGAAACACATATATATAGGGTTCAGAGTATGTGTATTATTATTTGTATTGATTCTACAGAAGGGTAAGGTTAGCACGTCTTATGGGTAAAAGAATAGCATTGCAATAAAATCAAATACTAAGAATAGTAGTTTAAGAATCAGGAGGAGAGCATGTGCATCGGCCCACTTCTTCAACCTTAGAGAAACCTAAACAGAGCCATGTAAATCTAGTAAGCAATGCATCATATTATATCACCCACAGATCGAGATTTAGCCTAGTTATAAATTAGTCAAGGGAATGACAACATCGAAAACACTATAAATTATACTCCGTAAGACTTGCATCTAAGGCCCAACGTTCAAGGACCCAAATTTTCGAATCCTTAAATTTAAATTTGTAGAATATGCAATATATATGTATGGTAGGCCCCGAAATTTTGTTTTACCTAATGCCACTAAATCTCGGGGCCCACCTTCGAGAGGCTATATCTATAATATAGCTTTGATTAAGAATAATTCACTCCATTAATGGAGTGCTAAACATGAATGTAAAATAACAAAATGTTATGTTTGGCGTTAAAAATGGAACCAATTATAGAAATTGTTATAATTGCCACCTAAGAATGCTATGTGGGAAGATAATAGGAAATGGGTAATAGCTAGAGACAAATATCATATGCTATTAAAAATTAGATAATTGAAATATAGCTTTATTAAGATATGTTTTGTGCTATTTTAAAACTATGCATTGAAGCAAAAATTCCATTTTATCATGAAAAATCACTTCTTAATTTCAAAATATAACAATACCAATATTCATTTTACCATCACCATTATACTTGCTCTAACATGTGAATGTAGCTTCACGGACCCATTAGAGTAATGAAATTATTCAAGCCCGACCTAAGATATAATGTAACATTTATAGCCTGGTCCAAAAACATCTCTTTCTGGATAATTTAGAGATTAGAATTATGACTATTTGAAAGAAATAATATTTCAGTAAATTTACCATACATGACTGACACTAATAATAACATAACAGGTGAAATGTTTGACTGGCAGGACGAATTTAGCAATTCCATTGCAAAAAAACCTGATTATCTATCGGATGAGCCATGATATATAGACTATATAACAAAATAAAATAGAAGACCATCAGAGATATGACAGCGAAAGTCCAGACTTGTTACACATATTTATCTTTAATACTTGGTTCATATCAAATACAATACATCATTGTTTACATTCCCTTGTAGCTGATGATTTTATTTTCTGAAATCAACAAAAATCCAAGTACATGTTAAACTAGAAACTAAAACGTCTTCGTGCAGCCTCTCCAAGGGCATTCTAGGGGACGTTCATCACCATACAGCCTCTGATGTTGGAGTAGATATTTGTGCGAGACAAACTTCTTTTGACAACACGTTGCACCAGCTCTTTTTTGGATTCAAATTTCATTATGCAACTCTCACTGTTAGAAGCATACTCTGTTTCCTCTGGTTTCTTGGTCCTTTTGACAACTGAAGCGTGGACCACGAGTCCTCTTTGCTCTCTTAGTACATGCGGGCTCTTTTGATGCACTTCTTTCTAGGTCATTCTTTGCAGGCTGTTTTCTAGATATTTGCCTTAGTCTGGTGCTTGGTGCACCTTCCGCCTTCCCTTCGTTATTTAGCTCAAACTGTTCATCCCATGGTCATGGTCTTTTTCATGCTCAGGAGTCTCCTCTCGGATTACCTCCTTTATTTTTTTTCTTCTTTCATAAACGATGATGCATTTTCTTTCAGTGCGATTAGAGTGAGTTGCAGCAACATTTTGTAAGACCATACCAGGGATGAAAATGACATCTGAACCTGTAGATTCCATCAAAATTATGTTAATTTCACACTTGAAATTACTTCCAACAGCTAGATAATACTAATTCTTAAAACTAGCATATTATTTCTTAACTAGCATATTTATATGTTAGTTGCATTTTTTCTAATATCTTTATTTAAATACATATAAATTTTGTCACATGCTTTTTTCATATATTTAAAAAAAATTATAATTAGAAAATTACCTGCAACTTTATGTCGGCCTCACTCTTTTTTGGAGCACTTTCTTCATTGATTCCTGTAAATAAAATATTCAATAAACCAATAATTAAAACGAATAAAATTCATGTATGACTTTCGTTAAAACCTTTAATGAATTAAATTGAAGATCCAATAATTATGAGATTTCTTTGTATCATGAAAAACAATTCATGTGAAATCATGTTGACAATCTTGTGTCACAATATACAATAAAATTATAAAATGATTCAAGATTTAGAAGTATATATAAATATGTATGTATACTTGCATTACAATAAATTATGTATTGAGTCGAGTTCGACTTTTGATTATTTTTTTATACAAAACAACCAAACTAAAATTTCCCAATTCAGGAAAAAAAAATGCATATACATGGTATAAAATGATTAAGATGATGGCTTAACTAATCGATTCAGATATAATCCAGATTCTTAGCAATTTACAGACATAATATAGAAAGATTGCTCAACAATTCGAGTTAAAACTTGACAAATCTGATAATAAACACTAATATTAAAACACTTCAATTATAGAGGTTTCATTATTTTTATTTGTGGTTGTGTTACTCGGTAATAATTAAAAAGTTACGAAAGATCGGAACTGTGAATTCAATTTTTCGGGTAATTGACATAAACACAACGGAAAACCAATATATAAGACCAGAATCCGAAAATCCTTTTCGAGAATCATTCAAAAATTGTTAATTCAAAAGGTCAGAATGTTACCTCTTCACTAAAGTTGAGAATGAAAGATGTCCGAATCCCAATAATCCCGTTTGCACAATTTATATCCATGCGGTATTCAAACGATTGCTTGCGATTCATCTTACCATCAATTACAAATAGAACGGTAATAGACCCGTCTCTCTCTCTTTCTCTCTCCTTCTCTATATCCCTCTAGCTCTCCATGCGGCTAGCGATTTCTTACTATATAATATGTTGAGAATGAGGCACATTTCACATGTATATATAGTGGCAAGAGCGAAGGTTCAAAACCCTAGTTCTATTAGGTAATTCCAAAATTACTATTTAACCCTCACATCCCTCTTTTACACATTATATATATATATATATATATATATATATATATATATATATATATATAGAGTTGGGTTCAGTGGAGACCATGTTTTTTGTGGAGTCCTGGAGTCCACCTTTGTTCTGCATACATTTATCATCATTTTACATTGCATTTAACAATTTTTTATGGTCATCACCAAGATTAGTTAGGGTTTTTTCAACAATATCGTCGAAATCCATCACAAATATACATTATATTGCCCGCAACGACAAAATATTGAATTTGCAAAACAAATTTTATTTTGCAGAACCAAGTGTTCAATAACAATATTTTGAAAATTAATTCATGAGATGTTTAGGCAAGTTTCGGAGCAGTTTACGATCATGTTTAGGAGGAAAGCGTTTTGCATTGGTAAAACATTGTTAAATGCGGATGAATGTATGCAGAACAAAGGTGGACTCCAGGACTTCACAAAAAACATGGTCTCCACTGAACTTTGTTCTATATATATATATATATATATATATATATATATCGTGTTTTAAATAAGTTATAAAGAGATAATTTTGTACGCTCGGCTTGATCCCTTATACCAAAAAGTGTATTTAAATAATTTAAAGTGAATATAAAAAGTCTCCTAATTTATATTTAATTTTAAATATAAACATTCGTTCTTTCTCTTTTCTTTAATTTTTGGGTAAATACAGTTAAATAATAATTGGTAAAATATCAATAAATTAAAAATTATTGCGTAATTTTACAGTCCTTTCGTTTGGACTATAAAATTATCCAAATCCAATTTTTAGATTTGGATATGGAGCAAAAACATTAAAGCTTAAGTACAATAAACATTTAATTTTTATTTATTTAAACTCTAATCGATTTTATTTTTTTTGATTATTTCAAATTCAGACATTCTTTATCTATTCTAATAAAATTTCAAAATATATCGAATTAAAATCAAATTCGATACAAAATATAACTAATATGAAAATAAAATTACAAAATGTTGTAAATAAATTCAAAAACTTTAATTACTTAAAGAAATAACTAATAAATATTATTAAATGATAAGTTATCAGCTAAATATGAAGAAAATTAATTTAAGAAAAACAAAGATACTAAAATTGAGAACAACTTTTTTAAAAATTCATAAATAAAAGGAATTAAATTTGACAAAAAATCATATCCAATAAGTACATAAACTAGTATTCATGATTAACATTTTAACAAGGAATAAAACATTAATTTAACTAAGGTCCAAATAAACAAAAGTGAGGGTATGAAATTAAACAAAAATATTTTTTTATTATTTTAGCACCAATGTAATTACTTTTTCTCTAATTGGAAATTGTTTCCAATTAAGAAACTCTTTATTTCATAAAAATTGAATAAATTTGTGAATGAGATTATATAAAGTCATTTATAATTTTTTTACAATTTAAATATTTATAGAAAATAATTAATAATAAATTATCTTCTAATTAGTGCAACAATTTCAGAAGGCTAGGGCTGGATTTAAAGAAGAGCATTGGCTAGAGGCAAATGAGCGTTGGAATGAGTTGGTGGGTAGTTTAAATTTCAGAATTGTGTTCGTAAATAGAGATGAGTTAAGTGGTGCAGATGACCTTGCAAAAAAAGGAAAAGAAAGGAGTAATATGATCTGTGCATGGTGTTAATATAAAGGATAGTGCAATTTAGTTTAGTCTTAAGTGGGCTGTCTTAAGAGAATCTCAAGAATAGTGGTTTTAGTTTAGTTAAGTGGGCTGATCTAGGATTTAAGTAAGGCCCAGCGGTGATTAGTCCAATCCAATTGTTAGAGTATTCTGGAAGATTTTGTTACATTGTATCGTGCAGAAAACTGAACAGACGCAAGGATATTTTGGGAATTAGAGTTTTATTTGGAGTAATCCCTTAATATTACCTCGAGCAGTTAAAAAGAAACCATAATTACTAGCGTGTTCTCGAGGTGGAAGGGTGTATATGTACGCTAAGCCTGCCAGTGTATCTGTACATTTTTCACTCTTACTCCACTCTCTTCTCACTTTATTCTAGGGTTTGCAATGGAAAAATGCTGGGACTTCCCTCGTGAAGGTTTTGTGAAAGTTAATGTGCATGCCTTGACTCTGAACGAACCATTGCCTAATGGTAATGACTCGGGCATAGGTATAGTGGTGAGGGATGACGAAGGTGTCATTATCAAGATGATATCAGGCTCTATCAGAGATCTTACTATTCGTGCCAATGTGCTCTGGGATCTATTGGTTGGCCTTCGTACTGTCTTTTTCGAAGGGCTTGACAAGGTGGAACTGGAAACAGATAACTCTGAAGCCTTAAAAGAGTGGGAGGATTGGCGTTGGTTTTTAGACCCAAACCACTCAAGGGTCATTCAGCAATTAGAACAAAGGAAGAAAGATAAGAAACTCAAGTTGGTAACTCAAGTTTGTGAAGAGAGCCAGAATAGACTGGCTCAATATTTGGCAATGGAAGGGGCTAGGAGCAGGACCAGGCTTGTGGTTTTTCGTAGATCTTTTGGTCGTGTTAGAGAGTTTTGGAGGGTAGATATGGGGCTAGGCTCTGCTGCAACCATTTTTGATGAGTTTTCTGAAGAAGAGTATAATAACATGCAAGAACATGAGATTCTTAATGAGGATGGGGCTATGGATGTCGGGTTTGGGGAAGACTCAGATGATGAAGAAGGGGTCTGGATTGTGCATGATCTTAACAGGGCTAATGGGGGAGGTCGTAATCAAGACCACATTTTGATTGATTTGCCTGCAGTGCGTGGTATTCAGGGGGTTGCTGAGATTGGTTCGAGTGCTGGTGATGAGCTTGGTTCTAGTGGTGCTGGTGCTTCAGTTCAAGTTCCCAAAGAAGTAGGGGATGCTGAGATACAGGAAGATTGATACTGTCAATAAGTCTAACATGTCGCTGCTGCCACCGTTTTATTTTATGTTTTTGTTTAAGCCCAGTTTAATTAAGTCCTTGAACTCTCTGTGTTAAGTTGGTTGGTCCGATTGGTTTTTGATGGTTTTATGGTTGGTTGTCTAAGCCTAAGTTGGTGTAATGGGCTAGACTGGATGTTAAGGCTTGGCCTTTTATTAATATATTTTGCTTTCCAAAAAAAAACAATTATAATTTAATTATGTTTTTTTACTAAATAAAATTGCACATAGTGTTTTTAGAAAATGAGAAATTAATGTTGTCCGTGATATTTCTAGAAAAAAAGGAAATTTAATTAGAAAAAATAGAAAAGATGATACGTTTTAGCTGAAAGGATAATTGGTTAATTATTAGTATTATAATATTGTTATTTTATTTTTATTAAATAGAAACGCCCGTGATATAATTGGGAAAAGAGAGATCTAAGAGAAAATAAAAAAGGTAACATGTTTTGGCTGAAAAAGGTAATCGTCCATGTATATTGGAAAAAGAGAGATTTTAGTTAGAGAAAAGAGAAAAAATAACATGTTTTGGCTAAAAAAGGTAATTGATTAGTTAATAGTAATTATAATTTAATTGTGTTATTCTATTAAACAAAATTGTTCATAGTGTTTTTAAAAAGTGAGAATTTTTAGTTAAATATGTATAATGTAAAATATGTTGTATTTTACATGAAAAGAGAAATTATTTAGTTATTGAAAAATAGAAAAGGTAATATGTTTAACTTGAAAAATGAAGTTGATTAATAAAGGAGAAATTTTAGTTAGGTAAAATGTAAAAGATGTTGTATTTTACCTGAAAAGGGAAATTATTTTGCTATTGAAAAATAGAAAAGATAATATGTTTAACCTGAAAAAGGAAAATAGATTAGTTAATAAGATGAATTTTATTTGTAATTGAGTAAGGGTAAATAAGTAAAATCAACATGTACCGACCGACCGTCGACCGACCAAACTTTTAATGTTTCGGTTTTATATATAACTAGCGTAACAGCTTGTGCAAGGCACGTGCCTCTATATAAATATCTCTAATTTTATTCTGAAGAATAAGGTAGCGGTTGGTTTAATAATTTCTGATCTGAAAATTCGTAATTATGAAATTGTAATATGAGTAGTGATATGTGTTAATAGTGAATGCCAATACGGACTGTATACAAACGCCAATAATAATATTGTTGGGTATGATGTACAAGTCTAATTTATGAACGGGGAGCATGTAATTATAAATTTGCGAGATTAAGATGATAATTTTTGTCTTTCCATAGTGATAGACACTGCTTTCATATCATCACAATCGTCCACAATTAGCCGCAAATGGTAACATTAAAATATGTTAAGTGAAAATGACGTGATTTAACTATAAGATTTTGTTTCCCTTAAAATATGTCAATGTCATCTCTATTACAAGTCTATAATGCAATGTTCTCACACCAGTCTTGAACCTATAAAACCAAAATCCCTATAGAAAATAGAATGAGGTTGCAAAGAAAAATTTGAAAAAAATGACAAATAAATAAATAATAAAATTATAGTTCATATTATTTTACATCAGATCAACTTGGAAGAAGCATATTATGTTATTTATGTTTATCTTATGTCTAAAAGTAAATTAGATATTACGTAATTGTTTCATTTATTATGAGTAACTAATTCCCTAATCTGGGAATTAGGTAGTATTCAATGATTATTATGCTTGTGTAGTTATATTGTAATTTCTCTGCCTTGTTAATATGTTGTTGAGTGCTTATAACACAATTGAGGAAGTCGCGAAACCTTAATTATATCTTTAGGAATTGTAATGAATCGAGAGAGTATCATACCTTTTGATTTCATCTTACATTTATCTAAATATATATTATAACTCAATCATTACATTATTGAAATGTTAAATTATGAAAACTCATTTTTGACTAAAATTCAATTATTTTATATGCTTTTTTGAAAATTAATGTATATTACTTAATATAATTTAATAATTTCACAATACAGATTAATAATTTATAAATTGACTATAACATATATGACAAATATACTGTTTTTCATAATTAAAAAATTATATAAAGGTAATATACAAGACTACAAATGATATTTTTTAAAATGTTAAGTAGTGTCTATATATTTAAAGTTTCATTTATCAGTCTAAATTATATGACATAATGCATCATTTTAATGTATTATATAAAATATGTATTATCATAATTTATAGTCAAGTAATAATACGACGAGTTATTACTAATAATAACTAATAATTTTATAATATTTATGATCTAAAAAATCATATCTTATTTTCATTTAACATTACATATTTATCACGTTATTTTTTATAAACAACATAAATCTTATTTTTAAAGTTCTTCTTTTTAAACATAAATTCAAAAAAATTTCTACATTTTTAAATTTTTATCTTTCTTATATCATTTATATATTAAATCGTTCAAAGCCTAAATGGTTGGTCGACCAAAAATCTCTAATTCAACTCACATTTTTAAATTTTTATAAACCTAAAATTATGTGATAAACTTATAATTATGTTTGATTTTATAAATAGAATATAAATATTTATTGAAACACAATCTTAGTGATAGTGATAGATAGATAGAATTAATAGATAATAGATTTGTTGTATCATTAACTTCTGCGAGTTCGATATATTCAATTGACCTAATTATTATAGATTTGTGTTCGATTTTCATCGAGAATGTGATTCTTGTTTGCGTTTTTGTATTAAGTTTAATAAGAGATACAGTTTCATTTAAAAATATAAAATATAACAATTGTAACATAATTGATATCCATTTAATTGTAAAAAACTACAAAATATTAAAAAATTATAATAATGACTGAATGTTTAGTTATATTATACACACAAACTAAAAAAAAGGGAGTTATATAAAAATACAAACCAACATTTTATATAGTTATATATAAAATTACGGAAATTAGAAAAAAACAGAATTACATAAATAATGTAAACAAATATTTTATTTATTCAAAAGTTATAACAAAAAAATTAAATAGAAGAGAAGAAGAGGATGTGATTAATCTAGTAAGATTTTTGAAGTAAACTCAAGAATTCACTTGGTTATGACATGAGATTCTTGAGCTGTAAGAACCCAGGTTTTTGTAATATTTCTAAAATGATCATAAACGGTGATTGGTGGAGGTTATGTAAAGTTTTTAAGATCATATTATATGAATGAAGAAGTATTTATACTTTTATGGATAAAGTATCGTTGTACCAAGAAGAAAGGGGAATGTAGAAACTGTCAGATTACGTAGATTTTCATTTTTATTAAATATTGGTATAAATATGGGATATTGAGGTTAAGAAAATCTTTAAGCTAAGTTAAATAAATACCAAGGCAAGAAATTATGTAATTTATTAGAAGAATTTCAAAGGCAAATGTTCAAGAACGATGAAAGAAATTTCTACGCGACGAAACGCTTTTACAAGAAAATCTCTAAACTTGCATATGGAATTAAATGGTAAGCATTGGTTGATTAATAGGTGAGTAATATACCTGCAATTTACCATGTAATAGCCATGCAAGGCAAGGAGCATTGGATGCTAATCAAATAAGTCAAGTTATGATTATTTAAACAAAACATTGTATACCATTTTTGGGACAAATTGCC
The DNA here is from genome assembly GCA_037693485.1 of Kitagawia praeruptora. Classification (NCBI taxonomy): domain Eukaryota; kingdom Viridiplantae; phylum Streptophyta; class Magnoliopsida; order Apiales; family Apiaceae; genus Kitagawia; species Kitagawia praeruptora. The sequence continues at coordinate 99,647,259 of CM075354.1, read as the reverse complement.
AATTACCTTTCTTTTGCAAAATTACTTTGGAGATTACCTTGGGTAATTGATAAATGCTGAAGTATGATTGATATATATCAATTATACATATCATTTTATCAATTACATAAGAAAAGATAGCAAAAGCTCTCCCCCTCCATTTTCTCTATTTTCGGCCAAAAACAGAGCAGCCACTTCAACCTGCCATAACTCCCTCATTTCTCAATGAAATTTTGTGTTCTATAGCTTTTTAGAAAGGTATTGAGATTCTCTACAACTCCTCTTTAGAAGCCTCGTCCAGAAAATCAAGGTAAGACCATCGTTTTTCCAGTTCTTTCAAGAGTGGTAATGCTGACTACGAAAATTTTAAACTTGGTTGTTTAGGTCTTGAAGATTAAAGGTTGTTAAAGCTATCTAAGGTGTTTTTAAGGAAATTCAAGCTTGGTTAAGGTTGTTAATACTCCAATAAAGGTAAAACACTCACATCCACCTTAAACGTTATGAGCTATAAGTTGATTTGAAAGGTTGATGCAAGTATGTACATGTTTAAGGGGATTGTGATGTTTTAAGCTTTATAAGTATGGGTAAAGTTTTGGATAGTGATAAATGGATGTTACCACTAGTCTTATAGATCCTTGATGATGTTTATATGATCTTGATGGTGTATGGTTGAATTAAGTGGTTAGATGGAGTTCATGAAATTTGGAAATGTTCGGTTTATAGTCGTTATAATGTCGAAATTTCATTAGATCATTTGAGCAGTTAATACCGAATTCAACAAATGTTTTCTTGGTAAGTTTTTGGCCATAAACCAGTAGGACTTGTTTTGTAGTTTGTTTTGACACCAAGATCATGTGATTACGATTTACGATTTATGAGATATGCTCGTTTTAGTGAAACCGGTTAAAACGGACGAATCGTTAAGATGGACTGACTTTACCAAGTCAAACGAGCCCTTTAATAATGGTCTGTGATTATGAAATCTTTACAGGGGGTAACTTAGTCAGTTTTTAAATCCCTGTAAAAATTTGAAGACAAAAGGCTTAATTTTCGATTTTATAGAAATGTTTAAGTCAAGAATGCGCATGAGAAACCACTGCAGAAAGAAGCTATATTTAGAGCAACAATTGAGCTAGTTAAAAGATGTTATTAATTATGAAATTTGGATGAAAAATCCTCTGGACAGTTTAGAAGAAGTGAGAAAAAGAATTTCATGAAAAAGTTTATTTTTCAATTTTATAGAATTTTTCGAATCATAGTTGCGCAAGTGAAAAACCCTTTTAGGGGACGAATTAAGACGAACTTTAGTTTCGTTGAAAATTACCTTTAACGAAAGTCATTACGAGACCAATAATTATCCAAAAGTGGTTAAAGGATATCATGGACTTATAATAAGCCAAACGTGTAATAAGGATGTATCGTTACGAAGATGTGTCTTTACGTGAATAGTCGATTTGACGGGATCGTTTAACGAACTAACCGAACCGTATTGATTATTATAGATCATCACACTAGAGACAGGGCCCAGACTATTCCGACACTATCAGACAAGTTTTCGAAACTTGTATTTCAAGTATTTTTAAACTGTTGTTGTTGTGGTATAAATGCTATGAACTGCTTGTTAGTATTTTTGCGAATTAGCATATGATATATGGTTGTCTACAGGGATTTATAAACCTGTTAAGTATGTACGTATGCATAGACTCTTGTATATATATGTATACGATGATGTGTTACAAGTTTCCAGTAGAGTATGATAATACCTTTACTTCATATTGAGAATAGTCTGAAGATTTATTTATTTAATAAATATTATTTAAATATTTATTAAATATTCTAAGCTAATTATTTATTTAATAAATATTATTTGAATATTTACTAAATATTCCAGGATGATTTACAAATCATATTATTTATTTCAAAAGTTATTTAAAACTTTAAAAATTATTTTAAATATTTTCTGATCGTCGAAAAAGTATTTAAAAATAGAGCGGGTTCCCATTTCTTCACTGACTATAGCTTCACTCATCGAAAAGTATCGCTACCTCGCTCAAACTTATCAAAACTCGGGAACCCAAGGTTTTGGGAGCTAGTATTAATTATTTTCTCTCTTCGCTACCAATAAGAAATGCACCCTACCTAGTAAGGAGGGGCTCAGGTTTGACTAAACACTCAAAACTCCGATCAACTCCCAAGTTATGTTTGATGAAGCGATTCTTAGTAATCGAAATCTGTTGACTAAAGTCAACCCACACATCAGAGTTACTTTCTCAATTACTCATGGAAGTAAAGTTAGTAAGGATTATCAAACCAGTCGTCAAGCTTTGTGCTTGGGGGAAACTGAATTAAAATTCTGTTCCTACGATGCATAAAATTCTCTAAGGGATTGGAGGAAGAGGGGACATCGCCTTTGAGCGTAGTCCAAATATTAAGGCCCATATGCGGTCAGGGTGCAACCCGATAAGGGAACGTCGTCCTTCTACTAGTAGAGAAGCAGAGGCACGGTATATTGGCTGATCACCAGATATCGTGGAAGAGGCTCCAGCATAATCCCATTCTTCCAATTGGAATTGTACTGCAACACTGTGATGAAAGCCTAGGTGCTCAATTACCGATAGTGTTGACAGAATGATGAACTATTCAAAGTACCTCAGAAATTCTTAGTTATATTTCTGGATAAAGAATGAAAATGTTTAATGATGATACAATATCAGTATATGATATGTCATATGGTTTACGTTAACAAAAGTACTTTGAAAACTATTATTATATGGCTGAGCTATATTGCTCACTCTTGCTTTTCTTTTATATATACTACCACACAACAACAGATAAGCATGGCAAGAACAAGGCAGACCCCCCGCAAAAGCGTGCTAAACGGTCAGCAGTATAGGAGATTATTTACGAGGCAGGTGCCGAGGCCGCACCTAGTAGCATTATCACAGGTGAGCAGACTAAGTTGGATAGGTTTACAGCTTAGGTTGGTTAGGTTTATTTACAAGCATGACTTGTGTAAGCTTCTGAAAACCAAACCGTATTGTGGCTGTAGATGCCGCCTTAGATGGTAATCCTGTTAAGTTGAACTTTTAAGATTATGACAATTTGGGTTTGTAATATCTATTTCAAGATGGTTGTAATAGCTTAGTAACATTTTAATTTCGTCTCTGAGCCTATAATCTATAAATGTTATGTTTGACTGAGGGGTCACAGCATGCTAAAAGGAAGATTGAGAGTAATGTTTATTAAAATAGGAATTAAGGATATAGTGACAGCCTGGATCTCCGACCCCGGATCTAGGGGTGTTACAGAAATGGTATCAGAGAAATAGTTTATAATCTCAGAGACGATAGGAAGGTTTAAGGACTCAAACCCTTATTGAAACATTGTCGGCCTACTAGACATAGCCCTAACAACCTTAAGCTAATAAGGGAACTATTTATCAGAACCTCAAGGATAGTAACATTTTTCCCTTTTTGTGTAGACACCCGAGGATGTAGAGCTACCTGAGGGTTCCGAGCAGCGACACGATGATGCCCTTCTGAGAGCCGTAGATGAGCCTGATGTTGAGACAGAGACTGACCCTCAGCAGGAGGGAGAGAGAGAGATAGTCCAAGAGGAGGATCCTAGAGCTGATGACCCTATGCCCATAGAGGTATTTGCACTAAATCACGCAAGAGTACGTGGTCACAAGTAATACAGATATTAGTCAAGTTCGTTCCCACAGAGATCTTGGTTTTTAATTCAGTTTAGTACCTATGCAACAATGTATGATTATTATTCACTGCTAAGACAATTAACAAATTTGGGTTTTAATTAACTAAAATTAACTAAATAAAACAAATAAACAATCTAAGAATTAACTAACTAACGAGAATTGGAATCGAATTACTTCTGCAAGATGAACCATGGAATCCTAACTTCATTAAATATTTTGCTTAGATCTGACGCCTTTAATCACTATATGCAATGGTTATGATATCTGATCGGACAACACGAAACAAGTACACGCTACCTGTCAGCATACGTATACCAAACTACCCATACATCCACAAAAGAGATAGAAGATGAATAGACACCAATTATGCTTAGACCCTATATGTCTATAGAATTTGAAAACATAACGGTTGAAGAACAAGTTATCCATAAAGATCACATAGGGCAATATAAGTATTCTCATCTCATACTACGAATCATGTTGATAAACAATCATGAACCTATGCTAGCATGGCAAGTTCTAAATCTCAAGATCCACTTTCACTTCACAAGAGATTAACAGATTAGATGTTAGCTACGCATCTAACAATTAAGCATAACCATACGAGGATATCAAATATACATCACACACAGATCTTTAAAGCATCAAGATACTAAAGCTCCATAAATAAATCCGTTAGAATCCCATGACAACGATTAGCTCATAATTGAACCTCTCGTCATCATGGGATCTGATGAAACCATGATAAAAACAAAGTATGAAAAGATACAAATAAAACTAAGTAATTGATATGTAATGGTTCTACTCCTAATGATACAAATTACAAAGGTTGGATGTGTTTATATAGGCTCTAGAAGTCTTGCCCAGCAAGAAAATACCAAAACAGAATTATAATAGAATTTCTGCAAAATACGTTTCCTAAACTGATTATGTTTTTAAGGAAAATTCGTAGCTGACTTTTCTTCAGTATTTCTGGACCGTTCCAGTTGTAATTGGACATCTGGACCACTTTAGAATGAAAGAGAATTCCGTTATCTTCGCGTGGACTATAAGATCGTCCAAAACAGACTTTTAGAACTCAAGATATGGCCCAAACAGTAAATCAGGATTTTCATGACAAAATTTCGAATTTCCAGAAGGGTTCCCGCGCTGCAGCGCCCTTCCCAGGCCGCAGCGCGCCATGCTTTCTGTCCAAGATTGTAGAAAATATCCCAGGCTTCGCGTGGACAGTAAGATCGCTGAAAACGGACTTCTAGAACTCCAGATATGGCCAAAACAGTGAAGACTGCGCAACCTACCCAGAAAATCCGAATTTTACACAAATTGCTCTTTTTTCCTCCGTTTCTTTTGCATTAGCTAACATCTTCAATACCATGACACATGTAACTCCTTGGTAGCATAACACAAGTGTCAAATCTTCATTCCAATGCTTAATTCCACTCTAATATCGATTAGAAACACCAACACTAACCGATAGCTACAACCCTGCACAACTACACAAAACACATCAAAAATACAACAAACTTGAGACCAAGTCAATCAATTTAAGCCGATATGGAACGCTCCAAGTGGATATATAATCCACTTATCACACCCCCAAATTTAAACCGATGCTTGTCCTCAAGCATAAACAACTAAACACTAACTAATTAGTACCACTTCCGTAGGTGATCACGGTTGCATTTGGCATATGCAATAAGCCCTTTAAACCCCTAGGTAGCCCTAGTGGACGAGTAAGGTCTCGTGAGGGCCTATAGTGAATGTACCCACAAAATCCATCTAACTAACAATGCAAAAATAATGCAATGCATGAATACAACTAAATGAAAATGCAATTAATCTAGTACTAATATCCTACCATATCTTCAAATCCTCTCATGCCATATCAACTTAAGAATCAATGTAAATACGCAATGTCTTGGTGTCGAAAGTGCAAGTATTCACATAGTCTACTCAATGAACATGCATAAGTTCTCACAAGTCCATGTCAAGTGTAAGAATAAGTTAGTAAACATGCTAAGCCTACAAGAGTACATCTTTGAGACAAAACTCGGGATCTCATACGCAAAAACAAGTAAACACTCACAATCCACTCACAAAAGAATACTCTCTCAAGAACAAGGGTAAGTGTATCGCTCAATTCCAATAAAATCATAAGCATGCTTGACATTTGGTATCAATCAAACTCTTAACACAACATACATCAATGACGATAATCAAAAGGTCTTTATTTTGGTTGTAACGGGGCTAGGGACAAGGTATGTCAAATAAGCCAAAACAGGTGAAGTATTAAAAGCTAGTAAGTACCATAATAAATCATACACAACACCCTATTTTCCCCCCACATAAATTTTTACTAAAACCAACACTCGACTAGTCGACTGAAATAGGATCACAACAAACACAAACATGCTCTCATAATTTTTTCTTTTTTCTCTTTTTTTCTTTTTTTTTCTTTTCTTTTTTTTTTTCGAGAGCTAAATATAACACAAACAATAATATAAACAATAACAATGATCCCATGAATTTATTACATATGCCGACTATCAAGTAAAGAACCAAACCCAATTTTTAATATTTCCCCCAAAAGTAAGACCAATAATAAACCCAAAATTGCACACCTTATTACTCCCTTAAGCACTCTACTAGCCTTTGACAATGTGGGTTCAAATTAATGTAAGGTCAATACAAGAAAAAGGTCTAGGCAAGTAATGTGGTATGTCACCGAAAAAATAGGATTAAGCTCAACGGGTTAACTAATTGATCATGTAAACATGGTATGGTAATATGGGAAAATATGCGGTAATTCCTAATTGCCTTTATCATTTTAATCGTCAAATAATGTCATGCGTTTCAAGAAAGACCTCAAACAACTGCTAGCAATGCAAACAATCCGTGGACACTCAAGCAAACGAATAAATTGCAAATAAATATGCAATATGCAATAAGGCTCAAAAACTCACTTGGTTGAAAAACATACTCAATCCCAAGCAAAAATCTCTCTAACGCACCGACTTGTATTCAAAGCATGCAAACTAAATCATCTTGCACATATTCATGTTCTTCTAATCACTTACAACATTCAATAAGTCTACTAGCTTTAACTTACTAGTGTATGTGTGTGCACAAGAACAAAGCATATCACTTCTCAATCAAAAGCGTCAACAACACAAAATTCCTATCAAGCATGGGTGCAAATGCAACCTATTATGAACTCACATGAAATATGAACATAAAAACAGAATGTCCTATATGAAACAAACGTAGATAACACGAACATAAATGCATAATTTACTACTAACATGCAAAATATGATTCCTACATGAACACAATGACTCACAAATAACTACTACACACTACTTATCCCCCAAACCACCCCCAAACTTAGAATATTCAATGTCCGCATTGAATGGAAAGTAATACAAGGGATAGTAGAAAACATACCTAAATAAAATTGCCGAAAAGCGTGGGTTGCCTCCCACGAAGCGCTTGTTTAGAGTCAATTAGCTTGACTACGTCCAAGCCTCCATTAAGGATGATAATAGTTGGCCTGGTCATCTCTTCGTGAGACTTCATCGTCATCACGGCAACACACTTTCTGCCCTTTCTCCTCGCTTGGCCTATTCGTGTAACAACTATGTCCTATTCCAATGCCTTCATCTGTTGACCCAAAATCTCTCAATTTGTAGAACAACACACACTCGTGGGCTTCGCTTGAAAATAATGGAGGAGGGTAAATGTAAGTTGCTGAAGACTTTGGTTCCTCAAAGAGAACTTCCTCCATTGGCTCTAATGCGCTACCTCCATCTTTATACTCTGAGACAAGTAGAAGACCTGCATCTTTCCCATGATCATCAACCTCTTGGTTCGCACATACCAATTCTTGAAATTCACGTAGCTCACCAATGTCCTCTTGGTACGCACATACCAATTCTTGAAATTTGTGTAGCTCATCATTGTCTGTCCCGAATTGTTCCTTTTCCAAATCATCCACCTCACTAGCTTGATCAAATTCCTCACATGGCTTGTGAACGCTAACCTCCTCTTGGAATTTGTCTTCCTCAATTATGCATGCAGTACCTTGCTCCAAGTCACCGTTATTCTCTGGTGTTGCCTCTAGCATGAATTGTTGATTCTCTTGTTCTAAGGCTCTCAAAACTTGAGCAGCAAGTGTCCCCATAGATTTGATAGACTCCTCATGACTCTTTATAAGCATCCTAAGCTCCTTCCTAATCTCCTTCAAATCATCAACCTCATCAGACTGAAAAGTAGGAATAGGTTGTTGATGTTGAAACTCTTCACTACCAAAGACATATGACATATCTGGAACATCTTGCTGGTACTGTTGAGGATGGTATTGAAAATATGGTTGTTCCTCATAAGTGACATATGGATCAACTCCTTCGTAGTAACAATATTGTGAGGGATCATGAACGCCCAAACACTGCTCACATGGCTGAAGCTGTTGAATACCACCTTGGTTGCTCCAGCACTGATATGTCTCATGTGCGCCCGCACATAACTCACAAACACTAGCCACCTGTCGAACTCCATAGTAAGTTAGAAAATCCATCTTCAACGTCAACGCTCTCTGACAAGTACCTGAAACACCAACGAACTACAAGAATATATGAGAAAAAGTAATCCGAGTCAGTGAACTCTAACGACCACTATTGAAAAGCACAAAAATCAAAAATAAAACACCAATGATCCCCGGCAGCGGTGCCGAAAACTTATTTGCACTAAATCACGCAAGCGTACGTGGTCAAAAGTAATACAGATATAAGTCAAGTTCGTTCCCACAGAGATCTTGGTTTTTAATTCAGTTTAGTACCTATGCAACAATGTATGATTATTATTCACTGCTAAGACAATTAACAAATTTTGGTTTTAATTAACTAAAATTAACTAAATAAAACAAATAAACAATCTAAGAATTAACTAACTAACGAGAATTGGAATCGAATTACTTCTGCAAGATGAACCATGGAATCCTAACTTCATTAAATACTTTGCTTAGATCTGATGCCTTTAATCACTATATGCAATGGTTATGATATCTGATCGGACAACACGAACCAAGTACATGCTACCTGTCAGCATACGTATACCAAACTACCCATACATCCACAAAAGAGATATAAGATGAATAGACACCAATTATGCTTAGACCCTATATGTCTATAGAATTTGAAAACATAACGGTTGAAGAACAAGTTATCCATAAAGATCACATAGGGCAATATAAGTATTCTCATCTCATACTACGAATCATGTTGATAAACAATCATGAACCTATGCTAGCATGGCAAGTTCTAAATCTCAAGATCCACTTTCACTTCACAAGAGATTAACAGATTAGATGTTAGCTACGCATCTAACAATTAAGCATAACCATACGAGGATATTAAATATACATCACACACAGATCTTTAAAGCATCAAGATACTAAAGCTCCATAAATAAATCCGTTAGAATCCTATGACAACGATTAGCTCATAATTGAACCTCTCGTCATCATGGGATCTGATGAAACCATGATAAAAACAAAGTATGAAAAGATACAAATAAAACTAAGTAATTGATATGTAATGGTTCTACTCCTAATGATACAAATTACAAAGATTAGATGTGTTTATATAGGCTCTAGAAGTCTTGCCCAGCAAGAAAATACCAAAACAGAATTATAATAGAATTTCTGCAAAATACGTTTCCTAAACTGATTCTGTTTTTAAGGAAAATTCGTAGCTGACTTTTCTTCAGTATTTCTGGACCGTTACAGTTGTAATTGGACATCTGGACCACTTTAGAATGAAAGAGAATTCCGTTATCTTCGCGTGGACTGTAAGATCGTCCAAAACAGACTTGTAGAACTCAAGATATGGCCCAAACAGTAAATCAGGATTTTCAGGACAAAATTTCGAATTTCCAGAAGGGTTCCCGCGCTGCAGCGCCCTTCCCAGGCTGCAGCGCGCCATGTTTTCTGTCCAAGATTGTATAAAATCTCCCAGGATTCGCGTGGACAGTAAGATCGCTGAAAACGGACTTCTAGAACTCCAGATATGGCCAAAACAGTGAAGACTGCGCAACCTACCCAGAAAATCCGAATTTTACATAAATTGCTCCTTTTTCCTCCGTTTCTTTTGCATTAGCTAACATCTTCAATACCATGACACATGTAACTCTTTGGTAGCATAACACAAGTGTCAAATCTTCATTCCAATGCTTAATTCCACTCTAATATCGATTAGAAACACCAATACTAACCGATAGCTACAACCCTGCACAACTACACAAAACACATCAAAAATACAACAAACTTGAGACCAAGTCAATCAATTTAAGCCGATATGGAATGCTCCAAGTGGATATAAAATCCACTTATCAAGAGGACCCATTGGACTCAGATGAGCCAGAAGAGGATCTATAGGAGGATCCAGATGAGGACCCCGTGGAAGATGTTCCAGCTGACCCCGCATCTGGAGAGGAGCCTGAGGATGAAGAGGTGGTGTGGACTGATATTTCTATGCATTCCCCTCCTCTCAGAGAGGATTCATCCCCTATTGGATATCATTGGGACACAGATTTAGAGGGTGACTCTGAGGAGCCTATACCAGAGGATGCCGAAACTGAGGTTGCCGCGGAGAGCGAGCCGGTTAGTCCTCCCATACAGGTTGTTAGATCTACTGAGTACGATTGGATGGTGACCCGGATGACCACCGATCTGGTGGCAGCGGAGGCCCGAGTAACGGAGCTGAGGTTCCAGCTAGCTGAGGAGAGACGTGCGAGGCTATACTCCCAGGGGAGAGACTCCAGAGTTAGACGGATGAGGCGGGCAGTACTAAAGATTGAGAGGAGGGCTCACACCCGACTCAGAGCACTTCCATGTTCCCGCCACAGTAGGAGGATCCGCCGGAGTGATGCAGAGATAGTCCTTTCGAGGACCATGCACCGAGTTAGGGAGGTGATACGCTTTCACATAGACTGATGGATGGTTGACTAATTCAGTCTTCGAGTACAGGGGGATGTTGTAGTAGTTTTACTTTTGGTAGTGATGTTAGTCACGTAGTATATTTCCTCTGGATAGGAAGACATGTTAGCTGGCTTTGGATGTACTTTTTATATATTTCAGTTTTATGTTGTACTTGAAACTTTGACTCTCAGAAGTCACTAGCAGTATTATGACGTAAATTTCGTTCGATTTTAGCAACTGTTTCCGTTTAAATTGTTACATATATGCTGCCATGATTGTTTGACAGCTATTTATAAGATGCATATATACCTTTAAAAGATTACACCTTCGAGGTGCCAATCATAGAAAACCATATTAAGAAAAATGAGGAAACCCTAACAGAATTTTTATATACATGTATACTTTCAGAAAAATGCCACCAAGGAGAAACACAAGAACTCACCCTGCCGAGTCCGCCACTCATGGTAGTAACCAACATAGGGAAGAGGAACGCCGTCACCAAGAACAGGTGGATGAGGAAGATGAGTACAATGAGTTCGACGATGAGGATTATGAGGAAGAAGAAGAGGACCCAATGGAACAATTTATGCGCCTGATGAGGCAAAATCTGGAGCGCCAGCAACGGCCACAGCCACCACCCCGCGGCCCCAACATTGCAGTCGCCAATGCCTTTAAGGCCTTTAAATCACTTAAACCCCCAGAATTCCATGGGACAGCAGACCCCGTTGAGGCCAGGGCCTGGTTGAAGGAGATGGAGAAGACCTTTGAGATTATGGGCACTGAGGAAGCCAAGAAAACCATCTTTGCTACATACCTGCTTAAGGGAGAGGCCAACTACTGGTGGGAGGCCAAGAAAAATATGGAACCAGCTGGAGTGGTTACATGGGATAGATTCACAGAGTTATTCTTGGAAAAGTACTTTCCGAGGTTTATGGAGACCCAGATGGAACTCAAGTTCCTAGAGCTTAAACAGGAGAATCTGACTGTAGTCGAATATGAGGCTAGGTTCACGGAACTATCAAGGTTCGTGCCAGAGTATGTGAACACTGAAATTAAGAAGGCAAGGAGGTTTTAACAAGGATTGAAACAGTGGATTCGGAACTGCATCGCGGTGTTAGAAATTACGGATTACGCCACTCTAGTACAGAAGGCATCGATTGTAGAGGCAGGAAGTGAGCAGTCCCAGAAGGACAAGATCATGAAGAAAAGGAAGTTTGAAAGTCGAAGTAGTGGTGCTGCAAGTGGGAGTTTCTCCAGCAAGTTTGTTAGAGGAACGGTGTCCCAGCCAGCCAAAAGCACGGGGTTTAACAGAGCAGAAAGCAAGAGTGTTGGCCAAGGAGGTGGATCAACCAGGGCACCCATATCAGGACAGTCACGCCCTCCCCTACCTAACTGTAAAACTTGTGGAAAGAAACATTCAGGGGTATGTCTTCAGGGTACGACGACATGTTGTAAATGTGGACAGATTGGACACTATTCCAACAATTGCCCTCAGAGGAATGTGCTCATGAAATGTTATCAGTGTGGAGGTACAAACCACTGGAAGAAAGATTGCCCTAAATTGAAACCGACAAGATCAAAGATGAGCGGTACTGCATCCAACCGACCACCCACCGCTAGGACTTTCAACATGACAGTGCAGGATGCAGTAAGGGATGAGGATGTCATCGCAGGTACCCTTTCCCTTAACACCTTGAGTGCTAATACTTTGTTTGATTCTGGAGCTACCAAATCTTTTATATCGCAAGATTTTGCATGTAAACTGAACTTGAAACCAGAAATGTTAAAGGAGTGGCTAATGGTAGAGATAGCTAACCACGAAGTGGTTCCTGTAAGCCAGATATATCCTAACTACGATATAGTAATAGGAGGTCACCACTTTCAGGCAGACCTAATTCCGTTTAAGTTAGGCGGATTCGATGTCATTTTAGGGATGGATTGGTTGGCAAGTAATGTGCCCAGATTGATTGCAAGAGCAAGAAAGTTAGGATAAAGGTGTCAGGAAAGAATGAGGTCATATTCAAAGGACAGCGACAGACTCAAAAATTCTTGACTGTTGCTCAAGCGAAAAAGTTAGTACGAAAGGGCAGCGAGGCCTACTTAGCTTATGTATTAGACACGAAGCAAAGAAACCCTGAACTGAAGGACATTCCAGTTATTAGGGAATTTGAAGATGTGTTTCCAGAAGACCTTCCTAGGTTACCACCCGATAGGGAAATCGAGTTTGCGATAGAATTAGCACCAGGAACCGCACCAGTTTCTAAAGCCCCCTATCGATTGGCCCCCGTTGAGATGAAAGAACTGGCCACTCAGTTGCAAGAATTGTTGGATAAGGGCATGATAAGACCAAGTGTGTCCCCATGGGGTGCCCCAGTGTTGTTTGTAAAGAAAAAGGATGGTAGTATGAGGCTATGTATAGACTACAGATAGCTGAATAAGCTAACCATTAAGAACAAGTACCCCTTGCTTAGGATTGACGACCTTTTTGACCAACTAAAGGGAGCAGTTCACTTTTCGAAGATAGACCTGAGAACGGGGTACCATCAGTTAAAGATCAAACCGGAAGATATACCCAAGACTGCTTTTCGCACTAGGTACGGCCATTATGAGTTTCTAGTGATGTCTTTTGGATTGACTAACGCCCCCGCGCCATTCATGGACTTGATGAACCGAGTTTTCAAACAGTACCTAGACAAGTGCGTCATAGTTTTCATTGACGATATCTTGATTTATTCTAAGATGGAGGAAGAACATGCAGAACACTTGAGGATAGTCCTAGGAATCTTGAGGGAAGAAAAGTTGTATGCCAAATTTTCAAAATGCGAATTTTGGCTAAATGAAGTGCAATTATTAGGTCATGTGGTTAGTAGTGAAGGAGTACTAGTTGACCCTGCCAAAATAGAGGCAATATCAAAATGGGAAAGACCGACCACCCCGACCGAAGTAAGAAGTTTCGTGGGACTAGCCGGGTATTATAGGAGGTTTGTGCAAGACTTTTCCAAACTGGCAGCCCCATTGACCCGACTCACCAGAAAGACTGAAAAGTTTGTATGGAATGAGAAATGTGACGAGAGCTTTCAAGAGCTAAAGAAAAGTGAAAGGCAGAGTGTGTAAACTTGTAACACTATAACTAATGTAACTCAATTAAAGGAAAAGATACTTAACCAGAATACAATCAAGAACAAGAAGTCACAAGGAATCAACACTAAATGAAGACAAGGTAATTGATATAATTGAACATGTTAACTATGATCAAGCCAAGAAGAAATCATTGAGAGAAGTTCAAGTCAAAGTTGTTCATGCCTCAGTGATTTGAGAAATCGAGAATCAAGATCATAACTATCAGTATCAACAAGACCAATTGATTTCAAGTGAACAAGAAGGAAAGCAAACTTTGGAAAGCCACGTTACTAAGTGAATATGGTAATTTATTCAAGAAGCAGAAACACTATCAAGATTAGTCACTTATGAACCAGACCAGTGCATCAAGTGTCAGGACATTGATATCAAGTTTATGTCAGTAATAAAGATCCATGTTCAAGAACTTGCTGAAGAATAAAGAAGACATGAAGATATCACAAGTTCAAGATGTGCATTGAAGTTTCAAGTTGAAGACCAGAATATTTTCTAAGTACTAAATATTCTAGATGACCAAGTAGAATATTTCTAAGTAGAAGTTCTACTTAGAAATTCGAGATGGCTAAGTAGAAATTCTCAAGTAGAAGTTCTACTTAGAGTGCAGCTTCAACATGACACATGGCATCTTCTGATTGGCAGATTTCCAAGCTTTCAAGATAAGGCAAGATTTATGTGGACATCATTGGGCCACGTATATCTTAGTCTTTGAAGACTACAGGACATAGATTACATGTAGTATAAATAGAAGTACTTGTGTGATGTTTTATGTTAGAGAACAATAGTTGAGAAAAACATAAGAAAAAAAGAGAGAGTGCATTCACAGAGCTTAGTATCATTCACTTCTCTCTGAACTTCTGTTATACTTTGTAATGAATGTTGTAGCAACCATTTCAAGTTATATATAAGAAATATATTCCTTGAATCTGCGTGTTCATTTATTGCATCGTATTTATTGCTTCTCATATTCGAAAAGTTGTATTCACCCCCCCTCTACAACACATTTGGACCTAACAATTGGTATCAGAGAGGTTGTTTAACATACAAAACATAGATCCTTGTGTTTGGTAGAAGAATCGTGAGTTTTCATTTTCTAGATCTACTTTTCATTTTCTCGAAAAGTGTGCTTTAATTTGTTGGTAGTGAAAACTCATCCGAAAATTTATTTAAATACTCCAGGTGTGATTATTTAGCTTGGGGGTATTTTAATTAATTTTTGTGAATTAATCTGGGTTCATTGATATTTGGTGTTCTTGAGTGTTCATCATCTGTTCTTATCAAAGAAGACAACCCAACAACTTTTTGATCTCCTTTTCAAACAGATAAATAGTAAAAGAATAAAAAGGTGTTTTTGGACTTTTGATTTGCATTATTCACGGCCGAAAGTGTAACAAGACATACTCAGTACCTAGCACGTGGGTTAGGTGGGTTAGGTGAGTAAAGCATCAAAGTCAAAAAGGTGTTAAAGAGATAATATTGTTTATTCAATATTAAAGTAATCTGCAGAAAATTTATTCTAAGGACAAAAGTTCTACATAGAATTTCTACTTGAGATTTTCTACATAGAATTTCGACTTGGACAATTTCTACTTGGTGAAGTTCGACTTGAGCAAAATTTCTACTTAGAGAAATTTCGACTTAGGCAGAAGTTCTACATATATATACTACATAGCCTAGTCTTGGGTACTTAAAAACTTTTAGTGACCAGAATTGAAATGGCTCCTAAAAATGCTTTCAAGATCCCAATGTTCAACCGAGATCACTATGAAGAATGGGTTTTCAGAATGAGACTCTATTTAGAGACTGTTAACCCTGAATATCTGGAAGTCCTTGACAAGGGTAAATTTGTTCCAATGGTGGTTATTCCTGCACATACGGAAGGAGGGGTGGTTATAGCACCTCGGTCTGAGCCCAAAAAGGCAGCGGACTTTTCGGATGCTGACAAGGAAAAAATAACTTGTGATACTGCCGTACGACAAACCTTAATGGAATCTCTTGATCATGAAATGTTCAACATAGTCAAAGGTCTGACTACAACGAAGAAGATTTGGGACAAGATAGAAGTTGTCATGGAAGGATCTGCAGAGGTTAGAAGTAACAAGACACTCATACTCAAGATGGAGTATGACATCTTTAGAATACGAAAAGGAGAAGGCATAACGGAAGTCTATCTACGATTCAGTCAGTTGGTATTGGATTTGAATCTGAGAGGTGTAACTCTCCCCTTGGTTGAGACCAATACGAGATATCTGAGGAACCAGCCAAAGAGCATTGAACATAGGGTCTACGCAATCAGAGAAACCAGAGATTTGCATACAACTTCTCTGGAAGAATATTATGGAATATTAAAGACCTATGAGCTGGAAACGCTTCAAGATCAAGCATGGGAAAATGATTCAAAGGGAAAAGAAACTGCATCAGGATTAGTTGCTGATGAGGAAGAGTCTAAGAAGGCAATGGTTGCAGCAAAGCCTAAATCATCACTTGCACCACATCAAGTTGATAATGATGACGAGTGCACATCTAATAGTGATGATGACTACTACACCCAAGAAAAGACTGAATTGATAGCTAAATATGAGATTGAGATGGAAGATCGCCAAGAAGCACAACCAGGATTATGAGCTAAGGCTATTAAACAACAAGGGAAGAAAGGCATAAAAGAGGTTAAGGCTGAACGGATAAAGAAAGCATGTTATCACTGCAAATCTACTGAACATCTTTCTTATGCATGTAAAGCTAACATAAATGTTCCTGCTACACATGCCATGCCTACCACACATACAATGAATAATCTGCATCAGAATCATGCACAATGTGGTCAACCTAATTGTATGCCATGCACTTTTAACATCATGCAAACTTTTGTGAATTTAATGAATGCATCTAGCCAGTCATGCTCAAATACTGCTGCTAGTTCAAACATAAAAAAGAAGCATGTGAGAGCCAAGACTGTCAGTCCTCCTAAAGTTAGGAGTGACAAACCCTCTCCTAAGACTGACATATCTGTCAAGTCTGAGAAAGGAAAGGAGAGAGTCGAAAGCTCTAGTAATGTTACGAAAAGTGCATCTCATGTTGTTAAATCTGTTGATTCTCGATCTTATAGAAAAGTCGGGCCCAATCAAAGTTGGGTTCCGAAGAACGTCTAATCAATCTGTCATTGCAGGGCATTAAGCAGAATAGAAATAAAGTTATATGGGTGCTAGACAGTGGAGCATCGAGGCATATGACTGGAAACAAGTCCCTGCTTACAGAGTTGGTTATGAAAGCTGGCCCTTATGTTACCTTTGGAGATGACAGCATAGGTGTGACAAAGGGATATGGCAAACTGAAAACTGGCAATGTCATCATTGAAGATATTTCCTATGTTGAGGGATTAAAGCACAATTTGTTGAGTATCAGTCAATTCTGTGACAAAGGTTACGAAATTGTCTTCAACAAGAAAGGTGTATCAATCACTCACGTTAAGGAAGGCTCACTGGCTTTGAGAGGAGTTAGAAAGGCAGATATTTTTGTTGCAGACATGGATTCAGCAAATCAGAATGAGGTTACCTGTTTCTACAGCAAAGCCTCGAATGATGAAAGCTGGTTATGGCACAAAAAGCTATCTCACTTAAACTTCAAAATGATGAATGCTCTCACGAGGCGAGAATTGGTGAGAGATCTACCTCAAATGGAGTTCGCTCCGAAAGGACTCTGTGAAGCTTGTGAAATGGGAAAGTCGAAGCGAGCATCGCATAAAAGCAAAGAAATTTCTAGTATTACTGAGCCTCTGCAACTTCTTCATATGGATTTGTTTGGCCCAGTGAATGTCCTATCTTTGTCTAGGAAAAGATATGCATTGGTAATCGTGGATGATTTTTCTAAGTATACATGGGTATTGTTCGCAATGACGAAAGACGAAGTACCTTTCTTAATCATTGATCACATCACTCAAATTGAGAATGTTTCAACACTTACTGTGAAGACGATTAGATCAGACAATGGCACTGAATTCAAAAACGCAGTGCTGAATGACTTCTATGTATCTAAGGGAATACGTCGTCAGTATTCAGCCCCGAGAACTCCACAACAAAATGGAGTAGTTGAAAGGAAGAATAGAACATTGGTTGAAGCAGCAAGAACTTTGTTGTATGATTCGAAACTTCCTCTGTACTTCTGGGCGGAAGCAGTGAGTACCGTGTGTTACACTCAAAATCGATCCTTGATCATAAAAGATAAAGAAAAGACACCATGTGAGCTAATGAACGGCAGAAGACCAACAATCAAATACTTTCATGTCTTTGGAGCAAAATGCTATGTACTTATAGATGATGAAAATCTAGGCAAGTTTGCAGCAAAAGCTCGTGAAGGAATCTTTGTTGGTTATTCCACAGATGTGGTGGCAGCTTATAGGGTGTTCTTAGTGAATGATCGAAAAGTGACTGAAAGCTACAACGTTAGATTCGACGATACCAAACTCCCATCAATTTCAAGAGATTCTAGTGAACCTAAGTCCCTAAAATTTCAGAATCTGGACTTAGAAGAACTTGAAGATGAACCTGAGTTGGTTGTCCCATTAAATGTTCCAAGTGTACGTGAAGAACCTGAGTCTAGTGAACAAGCTAATTCTACAAGATCAGGAGAGACTCTTTCAGTACGAACCGACAACAACTCAGGGGGAGTAAATAGCAGCTCAAGGACTACTGTTCAAGGCTCGAGTCGAGTTGACTCTAGTTCTGTAGGAGCTGGCACTAACTCAGGGGGAGTTAGTGAAAATAATCAAAGTAGTCAGCACCACAACTCAGAAAGTCAAGCTGAATCATCAAGACAATTTCCAAGAGAACGGGTATGGAATAGAGACCATCCGTTTGAATTAATTATTAGTGATCCAGATGCTGGTGTGTCTACTAGAAGAACTGCAAGAGCTGACCTGGCTAATATTTGCTTATATTTTGGGTTCTTATCCAAGCTTGAACCTAAAGAAATAGAAGAAGCTCTTGGTGATGCTGATTGGGTGATTGCAATGTAAGAGGAACTCAATCAGTTTGAAAGGCAGAAAGTTTGGAAACTGGTACCCCGACCAAAGAACAAATCAGTAATTGGAGCTAGGTGGGTATTCAGAAATAAAATGGATGAAAACGGACTTGTAACTCGAAACAAGGCTCGTTTGGTTGCAAAAGGTTATTCTCAGCGAGAAGGAATTGATTATGATGAGACCTATGCACCGGTTGCAAGACTTGAGGCAGTCAGGATGTTCTTGGCATTTGCAGCACATAAGAACTTCAAGGTTTTTCAGATGGATGTGAAAAGTGCCTTCCTGAACGGAGAGTTAGAAGAAGAGGTGTATCTGGAACAGCCGCCTGGCTTCATTGATCCAGAACTTGTAGATTTTGTGTATCTTCTCTTCAAATCTGTCTATGGCCTCAGGCAATCCCCAAGATGTTGGTATGAAACCCTATCCTTATTCTTAATTGAAAGTGGTTTTACTAGGGGAGTAATTGACAAAACATTGTTCTATAAAAATGTGAAGAATGATTTAATACTTGTTCAAGTCTATGTGGACGATATTATCTTCGGGTCATCTAATGAGCGCTTGTGCGAGAAATTTGCTAAGCTAATGCAAGAGAAATACGAGATGAGCATGATGGGAGAGCTGTCCTTCTTCCTTGGATTACAGATCAGTCAGAGAAAAGATGGTATCTTTATCTGTCAATCCAAGTACGTCAGAGATTTACTCAAGAAGTACAATCTAGAAGATGCATCAGCAGCTAAGACTCCCATGGCAACAGCCACGAAGCTTGATGAAGACAAATCAGGTAAACCAGTTGACATCACAAGCTATCGAGGTATGATTGGCTCACTTCTCTATTTAACTGCAAGTAGACCCGATATAATGTTCGCGACTTGTTTATGTGCAAGATTCCAAGCGGATCCTAGAGAATCATATCTCATAGCCGTCAAAAGAATTTTTAGGTATCTCAAGGGCACACCAAATCTAGGGATTTGGTACCCAAGAGATACAGGTTTTAATCTAATTGGCTATACGGATTCAGACTATGCAGGTTGCAGGATTGATAGGAAAAGCACATCTGGTGCTTGTCAATTTCTTGGCAGAAGATTGGTGTCCTGGCAAAGTAAAAAGCAACATACAGTATCTACTTCTACTGCTGAAGCTGAGTACATTGCTGCTGGAACCTGTGTAGCTCAAATACTGTGGATGAGGAACCAATTGAAGGATTATGGCATGGAGCACAAGAAAATTCCAATTATGTGTGACAACACAAGTGCCATTGCCATAACCAACAATCCTGTAGATCACTCAAGAACCAAGCACATCGACATCAGGTATCACTTCATAAGAGAACATGTCGAGGAGGGGACTGTGGAGCTACATTTCGTGCCCACAATGCAACAAATTGCAGATATATTCACCAAACCTCTTGATGAAGTAACATTCAATAGATTGGTTGGTGAATTGGGAATGCTTAACACAAGTTAGTAAAGCCTTCTATCTGTAAAATCCATGTTTATGTTTGTATATGCAAGCTACTTAATCATTATGTGCTTAGACTTTAAAATGCCTAATTAATGATTGTTATAGGGTGCATATAGTGTCATTTTACATGAATTCATTGTGTTTTTAAGTGTCTTTTATAGCACAAATCTTTGAATTTATGCTTGTTAGATTGCATGATCATAGGGGGAGTTAAATTCATAATATTCTAAATTTTGCATGATTTTTAGATGAATTTACCTGTGTTTTTCATGTAATTAGAGGCCTTAGAATTATCAAGGAATGTTTTAATTATGTCATATATTAAAATCCTTGAATTGATATTTATATTAATTTGGCAATATTAAGTGTTGAGTTTTTCAAGAAGAATTGTCAAATTATTCTAAGTATCTTCAAAATTTCGAGTTAGTCTCTATCTCGAAACTCATCTCGAAATTCTACTTGGATTTCGATTTGAGCTTCCAGAGTGAAGTTTTGAAAATTCTAAGTCTGGGAAGAATTTCGAGTTAGTCTCTATCTCGAAATTCATCTCGAAATTCGACTTAAGATTCGAATTCGAGTTACCAGTGTGCCTATTTCTTTCTTCAAAATATTCCAGATAATGTCTATCTTACTGGGGATATTTTTTTAAAAAGATCAAGTCTGAGAGAATGACTTCGAGTTAGTTAATAACTTCGAGTTAGTCTCTATCTCGAATTTCGACTTGATGTTCGAGATAGAGTTCTCAGTTGGTTAAGGGGATTTTTCGAGTTAACTCCTAACTCGAAACTTATCTCGAATTTCGACTTGAAATTTTGAGATAGGTTTCCCTGGTGGTTTTGCTGCTTAATTGGTTCAAAAAGTGTTTGTTCGAGTTAACCTCCATCTCGAAGTTCGACTTGATAATTTTCGAGATAGAGTTCGACTTAAGAAGTTCGAGATAGAGTTCGACTTAAGTGTTCCCTGTATGGACTTAGTAATTTTCACTCTTTTTAACAGGGACATTTTTGTCATTTCACAATCATCTATATATACATCTCTAACTCGATGCATCATTCACTTTACCTAATTCATCTTTTACAGCCGCATCCACACATACAGGAGATTTCAAACTCATACGAACATCTGTTCTTTGATTTTGTGATTAATCTCTTACAGACCACGAATTACTGCCCATTTTAGACTAGTATTATTTGTGCGTGATCATTAATCTCTGTGTTTGTGTGTTTGTGTAACTGTTCATCCTTCATATTGTCCATCTATACACACGCATATACACACACGATTTCACTATCATACACACACGAATATACATATCAAGATTTAGTAATTGGCTTGTAATTGATTGTCTCACTCACGATTTCACTGGTATTCGCCTGTAATTGTTTATTGTTTATATCCCATAGTTTAATTTCTCAGATTGCTTTTGGTATTCTCGATAAATTGAAAGGGATAAAACTGTGAATTTGTTAATTACTTGTTTATATCCCGTAGTTTGATTTCTCGAAGTGATTCTTGGTATTCACAAAAGAAATTAAAAGGGCTATAACTGTGATTTCTTTAAGTGATTGTTTTTCGAAAATACTTCACATTTGTTAAAGAAAAATATTTAATTAAAATGGCTCACCATTTTTCACTTGCTAAAAACAATTTTTATAATATTTCTACGGAAATTGGTGATCAACTCCCGCGCTTTAAGTTTTGGATACGATTTCTCAATTTGTACTCCAAAGCTAGCCATGCTTTTACTGCTAAACCTACACTAGTACATGATGCTTTACAGCAATTATGGACTAGTGCGGTTACTTTTGGGAGCAAAACAACCCCCTATGGTTTCAGGTTTACCTTAGCGGGTCAGGAATATGAGGTGACTGAAGAAATTGTCAACAGGGTTCTGGAATTCCCGATAAAAGATACTTATGATCCAGAACCTACAGCTGCAGAATGCCTCAGATTCTTTGAAGAAATAGGATGTTATACTCCGACTGGCCGGATCACTGGAAACATCCAAAAACAATTCTTTCATGTGGAATGGAATTACTTTTTCGAGGCTATCACAAAATGTTTTCGGGCACGCGAAAAAGATTTTCATCAAATTTCAATTCCCATGCAAACCTTTGGAATTGCCCTAGCAAGAGAACTGGATATAAATTATGGACGCATAGTTCTCTCTGAGATAGTGGCTACAATGGGATCTCCTGCAAGCAGAGACCTCAACACAACAGATGTTGTCTGCTGGTTTCCTCGGTTCCTACAGATGCTGATTAATGATTTAATACCGAAGGATGCTCTTGCTATTAGACAGGGATTTGCCAGAAGCCCAACATCTGCACCACTAGGGATGGGCACTAAGTCACTTTCAACAATTGCTAATCAGGATAAACATCACGGAAAACCGATGTCAATTCCTGATACCATACAAACGTGGCTTACATATGATGAAGGAGTTACCACTTTGGCGGAATCATCGCAAGTTTCATCATATGCTCAGAATCCGTCTGCTCATGCTGAGGCATTTGAAGGGATTCCTGATGAGAAAAGCGATGATGAACAAGGTAATGAATCAGGTAATCTCTCTCTGCATACTACTCATTCCTCTTCCTATGTATCTGATTCCGGAACCCAAGAGACTGCTAGCCCGCAGGATCTATCCCAGGGTGAGAGCTATATTTCTGAGTCTGTCATACATTCTTATTCTCGTTCACCCCTGTCACCGGAATCCAGAATGCCAGCACATGTAAATGTAGGATATGATGAGGAGAGTGACCCCGAAG
Organism: Kitagawia praeruptora; assembly: GCA_037693485.1. NCBI lineage: Eukaryota > Viridiplantae > Streptophyta > Magnoliopsida > Apiales > Apiaceae > Kitagawia > Kitagawia praeruptora. The sequence continues at coordinate 99,624,208 of CM075354.1, read as the reverse complement.
AGCAGCCTCTTACTCGAAAGAAAGCCAAATTTTCTCATGCTGCTACTTCCAAACCTCAGTCAAACCCTAGTGTGTCACACGCAACCACTCCACCTCACGAGAGTGGTTCTCCCCTTGAACAATCTGCACATAGGGATTTTGGTGAGGATTATGTACCTTTTGAAGATACTGTTGCTTCAAAAGGACATGAAGCTTTAAGAGCTTCAGCCGTACCTTCACCGGTACGTACTGATGCTGCAAAGAGGATCGGTTCTGATGTTGTACAAGAACACTTTGTAGCCTCTCAGCCTGAGATTCCAACTCAGGAACCAACAGAAATTGATCCCATAACTGCCAATTATATTGCTTATCCAGTTTCTACAGGTACTGCTTCATACTTTGGATCAATCATTGAAGACATACACGAGCGTGAGACAGGGAGTGTGTGTGAGAGGTTAGGGAGAGAGGGACCTTCATTTTTAAGGCCCGAAATCGAGCGCCAAATACTAACAGAACGAGTATTAGAGCGAGGTCACCTAAACCAAACACCGTCCCTTAACATTGAAAATCTTGATACACGTATGACTTCTATGGAAAATCAGATGAAGCAGTTCAGGCAGATGATGGGGCAGTTAGGGATTAACATTGGAAACAATCAAAGGGCTCTTGATGACTACGCAGCACGAATGGCAAGTCAAGCTACAGCGTTTGATGTTTTGACAAACAAGGTTAATGACTTGGGCCATGCTGGTGGTGTCTTGGGAAACACTCTGAATGAGAGGATGGGAGCAATGGAGACTACAATGGATACAATGGCTGTGGAGATCAGTAGAGTGATGTTCGCAATCAGAAGTTTTGTGCCCCCGGAGTGTTTCGAGCCGCAACAACCTCCCCCCGATGCTGGTGCAGGTGGTGCTAGTGGAGCGGGAGCCTATGGTTCTGGTTTTGGAGGTTCTTATGCAGCTGGTGGATCTGAAGATCAAGGTGGAGTTCAGGATAACTCACCTAAGGGGGAGAGTGGAAAGGAGACGAGACAGCGGGTAGTTCATATCGAAGAAATTGAAGAACATGCTGATCTTGTTAAGGAAATAGAAATTGAGCCGTCTGTTGATGAAGAGGCTCTGAGGAGGAGAAAGGGTAAGGCAATAATGGTTGAACAAGATGAGCCATTCGTTGACCTGAGTCATCAGGAAACAGTACAGAAGGTACTTGACTCAGATTCTGATATGGAAGACGTACCTTTGGAACATGCTATAAAGAGATCTTTGAAGGATCAAGGTGGAGGTGCTGGGATGTCTTTCGGAATGCCTGAAGAAGTTACTGTTGATGAGGAAACCCTTAAGTCTCAACAGTTAGCCTTGGAACAAGCTGAGTTCCTTAAAATGAAGATGATGCAAGAACGTGCTGTGTTTCTAGAAAAGAAAGTGGAGCTACAAGGGAAGCAGTACGATCATGAGCTTGCAAGGCTAGCTGATCCTCAAGTTGATCTGGATAAAAGAAGGTTAGGGCAGAAGTGGGATGAAGCAAGGAAGATATTTATGGGACCCTGTGCAAAAGGAGTTCATAACAAGGAGGCAGATGATCTGTTCTACAACCTGAATTTGCAGAATCCAATGACTGCGGACTATATAAGTGCATTGAAGAGATTAATTTCTAAAGTCAGGGTTGGATACAATGCAACGCTTAAGGAGTGGCAGGTTATATTGTCTTTGGTAGAAGGAGTCCCAATGTCTTTCCTATATGTGGATGACCAATTCATAACGAGAAGATCTGCGTCAGAGTTGTTCTTGCTAGCAACAAAAATTCAATACTCTCAATCTGAGAAGCTAAGCATTCTGTATAGGGATCAGTTAATGCAGCTAGCAGAGGACAAGGGTCCAGAATTCTCAGCATATCCTAATGTTGTCCGGATGGTAGTTGACAAGAAAATGAAGAGGGTTAGCATGGAGGAAAAGGATTTAATGGAACTTTCAGTGGAATCTCTTAAAGCCGTCTGTAGACAAATGATGAGTAAGGGGTTCGCTTCTGAGCTTAAAGAAAAATCATTGAAGATCATTGAAAGAGTCATATTCAAGAAGAGCAATGAGGTGTGGAAGTGTGATATCATTGCTCCAAACCCTCTCGATAACGTGAAGATTGAGCCGGAGCTGATAGAGAAGAAATGGAATATTCTTCAAGCAATGAAGAATGTAGATGAAGCTCTGACTCTTCCTTCTGGAGCACTGGAACAAGGAGAGATAAGGGAGACAGTTGGCGTTCCAGGAAGAGATAGTGTATACTGGATACACGCTTTTGTTGATGATACAGCTGATGCCTTAGTATTTATAGATGCAGACCAGAATCAAACACTCTTGCATATGAGTAGAAAATGGCTGCTACAGACTCAAGATGCTGCATTTCTGGAGAAAGTATTATATGTGTTCAAATGGGACGAAGTGGAAGATAAGTATGTGGAAGAAAAGCAGAGACTCATGAGTTACCTGTCTGAAGTAGTAGTGGAAAAGAAGCGAATGGAAAAAGATGCGGCTAATGTCCACAATACTAACCGTGTCAAGGGCTATCCCAAAATGATCTATTGTCAGTTTAAAGCTGATAAAGCTCATTGGAAACCTAAGCTTATAATGAAGAACTTTGAGGATATTCCAAAGATCAGGACTACTCAGGAGGTGGACAAACTCAGAAGGCTTTTCAAACATCCTCACCCAGAGCCCAAGAATCCTCTAGAGATGGAAGCTGTAAGTCTGTTAAATGCTAGGTGGGAGCAGCTTCACGATCCAGTGCACAAGAAAGAACAGCAGCAGAAGGAGAAGCGCAGAAGGCAGAAAGAAGAGAAAGACCAAGCTGCTGAAGCTAGGAAGAGGAAACGGAATTAGGGTTAAAGGTCAGAGTGGTGTGAACTTGAAGTTGGAAAAACTTCATGTCTTTCGGTTGCTTTAACTCACTTGAGGAAAATTCACCTTAGAGTGAATCCAATAAGGTGATATAAGTTTGACTAAAAGATATGAAATAATCCAGGTGATAGGAATCATTCAAATGATCTTTAATTCGAGGTTCGAATTCTGTTTCTAGTTTAAGTTCTTTGTATTGTTTTCAAGTACTTTTCAATTGTATATTATTCAAGAATGTAATGTTAATTATCTTTTCTCGTCTCATTGTTTAGTTGAGTTATCCTTCATTAATTTGAATGTCATTGTTAGACAATCAAATAGGGGGAGATTGAAAGGCAGAGTGTGTAAACTTGTAACACTATAACTAATGTAACTCAATTAAAGGAAAAGATACTTAACCAGAATACAATCAAGAACAAGAAGTCACAAGGAATCAACACTAAATGAAGACAATGTAATTGATACAATTGAACATGTTAACTATGATCAAGCCAAGAAGAAATCATTGAGAGAAGTTCAAGTCAAAGTTGTTCATGCCTCAGTGATTTGAGAAATCGAGAATCAAGATCATAACTATCAGTATCAACAAGACCAATTGATTTCAAGTGAACAAGAAGGAAAGCAAACTTTGGAAAGCCACGTTACTAAGTGAATATGGTAATTTATTCAAGAAGCAGAAACACTATCAAGACTAGTCACTTATGAACCAGACCAGTGCATCAAGTGTCAGGACATTGATAGCAAGTTTATGTCAGTAATAAAGATCCATGTTCAAGAACTTGCTGAAGAATAAAGAAGACATGAAGATATCACAAGTTCAAGATGTGCATTGAAGTTTCAAGTTGAAGACCAGAATATTTTCTAAGTACTAAATATTCTAGATGACCAAGTAGAATATTTCTAAGTAGCAGTTCTACTTAGAAATTCGAGATGGCTAAGTAGAAATTCTCAAGTAGAAGTTCTACTTAGAGTGCAGCTTCAACATGACACATGGCATCTTCTGATTGGCAGATTTCCAAGCTTTCAAGATAAGGCAAGATTTATGTGGACATCATTGGGCCACGTATATCTTAGTCTTTGAAGACTACAGGACATAGATTACATGTAGTATAAATAGAAGTACTTGTGTGATGTTTTATGTTAGAGAACAATAGTTGAGAAAAACATAAGAAAAAGAGAGAGAGTGCATTCACAGAGCTTAGTATCATTCACTTCTCTCTGAACTTCTGTTATACTTTGTAATGAATGTTGTAGCGACCATTTCAAGTTATATATAAGAAATATATTCCTTGAATCTGCGTGTTCATTTATTGCATCGTATTTATTGCTTCTCATATTCGAAAAGTTGTATTCACCCCCCCTCTACAACACATTTGGACCTAACAAAAAGATTAATGACCGCCCCAGTGCTAACACTGCCAGATGAAAAGGGGGACTTTGTGATCTATAGTGATACATCGCATAAAGGACTAGGTTGCGTGCTCATGCAGCACGGTAAGGTGATTGCATATGCTTCCCGACAGTTAAAGGAGTATGAAGTAAGATACCCTACCCATGATTTAGAGCTAGCCGCGATAGTCTTCGCATTAAAGATATGGAGGCATTACCTATATGGAGAAAAGTTTGAAATTTACACAGATCATAAAAGCCTCAAGTACATCTTTACCCAGAAAGAATTGAATATGAGACAGAGAAGATGGCTAGAGTTAATCAAGGATTACGATTGTGAGATTCGTTATCATTCAGGAAAGGCCAATGTGGCGGTCGATGCCCTTAGCAGGAAGGGAAGGCTCAAGATGATGACTTCAGCAGAAGAATTGATAAAAGAAATGGAGAAGCTAGAAATCGAAGTTAAGACATTGAGAAGTAGCCAAGAAGTGTTAATGGGAATTCAGATCCAGCCTCCATTATTGGAAAAGATTCGAATGTGCCAAGAGCAAAAGATGGAAGAGGAAAAGAACTCGGAGGAAGAGATATTGACCGGGGAGGAAATTAAGTGTGAAAGAGATGCAGGAGGAATCATGAGATATGAAACGAGAATTTGGGTCCCAAATGTTCAGGAACTAAAGGATGAAATCCTATATGAAGGACATAACTCAAGGTACTCTGTGCACCCAGGTACCACGAAGATGTATAGAGATTTGAAAGAATATTATTGGTGGCCCAACATGAAGAAGGATGTGACAGAATGGGTAAATAGATGTTTGACCTGCCAACGGGTAAAGGCAGAACACCAACGACCTAGTGGACTACTTCAACCCCTAGAGATTCCAGAATGGAAGTGGGAGCACCTAGCCATGGATTTTGTAGTAGGACTCCCAAGGACCAAGACTAACCACGATGCGATATGGGTAATCATCGATAGGTTGACTAAGTCCGCCCACTTTCTCCCAATCAACGAGAGGTACACTGTCGATAAATTAGTAGACATCTATATAAGAGAAATTTTTGTACGACATGGAGTTCCCGTGACCATTGTGTCCGATAGAGACCCAAGGTTTAACTCCAGGTTCTGGAGGAGCTTTCAAGACTGTGTGGGAACCAAGCTAAATATGAGTACTGCATACCACCCCCAGACTGACGGACAAAGTGAAAGAACAATTCAGACCTTAGAGGATATGCTGAGAGTGTGTGTTATGGATTTCAAGGGAAGTTGGGAAGAGCACTTACCATTGATTGAGTTTGCTTATAACAACAGTTATCACTCGAGTATCGGAATGCCCCCATATGAAGCCCTCTATGGCCGGAAATATCGTTCTCCCTTATGTTGGGAAGAAGTTGGTGAGAGGAAGATATTAGGACTTTAACTGGTACAACAGACAAGAGATGTGATAGTTCTAATCAGGGGAAGACTGGCAGCAGCCCAAGACAGACAACGTAAGTATGCCAACTTATCTCGGAAGGATAGAGAATATGAAGTAGGAGATATGGTGCTGCTAAAGGTATCTCCCTGGAAAGGACTGATGAGGTTTGGGAAGAAAGGGAAGTTGAGTCCGAGATACATCGGACCTTTCGAGATATTAAGGCGGATTGGACAAGTGGCTTACGAGTTAGCCTTACCTCCAAGTCTGCAGCAAGTACATAACGTTTTCCATGTGTCTATGCTGAGGAAGTACAATCACAATGCCAAACATATAGTGGAACATGAGCATGTAGATTTACAGCCAGATTTGTCCTACGTCGAGAGACCGGTGGAAATCATAGACCGGAAAGAGCAAGTACTCAGAAACAAGACCATCAGCCTGGTAAGAGTTTTGTGGACTAATCACAATGTCGAGGAATCAACCTGGGAATTGGAAAGCGCCATGCAAGAGAAGTACCCCCATCTGTTCTAGAAATGATTCCGGGACGGAATCCTTTTAAGGAGGGAAGGTTGTAAGAACCCAGGTTTTTGTAATATTTCTAAAATGATCATAAACGGTGATTGGTGGAGGTTATGTAAAGTTTTTAAGATCATATTATATGAATGAAGAAGTATTTATACTTTTATGGATAAAGTATCGTTGTACCAAGAAGAAAGGGAATGTAGAAACTGTCAGATTACGTAGATTTTCATTTTTATTAAATATTGGTATAAATATGGGATATTGAGGTTAAGAAAATCTTTAAGCTAAGTTAAATACCAAGGCAAGAAATTATGTAATTTATTAGAAGAATTTCAAAGGCAAATGTTCAACAACGATGAAAGAAATTTCTACGCAACGAAACGCTTTTACAAGAAAATCTCTAAACTTGCATATGGAATTAAATGGTAAGCATTGGTTGATTAATAGGTGAGTAATATACCTGCAATTTACCATGTAATAGCCATGCAAGCCATGCAAGGCAAGGAGCATTGGATGCTAATCAAATAAGTCAAGTTATGATTATTTAAACAAAGCATTGTATACCATTTTTGGGACAAATTGCCAATTACCTTTCTTCTGCAAAATTACTTTGGAGATTACCTTGGGTAATTGATAAATGCTGAAGTATGATTGATATATATCAATTATACATATCATTTTATCAATTACATAAGAAAAGATAGCAAAAGCTCTCCCCCTCCATTTTCTCTATTTTCGGCCAAAAACAGAGCAGCCACTTCAACCTGCCATAACTCCCTCATTTCTCAATGAAATTTTGTGTTCTATAGCTTTTTGGAAAGTTATTGAGATGCTCTACAACTCCTCTTTAGAAGCCTCGTCCAGAAAATCAAGGTAAGACCATCGTTTCTCCAGTTCTTTCAAGAGTGGTAATGCTGACTACGAAAATTTTAAACTTGGTTGTTTAGGTCTTGAAGATTAAAGGTTGTTAAAGCTATCTAAGGTGTTTTTAAGGAAAGTCAAGCTTGGTTAAGGATGTTAATACTCCAAGGAAGGTAAAACACTCACATCCACCTTAAACGTTATGAGCTATAAGTTGATTTGAAAGGTTGATGCAAGTATGTACATGTTTAAGGGGATTGTGATGTTTTAAGCTTTATAAGTATGGGTAAAGTTTTGGATAGTGATAAATGGATGTTACCACTGGTCTTATAAATCCTTGATGATGTTTATATGATCTTGATGGTGTATGTTGAATTAAGTGGTTAGATGGAGTTCATGGAATTTGGAAATGTTCGGTTTATAGTCGTTATAATGTCGAAATTTCATTAGATCATTTGAGCAGTTAATACCGAATTCAACAAATGTTTTCTTGGTAAGTTTTGGGCCATAAACCAGTAGGACTTGTTTTGTAGTTTGTTTTGACACCAAGATCATGTGATTACGATTTACGATTTATGAGATATGCTCGTTTTAGTGAAACCGGTTAAAACGGACGAATCGTTAAGATGGACTGACTTTACCAAGTCAAACGAGCCCATTAAAAATGGTCTGTGATTATGAAATCTTTACAGGGGGTAACTTAGTCAGTTTTTAAATCCCTGTAAAAATTTGAAGACAAAAGGCTTAATTTTTGATTTTATAGAAATGTTTAAGTCAAGAATGCGCATGAGAAACCACTGCAGAAAGAAGCTATATTTAGAGCAACAATTGAGCTAGTTAAAAGATGTTCTTAATTATGAAATTTGGATAAAAAATCCTCTGGATAGTTAAGAAGAAGTGAGAAAAAGAATTTCATGAAAAAGTTTATTTTTCAATTTTATAGAAATATTCGAATCATAGTTGCGCAAGTGAAAAACCCTTTTAGGGGACGAATTAAGACGAACTTTAGTTTCGTTGAAAATGACCTTTAACGAAAGTCATTACGAGACCAATAATTATCCAAAAGTGGTTAAAGGATATCATGGACTTATAATAAGCCAAACGTGTAATAAGGATGTATCGTTACGAAGATGTGTCTTTACGTGAATAGTCGATTTGACGGGATCGTTTAACGAACTAACCGAATCGTATTGATTATTATAGATCATCACACTAGAGACAGGGCCCAGACTATTCCGAAACTATCAGGCAAGTTTTCGAAACTTGTATTTCAAGTATTTTCAAACTGTTGTTGTTGTGGTATAAATGCTATGAACTGCTTGTTAGTATTTTTGCGAATCAGCATATGATATATGGTTGTCTACAGGGATTTATAAACCTGTTAAGTATGTACGTATGCATAGACTCTTGTATATATATGTATACGATGATGTGTTACAAGTTTCCAGTAGAGTATGATAATACCTTTACTTAATAAGGGAGTAGGAGATATTTCGTCCGGATAAGGACATAAATCCCGGAAGTCACCGGAAGGGTTATATGACGTATATTTTTAAAATATTCCAATAAATATAAATTGGATATTTTCGGATTAAAATTCCTTTGATGATATTAATAAATATTATTTGAATATTTATTAATAATTTGACTATTATTTTCATATTGAGAATAGTCTTAAGGTTTATTTATTTAATAAATATTATTTAAATATTTATTAAATATTCTAAGCTAGTTATTTATTTAATAAATATTATTTGAATATTTATTAAATATTCCAGGATGATTTATAAATCATATTATTTATTTCAAAAGTTATTTAAAACTTTAAAAATTATTTTAAATATTTTCTGATCGTCGAAAAAGTATTTAAAAATAGAGCGGGTTCTCATTTCTTCACTGACTATAGCTTCACTCATCGAAAAGTATCGCTACCTCGCTCAAAATTATCAAAACTCGAGAACCCAAGGTTTTGGGAGCTAGTATTAATTATTTTCTCCCTTTGCTACCAACAAGAAATGCACCCTACCTAGTAAGGAGGGGCTAAGGTTTGATTAAACACTCAAAACTCCAACCAACTCCCAAGTTATGTTTGATGAAGCGATTCTTAGTAATCGAAATCTGTTGACTAAAGTCAACCCACACATCAGAGTTACTTTCTCAATTACTCATGGAAGTAAAGTTAGTAAGGATTATCAAACCAGTCGTCAAGCTTTGTGCTTGGGGGAAACTGAATTAAAATTCTGTTCCTACGATGCATAAAATTCTCTAAGGGATTGGAGGAAGAGGGGACATCGCCTTTGAGCGTAGTCCAAATATTAAGGCCCATATGCGGTCAGGGTGCAACTCGATAAGGGAACGTCGTCCTTCTACTAGTAGAGAAGCAGAGGCACGGTATATTGGCTGATCACCAGATATCGTGGAAGAGGCTCCAGCATAATCCCATTCTTCCAATTGGAATTGTACTGCAACACTGTGATGAAAGCCTAGGTGCTCAATTACCGATAGTGTTGACAGAATGATGAACTATTCAAAGTACCTCAGAAATTCTTAGTTATATTTCTGGATAAAGAATGAAAATGTTTAATGATGATACAATATCAGTATATGATATGTCATATGGTTTACGTTAACAAAAGTACTTTGAAAACTATTATTATATGGCTGAGCTATATTGCTCACTCTTGCTTTTATTTTATATATACTACCACACAACAACAGATAAGCATGGCAAGAACAAGGCAGACCCCCCGCAAAAGCATGCTAAACGGTCAGCAGTATAGGAGACTATTTACGAGGCAGGTGCCGAGGCCGCACCCAGTAGCATTATCACAGGTGAGCAGACTAAGTTGGATAGGTTTACAGCTTAGGTTGGTTAGGTTTATTTACAAGCATGACTTGTGTAAGCTTCTGAAAACCAAACCGTATTGTGGTTGTAGATGCCGCCTTAGATGGTAATCCTGTTAAGTTGAACTTTTAAGATTATGACAATTTGGGTTTGTAATATCTATTTCAAGATGGTTGTAATAGCTTAGTAACATTTTAATTTCGTCTCTGAGTCTATAATCTATAAATGTTATGTTTGACTGAGGGGTCACAGCATGCTAAAAGGAAGATTGAGAGTAATGTTTATTAAAATGGGAATTAAGGATATAGTGACAGCCTGGATCTCCGACCCCGGATCTAGGGGTGTTACATGAGCGGAGGTTAAAGGTTCGATTCTCATTGAATACACAAAGGAACATGTTTTTAATATAAATTATAAGATGGTGACACTTTTGTAATATTTTAACTTGTAAAATGGACATTTCATAGTCATTTTATTGGCAATTTTTATTCTTATGTTCTCTTATTATATATAGTAATAGTTAGGGATGAGCAAAAACCGAACCGAAAACCGAAACCGAACCAAAAACCACAAAAATCGCACCAAATAAAACCGAACCAAATAGAAACCGCACGAAACCGAATCAAATAGAAACCGCACCGATACTTTGGTTCCGGTTTTGGTTTCTACCTATTTTAAAACCGAATATAAACCGAACCGAACCGCAATAATATTTATAATATAATTATATATATATATATATATATATATATATATATATATATATATATATATATATATATATATATATATTAAATATATTATAAATAATATAATTATTTATGTTTCTTTATAAAAACATACAGACTGTTACCTATTAGTTTACTGACAGTATCTATATATTAGTGTAGTCCATTAACAAGTCTAGTCCATATATAACAAGTCCAGTCCATTAAGGCATTAACTAGTCCAGTTCACATGACATGACTTATAACCCTAATACTTGTATGTGTGTGGCGTACTTTCATCATCTCAACTCTCAAGTCTCTTCTCATCTAGCAGCGACATAAAAAGAGTCAAAGAGAGGCGCAATTCTTCTAGGGTTCTACCCTTCTAGTTCTAGACTTCTAGGGTTTAAAAATTAAATCACTTAACATATGGAGCATATAGGTGGTCCATCCGATGCTACAAAAGGGAAGAATGTAGAAGCTACAAAAGAGGTATTTACTTTCCTAATTGTATATGATATATATATACATATACTTACATATTTATGTTAGGTTCTTGTTTGATATTGCCATTTAATTGTTAAATAATAATAAATTTTAGATTCCGATAAACTTAGAGGAGGATACATAGGAAAATAAAGATGCGAAAAGGTCTAAAAGAGCCTCTTCACCGGCATGGGATCACTTCGAAAGAGTACCAAACTGTGCAGAGGGTAAGGAGAAGGCAAAATGTAATTATTGCAAAGTTATCGTCTCTTGTAACACGTTTTCAAATGGTACGTCTTCTATGATTGGTCATTTAAAACAAAGTTGTCCTCGATCTCCTTTACGAGTCACCGTAGATAAGAAGCAAAAAATATTGAACTTCAAAAAATTGTCTAAGGAAGAGGTGAAGAAGCTCGGGACAACCCATAATATTCAAGCCCATTCTTTTAATCAAGAAAGATTAAGAAAAAAAGTTGCAATGATGTGTATTAAAGATAACATGTCATTTAGTATTGTGCAACACGAGGGGTTTATTGAACTAATGAATGAAGCACAACCATTGTTTAAAATTCCATCTAGATGGACGGTTGCTAGAGATTGTATAAGCATCTATAAAGAAGAGGCTTTGAAACTAAAAGAGTGTATGAGTTCACAAAGATTGTCGTTGACCACGGATACTTGGACATCCGTTCAAAATATTAATTATATGAGTCTCACGGCACATTGGGTTAATGATGATTGGAAAATTTGTAAAAGAATAATAAACTTTTGTCCAATTGGAAGTCATAAAGGTGTGGCAATAGGAAAATTAGTGGAAGCATTGTTGAAAAAGTGGAAAATAAGGTGTGTGTTCACAATCACCGTTGATAATGCCACTTCTAATGATCTAGCCCTATCTCACTTGAAAAAGTTTCTTCGGGGGCGTGATGCTATCTTAGAGAATAAATACATGCATATGCGATGTTGTGCACAAATCTTGAATTTGATTGTCAAAGATGGACTAAAAGAACAAGATGATTCTATAACTAGAATTAGAAATGCAGTACGATATGTTAGATCCTCTCCGGCAAGGGAAGCAAAATTTATTGTTTGTGTTGAAAAGCAAAATTTCATGCGCAAATTTTCAGTCTGTCACTTTGTGACATAATTCTGACATAATTATTTTCAGTCTTTCATGGTATTTAAATTTTCAGTGACATAATTATATTTAAATATTCTGTTGCACTTACTGCAAATTTTCAGTCTTTCAAATGCTCTTAAGACTTTGAGTTAAGGTGCCTGCTTGACCACTAATGCTACCCTGCTATGCTGCTCATGTTAGGCTGTTGCTGACTTGCTATTGAGCATATTCAGCATTTTATTTGAATTCTATTACTACTTCTGGAAATGTTCTGGATGTTTTATTTGAATTATTGATTTTACTGTTATTGAATATTTTATTGTAATCTGGCTTTTGCCAGCCTGCCAGTGCTCATTTTTATGACTTGTGTTTGCCATAATTTTTGTAATTTTCCAAAATTTTTGTGATGTTCCAGAATTTTTTAATAATTTGGTTTTAAAACCGAAACCGCACCATTTCAAATCGAAACCGAGTTGTGAAAACCGCACCAATAGTGTCTGGTGTGGTTTTGGTTTCTAATTTTAAAAACCGAATTAATATGGTTACGGTGCGGTTTTCGGACAAAACCGCACCAAACCGCACCGTGCTCATCCCTAGTAATAGTAATAGATAGTATAGATTTAAAACAACACTAAGAGGGAGGTCAAAACATGTACATGTTACTACACGATTATCCCTAAATTTAATTTAATACCACATGTTATAAGTAAAATCACATATCCTCTAATTAATAAATTATTAAAAAAATAGGTTTTATGTTTTCTATGTAATAATCTATAAAATTAATAATTATTCAAAATATTAAATAAATTAAACAAAATACTAAGAACTAAAATTGAATAGCATAAAAACCCGTGAAAAATAAATTATATATTTAATAACATAAAAGCATAAGAAAGATAAACAATATTTTAAAAACGTACATCTAATATATAATTATGAGGAATTTGTTGTAACTTACAAAAATTTGGATATGCAATATTTTAAAATGATTATATTAAGAGAGAAAAAAATTGAAACAATTTAGTATTAATTAAAACTTGATAAAATTGAATAATATAAAAAAAATTGATTATCTACTTATTATTAAATTTCAATAATAATTTTTTTAGCAAATATACAAACTTTAAATAATGGGATCTAATTATTACAAAATTCCAATAATTTTTTTTAATGGATCTAATTGTGTAAGTACGATTTGAATGTACAATGCACTGTTACTTTATTATTATTTAATAAAATATTTTTTTATTATAAATTTTTTTGTCAAAAGTAGTTTTTATAATAATTTGAATTATTTTTTTATTTTTAATGATAATAAATTAATGGTATGCATAAATTTTGTACTTACATATTTACTAAAATTATTATGGGAAATATGTCAACTTATAATAATAATTAATTAAGTTAATGATGAATAGTTGATTAATTTTATTCTTTATTAATTTAATTTAATTTTTATTGTTGATGAAATTTAATATTTTTATAACTTTTAAATTATAAAATGGAGTTAAGGCCTAAGACATTATAACGGTACAGATAGTCAGTGAACTTCAAGTATGGTCAAGGGAGCGAGATCACACAAAAAGGAGGCAGATTCGACAGACGCATCGTGCATCATTTGTGGGAGGAGTGCATTGCTAGTTAATAAGCAGCCACTTAACTCCAAGGTCTTTTGGGATATGCCCAAAAACAAATTGGTGCGGACTGAACCTAAAGCCGATAATATCATACCCAAAGGGGATAATATTACTAATGTGGAGTTAAGGTCTGCTTAGCAAATCCAACATATACCTGGTTCCACAACTTCAACTTATTATTCTGCATGTAAATGCAAGCCATTGAACTTAGGAATATGTGCCAATGTGTCAAACTTGGTTGATGTCGTCGTTGGATCCCCTCCAACGCTGCCATGATGGAGTCTCATCCAAGGCCTCGTCGATCTTGAGGCTGCTCTGTGTCTGTGTACTGCTATTAGAGCCAACATTCGGGGAATGGACTTGAATGTTCTCATTGCACTCAGCTTAGTTCTCAATAACTATGGCAAGGAAGTCCCAACTGGTTTCAAGTGTTACTAAGACATATTTTTATGGGGTTGGTGATCCTTGGTTCGATATGTTTGCATGGTTCTATAAGTTATAATTTCAGCTAACTATTTAATTTCTACAATGTGTAAGAGAATTGTGCTGTTTGTTTACTATTAACGGCACCTCATCCATTTCCTTCAAAAATTTGGTGTTCGTAAGTTGTAAGGTGTTTTTGCCGATTACTGTTGTGTTCGTAAGTTGTAAGGTGTTTTTGCCGATTATAGTTTCGGAAGAGTTACTTCTAATCAAATGTTTTTCATAAAATTTAGTATCAAACAGCTATCAATTTTTGTGCACTTCCTTTCTCATTGAAGTTTTAATACTCATGATCCGTTTGGTTGGAAAAATTGAAATGTAATAAATGAATTGCGGATATAACTGAAGGGAAAAAAAATGGAGGTAGGATTAAAAAAGTGATAAAAATGAGGAAGTGAAAATTTTAATGACTAGAGTTATAAGGAAGTTGAGAGGAAAATGAGTTGAATGAAAAATGTAGGATACAATCTCAAATTAGTAAGTTTCAAACGCTTGTTAAAATGTTAAGATTGAAATGAAGACAGAAATGAAAACAGATTATAAACATCCGTATGTAAAGAAGGATCCTTGGTGTTTAATTTCACCAGCTCAAAAACTGGCCACACAACAATCTGGTTGAATGGGACTCGATTAATGCACCAATTGTAAGCATCAAACTCAGTCCAGGAGTTGGACCCAGGACTGAAGAGGAGTAAAAGAGGTAGCGTGATAAACGAGCACGTAAATAATAAAACTTTTTTAAGGCACAAGAAGGCCTTGTATTTCAATATAAGACTCGCAAAGTGTAAAACTATTTATAATATTAAGGAAACATATAAGGACTTTTCATTCCCTTACATCTATCTACTGAGTACTGATCACACAAGCCATAACCACTAACATATTGTGATATTTAAACATTATTTTGGGAAAAAAAAATATGACAACAAACATCAAAAATCTATTTAGAAAGTTAATATCCTATACAACTGAAACATTGAAACTTATCTCTAGTATTGGGCATGAATACCCATCATTCCATCATATACATATTCCATGCAGTTAAAAGAAAATAAATCAACAGAACACATGTATTAATAGATAAAGTATAAACATAAAGAACCAATAAGTTCTTCTTGGTGCTACATGTAAGATGCATGTAGTCGCCTAATTTAGAGATGAGTGTGTTCCTACAATCATCTGCATAAGAACTCCTTTTCGGATTTCTTCTCCACTTTTTCGTCCTTTTATTTGAGTTTATTTAATATGTAAGAGCGGATTTCGCATTAGATGATTGTGTCTGTTTTCATTGATTATCTTTTAGGGGGTTCGTCCCATCTCAGGAGAATATTTTTGGTTTTGCTCGGTTTCTTTAAAGGATTTATGAAATCTATGCCAATGCACATGTCCCTCCTGTTGCTTAAATTGTTATTAATAGGATTTGATTCTTTTATGCAATAAGTACTTGATACTAAGACGTGCTAACGTATTTCTTTTGAAGCCAGCTAATATAGCTATCACTAACTTAGATGTTTTTCTATTTTTCTACGAATATACCAGCTAATTCTGCTCTCTGAAAACGTATAAGTAGTGCTCACAGCAATAGAATTACCAGAATCTAACAAAACAAACACCAACAAGGGTTTTGGAATGGAATCCAAGAACACTGCTTCATTTGTGCTTCTTCTGTCACTGAACCTTCTCTTTTTTAGCCTGGTCAGTGCCACTGATCCTACCCCTAATATACCCCGTTCCACAACTTCGAATTATTATTCTGCAGGTAAATGCAACCCATTGAACTTAGGAGTATGTGCCAATGTGCTTAACTTGGTTGATGTCGTCGTCGGATCACCTCCAACGCTGCCATGCTGCAGTCTCATCGAAGGCCTTGTCGATCTTGAAGCTGCAGTCTGTCTATGTACTGCCATTAGAGCCAACATTCTGGGAATTGACTTAAATGTCCCTGTTTCACTCAGCGTGGTTCTCAATAACTGCGGCAAGAAAGTCCCAAATGGTTTTGAGTGTTACTAAGATATCCATTTGAGGGTCCTTTGCAAAGAAATGCATGCTTTATTGAATCTACAACTCAATATTATAAAATATGACAAATACAGAATCTATAATGTTCAACAACTAGAAATGTCACAAATAATACGTTCACTACTTGTGAAGAGAATATTCTACCATGATATTGGAGACTTGTCTGTACCCAGAAGCATCACATATGCTAGATATTCAGAAAGGAAGTACACGGTAATATAAGTTGTTTCATACTCAATATTATAAAGTCAATTCATAGTGAACATTACTTGAACAAAAGAATAAACAATAATGACACATTACAAGCATGAAGCACCCAGAGGATGGGAAATTTCATGAAAAACTATTAATATAAAACAAACAGGACAGTTCTTCAATGCACAATGGAAATCAAATAATACTATATGCTTAATTTGAAGATTCTATAAAGCTTGCATTTAACAACAGAGCCCAGAGGACCGGCAAATGGATATCTTAGTAACACTCGAAACCAGTTGGGACTTTCTTTCTGCAGTTATTGAGAACCAAGTTGAGTGAAACAGGGATATTTAAGTCAATTCCCAGAAAGTTAGCTCTAATGGCAGTACATAGTCAAACTGCAGCTTCAAGATCGTGAGATGCACTATGTTGCTAATCACTTAATTCACCACAAATACGTAATAAAACAATTAACTTAAGAGTGCTGAAATGGTTGTTTAAGGTTACAAATTCGACTCAAGAACATAAATGGATAGAAACTACTCGGTCCTTCGAGAGGCCGCCTCTCCCAACTACTAAAGAGAATTACAAATGATTTCAGATAATAAAACCCTAACTCCCTTTTCCCCAATACATACGCTATTCTCTTTTCCTTTGACATTTACTCTTCTGCCCCTTAGACTGAACCATTGAAGGGCAAATGAAGCAGTGTTCTTGGAATCCATTTCGAAAAACCTTGTGGGTATTTCTTTGATTAGCTTCTGGTAATTATATTGATGTGAAAGACGAATTATGTTTTTTTGCTGATGGACTTTGTAATTAACTTGAAACACATATATGTAGGGTAATGTATTATCACTACAAGAAATTTTTGATGACACAACGGTTTTTCACCGTCGTGTGAAGCACTGATTTTCCGTTGTCTATTGGAATGTCGTCTGTTAAGCGTATCAGGCAACAGCAGTATAACCGTTGTCTGTGTTGCAGAAAGATAACAGACGTGGTTTCAAAACTGTTGTATGAAAGCTGGTATAGACAATAGTTTCACAAGAAACCATTGTCCAATTTCACGTCACTCAAGTGTTTTTGAGAGTCGAACTATTGTCTAATTTCACCGAAGTCAATGGTTTATAAAATATAATCTATTGTTTCTTTATGGTATAGACATTGGTTTTTTTGTATAGAAGTGTTGTTTTTTAATGTAGTTAGATAGCAGTTTAGTTTGATTAGTATGTTGTATGTGTTACAAGTACACCACACTTTCTTTGTTTACTACATGTTGTCTGAATGTATAAGACACTACGTTTTATTTTTGCAAAAATATTGTGTAAATGTGTAATGTACAACGTTTTCATTTCATTTTTATGTTGTATGTGTTTTAAGTACACCACACTTGTTGTGCTTATTACATGTCGTGTGAATGTATAAGACACTACGTTTTTAGTTTTGCAAAAGTATTGTGAAATATAGTTGTCTGATGATATTTTCCACAAGTGTTTCTAAAAGATGATAACACTGGCTAATGATAAATGAAACAACACTTTTTATTTACAACAAAAAATAGAGTTTATACAATACTAGCAACTAACCAATATTCATAACAAAAACTACCTATCAATATTCATCCCTACATAGCTACTACCGGTACCAATTCCCAACAAAGTACCACTACCATCATCTAAATTACAATGTTAGAATGATATAACTCAATTTCTTTACAAACTTCTCCAGCTCCCTTGCTTCTGCTTTGCAATCTAAATTACACGATTGATGCGTCTATGTCATCTTGGTTCTCCAATTGAGAGGCTCTTGTAGCCATCAAGACTACTGCATCTTTTTCAACACCTTTGGCAAAAACCTGTGCATCAAGGATTTGGAGAATATCATATGGCAACTATAGCTTCTAAATAGCTATACATTTGTTTTATCACTGCACAAGACATCCATCCCAACCATCTCCTCAATAGTTGTCATTCTCTTTGTTATGGCACCTGAAATAAAATACAGTATACACAATCAAAAAGGTGCATGCATGCATAGAAACTAGTTGTATTTAAATACATAACTGGAAATATTTCTCAGACAAACTAATTGAAGTATGATAATAATATAGCTTAGTGAACCTGTTGAGATAAAATAACATTTATTTTAACATTCACAAGTTTAAATTAGGAATAAGCAGAACATTAAGACCTTGTCACTCCCCTGTACATAGAAGCTCCCCTAGAGAAGCCACTGCTTTTCCTGCAAAATATACTAGTACATTAATATAATGGACACTGATAAAGAAGGTCCAAAAATAGCTAGTGAAACTGCACCTGAAAATCAGAAAATCATATGCTTAGTATCTTTTTTGATAAGATGTTCTAATACATATCCAGGAGGTACTATATTCTGACTTCTTCTTAAATTTTTTTATGATTTGATGCAAGTCTGATTTCTTAAATCATTCTACTAGATTGTACTGAAATTTCTTGAAAAAAAAATATATCTAAAATAAGTAAAGCAAATTAGCAAGGTTGGTAATACTTGTATGGAACAGATGTATCACTACATGTTGTAGGGTTTACTGTAGTGACTAAGTAGTATAGACATACACACATCATTGGCATGGCACCTAAGGATACCGTAAAGCAAATTTCAAGATCAACAACTTCTAGCAAGGCAGAGTTTACTTAGAGGTAACATACGTGATATATAAGTTGCTGTTATCCATCTTGATCAATATCATACCTGCAATCCTGACTGCAAAAGTTTGTCATAATTAGTAGTTTCAAGTGCATCCTTCACATTGTCAGACATTGCACGTATCTTATATTCATAGGCAGGTCCACATCCAGTGGTGGCATTTCATTCTCAAAATCTGAACGAGCTTCAATCTCAGTAAGTAACTCAATGCATTGAATTCTCAGTGATTTTACCAAAGAAGATAAACCACCCTGTCATAAAGAATATTAAAGGAAATTCACCATGTGGCTCTCAAACTATAATATAACAGATGATAGATAGTTTTGAATTTTAAACATCTCATGCCTGGATTCCTGCCAATGCATCATCTGCAGCAGCCACAGACTTGGCCGATATAAGTGTTCCCACATTTTTAGCTTGAGAAAGATCTAAACAACCGTTCATGGGTCACATTCTTATAGTTCCCCTGTTTATTCCAATAATTCAGTACCTTACACATAAAATTAAATAATGCAAAAGATATAAATAAAATAGACATACTTGGTATCAATTTTCTTATCACTATCAGTCAACAAAGAATAATTTATGAAATTATGATTAGTGGGCAATCAAAAAGCCATCATTTTACATTCCTATACTCTACTACACTCAGATGGTTCTGTAATTACATAAAGGATGCACAATATACAAATACAAATTGAAGAACATAGAGATATATATATATATATATATATATATATATATATATATATATATATATATATATATATATATATATATATATATACAAGTACAAATCAAGAGAGCGCAGAGACATGCACTAACTACAAATCGAAGAACATAAATACCTAAATCGAAATTGGAACACTCAATTAAACTCCAAATAGAACCCAATTAAACACTAATTCCGTCGAACCCCATTTGAACCCGAACCTTAATTGTGCCGCTTGTAACGAGAGAGTCAGAGAGAGGGAGAAGGGGTGGGTGGGTGTTTTGTTGAGAGAGTGAATGGGTGGGGGAATGAGAGTAGGGTAAAACTTTTTGTTAAGGGGGGAAACAAATTATTAGCAAAAGGGGGGGGGGGAATGAGGGAGAACAAAGGGGGGAAATGAAATTGAAATGAAATTTGTAAGGCGGTGAAATGAATTGTTAGGCGGTGACATGAAATTTGTTAGAGTGAGTAGTATTTCAAAAGATTTACATTTTAAAATAATAAAAGATAAATTTTAAAAAAAAAATTATGCACATTATTAAAATAATAAAAAATGTGAAAAGGTCGGGTTGTACGAGATTTGAACAAAAACGTAGTAAAAGTGATGCTTCCTATAACGGGGCACGATCCAGATTCACCGAATGATTTTTTTAAATGATTTCTTCGACGATCGAACCGTACGAATGTTAATAGACACTCATTTCAGTTCTGGGAAAAATAATCAAAAAATAAAAAGGTCGGGTTGTACGAGATTTTAACCAAAACGTATTAAAAGTGCTGCTTCCTGTAATGAGGCACGATCCAAATTCACTGAATGATTTTTTTGAATGATTTATTCGACGATCGAACCGTACGGATGTTAATAAACACTCATTTTAGTGTTTGGAAAAAAATAATCAAAAAAGAAAAAGGTCGGGTTGTACGAGATTTTAACAAAAACGTAGTAAAAGTGCTACTTCTTGTAACGGGGCACGATCGAGATTCACTGAATTTTTTTTTCGAATGATTTATTCGACGATCGAACCGAACGGACGTTAATAAAGACTCGTTTTAGTGTTGGGAAAAAATAATCAAAAAAGAAAAAGGTCGGGTTGTATGAGATTTTAACAAAAACGTAGTAAAAGTGCTACTTCTTGTAACGAGGCACGATCCAGATCCAATAAATGATTTTTTAGAATAATTTATTCGACGATCGAACTGTACGGATGTTAATAAACACTCGTTTTAGTGTTGGGAAAAAATAATCAAAAAAGAAAAAGGTCGGGTTGTACGAGATTTTAACAAAAACCACTACAAGAAAACAGTAAATAGACATCACACTTTAGACATCGGTCGTAAATGCCACTGATGTTAAAAGATGTAATAACATCATCCCACATTAAACTGATGTCTTTGTTATTCGTAGACATCACTCTTTTTAAAACTGATGTCTAAAGTCACTCTTTAAAAAATGAAAAAACGCGCGGCTCATTTTGTTTTCCCCCTTAGTGAAATTGTCACCCCCTAATCAAAATTCCCCCCCCCCTTAGCCAAATATTCTCCCCGCCCAAGCCCATACAGTACAATTATTGACCCTCTCAGACAAATTAAACAAAACCAAAAATCTAATTAAACCAAAATATTCACAGACAAACACTCTCTCTCTCTGAACACTCTCTCTCGACTCTCTCTCTCTCTCGACTCACTCTCTCTCGACTGAAACTCACCACCACAAACTCACCTCCGGTACCACTCACCACCACAAACTCACCTCTTGTACCACGTACTCACTACTCTACTCACCACTGCTCTATACTCTACTTACCACTCACCTCCGGTACCACTGCTCGTGTCGAAATTGGTAGGAATCGGTAATACTCTACACGAATAAGGTCTCCTCTGGTATTTCTAGGGTCTTCTCGATCTATTGAGAGCTTCAATTTGAGGGTTTTTTAAGTCAAAACCCTAATTTCTTAATTTGGGGCTTTTTAAATCAAAACCCTAATTTCTTAATTGTTTGTTTTTATTTAATTGGATGTATTAACCTAATTCTTTTGAATGTATTTTTTTTACAGGACCTCATTCACTTGGTTGTGGTTGTGGCTGTTCGTTAGGTAATTTTCATTTTTGAATTTCTGATATGTGTTATATCATATGATTATTTGTATGTTGTTTAATTGGATGCATGTTATTATTTATTCATTATACTGTTGGATTTTTGGCTACTACTTGGATGCATGTCATCTAACACTGCTATTAATTAGTGGTAATTTGTAATTTATGTTTTTTGGCTACTATTTGGTTGCTTTTCTACTGGTCAAGTTTGAAATTATATGAGTTGGATGTATTTTCATTTTCATTTTGAATTTCTTATTTGAATTTCTGAAATGTGGTATTATATGATTATTTGTATGTTATTTAATTGGATGCATGTTATTATTTATTTATTATATTGTTGGATTTTTGGCATGTCATGTAACAGTGCTATTGTTTGATACTACTGTTTTTCCGACATAATCGACCAAGAGAAAGTGTGAAAGTTGTTGTGATTTTCTATTGGTCAATTTCAAATTAAATGAGTTGGATGTATTTTAGTTTCATACCTTGTTAATTATTTTATTGCTGGCTGGAGGTTTATGTTTTAGTTTTCGAATTTTACGAAAACCTTAATTATTGTCGTTTGAGTTTTTATTGTTTGGCTGATATTCAAGGATATTTTTTTGGTGTGCGAAGAAGAAAGGATAGTTCCTAGCTGTTGTTCATGGTGTTGACCTAGTGCTTCTACTAATTAAGAGGTACTCCCGCTCCCTTTCTTGTTTATATAGCGACTTTTTCTGCTTTGTGTATTTGATTGTCATGATTGCTTATTCCACTGCTCCGTTCTTTATTAAAACTCAAATAGTATATGGTAGCTGTACTTTCTCTATTTGCCATGTAAAAATTTGAATTATAGAAATTGTATGCCTTTAGTTAAACATTAATTACATGTTGCCTGTTATTATTAATTTAGATTAAAGATTTGTGTTCCTTTTGTTTTTCTTATGTCTATCATGTCCTATTTGTGATTATTGCTAGATATCATATGTCATACGTGCATTTTGATTAATATAAACTATTGGATTTTTATTATATGGATAAGGCTACAATAAAACTATTATAGGTCAAAATACATAATAAGTAATCACTAGCTATAATTATACTAAAAACTTGACTGACATACCAGGTCGTTGGAAATTAAATGGATAAGTCTTGGATAAAAGCGGATAGGGATTCATTGCAATATGAAATTGGAGTCGAAACTGTTTGATATTTGCCGAGGATAATGCTAAAAACCTAAAGAAAATCCCTTGCCCATGTGCACGCTGCGTTAACTTCAAGAAATATTCTATCAAAATAATCAGAGGTCATCTATATGAAGCGGGTTTTAGTTTAGGGTATTATGAATGGATTTGGCATGGAGAAGAGGTTGTTAAAAGTACTAAGTCATCAGTTGGTAGTACTTGTCCTCCCTCGAAGCCCACACTAAATTCAGAAACATTTAACGTATGTGAAGCAGCCTATAATAAGGAAGATTTCGATAATAAATCAGATGAGTTTAAGAGATTTGTTGCCGATGTGGAACAACCTCTGTTCAAGGGAAGTGAGTGCACTAAACTTGAGTCAGTGTTAACACTACATAATTGGAAGGCTAGGTTTGGAGTTAGTGATAAGGCCTTCACTGATATGCTTGGATCTATTGGCTCTTTTCTTCCAAAAGATAATGTGCTTCCTACTAATATGTATGAAGCAAAGAAAACCTTAACAGATTTAGGACTCGAGTATGTTAAATTCCACGCTTGTCCAAATGATTGCGTATTATACAAGGGTCCAATTCTTGAGTCTTCTTCTGAGTGTCCCAAATGTGGTCTCTCTCGCTGGAAAGTTGGGAAAGATGGAAAAATTAGGGTTAATGTGCCAACCAAGGTTATGTGGTATTTTCCAATAATCCCCAAATTTAAACGATTGTTTAAATCTACTTCTATTGCTAAATTAATGAGCTGGCATGCAGATAATCGATCTGAAGATGGGAAGAAGCGTCATCCATCTGATTCTCCTTCTTGGAGAAATGTAGATTACAGGTGGTTTGAGTTTGGTAGGGAGGCTAGAAATATACGCTTAGGATTAGCGGCTGATGGTATAAATCCACACAGTAATGGATTAAAAAACCGGTACAGTTGTTGGCCAGTTATGTTAGTAATATATAATCTTCCTCCGTGGTTATGCATGAAGAGGAAGTTTATCATGTTATCAACATTAATTTCTGGCCCGCATGAGCCTGGTAATAATATTGACATATATCTACAGCCACTGATTGATGATTTAAAAAAATTATGGGAGGAAGGGGAACCGAACGTGTACGATGAGCATACAAAATCTTTTTTCACCTTAAGGGCAGTTCTGATGTGGACAGTAAATGACTTCACAAGATACGTAAATCTGTCGGGCTGCATCAATAAGGGTTATAAGGCTTGTCCAATATGCGGCGATAAAACTGTGGCTAAATATTTAAGTCATAGTAAGAAAATGTGCTACCAAGGTCATCGTCGGTATTTAGATAATGATCATCCTTTTAGGAGGCAGAGGGCATCTTTTGATGGAGAACAAGAATTTGGTCATGCACCTGAACCGCTTAGTGGAGAAGAAGTGGCGCAACAACAACAACTCAAATTCAGTTTTGGGAAGGGGGGAAGTCAAAAAAGGTGGAATCTGCATGGAAAAAGAAATCAATTTTTTTGAGTTAGAATATTGGAAGTTTCACCACGTTCGTCACTGTTTAGATGTTATGCACATCGAGAAGAACGTGTGTGATAATTTAATTGGGACACTTCTTAATATGAAATACAAGACTAAAGACAGCACTGCCTCTCGTCTTGATATGGTTGAGATGGGATTAAGGGCTGATTTAGCTCCTCAAGTAGGTGAGAAAAGAACATACTTGCCTCCTGCCCCTTTTAATTTATCCAAGAAAGAAAAAAAAATATGTTGTCATCATTGTCCAATATAAAACTCCCATATGGACATGCATCAAATATTAGAAATTGTGTATCAATGACTGATCTAAATTTGAATGGGCTGAAGTCCCATGATTGCCATATCCTCCTCCAACAGTTACTACCAGTTTCTATTCATTTTATGCTTCCAAAAAATGTTAGGGTTAGTATCATAAGATTGTGTTTTTTTTCAACTCTTTGTGCAACAAAGTTGTGGATGTGTCGAAATTGAGTAAACTACAAGCAGATCTGATTTTGACCCTGTGTGAGTTGGAAAAAATATTCCCTTCATCATTTTTCGATGTTATGGTACATCTCATTGTCCACTTAGTAAGGGAATTGCGTTTATGTGGACCGGTTTTTTTATAGAAGGATGTTTCCATTTGAATGATTCAATAAAATATTGAAGAGTTATGTAAGAAACCGATTTTATCCGGAAGGTTGTATAGCTGAAGGTTATCTCAAAGAAGAATCAATAGAATTTTGCACTGAGTTCTATAGTGAGAGTAGTAGAACTGCTAGTCTTCAGAAAGATGAAGACAACAATTCTGGTCCAATAGGTGGTGTGACAATGAAGTCGGTACCAGAAAAAGAACGAGATGAGGCGCATCATATCTTACAGTCCTCCTCAACAACACTGAAGTGGAACCATATGTTATGTAAGTAACATTTTTAAAAGTATATTTTTAAGTTTCAAAGATCTTTTTCATGCAGTCTAATCTTATCTGATTAAATTGTCAGGTTGCATAAGAAATATTTGGAAGGGATTTACCAAGGGAAAAAAAAAGAGTGCACAGTGGCTATTGGGAGAGCACAATCGACAATTTACTGATTGGTTTGAACAAAAAGTTAGTTTACATTCTTTCCTTTTTTATTAATTTTTTCTGTAAGCAGTCATGTTTTTAATTGAAGTCAACTTATATGCATTGTGACTTTTACGTGCAGGTAAGTACAGAAATGAGGGAGAATTCCGAAGCCGTTTTTGAAACAATAAGATGGTTGACAGGAAAACCTTCATTTTCAGTGTTGACTTACGAAGGTTATGTTGTTGACGGGGTCCGATACCACACAAAACAGTGAGATAATGCAAGGGTAGTTCAAAACAGTGGTGTGTCACTAGTTGCTAGGACAGTCCAAGTCTCTAGTGCTAAGGATATAAATCCTATAGAGACTGATTTAACATTTTACGGGGTTATCGAAGAAATTAGGGAGTTAGATTACCACGCATTCAAGGCCCCTTTGTTTTTGTGTACATGGGCAACAAGTGATAGAGGTATCAAGTCCGATGATCTTGGTTTCACGCTTGTGAACTTCAATCGACCAGGTCACAAAAAGGACAAATATGTCTCTGTTGACCAAGTCAACCAAGTCTTTTATGTTGAGGATCCAGCTGATGCTAATTGGTCTATTGTCCTATCGTCGACAAAGCGAGACTATCATGATGCGTACGATGAAGATGCCCCGGAAGAGACCTCCTGGAACCCTCCTCCATTCTGTTCTAATATCCCTATATGCGACCCAACTGATTATGATGATGCAAGTGTCAGCAATAAAAGACAAAATGTTAAAGGGATTTGGGTGAAAAAATCATAGGTCATAGGTGCCTAGTCATATGTTTAGTGCCTAGCAATTTAGTTTTAATTTGCTTCCACTTTGTAGTTGTTCATGATATTTTTAATTACAATTATCTGTCATTTTGCTTATCTCTGATTTTTGCATATTTTCAGTGATAATTAACTGATAATTTTGCATATTTTCCATGATATTAACTGATTACATATTAAAATTGTTTCATTTTGCTTCTCTGATTTTTGCTTCTCTGATTGCATATTTTCAGTGATAATTAACTGATAAGTTTTTACAGATTGAAGGAAAACAAGAGAAATGGCACCGAATAAAAAGCAAAAGAAAACAAAAAAGGCAGGCTCGGATAAGGTTACCACTAAACAGCTGGAGATCGAGGTCAAAGAAGCGAAAACTCATGACTCACAGACAGCTGAAGCATTAGAACCTCAACAGGCCAACTCAGAACAACCCACGGTTACTACAACCGACACTGTTAGATCAAAGTCTAAAGGTAAGCGTGGTGTATGTGCAATGTACAAAGTGGTTGTGAAGAAAGCTCGTGGGAAAAAGACTAAAGTCACATTCAATGATTTGGGAATTGCTGATGGTGAAACTAGGGCGCGATTGCTGTCATATATTGGAATGTTGGCCAGGACTACGATTCAATCGATATTACTAGTTGGCCAAATGTGGATCCTGAATTAAAATCAAAGCTTTGGTTAGATCTTCAGGTGCTCTAGCATTTGTAAATTTTATATTTTACTTGTGTTCTCTATTTTTACATGTGTTGTTAATTTCTCGTATTTAAATTTCTCATTTTACTTGTGTTTTATCCAGTCTACATTCAAAGTGAAACCACATTGTGAGCACTTTGTCCTAAAGTCTGCTGGTTGTAAATGGCGACAATTTAAGACTGATTTAACGAGGAAGTTTGTGCGGCCATATGTTGGACAGAAGGCGATATTGAGTAGGCCCCCACAGCAATATGCTTTTGTTAGTAAGTCAACCTGGAAAAGATTTGTGAGACAGAGGACTGATCCAAAATGGGAGGTATGAATTTATTTTATAGTTTTATTTTGTATTCGATAATTCTATTCATTTTATATTCTGCACTTGTATATATGATATGTAATTCTATAATTTTGTTTTTAGGAAATACATGAAGAGCATAGTGAAAGAGTTTCTCATCGAAAATATCATCACCGCTTGTCAAGAAAGGGTTATATTGGTTTAAAAGAAGATGAAGTAAGAACTAAGTCAATATTGTCTTGTTGAATAAAAATTTAGAATGAATTTTTATATTTTGCTTCATTTTTAACAGATAAAAAGTGGAAGGTTGGAGCCGGGAGTTGAACCTGATAGAGCAATTTTTTGGAAAAAGGCTCGTAAGCGAAAAAATGGCCAAGTGGTTGAAGATGTAGATGAAGAGTTACAAGGTGTATGCGATACAATTGTAAGTCTCCTATTATATTGGCATACTAGTAGGGCATCATTTATAATTAATATACTTTTAGGCTCTTTGTAATTTGGGCTAATTATTTTCATATTAATAGGATACTTTGTTGGAAAAGAAAGAGAAGGGTGAAATACAATTTTCTGGAGCTGAAGATGTTTTGACTACGGCTTTGGGGAGTCTTGAGAATTCTGGTAGGGTCCGCGCTGTTAGAGGGTACATCACTCCAAAACAGTTCTTTAATTTGCCACGAGAGAAGAAAGTTCGAATAACGAAGGAAGAGTTGATGGCCCGTGATCGTCAAAGGGATGAAAAGACGAAAGCTCTTGAGGCAGAGATTGCTCAGCTGAAGGCATTGATTACTTCCGGCCAGAATCATCACTCCCCAATGCATTCTGAAAAGGCAAGTTTCCGGCCGGAAAACAATCAGCCTGCTGCAATTGTGCTAGAGTTTGATAAGGACTGTGTTCCTACAGATGCTCCCCTTAGGCCTTCACCTCCTGGAAATTTGGTAAATTAATCGATAGAAGGATAATTTAGTTCTATAATTTAGTATTTTATTTTATTGCTTAAGCTCTATGAATTGATGATTTCTTTTTACCTTAGTATTTTTATTTGTTCATTTAAATATTGTAGGGAAACAGAATGTGTGACCTATCTGTCTAGAGGATAGAGAACAAGGTTGCATTTGGTATGGTGTATCCTCGCGAGGCTGGAGGAAAAGTCCATGGAATTGATATACCACTTAGACATCAGTGTGTCTCTGTCGATGGCATCATCAAACCAGATGCCTTACTTCCAGTGCCGATCCGTGGTGAATTGGAGACAGTCCGCGATGCACTTGGCTCTTTTTTAGCATGGCCTGAGGATTTAATAAGCTACACAACTACTGAGGTATAATTTACTATATGTGGTCTGAATTTGAAATAAAAATGGTGCTTGTGAGGATATTACAAATGAAATTGTGTTTAAATTTTTGATGGTTTGATGATCTACAGATTAAAAAAAAAGAAAGGGTGCAACCAAGTGGAGAAAACAAAAACAAGAATGATGAGTTACAGAAATTGAGGGCACAGTTCTTACATGGAAAACCAAGTGCAAAAGTGCCGAATGGCTTTAACTTACTCTATAAATATGTAACCAGTTGGATGGAAACTGCTGGGCTTTCGATATAGGATGACTGCAAGTCAGAAGTGTTTGGGCATGAAAAGACAATTTATTTGTTACATGAGAATGTTTTGGCGTTGTTGGAGTTTAATATGCTAGGGCAAGCTGTAATTTCAGCTTACATGGCGTAAGTTACAATTTTTCTTTTTCTGATATGCATTCTAATGTTAGTATTTTTCCAATTTCATGTCTCTACTTCTAATGTTGGTATCTTTTTTTGGTAGGCATTTGCATGCTGAGATAAGTGGAAGACCAGATCTGGCAGAAACATTTGCTTTTATTCACCCTGGATCCTTATATAATTTGAATGCTGATTTTGAAGCTGGCATTGTTGAGCGCTTGAAAGAGGGCAACCCGGATCGGCTGTTCTTTTTGCCGCATAATCAGGAGTAAGTTCTAGCTTATATTAAGTTACGATACCAAAAAACTGGATAGAGTACTAAAAATCTGTCTTTGGTATGTTTTTTTAATGAAAATAGTATGCATTGGATTTTGGCTATTATATGGGAAGGTGAAATTTATTTTCTCAATCCACTCCCTCACCGAACACAGTTTACATTACTAGAACTAGCATTATCAAGGTAATTTTTTATTTACCGTAACATTTTGCTGAAAATTCATAATTTTCTGTGTACATTGGATCAGTTTTTATTTTTTATGCAGGGTAGTGAAAACTTACAATTGTGAAACTGGTAGGGGCAATCGGAAGCCGGCCAAGGCAAAGTTTCTGAGTGTAAGTACTTTTACACTTCAACACTTCAACTAAGTTCTATTAAATTTATTTTCAGATGCATTTTATTTTTTGGAATTAATAGGGATCCCCCAAGCAACCCGGTGGTACTGAATGTGCTTATGTAGTAATGCGCTACATGAAAGAAATTATCAGTGATACAAAATTGACTTTTGCTACAAAGGTGTGCATCTTTGTTTTTCTAATGGGTTACTTTTGATTATAAAGGTGTACTTTTCATTTTTATTTAATTGTGTTTGTTTGTTGCCTTTAGTGGCTGCCGAAGACTCGAACGACGTACACCGAGGATGAGCTTGATGAAGTACGTATCCAGGCTCTCAAGTTCATCCAAGACAAGATCTGATAGTTTCTAGTAGGTCTCTTTAAATTGACGTAAACATTTGGTTAACTGCTTGAATTGCTAGTTCTGCGCTTTTGGTAATCTGTTTTAGAGACATATATGCAGTCTGTGATGTAGTAATTCAAGCTGTTATGCTTTTTATGTTTACTTTTGGTTGTGCACTTAGTTAATTCTAGTGCCCAGTGATGTTTGGTATCTTGTTAATGGAACAGATACATTGTTGGTGGTTGTATTTTGTGACTAGTTTAATCTAAATGCATGGTTGGATATGTTGTGAATGGTCCAGTTTTTTATTTTTTGGTATGCATTGAAAGACAACGGTTTATTTAGTTGCACTCAGAAACTAATGTCTAATTGTAACAAAGACATCAAAAGTTTTACAAAATAATGAGTTCTAAAACAAATATATACATCACTTGTTTCTACGGTGTCCGATGTCTAAAAAACAATTAGAAATCACTTTTATAAGTAAAATCTGATGTCTAAGAGACACATATAAATGAGTTTTTTCAGAAAGACCTGATGTTTATACCTACATTAGACATCAGTCTAGGATGATGTCTAAGGTCACTATACACTTCAGTTTTTTTAAAAAGAAACTGATGTCTATAAGAACATTAGACATCAGTCTAGAGTGATGTCTAAGCTAACTATAGACATCACTTTATCTGCTAAAATTATGATGTCTAATATCGAAATAGACATCTTTTTCAAAGAAAGAAAGTGATGTGTATGTGAAAAATAACTTAGTTTATTATATGTTTTCTAGAATATAAGGCATGCAAGTTGTTTATAAAATTAATTATATCTAACCTATTTTGTAGAACAACTGATGTGTATTGAATGAAAAACTGATGTCTATTCTGACTGATGTCTAGAATAGACATCTCCCACCTAGACATCACATCCAAAATAACAAAGACATCGGCCAGAAACTGATGTCTATTGACCTTTTTCTTGTAGTGAACGTAGTAAAAGTGCTACTTCCTATAACGAGGCACGATCCAGATTCATTGAATCTTTTTTTCGAATGATTTATTCGACGATCGAACCGTACGGATGTTAAAAAACACTTGTTTTAGTGTTGGGAAAAAATAATCAAAAAATAAAAAGGTCGGATTGTATGAGATTTTAACAAAAACGTAGTAAAAGTAATACTTCCTGTAACGAGGCACGATCCAGATTCACTGAATGATTTTTTGGAATGATTTATTCGACGATCGAACCGTACGGATGTTAATAAAAACTCGTTTTAGTGTTGGGAAAAAATAATCAAAAAAAGAAAAAGGTCGGGTTGTACGAGATTTTAACAAAAACGTAGTAAAAGTGCTACTTCCTATAACGGGGCACGATCCAGATTCACTGAATCTTTTTTTCGAATGATTTATTCGACGATCGAACCGTACGAATGTTAATAAACACTCGTTTTAGTGTTGGGAAAAAATAATCAAAAAATAAAAAGGTCGGGTTGTATGAGATTTTAACAAAAACGTAGTAAAAGTGATACTTCCTATAACGAGGCACGATCCAGATTCACTGAATGATTTTTTTGAATGATTTATTCGACGATCGAACCGTACGGATGTTAATAAACACTCGTTTTAGTGTTGGGAAAAAATAATCAAAAATAAAAAGGTCGGGTTGTATGAGATTTTAACAAAAACGTAGTAAAAGTGGTACTTCCTTTAACGGGGCACAATCCAGATTCACTGAATAATTTTTTTGAATTATTTCTTCGACAATCGAACCATACGGATTTTAAGATCTTATGATTTTAGTGATGATATAAAAAATTATAAAATTTAATATTAATCTTGTATGATTTTATATAGTAACGTCCCAATAGTACTACTCACTCTAATTAATCTCGTTACGATTTGACATAATATTTTTTAGTGATATTAAGATCTTATGATTTTAATGATGTGCCTAAAAAATAAATTTAA
The DNA here is from genome assembly GCA_037693485.1 of Kitagawia praeruptora. NCBI lineage: Eukaryota > Viridiplantae > Streptophyta > Magnoliopsida > Apiales > Apiaceae > Kitagawia > Kitagawia praeruptora. The sequence continues at coordinate 99,592,024 of CM075354.1, read as the reverse complement.
TCTTGTAAAAATAAATTATTTAAAAATGAAATTTAAGTTTGTAAAAAATAAATTATTTAACGTTAAAAATTAAATTCATTTTCATTATTATCCTTTACGTTAAAAATTAAATTCATTTTCATTACCCTCTTTTATCTCCTAACACACAACAATTTCAATTCTAAACCCAAATTTCAATTTCCCAATTTCAGTTCCCTCCTTTGATTTCAATTCCCTCCATTCATTTCAATTCCCCAATTTCAATTCCCGCCCTTCATTTTAGTTCCCTCTTTTATCTCCCAACACAAAACACACAAACACTAGTTAAGAACAGTGGCTTCGATTTTGTTTGTTCTAGTTAGGGCTGATGTGTTTAAATTTGGGGATGGCTATAATTTTAAATTAGGTGAGTTTTCGGTGCTCCCTATGAATTAAGCTCCCTCAAAGATTGCTTTTGTGGTGGTAAAGTCATCGTCTATTCGACTTTCGACTTCACATCAGGTACAATAGATGACGATTTTACCATGGCATAAGCAATCTTGTGGAATGAAGAAATGGGTCAATATCTTGGAGTTATGGAATGAATGAAAGTGTTATGCAGTCAAAAGAAATACAGGTAAGCACAACATACACGAATCATTTATAAAATGATTCATTTATATATAAATGTTAACTCAATAGAAAATCACAGCTTTTGGTAATATTGTGTGAATTTAGGTAATAGGATATGAATTTTTACTACAAACTCTGATCCCTTTGTAATCAGTTGATTTCTAAGGGTGCAGTCCTTACTTTGCTGGGCTGAATTGTTATTTTTCAGAATTTAGCAATTTCGCTGATTGTTTTGGCTGACATTGTTGCTAAGCAATGTGGTCATGTGTGGAAGTTTGGGGAGAGAATTTGTAGCAAGTGTTGGGTTGTGAGAGATTATTCTGTAATTTTCTTGAATTGGCTGTATGATTGTTAAATTTCTTAATTCTTCCTTTCATGGTATTTGGAGTTATGATATCATGTTGTGCATCAAGTTTCTGCTTACAGAGGTATAGATGTGTTTCAGTCTTTGTTTTCAAAGGAAATATGTGAAGTGGTGTGAGTTATCATGAAATGTATTAATGCTTCTTTAGGTGGTATGTAATTCTGATATTATGTTATGCATTACCTCCTCAGACTGGGATAACAAACCTGTCTGAATTGGTAGTATGAAATTTGTGTTTTTTCTCATAAAAAAAAAACTTAACAAACCTAAATTTTGAGACACAAGTTCATCAATAATTTTTATTTTTATCAGTTTGAGAGACTAAACTTAATAGAAAACCATAACTTTTGGTAATGTTGTGTGAATTTAGGTAATAGGATAGATGTTGTTAGCCAAGATGGATCAGGGATGAAGAGGCGAGGGTGCTCATATATAAAACAAGATTTTCTTCCTGAGGAGTCATTCAGGAGCTGGGGAAGCTATGTAAAGGCCCTAAAGGAAACTCCCTCTCGGTTCATGAATCAGGTACTGACTAGGTCTGGTGATCAGGCTGAGTTACCATATAAATGAAAGTGTTATGCAATATATAAAATGTGCACTTACACGAATCATTTATAATTGGAAGCCACAACTTGCCCTGTCTTTACAATATAATTTAAGTTTGTTGTTTTTTGGTTGATACTCAATGCATCAGATTTAGCCCATTGAGTTTGTTAAATGCTGTAAGTTTATGAGTTTGTAGGCAAGCTTATTCGGCTTGTATAATATGTTTTGATCTAAGCTCTTAAAATTGTATGTTTTTTCTGTTCTCTCTATTTAAATATGATATAGTAGAATTCTGTTTTCTTTAGTTATCTTTTTATATTCTGGATCAATACTAAATTCTATGTGTTTTTGTTTAACAAATCGAAAACACAATTTTGTTAATTATGTTGGTCAACTAATGGAGTTTATTCATGAAACCATAACCTGTAATCCAGTTGAGTGCTTCCATTTAAATGCCAGTGAGTTGATGATTTACCAAGATACCTGTTTCCTGCCGCCCTGTCCATCGGATGATATGCCTCTACTTTCAAGTTTTGTTTCAGGCATATTCTTTTACAAATGCAAGCAATGCTTTTAAATGCAAGTCTACTAAAGTCATGCAAAGGCATGGGATAAAGGAAGCAACATGGTAATTTATGTTTCTTTATGGTGATGATCTACTATGTTACTCCCTCCGTCCCGGTCATTTGTTTACATTGTTTGGAGAGTGTCTGGCACGCATTTTAAGGTACATTTTAAGGATAGTTCCATAACTTATTTTTAAAATTTTCTTTTTTTGTATAAAAATAGGATTGTTCTATTTTTATACATAAAAAGAAAATTGTAAAAATAAATTATGGAACTATACTTTATATGCACCTTAAAATGCGTGTCAGACAGTCTTAAAACAATGTAAAGAATCTAATGGGACAGAGGGAGTAGTTGATTAGGATTTCTGAGTAAACTACTCCGTGTGTCCTAGATTGGTAATCTACATGAATTGGTAAATCATATCATTTATTTTTGAGTAAACTACTCCCTGTGTCACAGTTGATTGCCCAACTTAATCTACATGAATTGGTAATCTAGATTATTACAATCAAATCTGAGAAGTGGACATATGAAGAAGTAGTAAATGACATATAAATCTAGAGTAATCTATTTGCATAAACGCCTTTTGGCAGGGGTTAGATTAGGTGATATTTGGTATGGCATTATATTGCCTTTGATGTTTGGTATGTTTGGCAGGGGTTAGCCCAATTCCAATTATTTTTTTTCCTACTATAAAATCATACAACGGTTTTTAACTACCAAACGCTTGTCTGAGAGCTAAAGAACTTAGACTACAAAACCAATGTGTGTTGCATTCAATTCAGACAACAGTATTCACAAACCATTATCTGACTACATTTTATACAACGTTCATCAAAACACTTGTCTGATTTTAACAACGTTTTTTCAAAGCATTGTCTGAAGTTTCTTGAGACAATGTTTTTAAAAACCGTTGTTAAAATCAGACAATAGTATTTAGTCACCGTTGTGTGATTGCATTTGAAGCAATATCTGATAAAAACAGTTGTCTAAGTTTTACAACGGTTTTGATAACCATTGTAAGACAATCTGTTAGACAACACCACTTTCAAAAACCGTTGTAAAATGTATGTCTATTTTGATCTTCTAGACGACAGTTTCTAAAACTGTTGTTAAGTTCATGATCAGACAATACAACGAAAATCTTGAAAAAAAAACCGTTGTGTGAAAATTTCAACCAACGCTTTTTCGTCAAAGTGTCATCTGATTCAAAAATTCTTGTAGTGTATAGTTCTTCAATGCTGGAAAATAGTATAAACATAAGGGATTAGCTATGGATGCATGCATTCTACAAAAGGGTAAGGTTAGCACGTCTTATGCGTAACGAGGATGGCATTGCAATAAAATTATATCCTAGGAATAATAGTTTTAGAATCAGGAGGAAAATGCGCATGGACCCACTTCTTCAACCCTTAAAGAAACCTAAATAGAGCCATGCAAATCTAGTAAGCAATGCATTATAATATATCAGTCCACAGAGATTTAGCCTAGTAATAAATTATTTTACAAAATGACAACATCAATAACAATATAAAATGTAATCAATATATGCAGTATTTGGATCAGCTGGCTACTACAGTTATCCTAGCACGTCGTAACATTTTGATTGTCATCAAATCTTGTGAACAATTGTTTAAGAATCACAAGGGATTTATGCAATCATATGTAGTTCTTAATCTTGAGAAGGCTCATGTGCTAAACTCATGCATAGAATTATCCCATCAATATACTGGTTATATAGTATGATGATCTACACTTGTAAAATAGACTGCCCTGCCTGCCTCGATATATTTCTATTTCATAAAGCTAAACTGAGTGAGAAGATTTGGGGTTTAATAATTACTCCCTCCGTCCCTCTCATTTGACACGGAGGTTAAGAAAAAGTGCAAAGTAGTGGAGAAAAGTAAGAAAAATGAGTAAACTAGTGAGACCAATCAATATTTTATGTAATAGATTGAGTTTAGTGGAGGAAAATAGTAGGTTTAGTTACTTTTTATATTATAAAATTTTACTATTTTGGATAAGTTTTGGACTATAAAGAATTGAGAGGGACATCCAAAAATGAAAGTGTAAATAAATGAGAGGGATACATAAGGAGTACTCTTACCTTCTTTTATATCAATAAGTAAGCAAATGAGAACATGTAAATGACAATATATTAATAGCTTTAACAAAAAAGGACTAGATTATCCTTTATTCACACTACTAGAAATATGTCAATAGACATCGGGTAAAAACCGATGTCTATTCTAAAAAAAACCGATGTCTTCGCGTGCGATGTTAAAAGTCTGAAGTTTAGACATCGGTTTTTCTCCGATGTCTAATACATATTTACACATCTCTTTTCAGTGTAGTTCTGATGTCTTTTGTTGTTAGTTTATGATACCTTTTACATCGGTTTATTAGCAATACCTGTTGTTGAATGCATGGTATTAACAACGGTTTTCAAATTAAGCAATGTTGTATGCCCTTATTAACATCGGTTTTAGCTACTGAATTTGATGAGCTACATTTAACATCGGAGTTAAGAATAACATCGATGTCTTTGTTTCTTGAAACATGTTTCTAACATCGGTTTAATCTAATTTCCATACCAGTTTCAACCTTTATGCTTTACAATTCAAATTGGTTCGTCGGCTACTATATAAACATTTACCAAAAATCTCAACAAAAACATACCACATGATAACTAATATTAATCATTACAAAATTCAGTGTTCAAGATAACTGTTGAACTGTCTAACCACAAAACAAGTTCATCAAATGATATTGTCTAACTACATGATAGCTAATATTTTATCCTGGATAAATTCGATCCATGATTTTATCAACAAGCAGTGCACTTGTGGGCTACTACAGAGTCCTAAGGCTTGCAATACACAACTGACAACAAAAGAGATGAGAAATGCACAGCTACGAGGAAATGGAAGGCTCAAGACCTGCTCTTGAAAGGAATGACTCTGATGACTATTTGGTGGTACAAGGCAGCAAGAGCAGCACCAATCAATGGACCAACCCAGAAGACCCACTAGAAATGAGATATATATTGCATATTAGTATCATATTTAAGAAAGGCAAATAAATATATAAAATCTTATACTTATAACAAAATACTAACATGATCATCCCATGCATGATCTTTGTTGTAGATGATGGCAGCACCAAGACTTCTAGCTGGATTTATATCAGTTCCTGTGATGGGGATGGTGGCCAAATGAACCAAGAACATTTGCGAATCCAATAGGCAGTGGAGCCAATATCTGCAACATCATTTCAATAAAAATAATTCATAAGTTCAAAAGCAAGCTACACAAAGATAAACTTGAGAAGAGGTCTCTAGTAGCAAGTCCAAACAGCATAGTCAGAGGATTTTTGTACAGGCATATTCCTCCCAAAAGTCACGCACTTCTAGTAGTAGCAAGCTACGAATGAGACCTTTCACATCGGTTTATTAGCACACCAGAAATGCATATGACAAGGGCCTAAAACATGTCTTTAGGTCTCTACTCCCGTCAGTTTTGAGAATATTCAACTTAAATCAGCATTTGGAAGAAACAAAGTGATGTGATGAGAAATGTTAATGTCAGAACCTTTCATTTTTTTGAGTTGAAATAGCACTAGACATACAAGACTAATAGAAAAAGAAGAAGAAAACAAACATATTACAAACAAAACAAAAATCATCTTCTTTATATTGCATAACCCTAAATCTATCACTTATAGAAGGATCGGTACTATAAACTTAATATGCTGGCATATTCAACTTAATTTAGAAGACTGAGATCATGCATAGTAACATATACGAAGTTACGAACAAGTGGAGTACATACCGGAACATGAGAGTCTCTAGCACTTCTGTTAGCATCAGTTGCAGAGAAGACGGTGTAGACAAGAACAAAGGTACGAACAATCTCAGCACCAATACCATCACCCTTTGTGTACCCATGGTTCACAACATTAGCACCACCACCATTGAGCTCAAACCTCGAATATCCCTCAAAGCCTTTGATAACACCAGCACCACAAATGGCACCAAGCCACTGCATCACCATATAGAACAGAGCCCTGGTAAGCGAAAGCTTCCTAGCCAGGAACAACCCAAAGGCCACAGCTGGGTTTATTTGCCCTCGTGTTCATTTTTATCAGGCAACAAAATTGATAAATACAGAGCACTAAAATAACCATTTGTAGATCTAACATACCACGAGTTCTGACAAACAAAAACAACACAAGATACAAAAATATATATACTCCAAACATTTCTCACAAAACCAACTAATTAAAGTAAATTTTACAAGCACTTGCAGGAAGTACAGAACCTAATAAACCCTTTACATCCCATTTAATTGAGTATATAACTATATATAAACATATATGCAGTGTTTATATGCACTGTTTAGGACGAGATCTGAACTAACTTTACAAGACCAGAAAAATATACAAATATAAAAGAATATGCAAGAAAAATGTAATAAGCAAAGATTAAACCCACTAATTAGAAGAAGGTAGAGCAAATTCGAAACCCACTTATTAATTGCAAGAAGACAGATGGAGTCGAGCCATCCCTCTAACAACTTCTCTTGTAAACAAAATAAGAAAATCAAAGTTAAAAATTAGGGTTTCAAATAAGATACATACATATTGATTAAAGCTCACCCACTTACTAATGTAATTTTTGGAGCTTTTGATTCAAACAAATCGGCCTTATACTACTCTGTACATACTACAAATCGGCTTTGGAGCTTGCTGATTGCTGATTGAGCTTATACGATACACATGGTTGAATTGTGGTGCCAAAATTGAGGATTTTTCGTTGTGATTGGTTCGATTGATTGATGTGGGTTAGACTGTAGTTTAGTAGATCATACTTATTGATGATTGTTGTACATACTACAGAGATTGAGCATGAGAAAAAAGGGGAATCAGGTTAGGGTTCTAAGAAAAGGGGGAATCGGGGGGAGAGAGAGAGGGAGAGAGGTGTTTTAGATTTAGAATGAGGGTGAGAGTGAGAAAAGGTACGTGTGTTTATTTTAAATTTAGTTTTTGTATTCTTTAATTAATTTCATTTTGGATGGCAAAAATTAAGTTGTGAGAAAAGGGGGAATCAAGCTGTGTTTTGTGATTGTCGGGTGGGGAAAAAAAATTCTAAGTACAAAAAAATTGGTGAAATATTGTAGAAAATTTTCTAAGGGGGGAAAATATGGGGAGGTCGTTGTTGTAATTTTTTAAAAAGAGTTTTAGACATCGCTTTAAAAGAAACCTGATGTCTGAGTCGTTGTTAGAAATTTTTAAAAAGTTTTAGACATCGCTTTTTAAGTAAAACTGATGTTTGGTTTATATAAGACATCGGTTTTAAAATTACTGATGTAAGAAAGGCTTTGAACATTGGTGGCATTTGGAACCGATGTCTTAAGTGCGATGTCTAATCCTGTTTTTTTAGTAGTGTCATCACGATTCACTTGATTTGGAGACGAGGATAGATATCTGAAACTAACTAACCGAGGCTGAAACTAACTAACCTAGGTTCGCATATATACAGACCTCTTTTCCAGATAATTTTTCTATGAAATGATTGTATTTAATTTGTTGATTTTCTTTTAGGCCACCTTTGTCATCACGATCCGTCTAGGGAGATTAAATTCACTTTTTCTAGGTTTCTTAGAAGGAATTATGCCGGTGCACATATCCCTCCTATTTCTTAAACTGTTATTTACAAAATTGATAATACTACTGCGCTGTACTGGCCATGCCTTTGAGTCTAAGACGTGCTAAAGTTTCCTTTCAAAGCTAGCTAATCTAACTATCACCAAATTGAATTTTAAAATATTATGCTACAAACAGCACCAGCTGATTCTGCTTTCTGAAAACCTATAAGTATGTGTTTAAAGTTAACTACAAAGTCCATGTCCATCGGCAAATAACATAAACATATCTGTCAGACCAATAGAATTACCAGAAGGTAATCAGAGAAACACCAACAAGGCTTTTAGAAATGGAATCCAAGAACACTGCTTCATCTTCCCTTCTTCTGTCACTTTGCCTTCTCTTCTTTAACCTGGTCTACGCCACTAGCGCTACACCTAATATACCCGGCTCCACAACTTCGACTTATTATTCTGCAAGAAAATGCAATCCATTGAACTTAGGAGTATGTGCCAATGTGCTTAACTTGGTTGATGTTATCGTTGGATCCCCTCCAACGTTGCCATGCTGCAGTCTCATCCAAGGCCTTGTTGATCTTGAGGCTGCTCTTTGTCTATTTACTGCCATTAGAGCCAACATTCTAGGTATTGACTTGAATGTTCCTATTGCACCCAGCTTAGTTCTCAACAACTGCGGCAAGGAAGTCCCAACTGGTTTCGAGTGTTATTAAGATATACTTTTATGGGGGTGGTGGTCCTTCGTTCGGTATTTGTATGCTTGCTTCTATAAGTTTTAAACTAACTAATTCTTTAATTTCTACGATTTATAAAAGAACTGTACTGTTTGTTTTCTTTTGATGCTATCTCATCAGTCATCCATTTCCTTCAAATTTTTTTGGTGCTTGTAAGGTATCTTTTTCACTTAATTATCATTTGGTCAGAGTGACTTCTAATAGATTGTTTTTCATAATATCAAGTATTAAACAGCTATCAAGTTTAGTGCACTTCCTTTCTGAATGAAAGTTTGATATTCCTGATCCTTTTGGTCGGGAAAAATGAAATGGTAATATAATGAAATGAGACATTGCAGACGTATGTAAAGGAAAAAAATGGAGGTAAGATAGATAGAATGATAAAAATGAGGAAGTGAAAATTTATACGATGAGAGTTGTAAGGAAATTGTAAGGAAAATCAGTTGAATGAAAGACGAAACATACAATCTCAAGTTAATAGCTTTGAACGCTTGTTAAAATGTTAGGAATGAAACCAAAAGAAAGAAATTCTCTAATCCAATTTTCTAGTTCATTGTGAATCCCATGGAATTGTAAGCTGGTTCAGGGAAAAAGCCTCAAATGCTAATCTCCATAGGATCATCTATATCTTGGGTATCGTCTATCTTGTAAGCTTTAAGACTCACACACACGTTTGTATTTTAGAGAGTGCAAAGTAAAACATAAACTTGTATTCACTTCTCACACTAAAACATAGTACACAAGAGAATAAATAAGAGGTTACAAAACTTGCACTACTGACTAAAGGAACTACTATGATTAATCTATAACTCCTACAATTACGGATAAAAAACCAAATGATGAAACAGACCAAATGATGTCTTTGATTGTAAAAGCAACAACTACCTTTATTCTAATCATCAACGCATGCTTAGATTAATTGCCAACATATTCCCCCTTAATCTAAGCATGTTTATCTAAGTTCTTGATGCCCAACAATTCTCTCATTCTTTGAAATTTAGTTGCTGACATTGCCTTAGTCAAAACATCAGCCCTTTGCTTATCAGTACTCACATGTTTGATTATAATTTCTCCTTTTTCAACACACTCACGGATAAAATGATAACGTATGTCTATGTGTTTGCTTCGTCCATGAAATACTGGATTCTTTGCCAAGTCAATCGCAGATCTGTTGTCGACATAAATCACCACTGGACATTCTTTCTTATCAGTCACCTGTCTAAGCAATTTACTCAGCCAAATGCCTTGACATGCTGCAGCTGTAGCTGCCATAAACTCGGCTTCGCAAGATGACAATGCAACGCACCGTTGTTTCTGTGAAACCCATGTAATCAGGTTTTCGTCCAAGTAAAATGCCATGCCGCCTGTACTCTTTCGGTCATCGATATTACCTCCTAAATCGCTATCAGAGTACCCCATTAACAAGTAGTTTCCCTTCCCTTTTGAATATACCAATCCAAAATCTGCGGTTCCCTTCACATACCGTATAATGCGTTTAACAGCCTGTAGATGCATCACTGTAGGACGTTCCATGTAACGACTAACTATTCCAACCGCATATGCAATATCAGGGCGTGTATGAACTAAGTACCTTAATCCTCCTACCAAGCTTTTAAACATAGTAGGATTGACTGTTTTGCCATTTTCATCCTTCACCAGTTGTAATCTTGGCTCCATTGGATACTTGGCTGGGTTACATTCTGCCATTCCTGCTTTTTCAAGCAATTTCTTTGCATAGGCAGTTTGCTTGAGTTCAATATAGTCCCCTTTCTGACCTACCTCAATGCCCAAGTAATAAGACAATTTTCCAAGATCACTCATGTCAAATTCCTGACCCATTTGTTTTTTAAACTTGTTGATGGTTGAAACACTTGTACCAGTGATGAGTAAATCATCGACATATACTCCAACAATCAAGTTTTCATCTCCTTCTCGCTTTGTGTATACCGCGTGTTCATAGGGGCACTTCATAAAACCAAGTTTTTCAAGATATTTACTAAGTCTTGCATACCATGCTCGAGGATCTTGTCGCAATCCGTAGAGAGCTTTAACCAACTTGTACACAAGATTTCTTTCCCCTTCTTTACAAATCCTTTTGGTTGAGCTACATAAACCGTTTCTTGTAATTCTCCATTTAGAAAAGCAGATTTTACATCTAGATGATGTATTTCCCAACCATTCTTTGATGCAAGAGCTAAGAGTAATCGCACCGTTTCAAGACGTGTTACTGGTGCAAATACTTCTTCAAAATCTACCCCTTGTATCTGCACATAACCTTTTGCAACAATTCTTGCCTTGTACTTAGTAACTTTACCATTTGTATCTCTTTTCAACTTATATACCCATTTTAAACCTACTGATTTATGTCCTGTTGGTAGTTCCACCAAGTTCCAAGTATTATTTCTTTCAATGGAATCCATTTCAACTTTCATAGCTTGCTCCCATTATGGTTCTTTGATGGCTTCACTGTAGGTGTTGGGTTCTTCAATGCCCAGCAGCAATAACTCATGCTCTGCCTCAATTTCTTCAGTTTCATTATAAATTTCGCTAAGTAAACGAAATTTTCTGGGTGGCGTACTGCTGCCTGAACTTGAAGTGTAGATTGGACTGTTTTCTCTTGTTTCTGAACGTGTAACCGTGTCTTCACTTCCACTTTCATTCGACCTTGGTGTAACACCCCCAGATCCGGGGTCCGGGATCGGGTCGTTACGGTCTTATTTTCCATGATTGATACTTTACTTGAATCCAAAATAAATAATATCACATGCTGTGACCCCACAATAATAACCACTCACACACACACACAGTTATAGTCTCAGAGATGAAATTGAAATAAGTCTCACATTACGGTTCCACGAATATAAGTTATTACAGACCAAAAGGATAACATCATAAGTTTAAGAGTTTGCCGTTGATTAACATTATTGATACATATAATTAAACTGGTGACCCAAAGGCTGCTGATCTATGCTACCTCAGCAATGGCAGCGATGATATCAGCGGGTAGTCCTGTGGGGCGGGTAACCTGCTTGCGCCGAGTGTGCTTGACGCGAGCCATGTGACCTAGCTGTTGTTGTGACATAATAATAAGCAAGGGTGAGCGATAGCCCACCAATAATAATATAACTGTATAGTGATATGTGTAACAGTTCAAAGATATATTTTGAAACCATATGCCATGCATTAGTGAAAATAGTGTCAGTTCAATATAAAGGATGAAGTCACAAGGTGATTCAACCCATATATATTTCGTGGAAGTATATGCTATGTCAAGATAAATGAGATAGCATCCTTTTTATAAAAATAGGAACTTGCAGTTGATAAGGATAGGTTTGACTGACAGATCACATGGGTTGATAGTAGGTATAAAAAGCAGTATGGCAGCCATACTTTGGAAACACAGAAGAAAGAAGCATTCCATTTACACAGTATATACAAGAAAGGTGCAGGGGACATATCTGTTCACAAGGACAACCTTTCGGCTACATGTGGATTTGGAGTGGAATAGCAAGTCAACTTGAATTAGATTAATATTATCTTATTCCTGTAGCACTTGTAAACTTGGGATATATAACCAAGTGTAGCAACTCGTTAGACTGTAAGAAAACAGACATATTTGCTTAGGGTTTCTTGAATATTCTTAGAAGCAAAGAGTTGTAAAACAGAAGCTGTGTACATTTGTATCACAGGGTTTTCTTCAAATAAAAGTCTCAGGTGGTACATTTAACCACCTGATTTTTTATGTGTTTGTGAACCATTTCTATTCAGCAATAATTTTTTATAGATTTCTATGGTTTTTATCAGAAATTTATAACTATCAAGAATTGTATTCAACCCCCCCTTCTACAATTATACAAGTGTGTAATCTGGGAATAACAATTGGTATCAGAGCAAGCTTCTAATATATCTGAAGTTTAAAGATCAACACACTTCCAACATGTCTAAGAAGGATTATGGAGTGAAGATACCGGTTCTTGATAGGGAAAATTACTTTCATTGTAAAGTAAAAATGCGTCTACATCTCATGTCTATTGATGTAGGCTTTGTAGATTGCATTGAGAAGGGTCCTCATGTTCCAATGAAGGTTGCTTCGAGAGTTGGTCTTGCTGCAGATGCACCAGACACGTACATCCCAAAACCTGTTTCTGAGTGGAGTACTGAGGATGTTGCAGAAGTTCACAAAGATAAAAAGACCATGAATATTCTGTTTAATGGTTTAGAAGCAGACATGGTTGACAATGTTATCAACTGTACTACCGCCAAGGAAGTATGGGACATTGTTCAAACCCTTTTTGAAGGTACAGAACAGGTAAGGGAAAACAAGATGCAGCTACTGATCCAACAGTATGAGCACTTCCATTTCAAGAATGGAGAGACATTGAATGACACATTTAGTAGATTTCAAAAGCTACTAAATGGCTTGAAACTGTATGGAAGAATCTACCAAGTGAAAGATTCTAATCTCAAATTTCTGAGATCACTGCCCAAAGAGTGGAAGCCTATGACTGTTTCTCTAAGAAACACTCAAGAGTATAAGTCATTTACTCTTGAAAGGCTCTATGGAACTTTAAAGACATATGAACTAGAAATGGAGCAGGATGAAGAAATTGAGAAGGCCCAAAAGAAAAGTGGGTCAGTTGCACTTGTTGCCAACTTGGAGCAGAAGGAGGAGAAGAGGACTGAAGCTGCTAAATCTACACCAAATAGGGAGGTTTGTGAAGGTAGAGAAGAATCAAGCAAAAGCAAGGAAAAGGTGTCTGAAGAAACGAGTGTCCTACAGCAGGATGAATTGGATGAGATAGATGAGCATTTAGCCTTTCTATCTAGGAGATTCTCTAAGCTAAAATTCAGAAGAAACTCTGGGGTGGCCAAGCCATTTAACAAGGATTTTTCTACAAGCAATTATGTGGATAAATCCAAAATTAAATGCTACAATTGTGGAATTGCTGGTCACATGATAAGTGAATGCAGGAAGCCTAGATCTGAGAATAAGGGAAAGCCAACTGAAACTGTTGACTACAAGAAGAAATATTTTGATCTTCTCAGACAGAAAGGAAAGGCATTCATGACCCAAGAGTATGACTGGGCTGCTGATGGAAATCATTCTGATGATGATGCTGAGTTTGTCAACCTTGCATTAATGGTTGATTCTGAGCAGGAAGCAAGTTCAGCTAGCAATCAGGGAAATAAGAGGAATCTATGGTACCTAGACAGTGGATGTTCTAGACATATAACAGGAGATTCAACCCTGCTCACAGAGTTCAAGGAGGAAGCTGGCCCTAGAATTACCTTTGGAGATGACAGCAAAGGATATACTAAGGGATATGGCTTGATTACAAAGGACAATGTCATCATTGAAGAAGTGGCTTTAGTTTAAGGTTTGAAGCACAATTTGCTGAGTGTCAATCAGATTTGTGACAAAGACTATGAAGTAAAGTTCACTAAAGAAGCCTGTGTTGTTTCTACCAAGGAAAACAACAATGTGGTTCTGACAGGCTTTAGAAAAGGAAATGTTTACATAGCTGATTTCAACTCAGTATGCTCAGAATCCATTATTTGTCTCTTCAGCAAAGCAAGCAAGGATGAGAGTTGGCTATGGCATAAAAAGCTGTCTCATTTGAATTTTAAAGTCATGAATGATTTGGTAAGAAAGGATCTTGCTAGAGGAATCCCTCAATTGGAGTTCATCAAAGATGGATTGTGTGATGCTTGCCAATTAGGGAAGCAAACGAAATCATCCTTCAAGAGCAAGACAGAGTCATCCATTGTTAAGCCCCTTCAATTGCTGCATATGGACTTATTTGGTCCAGTAAATGTCATGTCCATTTCAAAGAAGAAATACTGCCTGGTGATTGTGGATGATTTTTCTAAGTTTTCATGGACCTTCTTTCTGCACTCCAAAGATTGTGCAAGTGAAATCATCATCAATCATCTCAGACTAGTAAACAATGGTTCTGAAGTAAAAGTACAAAGAATCAGGAGTGACAATGGCACTGAATTCAAAAATTCCACAATGAAGATTTTCTGTGAAGAGAATGGAATTGTCCATGAGTTTTCTG